>OY282559.1:217902003-218640156 GCA_958295665.1 Tipula vernalis | reverse complement strand
ATTGAGAAAAATAACGAGAGTTAATACTGGTTTGTGTAAAGGTGAACCCGATATTATAAAAACAATAAACAATTTTACGAAGGAGAAGAAATATGTGGGAAATTATAACAGTCTACAAGCAATCCCCTTTAAAATAATGGAATGGTGATTTGTGAATCATCATTAAAATTGAATAGTGTCTATTGTTTTGACGTTTACAGAATATCTTTATTGTCCAAATTGAAATCTTGCACGTAAGTGTCGTGTATTAAACAGAAATATAAAGATAAGCGGTTTAAATTTAAATATAAATAATCAAAATTTTAAAGTGGCTTTATTAGAATCTATAATTGAAAATATGTAAGTGAAAAAAAAAATATAATATATGCCATATATAGTGATTATTTTTTGCCAAAATGGACTGATTTTGCAAGAATTAGAGGAAGAGTCAAGAAATTGGCGAAAACTACTAGAGCGGATTCTCGAATTAATTCGTTTTTTATCCGAACGTGGTTTATCTTTCTTTGGCTCAACCCAGCAAATTGGTGACAATCAAAATGGTAATTTTCTTGGGTTAATTTAGCTGTAGAGTAAATACGACCCATTTTCATATAAACACATTTAGCGAGTTTGTGCTTCACAGGAAGAACATTCAAGATTACAAGAAGATTGCCTTTTTACTCGCATACAAAATGAATTTATTAAATTATGCGGATTATTTTTAAAGAAAACCATTCTTGAAATGCTCGATGCCGTAGCTTAACGGTGTGCACGTTCTTCATAAAAAGCGTAATCCTAAATGTATTGTTTCTAGCTATGGGAACCAAACACTAAATATTGTAGGAGTTGTTTCAGCTGAATCTTGTGATTGAAGGAAGCGTACAATTTTTTGGAGTTGTACAACAAATGTCCTGAAAAATTAATAAATAACATAATTTGTAAACAAAGACAAGTTCACATAAATCCTGTTTCTCGGCCAGAAAATGAAACCACAAATTATTTAGCCATTTCTTATGTTAAAAATCTTTACGAAAAAATAAAAAGTCTTTTCAATAATTATAACTTCAAAATTATAGGACTTACAGCCACAAGTTTAAACAACAAATTGCTTTCTAAAATTAAAGATAGCATACCTTAAAGAAACAATCAAATATTATATACCACAACATAAACATTGCAGCAGATTATGCGTACGAGTACATCGGAAACTCATAAGATTTGTTCATTTAATTTGATTTTGTCTCATCAAATTTATTTTTATTTAAATGTACAAGCTTTTTTACCTGAAAACGCCGCCTTAAGGCATTGCCACATGCAACCGGCATTTCAAACCGTCAAATCCAATTTTTGACAAAATTGTTTCATTTTCAACATCAAAATTATTAAAAAATTATTAAAATTTATTATTAGAAAATTTTATTAAAATTGATTTAATTTCATTCAAAAAACTCCAATTTTACACTTTGTCGGACGAATTTTAGCTTGACGTCCGGCAAAATATAAAATTGGAGTATTTTGAATGAAATTAAATAATTTTTAATACAATTTTCTATGAATATGGTGGAGCTTATAGAATTGAACTATTTCTTAATAACTTTCATATTTCAAAGTGAAGCAACTTTGCCATAAATAGGATTTAATGTTTTGAAATGCCGGTTTTCTGTTTTGCTTGGGGCAACACCTTTAGTCTAAAAACTGTTACGCCGCTCGGTACAATAAGTGTATATATATATACATATATATGTTTGATAGCTTACATTACGCGTGCAATATTTAGTTTTTTTAAACAATTAAATTGTCAAAATTTTATTCCAAATAATTACTTTCGGTCAATTTAAAATGTTTCTTCTGAAACAGAATAAAATGGTATCAAACACGCCTTACTATATTTTTAGAGCCGGTACTACAAAATTCCTCTTTCCTGGACCAAAAAACCTTAAAAAGATTTAAATCGACAAAAAAAAGAGAGTTCGAAGCACGAAGCTCAAGATGATTTTAAAAAAAATATAAAAATGTAAATTTTAAACAAAATACCTTTAATACGATCAATGCATATCCAATCAGGAATTGCACAAACTTTGAGTGTTTCGCCCGCCTTAAAGTTATACCTTTTGTTAGTTTTATGTGTTGTTTGTCGATAAAAATGTGGAATACAGTCACACTCCTTTAACAACCTTCGCATACGACATTCAATAATACACTCATTATACGTGTACACCGGAAACGAATGTGTATTTTCGCTTTCATCCAAGAATCGACAATTTCGCTGGGTTATTTTCAAATCAGCGGCACTTTTACTCGTCACCGTTTCCAATGCCAGCAATTCAATTGTTGTGTAGTCATTATCTTGAAAGGAATGATGCTGTTTTGAAATTTCTGGAATCTCGTTAGCCCCATGAAACCAAACATCGTATGCCGACGATAAATTAATCAATTGGAAAAAAATTTCGCCGTCCAATGGATGCACATAAAAGGTTTCATTTGTTTTTTCAACACTCCACTTATTTGATTTCCAATAAGTCATTGAATTGTAAATGGCGACACGAGTGTTGAGTGAATAACATAAACCATATTCTGTTATGCTGTCCTGCAAAAACATTTTCCGTGTCGTACCACTACTTAGTTCAGGCCCGAATTTAAATGAAACATTGTAAATTAGTTCCATGTAATCGTGTGGTTGAATTTTAAATTTTCGATAATCGGGAAATTTGGTTAAATTGATATTTTCGTAATTTAGTTCCGACAGGGCTTTGACGAATTGAATAAAATCTTGTGAATCGGATGCGGTTTTAAACATATTTGAGTGTGATCTATACAAAAACGTGGTTAAATAAATTCATTTTCAAAGTAACACCATAATCATTTACATATGTGTATACTTACTTGATATAATTGTCCATTTTTGTTTCATCAACTTTCAGTTTTGGGCACACCGTTAAACTTGGAAAGCTCGTATTCCAGGCAAACATATTCCGATCCATTGAAATAACAATGGGGAAGTTTGAAATCGACGCCATGTTCTTAAACTAACTGATGCTGTCCCGTACACCGCAGTTAAAATACAAATCCACCAAAATAATCGCTCAATGAAATGGTTACCGAGTTTCACCACATGCACAAAGCCATGTATGGACGTTTCAGCTAGAAAATATCTTAAAAACTCTCGTAATTTACTTGATTTATATTTTAGTAGAAACATTTCAGATTGACTACTGAACTCTAGGAGTGATTAAACCGAATGAACAATAAATTTTGTTTGGTGTACAAAATTTTGGTTTATTGTATAATATTTGTTTTATCGTGATTTATGAATAATTTATTTAGTGATTGAATATGATATACCTTTTTAAGGATTCATAGATGAACACAAATTGTTAGATATGGTTATAGGTAAATGGACGGATACCGTAATAGAAACAAAATTTGAAATAATCGAAAAAAAATCGATTGAAAATGGTTTATCGAAATTTGTTTAATTGCGTACCTTTAAATGTACATACACTCCCAATAATTAGAATTGGTTCAACGATATTTTTTTAATTTATTTTATATTACAAATAACTTAATATAAATCATCTAGCAACTTTTCTATCATAATTTAATTCCTGATTGTTGAAATATAGCCCAACGGCTAGTCCCAGAGATTAAAATTATTGATGTACATAAATATTTGCTATATTGATATGGTTGTTAGATCCTATTAACTAGGTCTATTGGCTTGATCCTTTGCAGGCGTGTTACTGCCATCGGTCTGTCCAGCATACGGCATATCTCTATGTTTTCATGCTGTCAGAGGTGCGAATCATACTTGAGAGCAAAAGTATTGAATAAGTTACTGTGTTCATTACGATTGGGATTCTGTTAGAATGGGTTTTATTAGTTAAATTCACATGCACAGATTTGGTTTCGTTGAGTTTGATTCCCTATTTTGTCATCCAGTTACTGACTGTATTAATCGATATTTGATGTTTATTTGTAGCTTCTACTAAATTGTTCTCTACTGCCAAAATTTCATTATCATTAGCATAAGTTGCTATAGTTAGTCCTGATTATACAGGAGGAATATACTACCTTGCGGTAGTCTTCTTCGTATCTTACATTGAAGTAATGTAGAATCTCAGAGTTTCATAATTTTGTTGGAGAAGGTTCCGCTTCAGCTTGTACTCCAATACTTTATGGCAAACTCGATCAAACACTTGCGCTACATCCATTCCATTGTCTGTTCTATAATATCTGTAATTCTATGAACTTGGTTTACAGTCGAATGGTTTTCTCTGAAACCAAACTGATGGGCAGGAATAAGATTTCTATCTACCAGTATGGATTTCATTCTTTTCAGAAGCAATTTTTCAAATATCTTCGAAAGAGTTGGGAGACTAAATGATTTTTTATCATTACATTTTTTGTTTGGCTTTAAGATCATGACTACATCTACTACTTTCCACTGCCTGGTAACGTATCTTAGTCTAAACACAACATTGATTATACGTAGAAGCTTGTGTATCGCTTTACTTAGTAGTTCCTTAATGATTTGATGTCCAGTTAAACAGTCATATACAAATTTTTCAATTAGTATTCTTATTAGAGTATCTTCCAGGGATTTCCTTTTTAATTATTGTTTCACTGACTGAACTAATAACAGGAAAGTGATCCGAAGTAAGAATTTTATTATTTTCCATGCGAATATAGTTATCATACATAGGTTTTGTTACATAAAAGTCTATAAGATCCGGTGTTTTGTTCAAATCTGTTGTAAGTTGGTGAGCCACCAGAATCAATGTCGCATTTAAATATTTTTCCTGCCTCGAACAGTTCTCTCCCTTTTGGTGTTGTAACTCTGGAATCCCAGTAGGTGTTTTTGCAGTGAAATCACCGCCAATGATGAAGCATCGCCCCATGTTGTTAAACAGTTCTTCATAATCTTCACGCAGTATATTGTTGATATATTTACCTTCTTGTGCTTATATATTTACCTTGTTGTAACTTGCATAGATTCAATTTCAACTTTTAATTCTTCATCGTGTTTTATATTCCCCTTAATAAGAATAGCAGATCCGCCTCTTGCTTTTTCTGATGAATATCTGTAATCATGTATTTTGTCATATATTAGTTGCAGAGATTATGCATATGTCATTTTTTTTTGTGAATATAAAAATATTCAAAATATTGGTGAGAGGTAAAATAGGGGTCTCATAAAATCCATCTTGTGTAGCAATAATACTATGTCTGTCATTAACAAAATTTATATGGTACTACACTTTAACTGAGAATAATTTTTAGCAGTGGTTGAACATCTCAAGTCTTTAAAAACCCAACTTCCGATTAGTTAAGAATTTATTATGGTTTTCAAAGGTTTTCTATTCCATCCGAAGCTGATTAAAAATGGAGGACCCAACAATTAAATTGTAACAACTGAAGCGTTAAGGTTTTTAAAAAACACAATTCAATATTTATGCCTTAAATTATTTGATTACATACATTGAGCGCTTTCATTTGACGCACCACTTTGGCAACGAGAATTTACTGATGGAAAAATGGCATTTGCCCAATATAGTATTAGACTATACATTACTTATCTAGTAACAAACGCTCTCGTATTGCATTTAATCTGTTGTGTATATTATCTGTGAATTAAATTGGGGTATTTATTCGAACTTATATCGCTAATGCCATAATTCAAAAACATAGCTTCAGACGTCAATAATTTCCCTTACAGACCTAAAACAATCAAATATATCTCCCCTCCCTTAAAACAAAATCCAGTTCAAAAATGAATGTCGTCTCATCCCAAATCCTTAAGTGTTTTGATTTATTGATACGTATAAATATCTTGTCTTCAAATTACATCTTCAAAATACCCATTTTGTATAATATAACACTAAACGCATGCACGCACCGCACCCCATAGTTAAAAATAATCGACGATGTAAGAATGATTTTTATGACAAGGGCACTACTAATTTCAAATTAAAACTAAATTCATTGAATTCATCTTTAAAAGTCACTTAATCCCAGATGATCGTAAACACATGTGAAATGACTCAAATTTCAAAAAAAAAAAAATTCTCATCGAATTGAATAGAAATAATGAAACTGTCAATATGTTTCGTTTTGGTATAATATAAACGGATTCTTTAAATCTCTTCTACAAAATTCGTTTTTAAGAAGCTAGAGTGATTAGAAGCAAGAAAAACACATGAGGAATATAATGAATAATGATGATTAATTTTTTTTTTGTACATTCGTTTAATTTAAAAATTCAAATTAAGTTTCATTTTTCACACACATACAAAAAAAAAAGGACATGAACAATTATTAATGAGTTTCAATATTTTTTCTACTCTATAGTATACACTATCTCTAATTTTTTTCAGGATTAGATTAAAAAAATGATTTCAACGAACCAACACATTTTTAACCCTTATCCTTCTGGATGTTTTTTTTTTTTTTTTTTTTTTTTAATGAAAAATGTGTTCCCAATATCAGTTTTTGACGGACGGAGGAGTCATTAGTGAATGAAACATCACATTTAAGTGGGTTGTTGTTAGTTTTCTCCATATGAGGTTTTAAATGTTTGGGTACCTTATAAAAATTTGAGTGATATTTAGGGATGTAATTGAACGGATGGATTCTTGTTAAGTCATTATATTGTGTCAAAAATAATTTAGAAAAGGTTTAATTACGGTATTTTGCTTATCTCGTTCAGAAATGTGTTTTTATTTTTGTTTTGTAAAAGGCTTAAGGCAGATTAACTTGAATGATGTTAGAAACTGATTGTATTCATAGTATGTTAATAGTTAAATGTTGGTATATCAGACTATTTGATGACCTCATATAAAGCAAAATATAAAGAGTTTTTAAATGTTTGTGGTAGTTTTAGTTACTGTTGTAGTGAAGATACTGTTTGAATAGACCTGAATTTTATGATTTTTAATTAAAGTTTTGTCTTTTTAAATAGACAATGAGGCAGTTGCCAAAACTAACTCGTGTTACACACTGAAAATAAAAACTGTTCAATCTGATAAAAATTATGACCAAATGGAAAAAAATGTTAATATACAACCGATCAAGATTCTTTGTTAATAGGATTGTGGAAATTCTCACTAACTGAATAGTACAAGAAATATTGTTTCAATAAGAAAAATTATTTTTCTTCTGAACCCTGATTCTCAAAAAATTAAGCTAATGTGTAAACTCATAAAAGTAAGCTTTACTTTTTACAAGTTTTCATGTTTCTTTTTTTTTTTTTGAGAGTCAGGGTGCTGGAATATTCATTCTTGTTTAAATAGCTTTTCTATTTAACAATATTTTATCACTTAGATACCTTAAATCAAAGTGAGAATTTTGATCATATGGCAACAATTATCTATATGATTAATTGTGTTTTCTCTTTGACTAGTTTGCTAACTAAATATTCTAAAAGTAACTAAATCTTTTATATCTTATAATTACAACTTATAGCTACACAGTGTTATAAATATAATTAACGCTATAATTAAATTTGAAAATTACTTATCAAATTGTAATATTAGGTTATTCCGGGATTAGACAGGTAGATAACCGGTGTGAAGTTTTTGGACACATTTTTGGACAAAAATTTATGCGAGTATACATTGTGATTTTTTGGACAAAATAAAAAATTAGTTTTTGGACAAATGTTTACGCGAGTGTACATACTTCTTTTAACAATGTATTTAACAAAAATAAAATTATTCAAATAAAACACGCCTCAAATAATTTCTAACATTCATTTCCAAAATGCTTTTCAACAAATCAGTCCAGCACCACATTGATATTTTGATATGAGTTGTAGGTCTCTTGCAAAAAAATTTAGAAAATTAACGAATTTCGTTTGGAATAAGGACGTTGTTCTCTATTATACCAAATAGCATAAATCTCAGAGATTGGCTCATATAGTGACTATATAGGTTATAAAGGGCATACATTGCGGAATTGAAAACACTCAGTGCCATTTTGATATGAGCCGTAGGGCTCTTGCATAAAAATTTTGAAGTTAATAAATCGACGAATTTCGTTTGGAATAAGGACGTTGTTCTCTATTATACCAAATAGCATAAATCTCAGAGATTGGCTCATATAGTGACTATATATGTTGTAAAGGGCATATATTGCGGAATTGAAATCACTCAGTGCCATTTTGATATGAGCCGTAGGGCTCTTGCAAAAAAATTTTGAAAGTTGTTAATAAATCGACGAATTTCGTTTGGAATAAGGACGTTGTTCTCTATTATCCCAAATAGCATAAATCTCAGAGATTGGCTCATATAGTGACTATACAGGTTGTAAAGGGCATACATTGCGGAATTGAAATCACTCTGTGCTATTTTGATATGAGCCGTAGGGCTCTTGCAAAAAAATTTTGAAAGTTGTTAATAAATCGACGAATTTCGTTTGGAATAAGGACGTTGTTCTCTATTATACCAAATAGCATAAATCTCAGAGATTGGCTCATATAGTGACAATACAGGTTGTAAAGGGCATACATTATATAGTCACCTATATAGTCACTATATGAGCCAATCTCTGAGATTTATGCTATTTGGTATAATAGAGAACAACGTCCTTATTCCAAACGAAATTCGTCGATTTATTAACTTCAAAATTTTTATGCAAGAGCCCTACGGCTCATATCAAAATGGTACTGAGTGATTTCAATTCCGCAATGTATGCCCTTTACAACCTATATAGTCACTATATGAGCCAATCTCTGAGATTTATGCTATTTGGTATAATATAGAACAACGCCCTTATTCCAAACGAAATTCGTCGATTTATTAACTTCAAAATTTTTATGCAAGAGCCCTACGGCTCATATCAAAATGGTACTGAGTGATTTCAATTCCGCAATGTATGCCCTTTACAACCTATATAGTCACTATATGAGCCAATCTCTGAGATTTATGCTATTTGGTATAATATAGAACAACGCCCTTATTCCAAACGAAATTCGCCGATTTGTTAACTTCAAAATTTTTATGCAAGAGCCCTACGGCTCATATCAAAATGGCACTGAGTGTTTTCAATTCCGCAATGTATGCCCTTTACAACCTATATAGTCACTATATGAGCCAATCTCTGAGATTCGTGCTATTTGGTATAGTAGAGAACAACGTCCTTGTTCCAAACGAAATTCGCCGATTTGTTAATTTTCAAAATTTTTTTGCAAAAGCCCTATGGGGCTTAATTCGTTGGTTTGTTGAAAAGAAAATTAAAAATGAATGTTAGAAATTATTTGAGGCCTATTTTATTTAAATAACGGTTTTTTTGTTAGATACACTGTTAAAGGATGTACACCCGCTTAAATATATGTCCAAATATTTAATTTTTCTAAAATCTGAATTTTGTCCAAAAACTTCACAGTACACTCGCATAAATTTTTGTCCGAAAAAAAATGTGTCCAAAAACTTCACACCGGTAGGTAGATAATAGTTTTTTTTTTTACGTAGAGGAGAAATTGTTAAGAGTTCTGCAATTCAGTTTCGATCTGACGAGGATGGTGAAAAATAAATCATTTTTCAATCATCTGAACTGATGATAACTTACTACCCTAATTTTTTTATGTTTGTGAAGTTAGCCCAATTTTCATCCGCTAACAATGCGATGGTAACACTAAATAGTACTATCGTGACACTTTTTACGCTCAGCCCTGAAAATCCTGCTGTCACGAAAGTTTTTAGCATTTTTGTTTTACATAAGCTAGCCCAAAATTCTATTCCCAAACACTACAAAATGTCATGATACTTTATTTATATCACGATAGTTACTAAATGACTATAGTGAAATTTTATTTACCAATTTACAACAACAATGCTAAATTTTTTTTTTTTTTATTCAACAAATATGACAACTGAATACAAATTCATCTAGTAATTTATCTAAATCAAATGTTGTTAACTGTTTGAGGAGTATAACCCATTGGTTGGCTCCAAGTTGGTTACTTTATTAATTTATCGGCCCTAGTTCTAAAAACTTCGTTCGTCGAAGCCGTTTTACTGGGTTTGGGACGGGTTGATCAGCATACGACGCAAATCCTCATTTTCATGATGCTAAGGTGCTGAATGTGTTTCCTCGCATATTTCTTAATTTCTTCACTGACGAATTCCATTTTTAGATCCTTATGAAGGTTATCATTCCTTACGTACCATGGTGCGTTGACCGTACTACGCAAGACTTTATTTTGAAAAGTTTGAATTACTTGTAGGTACGTTAGTTTTCTTGGTACATCAACATAGCTGTATACCATCCGTCCAAACAGGTTTCAATATCTCCCGATATAATTGCAGTTTATTATGTAATGTTAGCTCAGAGTTCCTTACTATGAGACAATACATTTTTCTATATTTGATGTTTAACTCTTCTTTTTTCTTTTTAACATGCTCTTTCCACTTGAGTTTAGCATCAAGGGTCATTCCTAAGTATTTTGCTGTGTTTCCATGTGGAATTGGTTGTGAATAAAGTCGAACAGGTAATCGATTAACAATTTTGTTCGTAAAGTTTATATGTACAGATTTAGTTTCGTTGAGTTGAAGGCGCCATTTCTTCGTCCAATTACTCAATGAATTAACGGCATTTTGTAATTTAGTGGTTAACTCCATATTGTCTCCAATTGGCAAGATTGCAGTATCATCCGCAAATGTTGCAATACTTGTTCTTTTTGTACTTGGTACGTCACGCGCTTCGTTGTGGAACTCCAGCCGATATTTTCTGAAGTTCGGAGTATTCCTCTTCATGTTTTACACGAAAGTGTCGATCAGCTAGATATGACTTTAAAATCAGGTAAAACTACTTCGGCAAATCTCTGTCTATGCCATACTTTCGGTGCCATAATTTGTCGAAGGCTTCAGATACGTCCAAGAAGACACTTGAGCATATTTTTTTATTTTCCAGAGCATCTTCAATTAAATTTGTGATTCTATGTGCATTTGATCTATGGTACAATGGCTCTCTATAAATCTAAATTGGTGAGGAGGAATGAGTTTTCTTACTTCTATTACTGATTTTAACCTTTTGAATAGTAGCTTTTCAAATAATTTTGAAATTGTATTGTAGGAAGTGGGGAAATCGGCCTGTACGATGTTTTCTTGTTTGGCGGCTTGTTAGGTTTTAGAATCATTATCACCTCTGCCACTGGTATGGAACGTATTTTAGTCTGAACGCTGCGTTGATTACTTGCAATAATTTTCGAAATCCTTTCTTTGGTAGTGTTTTAACTATAAGTCCAGTGATTAGGTCGTAATAAGGGGATTTTTTGAGCTTAAGTTGTTGTTAATCTCATCTTTTAGCTCTTGTAGCGTTACAGGTTTAGGGGAAGTACTCTGCCACGCTGCTTGTAGTATACTGTTGTTCAACAGCTCTAATTGAACATCAAGTTGTGCCGGAATTTTAATTCGTACTTGTAATTCAGTATTGTCTTCGACTAGGTTCCGGAAGAGATCCCAGTTTGTTTTATTAATTGTTAACCTAGGCAAATTTTCTTTTTTGATAATGTTAACACTGAGTGTCATAATGACAGGCGTGTGATCAGACGAAATTCTTTCACTGTTTTCGAGTAGTACGTAGTTTTCAGATGTCTCTTTCGTTACAAAGAAATCTATCAAATCTGGTATCTTATTTGTATCCGCTGGCCAATATGTTGGTTTACCTCCAGAGAGGAACTCGCAGTTTAAAGCCCGACCAGCTGCAAATAGCCCCTTACCCTAGTGAGTTGTTAGTCTTGAACCCCAATATGTATTTTTAGCATTAAGATCGCCTCCAATTATGATGTTAAAACCGGATGATTTGAGTAACGTAACATAGTTTGCTTTATTCAGATTATACCGCGGAGTACAGTATATTGAAGATATGTTCATTGCCTTTTGATTATTTAATCGAGCATTTACGGTGGCTAATTGCATAATTTCTTTTCCAATTTTTACTCCTTTGTGATGTTTAATGTTCTCGTTCACAAATATGGTTCAGCCTCCTCTAGCTTTTCCTGTTGGGTGGATGGAGTGATAGCACTGGTATCCTCGAAATCTAACGAATGAATCTTTTATCAGATGAGATTCTGAAATTAGGCATATATCTATCTTTTCTAAATTTAGAAAAATTTCTAGCTCTAAAATTGGTTGCAACAGTCCCTTTGCATTCCGTGTTATTCATTTTCATCATTATAATTTTTTCAAGAATTAGGCTTTGGCCGTCTTTCTTGTTAGTTACTGTTTCCCGCTGTTGTAGAATCTGTGAGTTTTTCGCCCTAGGCTCACGTTTGCAATATTTCTGCGTGTGATTATATCCTTGGCATTTCTTACACTGAGGTATCAAGCCAGTGGATTTTCTTAGCGCTTCTATTCTAACTCTCATATTAAGGGCTGACTAATATTGAATTTTTTTTCCACTTTTTCTTTGATTTTAAAAGTAAGCATAAACAGTGAAAGCCCTCTTTTAGTAATTTTGATCCCTTGATCAGTTACGTTTTTTTCTTTTCTAGGATATTTACCGCGTCTTTGTCCTCATATGTGAACCATTCCTTGCCTTCATTTGTCAGCTTTGCTGCCAAGACTCCATACGTTTCAATACCTGTTGTATTGATTTTCCATATATTATTGTTCAGTGCTGCGTACTGTGTGTTCTTTTGTAGCCACCGATTTCATTAATGATTGAATAGTACCATATTCAGTTACGCACATAATGTTGATTAGTGGTTGTGCCTACATTTTGTTTGCAGAAGTTTGGTTTGTAGCTACAATTTCAGGAGAATATTCTGCCTTCCTATTTTTGCAGGTCTTTTCTTCCTGTTCTTTTTTAGGATCCAGTCAGTTTCTTCTCTTAGTTCTTCTTCGTCAGTGTGGAACTCTGTAGCAGACTGTTCCTCTGGCTTCTTAGCTTGCAAAGCATTTTTCTTATGGAACTCTGAAGTTAACCTCGTTAATTAACCTCGATGTAATTTTTTCAATGTTTCACAGTTGTCTACGGGGTTCTTCATTTTCTATCTCAACACTTCTAGTTGAGGATGTTAATGATGTTGTGTTACAACTGATTTATGGTGTCTCCAAATAAACGAAAAATTAATGACCTGAAATAATTTTTTTATTGGAACTTGAATATCCTAATAATGAATGCACTCTCATTCTATATGTTTAAAAGAAACATAGACTGTCTACAAATGGTTAGGTGATGGAAAGCATAGACTATCCAAAATTATTGTATGTGTATGACTGTGTATCGGTTTATCATTTATCTCATTATGAAGATAAGCATTCACACGCGAAATGGTATGACGATTAAATTCTTACTAATCCCAATTACTAAATTACAGTGCAATTGAGATGCAATTGTAATCTGGTGATTATTGTTAGAACAACCGTAGTGAAAAGTTTAAAAATATAAATAAAGATAATTTCTAATTTCATAATTTCTTATTGAATATCAGTGATATAACCGTACAGACTAGAGCAAATTGGCTAAATAGACGGATACTGAAATAAAAGTTTAAGTGATACAACATATTGTACGATTTCCTACTTAAAGGAACCACATATCAGAAGGTAAATTTAATTTATTTTAAAGCTAAGGCTTCTCCTAATGAAATCCATTTATCCTAAATTTTTTTTAGAGTCAGTAAAATTGATTATATATATTGCGTTATATTGCAAGTAACACTTTTGTGAAGATTTTGGAGAAGCAAATCAACAGAAGCGCGGCTTTGCGTGCGTCAATCAAAAGATCAGCGCAGCAAAAGTAAATCACAGCTTGATGAGCTGTTGGATGCAAAGCCGCGCATGTTCGAGATTTTTACCATCAATATCAAAAGTGTTATTAGTTTAATGAGTGTTTGTTTGTTAAGTGCATACAGTTAAGAATACCGTTTAAGGTTTCCAATATATAATTTCCTACGGAAAATTTAAGTTCTATTTAAAAAAATTAAAAATTAAGAAATAAAGTAAAGTAAATTAATAAAATATTTAGAAAATCTATTGTGTATGATCGTGTTAGATGGAACTATAGATACATATACCGTGTGCAAGTGAAAATTCAAATCGGGATTTATTTAGTAGACAGAAGATAATTTTCTTTTACAGCCTTTTCGGCCTTGGAGCGCTCTACGGGAGATAAAACAGGTGAGTTTTATTTTAAATATGTTCTACTTGGGGGCCTAAGGCAGCCCTATCACATTATTGAATTTTCATTTATAAAAATAATATTTATTTATGATTTTTTTGTTCCTAATATAAAATTTATTATTGGTAAATCATAATCATACACAATCAATTTAAAGAAAAAAAGAGAGGAAAGCTAGGTAAACTTTTGTGCCTCTAATATCCTTTGGAAAATTATAAAAAACGTGTAAGTCCTCCAATGTACCGTAACAGTTGGTATTATGGAACTTCTTCCAAATGGGTTTTCAGAGTACATTACCTCTGAAGTATTGCGGTCATTGGATATCGGCGACTGGGAGCCCGCTTGCTCACCCCTCTGCTATGCTATATAATGAATTCAAATTTGGAATTCGTCGAATTCCTTTTGAGTTGATGGTATTGCAATTCCAATTACATTTTGTAGTTGCTGCGCACAATATACATATTTATCAAGTACATATTTATTGAGTTATGATGAATTTTGCTATGTTTTTTGTTAATATTTTAAGTACACATTTAACATAAAATGCACGTACATTTGCAGGGTATTGCAAAGCAGTTTCAGCTTGTCAGATGAGTCCACAGCAACAAGTTCTTCGTCTTTTTTAGGTAGTGAGGCTGAAAGTGACTGTATCGAACACCACAAAGCTGATAAGTTTATTGAACTATCAACAAATCGAAAGTGTGAAGGAAACTTATATATTTTTGTGATATATCGTAAATACTGAAACATACAGGCAATTAGGAAACCTTTCGGTATTAGCGATAACACGGCATGGTTTATTGTAAACCGTATGTCCTCGTGGCTTGCTTCGATTAGCCATCGATTTATTAAGTGGCCTAAAACTCCAGAAAATGTTTATCAAATAATATCCAGGTTTGAAACAATGTAAGGTATCTCTGGAGTTCTTGGTGCTATTGATCGTACTCATATAAAAATAAGAGCACCATCTGGTAGAATCAATATAAACAGCAATCGAAAGTGGAGAGCCCAGATATGTCCATGATAGTCGGGTTCTACGAAACCGTTATATCGAAAGGCTACAGAGGAATATAATTATTATTTTCCAAACGAAATTTTTTTAGTTGGTGATTGTGCATATGAGCAACGTTGGTCAGTTCCACCGTATAAAGATACGGGGAACTTGACCCAAAACCAACAAAGGTTTAACTACCTTCATTATGCGACGCCGATGGTGGTAGAAAATGCCTTCGGACTTTAAAAAAAAATTGTGGCCATCACGAGACGCCCGGCAGATGCAAAACATCGAAATTTATGGTTATTGAAAGAATTTATAATTAAAGAAAACCAGTAACTAAATATTGAGTGAAATAAATTAAAACATAGAGTTTCGTTAATAAAATAAATATATTTTTCTTATTATTCTTATTATAATATTATATACAGAAAATAAATAAAGACAAATAAATATTTTTAATATTGACTTTTTACAATGTAGTTACGAAATATTATTTGATGTATCTTTCTGTAATAGGAGCTGCTGATCGTGTTTTAGACGGCATTAAAATTACCGATGGTAACTGAAGTATGTAACAAAAGTATTAGACGTGATGTTATCGAGGTATCTTAAAAATACGGCATCGATTGTTGTTCGATATCTTGTTGTAGGTTCAGTTGGCTTATTATTAATTTTCAAATCAAATTTTTGTTCAAGGAATATTGTCAAAGGGATTGAATCGTTTTTGTCAAAATTAACATTAAAATCTCCTGCTAAAATCATCGGAAGTTCGTCTAAATTATCTCCTAAATTTCTGTGATTTTTTGATTTGCTACACAACAACCATAAGGAATTCTCTCCCGTCATCCATTTTAACTTGATAAGAACATATATCACCAATAGCTGCTTGCGTAACATTAAGTTCACCTGCATTTATTGTAAGTTATATTTTCTGCGTAGTATTCGGTCTATATTTTTGTTTTGATAAATCGCAACTGTTGCATCTCTGACATTTTCCCGCTTAAATTTTACTGTGCAATCGAAATTAGGTATATGAACGTCTTCTTCATTAGGAAGCGATGTTTCTGATAATAATAAAAAGTTACTTTCTTGAGAAATATAATCTTGTAAATCTGAAGCATGTTTTTTGAGACTTTGACAGTTTAAACTTAATATTATCAATCCCTCTCTCGATGTAATGGAATTAGTGATTATTTCTTTTAATTAAGAGGATAGTCCTTTAAATTCTTCTTGCAAAGAACAAATTTGATTGATAAATTCTTCTTCCATGGTAAAATCTTAAATGATCATTACGGTTACATATGAATAAACTATAGTAACTCGCGATAAAGTGACATATAATAACGAGTTTTACTATCAAACAAATTTATCTTGAGCTTGCTGCAAAATAGATACGTTTTCATGAAATAATCGAACCCAATTTGGGCAGCGCTGTGTGACTTATTCCTTCGTAAAAACTTTTGACTCGATAATGGTCGATAATTCGTCATCATCTTGGATCCACTACCAATATTTCTAAGGATAGATGCCCAAATCATATTAGTTTGCCACATCGCATAACTTGAGTTAATTCGTCGAATTTCAATCCTCGCCTCGTAATTGTCGCAAGTCTCCAATAAGAATACCTAGTTCTACAAGGTTACCATCAAAATGTACAGTTATTTTCTTTAATCTTGAATCAATTTGATTTAAAAGTTCAGCACTAATTATACTTATTTCGTCAACCATTAACACTTTAACTTATTTAAATAAACATCGACACTATTGTGCTTTTTCCATTTCCAACGGAAGTAGTTTAGATTTTTAATGCTGTATGAACTGCGGTTCCGTCAATGGCTGCTGCAGCTTGGCCAGTGGAAGTACACGTAATGTATGCATTGCAGAAGCCATATGGTAGAATCTAGTGTACATTTTCATCATCAATTTAATAACAAAAGTTTTTCCGCATCTAGCTGTCACAGTGGAAAATATTTGCACAGGCGACTTCTCTGCAGATAAAATGTGATGGATGATTTGTATTTTATTTTATTTATTTCTTATTGATATTAAACAAGTAAGGCTTAGCCTTATTACAATTTCATTAAAATACAAGAAAACCTTCTTATGCATACTTAATTCAAATATTCATTACATAATCTTGATTAAAATTAGAACATTAAATAATTTCATAGCTAATGACGAACAATAGAAATAAAAAAAATTTCAAAAAGAGAAACAAAAAAAAAATCATTACAAACGTAAAATAAAGTACAAAATTTTGTTCTCCAAAAAACTTATATTAAAAGTACTAAATAAATATATAAATTTACAAACCTAATTTAAAAAATTTATAAATTCATAAATCATAAATCTTAAATGTGGTTGCATCTACCCGAACAAAATTATCACAAAACAATATGAATCAGTATTCCAAAATGAAACAAGTATCAACTTATAGATGAGAAATGTGTGAAGCAATCGTTTTTAAAATTACTTAGACTTTTCATAGATTATAAATTAGGATTTAATGAGTTCCAAAGTTTAATAAGCCCGCACAAAAAAAAAATGACTCACATGCTTTAGTTTTGCAATTTGTAGGAAGACTGATATTAGATGTACGAGTCGGTCTAAAAAATTTAATCAAATTGAAGAGGCACAAGGGATTTCTATAATAAATTATTTTTTAAAGGAAAATGAACTCTAAATAATGATATAAATCACACCCCAATATTAAACCAGTATAACTTGAAATTGAATCAGCTCGATTTTTGTTGTGTATATACCGAGCACAAGAATTAAAACCGATATTTAATTTTCTGAACGAGAACTTAGAGCAACCAGAATAAATAGGGGCACTGGGCACAATAGGCTAAATGTGAAATAACTAATGATCGTATTAATTTCAGCTTAGCGTCCCGTGGCGTATAGCTTTAAAGGGGCCATAGCGTCCTTAACGTAGCATATATTCTACCACATAATTGGGTTACATGGTCATCCCAACTAAGTTTGTTATTCATCAATAACCCCAAGTTCCTACGAAGTTAAGAACATGGCTTTAGATTTTAAGGGGTTGATTTTAATAAGATTGATTGCTCCAAATTAAAATTCTTCCAATTGTATCGTTTATTCTCAGCACGGAAGCATCCATTTCGCTAGCTACTGCTGAGTTATAGATTTGCAAATCATCTGCAAAAATATGAAACTTTACCGGAGCTATGCTGTTTCTGATATCATTTATATATCATAAATAACAAAGAGCCCAAGATTGAACCCTGAGGAATACCAAACGTCAACAAACTCTCGATGGAAATTTTTTCATTCAATTTGACAATTTGATACCTATCCAATAGGTATGAAGCCAAAAGCTTAACCGCAGAATGGGAAAAGTTAAAGTTTGAGCGCAACTTACGGAGCAGGACTGTATGGTTAACACTGTCAAAAGCTTAAGAAAAACCTAGAAGCACAAGCTTTACGTTCTGCAACAGATGAACTCAAATCTTCTATAATTTTAACTAATGCAGAAGTTGTACTATGTTTTTCTCGATTGTAGATCGTCAATTAAGCCAAAACAAGAAATACGAGTATGATTCATCATCTGAAACTTCATAATTTTTTCAATTACCTTAGATACGCAAGGAATTAGACTGATTGGTCGAAAGTCTTGTATAGTTTCAGGCTTAGGTACCTTCCCAACAGGAGTTATATGTGCAATCTTCCGTCCCGTCGGAAAAACAGATTTAGTTAATGCAGTGTTAATTATGTTTGTTAAAACAGTGCTTATTGACGGTAGTAAAAGTCGAACGAAACCTATAGGGATACCAACAGAACCTTGTGCTTCAGATTGAATATCATCAAATTGTATTACATACTTCCATAATGGAAGCATTCCTAAAATAAAAACTTTGATTATCAGTTGACGAAATAGCAGAATTCATAAGAAATTGATTTTGCACAGCTACCTGCCAGCATTTTGCAAAATGATTTGAGAACTCCGTAAGTGAAAAATCCGACAGGGCAGTTCGTTTGGTTTTTGAAAGACTATATTTTTGGAAATTCCGCCATCAAATCCTCTGCTTTAATCATCTCATTAACCTTATTCCTCTACTTCTTATAATGACTAAATGAAATAGGACTTTTATTTGCTCTCCAAGTTGCATGAAGAAAATCTCTAATATTTCCGATGGTACAGTATAGAGTGATTTAATTAGAAAGACACTTGCAACAATAATTTTTTTTGGTTTTTCATTAGCACTTTTCATGCGGTCACAAAATCGATCAAGGTTCATTATATTTTCTTAAGCTTTTAAGTGTAGCTTTACGTAAGTCTTCATTAACCGCAGTATTTGGGTTTCTATATAATTCTTGAAAAGGATTTGGTTCTGGAAATCTTGTAGCAACGTCTGGAATTTTTAACTCGTCATTATTCAATTATCATCTTGGCGACAAAGTTGTCGGTATATATCAATAGTTTTTTGAATATCAATATTATACTCAAACTAGGATTTCCGTATAAGTCACCATTTCCTTCTGTATTCGTTGTTGTCCTGAGTCATATCATAGTTTCTTTAATGAATAATTCGTGACAGTTTTCGTTCTTCATAAACTCCACTATTGTTTTTAGTATATTTAGAAACAAATTGTGCTAAAGTAACATTTTCCAAAACGTCTGGCCGTTTTTGATATTTTTCATGCCAATCCTCCTTCCAAATGTCAGTAGAGTCATCATCAAGTTCACTTATTTGTTTTAAAATTTTTTTATCCTTTGTCGCTCGATTGGCCAACAAGTATCGATATATTGAACTACTAAAAATTGTTTGAAAACCATGATAAATTAAATATGCTTTTATGCGGAGAGTTGAAAGGATGGTTGATACTTTGCATCATCTGACGTGTTCGACAAAACGTCGATAGACGAACCGCCGAAAGCCATTCCTGATCATATCTGGCTATCTAACTTTTTATTATTTTATAAAATCGTTATTATGAATCCATTATTAGCTGTATTATTTGGAAGTTTACGATTTAATATAAATATTTTGATTTCTCAATGGACGAGTATTTCAGTAAAATATACTGCTTCAACCAACTTTGCGATAATTTTTTTTTTCGGTCCATAAAGAATAAACAAACCGAAAGATAACAAAAATATAATATTTAAAATGCAAAATAGAAATAAAAATTCTTCCATTCCATTCTCCTTGATATACAATTTTTGATAACAAGACAAAAAATTATAAAAAGAATTATGATTTATCTTATCTAAATATTTATATTAGGTATTATGATGATGAATGCGAGAATGTATACATGACTAAGTTTATATTCTTTCGTAAAATAAATTTCTGAAGGGGTGTCCTAATGAAAATTTTTCGATATAATTATGCAAAGCAAATAAGATATGAGGAGGTGAAGTTTTTGTGTATCTCATAGCTGGAGATAAATAATACACAACTTTTAAAGTATTTTGTTCGATAAGTTTTAGTTGAGGTACTCTCGCTTTATTCAGATGTAAATATCTATTAACTATGTTAGCTTATTATGAGGATTAAAACTTTATTTATTGTGTAACAACCCAATACATTGTATACTATAATATGAAAATTGTAATCAAGCACAAATAGCCTAGAAAATATATAATTTAATTACCTCACATATGAATAAACAATTTTCATGCCAGTAAATAATTAATTCTTTCCTAACAAAATATTATGTATGTATGTACAACAATCGTATAGTACATATATGTATGTATACATATATTTTATATGGTTTATATAAAAGGATAAAAAACTAGTATACCTTGTGTTTTTATATGTTGTGTAACATTTTCCGTTTGGATTTTTATTTTTTTGTTTTTCTGTACAGTACATTATAGAGAACGGAAAATTGTAAAAAGTTAATGGAATATGTCGAATTTTATGAAATTAGGACAATGTACTCGTACTTTGGGATACAATTTATTGTACATGACTACTACGGAGAGAATAATGTTGTAATTTGGACAAAATTTATTGTGGTTTTTATAAAATCAAGATGTAATTTTAACACAAGATATTTAAGGCTAAGGTTTGGGATGATAAAAACTTCTTCAACATTTATAAATCAAAAAGCTTTATTACATTATATTGTTTATGATTCAAATAATTTGTTAAGAAATTATTTTAAAAACTCATCAAACTTTAGTCGATTTCAAATAAATATCTTTAAACTTCGGCCAAATTTTCTATATAACAATACACAATTATCGGTCTAATTCGCAAATAATAACCATAATATGCCCTTATATAAATAAAGTCTAGCAGTATTAAATCGTCCGATTTTCACGGCCAAATTGTAAATCAGAAAGCTTTACTTCAAAACCATATATATATTTGTTTATTTGTTTCTATTCTCGCATTCTTTTTTGCCTAACTCGCTTTGACAATGTCCTACCAAAAACTAGAAAAGATTTACATAGAGACGTCTCATGTCAAATAAACAAAAATTCCAATTTTGTGGCTGTAGAAAAATCTGGTTTTTTTTCAACCCACCCAGTGATTAGTGAAACGCACCATTATTTACTTAAAACTCTCATAACGAAATTCGCTATTTGACCAATTTTACTCTTTGGATGTGTTCGAAGTTTGCGATAATTTTGTTTTTGTAATAATTTTGAAAGTAGGGAAATAATTGCCTCTTCCATATTTTGTAATAAGTTTTATTTATACGTTATAAGTTTTTTAGAAAAATTAACGTAATACGGCTTAATTATTGCTTTTGTTTATGAATATTATTACAGAAGTGTCAAATTTACAATATGGGGGGCGAGTAGCAGGGACAGCAGAGACGCAACGATTTCAACAACAAAGTCAACCAACACTAGTTACAGTTAGTACAAATTTGGGTGACCGCATGGGAACATAATGATGGAACGAAATCTCGCCCCCCTTCACAACCGCCGATGGATAAAATGGTGGAGGAAATAATAATAGCTGTTTTCAGCTTTTCAGAAAAAAGAACTTGCGGCACCAGGAAAATTGTGTTGTCATTGTGCTGTCATAAAAAATACTAACTACATCGATCGCTTGGTGTCTGTAACCGGGTCGAGTCTGTAAATACTAATAATCCTATCCTATCCCGCGATGTTGTTATATGTAAAAAGGGTGTACGATGGCTGCCTGGCCAGGGGCGGATATCACATAGACTTTTATGTGGTTATCATCGATGTGGCGCCTTTCTTTAAGGGGTGTTTGGCTTCATGAAGAATAATAATGAATGGTGTGTCGTGTTGCATATTTCCTTGGTGAGGGAGAGTTATGGTGTCGTGTTGTAACATGGGTATAGTGGTGTGTGTGGTTATGAGTGCTGTGTGTGGTATTCGCATTTATAATACGGGAGAGACTTGCGTAATGCTTGATCGTACATTTGAAATCAATCAATCA
Source organism: Tipula vernalis (assembly GCA_958295665.1). Lineage (NCBI taxonomy): Eukaryota > Metazoa > Arthropoda > Insecta > Diptera > Tipulidae > Tipula > Tipula vernalis. Next base: position 218,617,659 of record OY282559.1, on the reverse strand, counting down.
ATTTAGGAGTGTCAAATTTACAACACGTAGTGAGTGACTGTGATAATTTGGTTGCATACAAAATAATGTCATAATTATTACAGCTGTCCTTTGATTATCTTCTCAAATCAGCGAAACCTAATAAAACAGCAAGATTGTTGTTGTTGGTAGAATTTAGAATATCATCCAACTGACAAAGCCGGATACGAGAAAGAAGTGTACGTTGATGATATTTTTGCCGGGTTGCCGGCTTTGTCAGTTGGAGCCGACAATGGATGCATTAAACTCGTTCCATCCCAAACTCTCCAGTTCACAATGGAAGCAGAAGTGAACGGATGTATTCCATATTTAGATGTGCTTGTTTTACGCAATAGAGATGATAATGGAGTACGTACTGATTGGTATCGAAAATCCATTTGCTCCAACCGTATATTAAATTATTACACACACCACCCTACCAAAGAGAAACTTAATACGGCAAAAAATTTTGCCAATAGAGATTTCTCTTTAAGTTCACCCATTTACCACAAGAAGAACCGACGATTGATCCACGATTGCCTGTCACAAAATAACTACCCACATAAATTCATCCAGAAAATAATTTCCTGATGTCATTTATAGGATTCCGTGTCTGGGGGATGACGTTTCTGGTCCTTGCGATAAAACTTATGTACCTAGGACAAACAAAACAATACTTTGAAAAGAGATTGCGGAATCATCGACTTGATTTAGGGAGAGTGAACGATCCATCGGTACATAAAACTGCTTTGATGGAGCATTTTCATTCGTTGGGTCATCGTCCTAATTTTGATTCTGCCTTAATTTTGGCCCACCTCCCCCCCCCCCCCCCCCCCACCAATTATTCAAAGAGACTGACCATCGAGGCTATACACAAAATACATACAATATAAAACGGGACACTGATGGTTTAGCTCCTATCTACTGCTCACTTATTGACGACTACTGTTCTACATCAAAAAATATCAAAAGACAACGGACAATTATACAAACAGAACAGTCGGCATATTTCTCAACGCATAACACAAACACCGCAACACATAATTTAATACATCCACCAAAACGGAGAAGAATCATTTGATTTTTTCTTTAAATCAAAACATTACTGCTGCTGCTGAAGTGAACACCATTTTGTTAATTTTGTTTAATTTCCTAAAATTTTTAATTTTTTAATGTAGTAATTTGTTTATTGCTGCAATTTTCATTGAATAATTTTTTTTTTTGCAGTGATTTGTAAGTTATAAGTTTTCGTTTATTTATTTTTTTTATAGTTTTGTTTACGTATTTTCATATTAGTGTGTGCATACATACCTATTATAACGTTTTTTATATAATTTATTTTAGATGGATCATTGACAATGATAAAATAATCTTCTTATCGAAACGTCTGATGACATGAATGTAATAAAGCTGCATAAAAATTAATATGTCGTTTTATTTATATTAATAAATATTTTTCTGACCGAAAAGCCGAGAAAACTAACGGAATTAAAGAAACAATTAGCGGTCGAGAAAATTAAATTGGATCTTTATTTTACATAATTGTAGATTAATGAACTGGATAGCAAAGTTGTGTTGTAAAACTATGCATAATGTGTTTTACCTAAAAAAAATAAATCAAGGAAAAGTTAGAAAATAATTTATTGTAATTGCTCATTTTAACTAATCTGTAACTTGTTGTGGATTTATTTTTTATTTTTCCGTAAAAATTATCTTTCTATTAAACTTATTTTTAATCTTAAAATAAATTCCGCTTGCTTATAAAGCCAAAATGGCCTGACCGCCTAGTCACCGTTATATTGTAACATTAAAATCGTTTTATTGTAACATATTAATTAAGACCGAGAATTTTGAAGACTGGAATGGGAGCGACGTGCTTATGCTCCAAAAGAAGGATAACGTAGTTGAAGCTATTCTAGCTAAGGTAAAAATACACTTTGGAGACTTTGGCGGATTTTTGTTTAACATTTGTTTTCAAATTATTGCATACTATTGTAAATGAGCGCTTATGATGCTCAAAATAGAATGTGTCCAAAGTATTGTAAATCTATAAATAAACAAATTTTCCAATAGTAAATCTAACCTGAAAATAAATTTTTTTATGTATTAAATTTATAATACCTTTCTTTAAGGTATCAAGGTGGCCATAATTTATATTTATCATTATATTCTATTAGGCTCTAATTTAATAACAATTAATAATTCATATTAATTGGAAAAGTAAACAAAATAAAATAATTAATTTGCTTACTTAAAACTTTGTCATTTACTCATACCAAGTGTTATAAATCCTATTCCGTATTACAGTTCTAAAAAAACATAGCAGAACACCATAGATATCTAACGTTAAATTCAAATTTAATTTTTATCAATATTTTTAATATAATAGCCATCTGCACTTAGATTTAAGTATGTATAAGAACCAATTGTAAATTATCATGTAAGAACGTAAAATTAAATTCGCTCTCTTTTGTATCAACCGTCAAAGGGTTTATATCAAAATCAAAAATAGTATGATATTCGCCCCTGGCCAAGCCGCCGTCGTACACCTTTTTACATATAACAAGATCGAGGGATGGGAAAGGAATGTTAGCAACAAAGACTCAACCCGGTTCCAGACACCTAAGTAGTTGATAGTTAGTAATTTGTTAGTAATATTTTTTTTAGTAATTTATTTAGTGCACAAGACAATAACAATTTAAAGTTCACCTACTGCTCCAACCTGTAAAAGACACAATGACAACACAAATTTTCCTGGTGCCCCAAACTCTTTTTTCTGAAAGCAAACAACTATTATTATTCCCTCCACCATATTTTCCATCGGCGGTTGTGAGGGGGGGGGGCGAGATTTCGTTCCATCATCATGTTCCCATGCGGTCACCCATATACTAACTGTAGCTAGTGTTACTTGACGTTGTTCTTGAAAATGTTGCGTCTCTGCTGTCCCTGCTACTGGCCACCCAGTTCGCTACCATTAAAAGTTATAAGTATAAATTAATTTTGTAATACCCAATTAAGTACCTGATTGTTGATATGAGAAAAATTTCCCACAAAGCAAAGAAAAAGGACAGACTAGAAACCGAAGTGCGAATAATTTTATGAGAACTGATTTTTCCTGTTCGCCCACCACACGTTAGATCCATACAAAAATAACAAACACGGAAACAAAATTACAATACTTTTTTTTTAATTACTTTTAAATTTTTAAAAATGAAAAACAAAAACCAATTTAGAGAAGTGGGAAATTATCAAAAAATAATTTTGATTGTGAAGAAAATAAGGAAGAAAATAAAGTTATTGCTATTCTACTGTAATTTCCATTTAATTTTATTCATAAGACTTCTTGGTATTTTACATAGTCTTTGGTCCTTCCTTACGCAGTAGCCAAATAGAGGTCGTACGGTTGAAGGTTCGTTTTGCTTAGACCATCTGCTGCATATTGCATTCTTTCATGTTACCCCAATTCGGCCGGCAAAATATGCATACCAACGGGGGAATAGAAATACCTTTTGCATCCCGCGTTTATCGGGATTCGAACTCAGTATCCCCGAGCCGAACGCCGATACTTTAATCACTTTTAAAAACGTTTTTAAGTTATTGAATTAAATGTATCCCAAAATAAAATATTACTCCCAGTCTTTTAGCTGGAAAAAACTTTTCCATTTCTAAATCAAAACAAAAAAATTTAGGGCCATGATTAATCTAATTGTTTTAGCTTTGTTGTTTATCCAGTTATTTTAAATATTAATATGCATAGTGCATATTGTTGATTTTTTTAGATCCGAGTGGAAATTTAATTTTGTGTAAATATTTTTGTTTCTCTGAAATGTAAAAAAAATCTAAACTGAAGGAAATCACTTATCTTTCGATTTGATTTATATTTGTGGGAGATGGCAATCACAAGTAAAAATACAATTCAAATATTAAATCTTGAATTGTTTAATGTTTGGTATGTAAGGGTTGTTTTTTTAAATTTGAATAACAACGTAATGCTTTTATCAATAAGGGGATTGTGACAAATTTGTTTGTAGTGAGTTCGCTTTACATTTTGAACCCAATATATACAAGTATAAGAATTTTGATTTATTTAGTTTAACAAAACGCGCAGCTTGGGTATGGTAATCAAGTTTTGCCTCGATATCTCCTACAAAAAATTGGATTGAGTTAACTTTAGCATCCGATAAAAATTTTAGTTTTGGCATTTCCAGCCCATTTTTGCAAAACATTTACTCAATTGGCCGATTTGAAAAACTCCTATTCATTTTGGTAACATTTACCATCACTCATTTAGCATTATTACTTTCTGAACAATATGCCCCTTTGGCAATCTTGAAAATAGTACTGAAATATTTTTTGTAATTGATGCATTCAAGCGTTTCTGTAAACGACCTCAAACTATTACTTATTGAAAAGTTCCCAAAGGGACTTTTCAATATTTTTATTTATTTAATCAATGCATGTATGTGATTCCAAATGAGTTGTCAATGTATGTCCCAATATTACAAAACGCTAAACAAATCATTACAAGTTTTTTAATATTAAACAATATAGATAATAAAAATGTTATATTAATACAATTACAAAATATGGCAATAATTAAATTGACATCATAAAACACAAAAAAATTTATTTATTTTTATAAATTTCAGTACACCCTCTTTTAAATTACTTTGCAGATTCAGAAAGCTTTATCGTTTGAGATAGCGAATTAAATTGAAATATCTAGGTGGTATTTATGTTTCGAAAACAATAAAACCTCACACTAAAACGTTTTGCTTGTCTCTTTGCATGTTCCAAGCCCAGATCAAGCCGCAAAATTATCTTAAAACTGTTTGAAATTATTAAAAGTTATATTTGTTTTACCAAACCAAATGTTTTTAATGAGGGCTTTAGGAAGTGCTGAATAAAATCAGAGACTACTGTATAAATAAGACACTCCAGTATCGACTGTATTTTTTACTAAGCTTAAAATAAGGTAAGAAACTATATGGAAAACAGTTATTTTCGTTTACAAATTTAGTTTATTAGAACTATAAGCTTTTATTTAGTTTTTATACGAAATTTTTCATGAAACATGTAATTTTATTTGATTGAAAAATCGAGTCATGAAAATGTTTATTTCTTAGTGAAAATCGTCTGCAAAATAAGGTATTTTTGAACTTTAAAATGTTGTGGTTTTTGTGATATGCGTCATAAACTCATAACTCGAAATTTATAAACAATACAATAATCTTCCCTTTCATTGCCTCCATTCCAATTTGAATTCGAATATCCTTCTATTGTTATTTTGAATTTGCAAAGCATGCTATGTAGATTGTTTTGATTTTTTGTTTTCTTCACGCTCATTGTATTGATTTCATTTTTTATGTTTGTCTATTTTTGAGTTATTTTAATTTCGATTGTTGAGCGGCGACGTGTTGTCTTTTTTCTTACGATTGGTTTTAGATATGACAACTCGTGACGTCATTAACTTAAATTTTCTCTTTTGATACATATTGTTATTGTTGTAGAATGTTTTTTAATTTGATTGCCCTTATTTTCTTCTAATTATTGTTGGAAAATAGCGCAATTTTAAAACCTGTGTTTTAAATGAGTAAGACATTGAGTTGTTTTTTAGCGATTTCAGAAAAAATTATTTACCTGGGTTTAACTTTTAATTCATGATTTACCGTCAATCCAAATCGCGTTTTTTCATACAAACTCTATGAAAATAAATTATTTTTTAGTGTTTCCATGTCCCTTATTTTATGTTCATTTTTCACATGTCGGCTCTATTTACATCAAGATGGTTCTGATAAGACACACCTCGGACCTTAATCTCCGTTGATTTCAAATGAAGTGAATTTGGCAAAAATAACCGAAATATTATCTGAAATATCCATTTCTAGAAAAAACTTATGACCTAATCACTCGGCTCAAGGTTTATAGAACTGTTACTATTAATTTGTGACTGCTGTGTGTCTCAGGATCAGGATGTCTTTTTTGGCCACATTTTTGACGTTTCGAAATAGTTGGCTAGTTGATACCAGTCATTCATAGACGGCCTTTCCCACTGGCGAATAACTCAAACTAAATTTAAAGAAAAAAAAGATTCTTAAAGACTGAACTTTCGTCCCCATTCAATCCTCTCTTGCCGTTCTCCCAAATATTCATTTCCTTCCATATTTGTTTGTAACCTGTTTCAGTAATTCGGTTTTGTTGTTAGATAAATGCATAAAGACATGTAAAGTCGGTATATGGGTAAATGTTAGAGATTCGAGATACTTGGCGGTATTGGTTCGAAAAATTTAAATTTCGTCATAATATGCATAGTATTAAAATGAAAGATGAAGCAGGTAGCTCAGACCCAAATGCTGCTCAAGAATATCCCGAAATCTTAAAAAGAATTATAGAAAGGGATGGATACCTACCGCAGTAGGTGTTCAATCGGGATGAAACCAATCTCGAGAAGAGAACTTTTATTTCTAAGAACGAAAACACAGCTTTTGGTTATAAAGTGTCAGAAGAGCGCTTGACATTACTACTTGGGGCAAATGCAGCGGATGATTTTAAGCTTAAACCACTTTTAATTTACCTTTCGGAAAATCCAAGTGCTCTTAAAGGAGTAAATAAACAACCACTGCCAATCATTTGGAAGTCAAAAAAGAAAACTTGAATGACCATGGTTCTGTTCCAAGACTGATTTAAGAATTACTTTTGTCCGTTTGAAAAAAATATCTTTAGGATAAAAATTTGAGAAACCAAGTGTTGCTTCTTCTTGATCTATCTGAAGAAAAAGAAATTAAATAAATTTTTAAAAATAAAACAGCTCTCATCCAATCAATGGATCAAGGTACCATAGCAAGATTTAAGGCCTATTATTTACGACGATGTTTTAAAATGCTTGTCAATGAAACAGATGGAAAATCTTCGATCAAATAATTTTGGAAAAATTATAACATCAAAACGGCATCTTCAAATTACGGCATTAGTAAATCGTGGAACGAGATGAAATCAACGATAATGAACCGTATATGGTAACATATGGCCGGAATGTGTGAGTGGAAATCATTCAGAAGTTGACTCTTTCTCCTAAATTCGCCAAATTGAATCTAGCTAATGAACTTGATTTTGAAGGTGTAGATGAAGGTGGTGTCATTGATTTGATCAATGTTAAAAGTGATATTCAAAAAATTATTGAAGAGCCTGAAACTACAGTTTCCCATTAGTTAACCTCCAAGGATCTAACAAACGCACTTCCCCATTTTGAACAAGGGATCAACATTCTCCTTCAAAAAGATCCCGAGGAAGATCGGAGCGCTAAAGTGTTGCGCGATATTAATTCTAATATTAGCTGCTACAAAGAACTGTTAAAACAAATTAAAATCAAAGCTAAACAGCAAACGTTGGAACAATTTATTACATCACGTCCTTCCACAACATTGGCTGGTGACGGTATCAAGGAGATGCCAAGCGATTCATCTTATTCCTATTCAAAATCAGAATAAACTCTTTCCTCGAAATTTGGCCTGTGCTTTTTAAGTGATATTTTTGGTTTCATTAATTTATTGTTTTCATTACATGATATGATGTTATATGCAATTGAAAAGTATAATGTGCCATTGAATTGTTATTTTTTGATGAAATAAATCGCAAACGATTGATACTAATATTTCTTTATACGGCATTTGACTTTACGGCCAACTTTCCCAGAACAAATCTAGGCCGTAAAGCGAGGCATTGACGGTGTACATAAATATTAAGATAATATTTTTTTAATGAACCACTTTTGTGTAAATGAAACTTTTCTGTTAATTTGGGTAGTAGCTACATTTTTCTGTAAACATTTTTTCTGTATGTTTATAAAACTGCCAAAACAGGAATTTGTTTGGTATTAAAGGACATCGGGATCAACCCTATTTCTGATTATTTCGAATAAAAGGAAAAGCTGATTCATTATCGAAATCTGGAGGCCATATTATTAGTATTATTACGATATTATTCTCTGCAAAACACTCGTGGCACAAATTTAAATTTTACATAACTCATAATCCATCAAATCTTCTACGAATTGTGGCAAAATAAAAATACTGACACATTTTACAACGAAAAGTGTTGGTGTATTTTAAATGTAACCATCATCCATGTTGCTGTGTTTTCTATTAACCATGTATTAAATTCAGGGAATTGAAATTTGAAAAATTGTATTTTTATTTATTTTTTAAATGTAAATTGTTATTTGATGGATTATCCTAAACTTTCGACGTTCAATGTCAATCGTGAATTTATATAAAGTGAAAACGTTAAATATTTTGTCTAAAACCTACTCGAAAATTTAATAATCAATATTTTTCAAATTACAAGCGAATAATTGATTTCCAAGAACGTATATGAATAAGAAAATTACATACAGTTAAATTGCCTTAATCCGTTTACCTTTTTTTATGAATTTGTTCTTTTTATAGACACCAGTATAACTCATTATACTTGTATATCGCCTTAAATAAATATTTTGTATGTAAACTTCATTTACTTCTTTATACATATTCATTTCGTCAAAGTCAGTTGTTAAAGAAAATAGTTAGTCGGATACACACAGACAGTTAGACAGACAGTTCTCTCTTAAGAAAATGAATAATCATTTTTCGTCTATTTTTTAATTCAATTTTGTTGCTACATGATAATACATAAATACACACATATTTTGAAGAAGTGATGATGACTATGTTCATGTTGGTAATGACAATGTTTATTCGTTTTACAAGGCACTCGAGCTAGCTTGCTTTCGTCTTGTTTACTAACAATTTTTTATTCATGCATACTTATACACCTCATTGGAGTGTATAAATTTAGGAAAAGAAAATAATTGATTGTAAACATTAAAATGAATATAAACATAGAAAATCATAAAACACATAACACTGATATGCGATATGGTGATAAATCGGGAGGGGGCTAAACAAATTTACTAGGCATGGGATGTATTAGGCATGGGATGCAAACGAATACCTTGAGTAGGTAGAATTTAGTTAAACGCTTTCTTGACAGATTTCAATATTTATTTTTGGAATTTGATTGAATTTCACTTTTGTTCGTATTTATGTGCAAACATGCTTATACCATCGTCATCCTCACCCACAAATTTATTTTTTTGCTTTATGAACACAAAAAAAATGAAATAAAAACGAATACTTTAATTATGAAGTTAAGTTAATTGGAAAACTGATTTTTTTTTCCAATTTACAATTCAGTTGCTTAGCACAAAGGTGCAATAGTAAAAATAGAAAGTTGTATGTACGAAGTATTGAAAGGCCGCCCTCCCACAGAGTACGTTTCTATATTGGAAAAGAATTGACATGGATCAATCCATCATGGATCCCAATCAATTGATTGGGCCCTCCTCCGTATACCACTTTTACACATAACAAGAACGACCGATATTAAAACTTTATTTTGATTCCAGAGACCTATAAGTAGTCAATATTTCGTATGTTGTTCGTTAGTTGTTTTTATTTGTTTTTTTATATGGCACATTCTTAAGCATAAGACAACACAATCTCCCTAATAATATAATAAATAGCGTTTTTTTCCCGTTAGAGCCCCAAAAGTTCTGAAAAGCTGTCAGGAAAATTTGTTTTACTCTGTAGCTTACTATTACTATTCTTATTTTTTGCTCCTCTATTTTTTGCAGGTGGGGAGTGGGCGAGATTTCATTCCATCACTATCCCATCCTAATTTTACTTTTACGTAAATTCAATTAAATAAATTGATGGTGTTGTCGTAGTTATTGCGCTTAATGTTTTAATAAAGAATGCGAGAACAATATGCTTGTAGGTCGCTTAGTTCTAACTGTCCTGAACTGATTTATTTATTATAATTAAGTATTATCAAAGAATAGTGAGGGATAAAATGACTGCGACGACGGTCAAGCTCAAAACTGACATCAAGTGACGCACCGTAATCAGTTCAAAGAGACATTCAGCTATGTCTATAAACAAATTTCAATGTCTAAGCGGATAATCTCAGGTAATTTATGAAGAAACTATAAAATTCAGCTGGAATCTTTAGAATATTTTATTCATTTTGTAGAAAAATGTTTAATTTACTAATTCATCGCGAGAGATTTAATAAATTAATATAATATTGAAAATTTATTATTTTTGAATCAAAATGATTATTTTTAAAATTTATTTAAAAAAGCCAATAAGAGATTTTAGAGATTTTAATTGAATTGAATGTTTACTATTAAATTTATTCTAATTGGTGAAAAATTGAAAATAAAAAAAAAACATCGCGTCGCGCGAAAAAGTTATAATAATGTCATAATGAGTAGAGAAAACTCTGCAGGGCTCTACCAAAATTTAGTACAACTACACAGAGCATGTATACACCAAACAACAACTCTACCAAAATATTTCTGTACAACCGGTGTGGTAGAGGTATTTTTGGTAGAGCTCTAGTAGTTGGAAATTCCTATCGCGAAAACTGAAAATCTGCAATACGTACAATGTAAGTATATGGATTTACTTACAGCTCGTGAGTTTTATGTGTTAAGTGCTTTAAAACATACAACTGTGAACTAATTTTTTTATTTTTTTTACGTTCGCTAAATTGTATTTCCCATTTTGTAATGCATCAGTTAACTAAACTACAAATTGTTTTATTGTATTGTACAAAAATATTTGTTATGTGTTATGGTTTTGTTCACAATTACGAGTAGAACGGTTATTAAAAGTTTTACGGGTTGTTATTTAGTAACGGTTTTATGTATTTTCAAGTGGAATTTTCCCTTAAAATTTTAAAATTACCATTGAGAACAATTAGCCTCAAAAAATAAACGTTTTTACTAAAAACGTACATTCGTGATAAATCAGCTAACGCTTATTGAGTAAATCTACTAAAAAATGTTTGGCCTTTTTAAAATTAACAATAAATAATAAACTAATACAAAGCTTAACCAAACCGTATTCAGAACGGGTGTTTCGCTACTAAGCCGAAAAAAGACATAACTCAATAAAGGTTTTTTAACAAAAACAAAAAAATTAAATTTTCGAACGAAAATAAACTATGTGTTTGTAACAAGCTTTAAAAATGAATGCTTCCACACCTCGATTAACGTTTATTTTGCGAAATTTTAAGGTACCATACCTGATAATTAACACTTACGCAATCGTATAGATCTTGTAACGACTAACAACACCATATTAAGTAAATAGGCATAAAGCAGAACGTAAAACAAAGTAGTCCAACAGCGTCTCTACTTCTTCATTTGAACAGTGAAACTGAAATACATTAGGCGTTTTCGGAAATAGACTAAAGTAAGTAAAATGAAATTTATCCATCTATTACTGAACGTGTAAAGTAAATTTGTAGTAATTTTTTGTTGTTGTTATTTGAATTTATTACCAACCACCTTATTTGTGCTATATGTTAATCGAGTTTTTGTTAAATTTTTTAACGAAAATAATTTAAATTATCAGTCTAAAAATGGATGTAAGTATGGAAGTTATTAAAATATATTTTAAATATTTATCATAAATAAACTTAAATATAAATAATAATATATGTAATATAAATAAATGAAAATCAAATTTAAAACGCATTTTTTCTGTTGGGTAGATTTCAATTTCCAATTCCAGCGACGATGGGATTTTTGATGAAATTGAATATCTGGTATGTAATTAAATAATGTATACATCAATAATTTAAACTGCAAATATTGAGAAAAATTGAATATAATTACAGGATGATCCCGATAATGACACGCAGATTTGCTCTGTTCAACGAAACAGTACCGAGAAAAACATGGATGTTCTAGAAGATACACCAACGCGCAATACCTCAACTACTACCTCAAAGTACAATTTATGGACTAATGAGGAAACAGAGGTTTTATTAATAAGCTGCGAGAAGTACAAAGGCATTATGCAAAAAGATCGAAACTCGTTTTACGAGAAAGTGCATAGATACTTGTTAAAGTTAGGAGCAACGGTAAATTACCAACAATGGAAACAAATTTAATGAATTATTATTTGGGAGTAACTTATTTATATATAAATTCCAGAAGCATAGCGTTAATGAAGTTAAGCAAAAATTCCAAAATTTGCTTAAATCATTTAAGAAATATACAGATTACCAAACAAAGTCAGGGCGGAATCCTCCAAGATTTAAATATGCCGAAATAATGGAGAGGATAACGGAGACCAGTCGCATAATCAAGAATAGCTCTGTTTTTCAGGCACGATTCATATTTAAAATTAACTAATGTATTTACCAAAATTAATTTGAATAAAATTGAATATTTAGGTTGGAGTAAAAGAGAATGTCACTCCTCTTAATACCCAACTCCCTGAAGCTAGCCCTGCAAAAAAAAAAATCACGCGGTATGTCGTCGGTGAATAAAAATGCTGAGATCATAAGGTAAATAAATTAATAAATTTAGCTATTAAATGGGAGAGGCCCGTTCTAAAAACTTTTACAATTCAGGAACATACATGAAAATTCTTTAAAGAATATTAAAGAATTTATTAAAGAAGAAAATAAGAAAAAAGCTGAGGACAAAGAGCGGCGGCACCAAGAAAAGATGGCACAAATCAAAATTTTTTTAGATGTAATTCAAACTATTGCTAATAAATGAAACAAACAAATTTAAAATGAATATATTTGATTTTTTCATTTCCTTCCACTTAAATTTTTAAATCATCTACCATTTGTTGGAATACGGATGTACGTTTTATGTTTCTGGAACAAGCCGCGAAAAGATCATCTTCATCATTCTGAATATAAGCTTGGTCTTCAAAAATTTCATCTGTAGTATCATCTGCATCCTGCTCAAATATGAGGTATATGTTTTGAAGTGTACACGCCGCCACAATGCAATTTATAATAAATTCAATGCTGAAATTATCAAAACACAATAGCTTTCGAAATTTGCCTTTCAATAAGCCAAAAGCATTTTCAACTACGATTCTCGACTTAGAATGTAAGTAGTTGAATGTTTTTTGTTGGTCACTTAAATGGCCGTAGTCCTTAAAAGGAGAAACGATCCAATCGTTATTTTTATACGCCGAATCGCCCAGTAAAAAATGTTTATCAAAAATATTTTGTTCTTCAGCTTGCTTGAATAATTGTGTCCGCTGTAAAACCCTCCAATCGTGCATAGATCCTGGTTCACCGCAAGAAACATCTATAAATTTTTTTTGATGATTAACTACACCTTGGAGCAGTACACTATAATATTTCTTTCTATTGAAATAATCCATTGGGTTTTGGGCCGGTTTTTTTATGCGAACATGACATCCGTCAATTGCCCCAATTATGCCTTTAATTCCGGCAATTTTTTCAAACTCCTTAGATATACTTGCGTATTCTTCTGGTTTGGGCCACTTTATAAATTTTGGCGATTCCGATACAAGAAAATTTATAATGTCTTTAACTGATTCGTAAGCAGTGGAAATATCTGTACCAAACCTGTCAGCTATTTGGCGGAACGTCTCCTGGTTAGCTAAATACAAGACGGTCTGATAAATTTTTAAATCAGGACTTGTTGGATGTCTACCTACTGCCATACGATCACGTAAACTCTTTTTGTATATTTCTGTAAAAAAGTAGCAAATAAATAAAATTTGGTTTTTCTGCAAAATGTAACACATAATAATACCTATTATATATTGTACCGTACTACGAGAGAATCTAAAATGTCTCTTAAATTGCATTTCAGAGTACGCATTTATTACAGAAATAAAGTCTGCTATTTTGATTAAATTGTCTTTAGCTTGGGATTTAATTGCTAAAGCGATATCAACTTCCAATGTCAGATCTTCATTTATAATTATTATCTCCGTTTCTGCTTCACTATCCGAAGAAGGACTTTCAAAAAAGAATTGTGGATCCATATCACAATTGCAATATATATTTTTTTAAATCCGAATTTTTATAATTACTACTAATCGAAAACAAAAATAATCAAACAATTGATTGAATATCTGTCAAAATGCTTTTCCGAATTTTTTCGATATTGATTATCATAGCGCGTTCAACCCTGAATTTATTTTAACTTTTTGTATAGGCGAGGTAACTTCAGTAATTTTGTTACCAACATATTAAAAAAAAATTTTACTATTTATTTACTGTGGTATATTTCCGAAAACGCCTATTAGAATTAAGTTTGGCGCTACTATACTATTTTGTCACTACCTGTATCTAATCTATGTAGAATTAGGTTGTGATGGTAGTTTTGACGTAAAATCTGATGGATTTGAGTATTTGCATAATTTCTACAGGATTTATTTCCGATTTTCGTACCTTACTTTTGATAACCTGAAAATTTCTTTTCATGTTTTGGCACTTCATAGTTTGATGCTTTATTATCCATGGGTACATAGATTTAATGAGAAAAGTTAAGTGAAAAACACTTCTATATTGATATAAAGTACATACATATATATAAAATTCGTACTAAGGGCACTACATAGGATTTATTGAAAAAAGTTGAAAGCAAAACTTTATATAGCAAAATATGACGAAGTTTTATTAAAGATGAAATTTTGTTATTTTTTTTAAATCTCGACTCCTTTGGTACCTTAAATTCCTTGCGTTTCGTAGCCTCATAACCTTTTTTATGCTCTAATGTCGATTTCTTTTTGCCATTTCAAATTGACTTGAATTTTTTGATCCAAAAAGAACAACCTCACGTTTCAACAAAAATTGCCGATTTTTTTCTTTGTATTGGCGATAATAAACCGGTACTATGGCGTATATAAAATGTCACGGCAGGCATCATTATTGATTTGTTTTTTAAAGCGTTTCGTTGTGAATTGTTATAAAGTGTTAGTTTTATAAACTTTAATTGTTTTTATTTCCAAGAGCTAAAATATTAATATTAATTTGTAACACTAATGGAAATATTATAAGAATTGATAGTCTTCATCATCGTTTTCAGAAGATTATTTGTTGTTTTCGTCATCAGGTGATGACGAATTTTTAAATTTCCAAAATGAAATATTATGTAATAGCAAAATATTCAGATGAAGAAGTGAGTTGTGGATACAGTTAGATTTTTCTTTAATCTAAATTGATTCTAAATTAATATTTTTTTTTTGTTATTTATAGTTCCGTCGTAATTTTCGAGTATTACGACAAATAGCCAACAACCTTATCGAAAGATTTGGAAACTCCGCTTTATTTAAAACTTACAAAGCTGGAAGAGAAAGTGTAACAGCTGAGTCATAATGCCTAGCTTTTCTATGGTAATAAAATATTTTCAATTTCAGCTGCTCACACCTATCTTAATAACTTCTTGGAATTTTTGTATGATGTATCTGACTAACATATTCAATTCCCTACTTCTGATAGTGCGAACCTTGGAAAAGCCAGTACATTTGAGGAGGTAATAAAAAAAAATCTATTTTATTAAAAATTTAATTTATTTAATTTCTAAAATATAGCTAGCAGGTTTAAACGTAATAGGTTGTATAGATGGCTGTTACATATATGTATATCCGTAAGCCAGTAAATAAAGTAAGAACTACCTATGTGAATCGACATGGTAATATCAATACCAATCACCCTGCAAGGGATTTGTGTCGCCAACAAAAAGTTTCTCGATTTGTTTATTGGGTTGCCCAGAAAAATCCACGATGCAAGGATATATAAACTTTCTTATTGATCGGAAAAAAACCCATCTATTTTCGGCGAGCAATATCACATTTTAGGAGACGCTGCGTACCCTTTGAGGGAGTATGGATGAGTTTAATCAGTCCAAAGTATGCGGACTCTGGATACCTGGCACCCTCCAATTTTATTTAGCCTTGCTGTAGTAAATCTGCGTGACCTATAGGCTAGGAGAGAGAGCAATAAGCCCAGATAGTATGTATCACGTACCGGCTGGCAGTATTATCAAGTTCATTAAGAACCTGAATATTGACCGGACGGATAATTAAGCAGGGCCCAGCACAATCGATCTTTTATTTCCCACATGGCCCTTCAATAATAATAATAAATACCTCTCCGCTGGTTTTATTGTCATCCTTTTCATTATGCTTCGGTATTTCGTCTCTACTTGAGCTCCAGACCACTTAAGATTAAATTTTCTCTTGATTTCCATTCCTAGAAATGCCCACATTGCTTTTTTATTTTTAAATTTTTTTAGAGGCCCAACCTGTGTAAAATAATCGGCATACAATTCTAGTATGAAACTTGTTTGCGCATCATTCCACTTTTGTGCGACCAAGACGGCAGTCGAAGCAGTAGGTTGGGATAGAAATTTCGTTTATTTGCGTATCCGGTATATTTTCAATAATTTCGTCCGTGGTTTCATCCGCTTGTACCATGCTTTTTTCTATTTCACGGTTATCCACCTTAACGATTTCGCCGGCTGTGAAACATTTATTAAAAATTAGATTTACTGTATTCGTTATAATATATACGGTTATAGCAAAGGTGATTCCATATTAGAGATGATTTATTCAGTTCAATGGTTCGCAAAATTAAATTTAAAGGAATGAATTATCTTTAATATGGGATTATATTTGGTAAAGGTAATTGAAACTTACTTTCTTTGTTCTCTAGAAACGCTTCGCCAAATTAATGAAAAATGGTCCATTTTTCTGTTTTGATGTGGGTGAATTGAAAAATGGTGATTTTTTGTGGCAAATAGTTTGCTTTTTGATGCGTTTTTGACATTTTTTTGATTTTTTTGGCAAAAAGAAAAGCACATAATTATCCTGCTCATAAACACTACTAACTACTTTCAATGTTGTTTAGAAAATTATACGAGTAACATGGTTAATACATACTTATATTCTACCGAGTGTCGTCTTTAATTATTTCATTGCTTAAATTAACATTATAATGTGTGTGGTGGGATAGTTTTAGTAGAATTTTTTCTGGATTAATTCAAACAACGAAACGAGTGGTTCTGGACCAGACATTAAATAATTGTCTTAAATGATGCAGATTTCTGTAGCTTATAGTTCTTATGTGTGCTACCTTAAGATAAGATATGAAATATTGTCATATATAAACCAATTTTTTACAAAAAAAGCATTCAAAACCCTACATAAAATTCGGTCCAAAAAGAGAGAAAGCAAAATACCGAACACATTTTTATTCACTCAGTAGTGCCGGGTGTGGCGGGAAGGTTAATTAATGTTGGATCTCTTAAACAATTCGGTACGAAATGATATACAAAATAAAATTGCAACAAATATTGCACGAACAACGTAATATATTGGAAATTGGAAAACATTGACAAAAATTTGAACTTCATTTAAAAGTATCGAAGCAACTACGCAAAGAGTTTATTCAAAATGCTACAAGCAACATGTTTTCGTGGCTCCGTTAAGTGGCCTTGTGGAATACTATACACACGATTTTGAACATTTTTTTGTATTTCGATATTTTGATATAAATTCCAAAGTTTGGTCCTTGTTTCCAAATTTTCATGACGAACGTTTTTTAAAATTTGACTCGAGCCTCGAATATCATAAACTTGAAAATTTAGCATTTTCATTCTTCTAATGGTTCTTAGTTCAACTGAATTTGCCTGATTTCGTTCCTTTCATTAAATTTTAAAATATGCCGCTTATGGCTTTTCACTTCAGAATTTCTTGTATTTTCTGGGGTTTAGTAAACTAAAATTATATCCTTTTTTTTAGTTACGCAAAATTCATTCTAGTTTCGAAGTGCCCTTGATTTTAACTCAAAATTGACTTTTAACTTTTTGAATTCAAATAAATTTCCTTGACAATAAGCCACTAAAAATGAAACATTTTTTTAAGAATTTTAAAAAAACTCTCGGCACTTTTCACTATTTTTTGTTTTGTGGTGTTAATCGATTTGACAAATAAGCTAATAATAATAAGCTAATAATATTTCTAAAACAATTTGACAGACAATAATTTACCTAACTACTAAGTAAACCTTAACTTTGTATTATAAGATAAACGATTCTTGATTAACATATGTGTTATACATCACGTTATTTAATACAAGCCACTTCCAACATTATATTTTTCTTTGATGGATAGGTGAACGTGCCACAATCAAAACACTATGATAAAACATAGTCTATCACTTTAAAATTCCACTGAAGTATAATTTATCATTCTGTAACAAAATTTGATATTCTCGAAAAAAAACATAAAAGAAACCAACAACGTAATGTTTAATATTGATTTTTCTCAAATAGCTGTTGTATGTAAAATTCAATACTGGTAAACATATAGCCAGGCAGGCAGGCAACCGACTATAAGGTAAAATCAATAAACTTCACAAGTAAATAAATTAAAACAATTTTCAATTCCAAATCATGTTTCCAAAACATCTTCAAATATAGATAAAAAAACCAAACATATTATGTACTCGCGTATAATGGAGGTGAGCGTCCACATTTATCGTTTTCTAATTTTTTTCTTTCGATGCCACACAGATCAAAATATTTTGATTGTTGTCTGTCTTCTTGAATTTACTTCATAATAATAAACAACAACACAAAACGTCTTAAATGTTTGTTCTCCTTAAGTAATTTCATTTCATTGTTTCTTCATTCGTTTATGTCTTAGAGATCAAGGTTGAAATAACATAAAAATAAAAATAACAATAATTTCAAATAGCAGAGAATAGGAAAACGACGAATAGAACAGACTATGTAGTATACCAAAACCAACAATTATACTCGTAGGATTCTTAAGAAATTGTTTATTAAGAATTATATTTTTTATTTCTCCTGTTGTCTTTACCAAATTGCACTGTCATTGTTGTCATTCATCATTCTCGTATAGGAAAAAAAAATGTTTGGAGAAGTAGGTAATAGGAAGAATACTCATAATCTAAATTGTTGGGCGAGTTCGAGTACATGACGAAGATAAAGAAATATTTTATATGTACAAAAGTATCTTCAAAGTTTTATGTATGTAAGAAGTATAATTATTATTAAGTTACTCGACAAAATAAAATTTGAACTAATACTGTTGTTGTTTGATTAAGTTATAATATGTGTAAAGGATTGTTTTGTCAAAGAAAATTTGTATTTCATTGTAGTCTAATATCTCGCATTTAAGACTACACTTAGTTTAAATTGTGCGGCCTGATTTCTTCCTTTATCTTCAGTAAGCTATATTTTTCACACTGGCCAAATGAAACTTTAGCTAATACGGTTAAAAATGTACATTCATAGCGATAAATTCACAGGAATACGAAAAGAAAAACTGCATTTAGTTTTCTCACTATAATTCCAAAATTATTGCTTTATTTTATTAAAAATTGTCTGGTACTTTACCGAATGTACGGGTGTGAAGTTTTCATCAAAAAACCAAAACATACTATATGTATATGAATTGGTGCAATGGTTGTACAGTAGGCCAAACAATTTGTATTAGAAAAATGATAGAATAAACAATAATTTAATTATAAAATATAAAGCATAAAACCCTTATATAAATTAACTATCTCTGTTCTATGTCGAGCTACTAAAAAACTATGACACTTTAACCTTCTACTAAGTTCAGAAATTCCCTTTTGTTTGAGATATGATTTAGTGGATCGCTTTATAGAAGATTCCCCGAAACACAGAAATTTTACCGGGATGTCACATATGCCACTAGTTAGCTTATAACCTAGTTTAACTATTTTAAAATCAAGGCATACTCCTTAAGCTAACTAATGGCATACACAATGTCACATCCCGAGAAAAAAAAATCTGAGATTTAAACAATCTTCAGTACAGCAAACTACTAAAATTTGTCGGCCTTTTTAAATTTTTGGTTGCCTTCCACAAAGAATAATCTGTCCTCTTGGTTGCCGAGAGATCAATTAAGTAGTTCTTTACGCGCTGGTTTTCTTCTTCGCTCAAAGCAAATCTTAGGGCCTTAATTGCTCGATTTAATTTCCATTTCAATAACGGTGATTTTGTTTGTTGCCATTTTACGGCGAATTTTTCGTTTTTCCTGGATATTATGTGACAGTTTATTAACTTTTTCCGAACTACTTATGCCGGGTGTAGCCCTTTTAGCAGATAATGTCATGACATCTTTTAGATTTTCTGCCGCCGCATCAATATCAGCTGGTGTGATCAGAGGAATATTAAGTAGACACGTTTGTTCGACTAGACTCCTATATTGATCCCAATTAGTTTTCTTGTTTGTAAGACGGTTCGGTATTTCGTTCCTTAGGACATCAGTACTCAATGTTACTATTACCGGTGAGTGATCAGAAGACAGATCATAGCAATCGGTGGCCTTAGCGTATGTACGTGGAATGCCCTTAGTTACACAAAAGTCAATTACATCAGGAATTTTTTTTTTATCTGTGAGCCAGTAAGTGGGTTACTGGCAGATAAATAATCCAGGGACTGTTCCTCTATAGCATCATAAAGTTGTTTGCCTTTCGGCGATGTTAATCTGGAACCCCAATGAGTATGTTTGGCGTTGTAATCACCGCCCGCAAGAAATTTATTACCCAGCTGGCTGAAATAATCCAAGAACTGGAGTTTTTTATAGCATGTTTTGGGCGCAAGGCGGCTCAAACGAATCAAACCACATGAGCTAACCGTATGAATATTATATCTTAAGGGAACTGGATACTGGTCCAGCAGACCCACACAAGTTTATGCTTATCTCATAAGTACTAATGTCTAATGTATAAGTAAAATGAATTAATAATGTTTAAGATTGTAGTAGCCATATCAATAAAGATGTTTAAAAAAAAAAAAAAAAATTGTGCTCAGTGAGAAATGTGTGTACCTTCGCTTTATGTTATGCTAGGCCGTTTGTATTCCATATGGCTATTTTGATTATGGTCATTTCTGGCTTTTTACGACTATCTGCATCAGCGTGCTCATATTCTGCATCATTAGATCCATGGTTCTCTCCATCATCGCCATGAAGCTTTGCATCATATTAGTCAATTTATTTAAAGCTGTTGAGATGTTTCCCTCTTCACTTGCTTGAACTTTAGGAGAGGTACCTTTAAGAACACTTGCGTATGAAACCCCTTGGTGCACGCTGCCGTTTACATTTGCGTACTGTTTTCCATTTTGGGCGTTTGTGTTTAGCAAAATGCAAAATTGTGAATTAAAATTTTATTAATTTCAATTAAAATTGTGTACAAGCTGCAATTCGATATATGTATTTAGTTTAACATTATTTATATTTATAAATAAAAATGTTCATCCCATATGATTTTGTTTACGCTTCATGGGAAAATAAAAATTTGTATACCCTTAACAAATACTAGCAGACAGGAATTGGAAACAACTATTACATAATATAGAAATTAACCGTGTTGATCTAAATAAAAGATTTATGGGTAATCATCCGGTCGCAAGTCAACAATTGTAATATGAAAAACAAATGATTGGCGACTCACATTTAATCTTTAATATTAATTGTCTTTACCTAAATAGTTGATTTTATTTGTGTCATTAAAAAGTCGGTAGTAACTTCCTCATACATATGTACTGTTTTTACTACTAAGTCGCAAAAGCAAATAAAACTCGAAAAAAAAAACTTTTATTTAAAAAACTCGTGTTAAAATCAATCGAGTAGTCGTATTTTCTAGCGCAAATAGTATATTTGCGACCGGTTGGAGAATATACCGCTTAGTATATCAACATTGCTTTGAGCTAGCTTTGATCAAACATTGGAAAGATTTGATTATGACAATAAAAGTCTCAGATCAAAGGAGATTCCTTAAGCTAACTAATGGCACTTATCAAATGCCGGGAAAACCCCTAATATTTGGACAATCTTCGGTATAGCAAACCATTAAAAGCCACAACTCAAAAACAATTTAAAAAACTTTCAGATTCAGTCATAAGAGACTTTTATTTTTAGCGGATGTTACTTTGGTGGAGGGTATCATCCAATCCTGCGTATGCCTACACAATTGGCTAAACCAAAAAAATGCTTGTTATGTAACCCCAGATCGTATAGATCATGATCTAAGCAGGGATTCTAGGTAAATATTTAATTCACATACTGTAAGTGTAAAATTTATTATAATATAACACCATTAACCTATAACTTAAGGCACATCGAAGAATAATTCCACTAACTTCACGCCACTTCGGTCAATGAATAGAAACTCCACCAATTCGGCAAAATTGATTCGAGAGAGATATGCCAACTACTTTTCTGCAGAAGGGTAGGTAGAGGGGCAGCTTGCTAAAATCTGTATATACGATTTGACTTCTCGGACCTACAAAAATGGTGGGTAATCTTTAATTTTCATTAATTTCAGATAAAATAAAATTTGTATTTATTATTCACAGACGTCGGTTTTACATAAGACAACCAAATTTATCCTGGCGTTTAGAAACGGAGTTGAGAGGAGTTAAAAAATGCGGAGGTAATAGACTAGGAGTTAAATGATGCATAGTTAATAGATGCGGAGCTATGGGGATGCGGCGTTTTAATGTGTGGGTAAGACGAATATTTGTACGTTAATATTATAATAAGTTTTGTAGATTTTCTCGGTCAAGGTTTTTCTGTAGTTTCCTTTGACTTTAGTCCATTGATTTAACGATTTTTATTCGCCCTGTTTCATTTTCGGGTTGAATTTGAATAAAAACATTTAATATCAATATACTATAGGAATCTGAGAAAAATGTTTGAAATTGGCTACAGACGTATAGAATTTTATAGATACTAGGGGACCCCTGTGCATTTGCACAAAATATATTTTCAATCGTATATTTCTTTATAAACTATGTTGTTTGTTACTGTAACATCATTTTCTATTCCCTGACGTGGTGTTTCGAAATCTTGAATTTTTAAAGAATCTGATGTAACAGTTCTAGAAAGTTGACCATGTGTAAAACATGGTTCAGGAAGATACAATCCAATTATTTCGAACGTTTGATCTTGCGATTTATTTATTGTGATTGCATAAGAGAGACGAACTGGAAACTGATGTCGAATGAAGTTTAAAGGCAAAGATGGATCATTAGCTGTGTCTAATGTAATTCTAGGAATAAAATGTATTGTCCCTGAATGTGATCCGGTAATTATTTCTACTTTTAAGCAGTTGGTGCTTAAATCAAGAACCACTAACCGTGTTCCATTGCATAATCCATTTTTTATTGCAAGATTTCGCAGCAACATAATTATACAACCCTTTTCTAATGTAAGGCAATATGGCGGTAATCCTGATGGATTTATTGAGTTAAGATATTCCACTGGAACATTAACTTGCATGTTTTCATCATCAGAGCCGTCATCGACCTTCACTGAATCGATTGCACAATAACATATTTCATTTGAAATAAGTTTTTGAAGAACATTTTCATTTATTAATCGAACATGCTCATTTTTCGGACACAAAATTGCACGTTTTGATATACATGCAAAATCATTTGTAGTAAATGATGAACCAAAAATATCTGTAATAAGATCATCGGAAATATAACCTGAAGGTATTGGAATAGAGTATTGTGATTTTTTAGTGTGTGAGGTATCAAAATTCTTCCCATCACCAACGTTCAAAAGCCAACTGCCAAAATGTGGATCACTTATTGCTCTCATGTTTGTACTTAAACTTAATACTTTAAAGTGATGCCATAAATGGGACTTTTTAACAGTCGCATTTATAATTGACGCACGATTTCCTCTTCTAACAACAGGTAACACTTGCCGAAAATCTCCTCCTAAGACCATTACCTTTCCACCAAACGGTAAATCATTTTTCATTAAATTGCGAAATATTAAGTCCACAATTTCAAGTACTATGTCTGAAGCCATTGGAGCTTCATCCCAAATTACGCAATCAACATATACTAAAAAGTCACGTTTTTTGCGAGCAAGTTGTGCAAATTTCACGGCGTCCATATTGAGAGGCAATGAAAACTCAGAGTGACATGTCATTCCTTTGGGTAAAAGAGTTGCTGCTATTCCTGTCCATGCAATGCATAATACATTTTTATTTTCTGCATCGATTTTTTGAATTAACTCTCAGTATAAAAATGTTTATACCACTTCCACCAGGTCCATCTCAATAAAAACACTTTTGAGAAATTCGATTATGTAAGGATGAAAATATCATTGATGCTGCGACATTCTGATCATTGTTGAGTAATACCCACAGATTAGGTTCAGTTGTTGAATAGAAGCAAAATTTATGTTTTGATTTAAGATTTCTGTTGCATTTGGAAGTGGTAAAAGTAAGAATAAATCAAATCCTGCTTGCTCGCACTGCTCTTTTAATTGAAATACGCAATGAGCCAAAACTTCATTTTCAGTCATACCTTGATTAATAAAGTTTTCCAGAAGATTGTTCTTAAAATCATTAAAAAGTTGAATAGGATCTGATGGATTGCAATAACACAGTATAGTAACGAATAATGCTCGCAACATATGAGTGTTAGCTTCGGATAAGCAATTATGCCACTCAACGCTATCATTAATTAGGCCTCGTGCCTTAGTTGCTTCTTTAAACGTTGGGAATACATAATTATTAAAAGTTTTTAAAGTATCGAAAGATGTAGCCTCAGAGCCCTTCAGTTTAAGAAGTAGTAGCCGTAAATGATACAACTCAACATTTTTTGGAGAAACTGAAATGATTCTACCGATAGCTTTCTCCCCAAAGTGTGAATTTGGAGAGCGTTTTTGCCATTTATTGTTTTTATATACATAATGCATCGGAATATCCTGATACAATATGTTATGAGAGAAAAGGTCTGTAGAATTTAATTCAAAAAATGCGGTTAAAGTTGTGACCCTAACAGACTCTCTTCTTAAAGCATTTTCAATATTATCTTCGGTGTAAAAATATTGATTGACCATCTTGTAAATGAACAGATAGTGTAACAACATTATGTGATTGGCCATGAATTAGAGCTCCTGGATATGCCAAGCAGCTTCCTGCGAACTAATATATCGACAATTCAAGTACTGATTTATTTCATCATAATCTATAACATTGCTTGTATTGTTAGCAGAATCAACCGCAACTCCAATTCTTGCGCAGTCTTGACTCTTTGTTATGTATTTGTGTATATACTTTATTGCTTTGACTGATGAGCAAAGTTCAACGTTTATATGAGCATTATATTTAAGACTCAGGAAAGGATTATAAGGAACAACAAACCGGTTATCAATTACAATGTTCGATCGTGATTTGGGTTGATTTTCTAAATTAGTAGGAGGACGTCGCGTATATTTTGGATAATTATCTACGGAAATGTCGGTCTCACTGCAGTAACTTTTTGGGAATTGTTTTGAACATTTTCCATCAACCATGCAAACACAATTTCTGTTCAATTCTCCACATGGACCATGAATATTTTGTTTTATAATTATTTCATAAAGTCGTGGTTGTCGTCAATTGTATAAACGTACGAAACAACAGTTCCAAATATCTGCTTTTTAACAATATCATCTAAAAATACTTTTAGCTTTAAATTAAAAACTCGTGTAACTATATCCGGGCGGTCTGGAGGATTTTGAAAAGTTTTAAGTTCTTCTTTAATTTCTGTCCACGATGGATTACACGTGAATGTAATAAATAAATCAGAACGACCAAATTTGCGAACCATTGCCATATTATCTTGATATAATTTTGCCATAACCCGTGGCCCGCCAGTAAATGAAGAGGGCAGTATATACAAATTACCTACACTAACATTTCTATTTTGAGCTAACTTATTGACATAATCTAAAAGACCTTGATAAGATTCCACACGAAGAGATCGCTGATTAGTTCGTATAAAATTTAATCTATTAGCTTCAACTCTAGCGTAGCAATAAACTAAGTATTCCTGAGATTACATACTTTGAAGAGGATGAAATATATTTGAAAGAATAATAGGCCGTTTGTGTTTTATTTAAAAATCTTACTACTTTTGTCCAGACATCAAACTATTACTACTGTTCTTTGGTACAAATTGGAATTAAAATATTGAATAAAAAGAGTGTTACCTATTTTACCCATGTTACCGGTAACATTACCAAATTTAAAAATATCGGATATTTTACAACAGTGTTTATGGATATTACCAATGGAATTATTGCTTTTTTTCAAGAATATAAGTCGGGAATTATTATTTCATTTAATTTGTAGCTTTTATGTTGTTAATTCTCATAATTTTCTGTCAAATATTTACGAATTTTATTTGTTCGAGTTTGAAGTAAATAATTCGAATTATTTTTTTAATTACTTAATTTCTCTGCCTAGTGCAATTGTTGTTGTAAATTTCTCAACAAAATACGCTAATTGTTTGTTCTTCATTCGTCATATTCGAGATTCGAGATAAATGTTTGACTTTTGAGGAAAAACAAAACCGATCAAAATGTCTATAAACATTTCTATAAACATTTTTGTTGGTTTTGGGAAAAATATCTATATATAACCTATCTTTATTACACTTACAGACCAAAAAACGGCATATTTCATCGTTTTAAAAAATACGAATAAGCCTACATATTTCAATCCTTTACTAAACGTTAAATATAAAAATATCAAGGCACAATTCGATTTCTAAAATCGAGACATCTTTTAAATTTAAATTATCTTAATAATTTTTTTATTAAATTCAAAAATGAATTTGAACATGCGCAATATTTTTGTCAAGAGTGTACAAATAAAAAGTAAATATGTGTTGGTATGAAAATAAATGTAAAGTAATATGCGAGTCACCGTATTATCATTTAGTTACCAATACTACCTTCAGTAGTCATTATATCAGAAAATAACAAACAATAATTCGTCTTGGAACTACGATATATACTCGTAGATGTTTTTGGAAAGTGGCACACGATACATTGATACATAATAAAACAATAATTTTAAAATTGTTTAGTCGGTATGCTTTGTTATTAGTATCGCTGAGTTTGTTTACTGAGATTCGCGCTGCCGTCTATCTAGTTACTATGATTTTAGGACAACATAGCGCCCTAGTACACTTGCTTTAATTAATTTATTTCAAACTGATCAGTGACAAAGCGATTTAGGTTTGTTCAGCGGGTTAGCCGTTCACATTCTCTATGAGTAATGATATATTTTAAAGCGTATAAGGCAGGTTTATGTGATTAACTTACAATAACTGTACTGCTATAATATTATTTTGTACAATCACAAAACACCAACAGTTTTCACTTACTTAAAAATAAAAAAACCAAACGTTTTATTTTTGAATTTATTTACTTTTATTTATTTAAAATTACAACTAGTTTCGATCTTGTAAAGATCATCTACAGGTAATTTTTTGCAATATTTTTTGCCCATTGCAAAAAATTACCTGTAGATGATCTTTACAAGATCGAAACTAGTTGTAATTTTAAATAAATAAAAGTAAATAAATTCAAAAATAAAAAGTTTGGTTTTTTTATTTTTAAGTAAGTGAAAACTGTTGGTGTTTTGTGATTGTACAAAATAATATTAATTATAAAAAGATCACTTACGTCACTCCACTTCGAAAAAAAAATTTTTTTTTTTTAAATGTTTAAAACTGTACTGCTCATACTCAATTAACATCAGTAAGGTTCGCCTCCAAACCCAAAATAGGATAACTTATGAGTTTTTGAACCAAAAATATAACAACGATTTAAATACTGAGCGAACAACAGCCGTCTTTCTGCAGGGATTCCTCAACCTCATCGAAATGTCTTGTGCTGATTCAATATGTATAGATAACTGTTTTCACATAAATCTTTTGCCATTTGAGCTTGTGGTTTTTTATATCAAGTTTTCGCTAAAGAATTGAATTAAAAATTATAGTTTGATGTTAAATAAATTCAGTTTATCAATAAATTGTGCGTCAAATATAAATTTAGGTATAGAAAAACGACAGCTCTCGATAGGAGCTATCAGGAGCGAATAAAAAATTGTAATCGGTTGAGCAATACGGAAGTTCCGAGAAATACGGAAGTTCCATTTAATGTATAATGTAAACAATTAATCAGTTTTAAAGTTAATAATTAATCGTTAATCGTTTTTTTTTCGAAAACCAATTAATCTTCCATATCCTAAAGTCAACCTTATGTTAGTTTATGGTGCAATATTTTTCAGTAGTTCCATGAAATCTCTTCTTTTATGTTTTGTGCTTAGCCTACCAGTGGATGTAGCAGGTGTAGTTTTTAATATTTATTGAAACAAATTAATTAGTTTCATCTTGAGCCAGTTGACCGATAATTCGGTAGTTGTTCCTTTTCTCCTGAACCTTTTAATGGTTTAATGAATTTAAATAAAGAATGTAAGACTCATTTAACCGAAATCAAATAGGTTTTTATTCTTGAATGTTTTCATCATTAGGACAAAAGATGTTTTGGTCCTTTTCGGCACGTGATTTTGAAATGGCAAAATCGAAGTCATTTGGCAATCGAAAAACAGGAAATATGTTTTGGTTTTGAAGCAACAATATTATTTTAAATTTTGACAGGTACAATATTTTGTTTTACTATGCAACAAAACTAAAGTATTTTACGAAAAAACAGTTATGAGCAATGAAGGTGGCTTCGACAGAAATTTGTGTCATTCTATAAACAGCTAACTACAAAACAAAAGTACTCCTTATTTATTTTTTTTTATTTATTTATTTATTTATTTATAGTATTTATAAATAATTTAGTATTAAGAGGAAAAGCACACATGGAAACAAAGCAATCGAAACAAAAAAAGAAAAAAGAAGTTGCTTCCATTAGACATAAAAACCTCTTAAATTTTTTCAAACAATTTCCACCTCGTGCTTACACATTCTATTTTGAGCAGTAGCTCATTTACAATAAAATGTACAGCACGAGGTGAAATAATATTAAAAATTAAAAATTAACAAAAATAACATGGTTATTAAAAATAAATTAAAAAACTACGTATTGCCCATCAATCACGCCACTCCAAAAATTTTGGCCTAAATAATTTTGCCGATCCTAATCTCTTAATTTCCAATGGAATTGAATTCCAAAGGGAAACTCCCCTAGCACAAAATGACGCGTTTAACGACCTACAACAATTTTTAGCCGGAATTAGGCGGAAGTTAGAGGAATGAAACCTACTAAACATTAATTTCCTATATAGATAACAAGGCTCCTTAGCTTTAAGAAGTTTAAAAATAAAAAGACAAACGCGAAATTCGTAAAAAATAGATAAACTACATTCTAAAACAAGGCTAAAGTAGGCAGAAATATGATCGAACTTCCTAATACCAAAAATAAACCTGGCACAAGTATTGAAACATCTTTGGAGAACATTCATATTTTCCTGAAGCATACCGAATAAAACTATGTCACCGTAAATAAAATGAGGAAGAAGATAAGACAAAAACAATTTTTTCCTAAACTGACTATCAGAAAATCCAACCACTTTATACAAACAACTAAGCATGCCAAAGACCCTCTTACTAATAGTAACTAAATGGTCACCCCAAGTAAGAGTTTTATTAATAACTAAGCCTAAATCCCTAACAGTATTTGAATATACAATTAGCGAACCCTGCAGAAAAATACCAGGAAAGGACGAGGTATCTAACGGTTTTTTATAAATTATAATCGACTGAGATTTATTCGCGTTTAAAACAAGCCTGTTAGAGACCGACCAGCGAACGATATTACTTAAATCTTCATTTATCAGACAAATATTCCTAACAATAGAATCCTGATCTAAACGACTATTTCTATAAATTTGAACGTCATCAGCGAAAATATGAAATGAACAATGTTGAATGGAGGATTATATGTCATTTATGTACATAGAAAATAATAGAGAACCCAGCACTGAACCCTGAGGCACGCCGGAAATTACAGGAAGGAAATCAGACAAGGAATTGTCGAAAAAAACTGCCTGAGAACGATTAGAAAGATAGTTAAAAATCAATTTGGCAGCAGAAAGCGAAAATCTAAACTGAGATAAGAGTTTATTGAAAAGAATTCTGTGATTAATAGAATCAAAGGCCTTAGAAAAATCTAACAAAGTTAAAGAAGTTAATTCCCTATTATTCATATTACGCCTAATATCATCACATACATTTAATAACGCAGTAGAAGTACTATGAAATTTTCTAAACCCAGATTGGAAGCAACTAATTAAACTATTGCTATGTAAATGCGATTGAATTTGATTTTTAACAACTATCTCGAAAGCCTTAGAGAGAGAACTTAAAATGCTAATTGGCCGAAAATGGGATAGCTCTAAAGGATTACTGATCTTTGGAATCGGGATTATTTTACTTAGTCTGGATAGGAAGAGGACGTGAGAATAAAATTGAAGATATGTAACAAGTATTTTGAGACGAAAGGGAAAACTACCTTAACGAATTTTAAATTGACTGGATAACGTCGACCAGAAGATTCCGATTTAACCTTCCAAATAGCAGAATGTAAATCCTCGAGAGAAATATTTGAAAACGAAAACGAATTAGAGGACGCGTTAGAGAACAAATCGACGGAACTACTGCCCGAGTTCAGACTAGAGCAAAAATAACTATTAATTTCATTGGGTTTGAAATCCCCACTTGAACTAATCTTGCATTTACCTAGGCCTAAATTACGAACATTACGCCAGAAAACCTTGGGAGGAAGAGAGGAGTCTAACTTGTCCTTGAAAAAATTACGTTTAGCAATTCGAATTAACCCTACAACTCTGTTACGAGCCTGCTTGTAATCTAAATGAGACTGACTATTAGGACACCTTTTCCATACACGATATTTACTAACTCTAATATTTATGGCATTCGAAATTTCCTGAGACAACCAAGGCGGAGATTTTGCTTTGCAAGTAACCTTTTTAAGCGGAACGCAACTATTAAACACCAAACTAATATACGAGTTGAAAAATTCTATTTGGCTAGTTGCCGAACTAAGGCAAAAAATATCCTCCCAAGGAACTGAGTTACAAACTAAGTAAAGGCGGGAATTGTCTATACTAGAAAAATCTCTAAAGCTAAAACTCTTAGGTTTAGGTGGAGAGTAAGAGTTTACAGAAAAAACTAAAAGATCATGATGGGATCCCATACCGAGAGACAACTGATTGAAAAAACAAATAGAGTTATTAGTAAAAGATATGATATGATCAATAAGGGAATAAGATGCCCCGCTAGCGGTTGGACAAGAAAACGTTGGTGCCACAGTGTTGTGTACGGATAAATTAAGACTATTTAAAAGATTCAAATAATCCCGAGGGAAGCCGGACTTTTGGAGTATATCGAAATTAAAGTCACCTGATATATACATTTCATCGAATCTACAAGAGAAATAACTAAATAAACTTTCTAAGTCTACAAGTGATTTTTTAAATTTGGCATACGATCTCTTACTAGTTTTTGGTGGGTTATAGATGGTACCGACTAAGATTTTACGACCATTAATAAAAATATTGACAAATAAATACTCTAAATTCGATACTAACAATTCTGAAATGGAAGAAGGTGTAGTAACTAATCTAGCCTTAATGTGATCTCCTACAAACATACATAAACCACCATAATTAAGGGGAGGTACCGCTCTATCTTTCCTAAATATATTATAACCTTTGATGGCCAAAGCTAAATTAGGGATATTCGGATTTAAAAATGTCTCAGAGAAACAAAGAATGTCCACGGAAGCACCATTAAAAATGTGACGAATCTCGTCAATATTTGGGACTAAACTTTGCACGTTAAAACTAGCTACATTTAACAAAGACCTATCGACTAACATAGATTTTAAAACTACATTGGGGTTATTAAACGACATTAGAATCAAAAATAAACACGACGTGACGTGATTGAAGCGCAATACTTACAAATAAATAAAAGGAACGCTTCATCCAAACCGAACCGGATTACTGGAAATCTAAAACGAAAAGAAACAAAAAACCAACCAAAGTAATAAATGACAAATTAACGTAAACAAAGGAACAATACTTAACCGTTGAGCCCCTTTTTATGTCCTAATTTATTTTAATTTTTTTTTTCCCTATTGTGGAAAAAAACACAAAAAAAAGACACTACCGACTAAGGCTACTAATCGCGACGATTCCTTAGTGACAAATATTGTAGATAAATTGTGTAAATCACCAGGTGGAGTTAATTGGGATGGTTATACAAACTGTGCGAAAAAAAATAATTAAAAAATTCAATTTTCAAGGAGCTAAGAAGTGATGTTAAGCTAATCAAGCGAAACTAAGACATTTTCAAGAATTGGAGTTATTTGCGGTTTGGATTCTGACACGTCCAACATTCTCTGAAGTCTGTGATTTTACCAATACTGTATGTTTACCGGTAAAACCGGGTACTCTTACTAGTAAATAAATAAAAGACGGTTTTATTGAAAATTCAAGAGATTGCTAAAAAGAAATTTAATAAAATAGGTCAATATTTGGGTTTCAAATTGTTGTTAAAAAATCGTTGTTTATATATTACATTTACAACATATCAACATTATTCAGCCCATTCATTCAAAATAAAAAAACCTTAATGTAGACCAAAATTATGTTTACAACAGCTATTTGGTAGTTAGAAACCACAATTCAAAAACATTACAAAAAAAAAAAAACAGTTCAGAACCGAATTTGTTTAAACATACCATAATTATAAGAAAATTCCTCAACATGCAATCTAAGCAAAATAACTATCGATTAAGTTAATCTAACCGCATGAACTACAACACTGTACTTTTATTATACATACATATGTAAGTATGTATGCTGATAAAATATAGTTTTTAATAGTTTTCACAACTTTTATATACAAACGTATGTATGTAGTTTTCTTACAACCAAATTTAAAAAAAAAAGGAAAAAAAAATTCTAATGAAAATCTTGTACAAAACCAAGAAAAATAATTAAAGTTTTTTCCCACAAAATAAATCGGAAGAAAATCATAAAAATTTTCTTCGATTTTAATTGTTTTCAATTCAGTTCCGTTTTCATTTTCTGACAAGAAAAATTGTCGATAAAAATGAAAATACTTTTTTGTATTTTGTATGTTTTGTATGTGTTTGGTTTATTGAAAAGTTTATCTATTTTTGAAATGAGAAACTAAAATTTATTAATTTTGATTTCAATTTAAAATTTTTGTTCAAAAACATAACTATAGGAGTTGAAAATATAAGTTTTACTCTATATCACAGACTTTTTATTTTTGTGTTAAAGTTCAATAAAATTATTAATTAAACTATTTTTTCGATTTTATTATTTTTTAGTTGGAAATTGAACTATTATTGTGCGGTGCTTATTATGTGTTCAATGCTACGGCAATATTGATTTAAAGAGATACAACAAGTTATTAAAGTTTTTAATTATAAGATGTTGAAAATATGGTTTTCGTACATTAAACCATCTAATAATAAAGATGCCATGTTTATGTATAAACAGGGTGATTACTTTAGCTCACGGATCATTTGGCACAGGGATGGATAGTGGACCAAATCTTTAAATTGCAATATGGATCAAATGAAAGGTAGTTTTTTGTGATGGTGTATATAGTTTTCAATCATTTATTTATTATTGTCAAAAAATTGTATTTTGTTAATTATAGCAGTTCGAATTGGAAACTACCTTCTGATGCCCACAGTTGAACGAATTGGAAACTACATTCTGATCTGACGAATTTAATTTTTAAGACAATGCCTGTGATTCGTATGCTTCATTTTTCAGTCTTCTTATACCAGGTTCCGTTTAGTATTGGTTCCGAGGTAGCGATTGTTATTTCGCTCATTAAATTTGGCAGTTCATTTCTCAAAATACCAAGGTACAAAACAACGCTCCTTAGAGAATACCTTCAAAAACATAAGGAGCAATCAATCTGTCATAATACATATTATGGTTGCTCCGATGTTGTTGGGACTGATGCCAACAAAAAATTTGTATATAATGCACAACGATAACGCGCAAAACTTATAATTTAATTGCGGCCGTCCAATTCACTATTTATATGTGGCCGATATATATATATTTGAGTTTGT
Source organism: Tipula vernalis (assembly GCA_958295665.1). Lineage (NCBI taxonomy): Eukaryota > Metazoa > Arthropoda > Insecta > Diptera > Tipulidae > Tipula > Tipula vernalis. Next base: position 218,583,814 of record OY282559.1, on the reverse strand, counting down.
ACATAAAGGCACTTCGAAACATATTAAAAATACATGGTGTTTGGCACATGGACCAAAAGAATTTGTTGGGGGATTGGGTGGATCATTAGCTAGTTTTCACCCATACACCCTACACGGTAAGTGTCACGGTAATTGAGATATGATTTTTTTTCCTTTTTTATTTAAACCACCCGAAATCTCACCTTTAAATCGTCATATTTTTTTTGTTTGTCATTGTAATAGTACGAAATACTTTTATTGTATTCTGCAATGTATTTTTTATTCTAAGTAAATCATTATTTGGTACAACTGGTTTCAAGAAAATGACTTACGAGCTTCGAAAGTCTTTAAATTGTTTAAATGTATATGAAAAATTTGAACTTCTAAATTCAATATAAAAAAAAATTAACATTATTTTGAACTTAGATTTATTTTAAAAAGTTTTCTAGTTTATAACCTTTCCAACGGTATGCTATATGTTGCAGAAATAATTTATAATGTGGTCAAAATAAGAGGTACAAGTTTACGAGGGTCAGGGTCAAGAAAATTCTTTTTATGTTTTTATTAAACATGAGTTACAATATTTACTCAAACTGTTCTCCTCTACTTCGAATGCATGCACGACACCTTTTTCTTTTCTCAACCGTTGTTGTCCGAAGTCGCATTTCTGCTTTCATTGTTTCAAATGCGGCGGTGATTCGTTCCATTAAAATTTCTCTTGTGGACACCTCTGTTGCATAAACTAATTCCTTTGCACGTCCCCAGACGTAGAAATCGAGGGTGTCAGGTCTGGGGATTCTAGTATAGTTCGTTTGTAATGTGCTGGACAGCCGTCATTTTGAAAGACGACTTTCTTCTAAAACTGGTAATACAAGTTCAGGTAAATCATTTTGTAAGAATTCAAAATAAGCATCTCCGGTCAGGTGTTCTGGCAAAATATATGGGCCGATAAGGTTTCGACCAATAACACCAGCCCAAACGTTGACACTAAATTTTCTATGAAAAGATCCCTGCCTTTTCTTGTGAGGATTTTGACCCTTTTCTTCCCAATGGTGCAGATTGTGCAGGTTCACTATTTCCTTGTGGGTAAAATTTGATTCATCGGTCCAAAAAATTCTTTTCAAAAAGTCTTCAAAATCTTCAACATCTGTATGCAGTATAAATCTGCAGAACTCCAGCCGTCTAGCATTATCACCCTCTTCGAGACCTGAAACCATTAGTTAAATCCGCGAGTTTATGATAATTGCACGAAAACGATACATTTTTTCTGTAAGTGAGCCAGAAAGAAGAGAAGTCAACAATGAATAAATAACTTTTTGCTAGAACAAACACAGTTAAAAATCAATAAAATTATAGTGTTTTTCTTGAAGGAATGACTGGTGAAAACCTCTCATTGGGATTTGAAATCAATTAAAAATTGTTTTTCGTGACATTTAAAAATAAATAAGTTGTGTATTAATGACCTTGAACAGGAGTGTATTGGAATGCATGCCTGTTATCTCCCCGAAGAACCGACCAAACTTTCCAAACTGATAAGTTAAGTCTTTCAGCAAAAGCTTGTAATATTGTTTCATTCATTACAACATTATGTTGCCTCACATTCACTCGAGGCTCTTTAAAATGCAAGTTCCGGTCTCTCTCAGGCGACGTTGTTGAGAAGGTGTCGTGGTATGGTAAACGCCGATCAGGATATCGCTCCTGATAAAGTCTTCGTGTTTCACACGCATTGCAATTAGCTCTGCCATACGCCAGCAACAAGTCAGCATACTCTTCGTTACTAAAATTAGGTATTGTAACGACAACAGTGACGACAAACGCAACAAAAACAGTTCTGATCATAGTTTAACACAGATTTAACAAGAACAAGATTTATTTATTTTTTTTTTTTTTTGAGCTATGTTCAAAAATCAAAAACACTTTTATATTCACACTTATTTTAATATCTGTAGATCTAGATTTCGATCGCTACTTTGCTTACATTATCAATACTATATTTTTTGTACTAACTATTATTTTGAATTGTATAAATAATCAAAAAAGAGGAGTTTTCTTAAAAAATATTTTAATATTTTGTGGGGTGTAATTTGAAAATTTAAAAAGAAAAATTTAATTTAAAAAAGGGGGAGCGGGTGAGTGTTAGCTTATGTTTTAGCTAAACTAATTAGGGTCTTGTTTTGAACCGGTCCGTCATTTCTGTTTATTGTTTTATGTCTGGTTTTCTTAATCAGAATGGATTCTGCTGTGTCTAATTTTTTATGATGTCTTACTCTCGCAAAAACTTGTATCTTTTATTTTGACCAGATTATAAATGATTTCTACAACATGTAGCATACCGTTGGAAAGGGTATAAACTAGAAAACTTTTTAAAATAAACCAAAGTTCAAAATAATGTTTATTTTTTACTTTCTTATACATAGTATAAAGGAAGTATAGGAATCATGAAAAATTTCGGTTGCGAGATTTTGATGGAAATACATGTTTTGGGGTCCCCAGAATACGTTGTGACTATTTTCGTAATGACGTCTGTGTGTGTGGATGTGTGGATGTGTGTCTGAATGTTCATTATCTTAAAAACGAGCAAAGACAGGACCATGAAACTTCATATTTAAAAGTTTATTAACTATGCGAAGAGCTGATTAGATTTCCAGTATAATCGCACAACCGGAAGAGGAAGTTTACTGAACATTAAAATCAAACATTGTGAATTATTGGAGAAAATAAAAGAGATATGGAAAAAGTTTTTAAATAAAAGTTATAGGAAACAATAATCTTAAGAAAAAATTTAATCTTAAGAAATAGTATATTGTGTAACGTGTAGGAAAAACGATATATTCCCGGACGAGTATGGAAGTTGCTGGGACGAGGCGTCAGCCGAGTTCCAGCAACAATAAGAGTCCGGGAATTATAGTTTTTCCACGAGTTGCACATACGATTTTTTCTCTAATCGGCAGTATATCAGATTATCCATTTTATTCATTATATTCTTTAAAATACGCAACATTTTCCAATTTATATTTTCAATAGATTTCACTATCAAAGTTACCTTAGAATTATAACAATCGCGTGCGCTGTCAATTTTACTAGGCAAGGAATACTTTCCAGTACTGTTATTAGGCAAGGAATACTTTCCAGTACTGTTTTTAGTAAGTTGCCTAGCAACGATGTAGTGTCGGGGAATACTTCATTTTGCTGACAGATAACAAACCAGAAAACTGACGTATTTTATCCGATTTGAGAAAAACATTTTTGTTCTATCTTTATCCAATTTTGAGTAAAATGTATTTATGCATTGGCATTATTAAAAATATCATATTGGCTATGAAAACAAAATTTTTATTTTTTTATTTTGTTGTTTTATACGTATTCTAATTATCAAATATGCTATGAAACATTAATACATAAACGCAGCGCTGTATTAATTTCTAAATGATATCTGTGGGTATGTATGTACATATAAATATAATGTAAGTATAAGAAAGTAGTGTGGTGGTCACACCGGACACCGGATTTTTTTTATATTGAATTTAGAAGTTGAAATTTTTCATATACATTTACACATTTTTAAGACTTTCGAAGCTCATAAGTAATTTTCTTGAAACCAGTTGTACCAAATAATGATTTATTTAGAATAAAAATACATTGCAGAATACAATAAAAGTTATTTCGTGCTATTACAATGACAAACAAAAAAAATATGACGATTTAAAGGTGAAATTTCGGGTGATTTAAATAAAAAAGGAAAAAAAATCATATCTCAATTACCGTGACACTTACCAGGTAGGGTGTATGGGTGAAAACTAGCTAATGATCCACCCAATCCCCCAACAAATTCTTTTGGTCCATGTGCCAAACACCCTGTATATAAAAAATATTATAAATGTTTAAGTAATTAAAATTCACCATTACGTTAACACTGTCTTTAACTATGTTAATGAATTTTATTGAAAAAACTATCGGTATCAATATCCGCTAAAGAAAATTATACGCCACGGAATTTATTTATAATTTTTTAATTATGCTTTTTAATTTTGTATTATTGAACGATGTGACGCTTGCGAGCAATAGAACGAGAGTGAGTGTGTTATATAAAATGTATGTGTCTATAGTTGAGACAGCATGATAAAACGTAAATGGTACAATCAAAGCAAAAATTGCTGATTTGCTGTTGTACGAAGATGTCAAAGATATTCAGTACAAAGTAGTCAATGTGCGTACTAATACATATGTGGAATGTATTTATTTAAACTACTGATTCAAATCATAGAGTAAGTCAAAATATACTCCATAGTTGTCACTGCTGAGCTGTAAAAAGGCTATTCAAATACAATTATATTTTCAGTCGAAATGAGTTGCATTTCGAATAATTGTAGGGATAGATGAATGTAATAAATTCATTGCATGAGTGAATCACTACAATGTCTTACCAAACATTAAAAAAATTAAAACTTAAAATTGTTTAGTATTGTGTTTCTGGAACTCGCTTAGGATATGTCAACTGTTTGGGTCTCAAGCTCTAGGTAATATGCGTGGAATAGAAGCATTTTCTTCGTATATTGTTGACTTTAGTTTTATTCCCCATCTGTTGGTCGCATAAGTGCTACACCAAGCGTTATATATGTAGATATTTTTTAAATTTTATAGAAGATAGATTTAGCGAGTTGGGAACATTATGCCGATTTTTAAAATGTCGATTCCAAAATGTCGACTACCAAAATGCCGACTAGAAAAATTTCAACAGGTACATTTGCGATTTACAAACTGTTGATTCTAAAATGTCGATACTAAAATGCCGCCTTGGGAAAATTTTCGATGTTCAGTTAAATGTTATCGGCAACATTTGTTTGAACATCGAAAATTTTTCCAAGACGACATTTTTGAATGATAAGTCTTAAATAACTGAAACTTTCAATGTTTTATGATTATTTTTCGTTTTATTAATTACAAAATAATATTTTTAATAATATAGACAATCAATATTATTAAGATAAAAAGATTTTAAATGCTATTCCTTTAAACAAATTCATTTTGGATCTCTCTTGTTTATCTGCTAACACCAATCTTAATCTCTTTCACGTTCAAGATAAATACTTTTAATATTTTCATTTTCGCCCTGTTACGTCTGCTGGATCTTCTATTATACAGTAATTTATTCTTTACCAAGTAGGTACTTCAATTATTTTATAAAGGCCAACATGCTGCTTTTCCACGAGTATTTGTCCGCGATGCCAACCCTTCACACAATTTTGTGTTTTCGGCAGAATGTCGTTCATTAAATCATGAACTGACCGAAATTGTGGCGAATAAGAAACAGACGTATGTTTATGCTGGTTTTGTATCGAGATTTTTCGGTTCTTGCCATAAATATAATTGGTTGCGCAATTTTCAAACACTTATCGGAGAAGGATTTTTTTAACTGTTCAAATCTTCTGGTGCTTGACCTAATCTACCATACCATAGTATTTGCAGTTTAAAAAATTTAGCTCTGGCTGAGAAAATGAAAATTAAATTGTTTCGGTTCTAAATAATTTTTTCGAACGAAAAAATTAAATTTTCATTTTTTCAGCCAATTAAATATGTTTTTGAATTTTTTAAATTGAAAATAGTACTATTCGGTCAAGAACCAGAAGACGAAAACAAAGCAATAATTTTGGAATTATATCGAAAAAACTAAATCCGTTTTTTCTGATTGTTAATTAACTCCCAAAATGGTGTCTTTCATTTATAAATCGTCGATTCTACTGATGTTATCTTGTGCTTCCTTGGTATTAAACTCAATAGTCTATAAATTATTACTTGTATAGGGCTATTCGAGGAGCTGTGGCCTCAATTCTATTCTTTCCACAGCTACATTCTTTCATTCTTAGCACAGCATGTTCTGCTGCGTTTCGGCAAAGGAGCATAGGGATGTAGATCATTTTTGGATCAGTCGTGGGCCATAGAACAATTCTTAATGATTACTCATCATTAGTACCAGAAATTGATATGGTTAATGATAGACTGTTGCCTGAATTCAATTTCGCTTAATTATTTTCGGTGGTGCGCCCTTCAGAGATCAGTGGAGATCACTGGATTTTCTTGAGTACTTGTATGAGTCGATAGACTTTTTTTCTGATGACCCTCGTTCCGAAAGTAGTTCTGGTTATGGAATGTAGCCATACGTACTATGGAATGTAGTCCTAGGTACTACACAGTTTTTCAAGCGGAAGCAATTACTCTTACGCTCTATGTAATTGAGGCATTGAATCTCGCTGCCACAAATAAAAATTTTGTTTTCTGTATAGACAGCTTATCTGTGCTGAAATCGTTGGATAACCCCTAGACTGCGTCAAAATTTGTTAGGGACTGTAAATACTTTATTGATCTTCTCTGTTTAAGTAATAGAGTGACGATCATGTAGTACCCTGCCCATTATGTCATTGAGGGCAATGGTATTGCTGATTTCTAGCAAAAGCGGGGGGTGGGTTAAAATTTCTCGGCCCCGAACCACTTGCTTCCTAACCATTTAACTATGTTAGGAAGGCGATCAAAAACTGCGCTCTAAGTGAATTAAAACAGCAGTGGCCTGCTTCATCTCTTGGCTGGAACCAGTTGAGAGTCTGTAGGGCCTCCATGTATTCCTACTCGAAATTTCCCATTAATAATTTTATAGGAGAAATTTCAGGTTGATAAATTTTAGAAAAATTAAAAATTTTATGATCTGGTTGTTGGCTTATTAGTATTGGTTTTCTATTGTTTGGAGAGAGTACAAAAAGGGACAGTTGGGAATGACAAGGAGTGATCAGTGGTGATTGTATGGTGATGAAAAACGGTTAAGTTGATCCGAGATAGAGATATATTGTGTTGTGGGCAAACAAAAATAAAATTTACTGAACAAAAAATATAAAATTGAAGTTCATATGGTAATAAAATAGAAACAGTACCTAAATGTGATTAAATATAGACAAGAATTTTTTTTTATTTTTGTGTTATCATAAATAAATCCACTGATGGATAAATTCGTGTAGTTTAAGAAAAAAAAACAATTTGTCTTCCGGATTAATAATGGTCGGACTTAGTTTTTCTTTTTAATTGATCTGAAATAAAATAAAAACTATGTCATCTATACCAGATTAAAATTAAAGCTAGCAAATTGTAATGGTTAATTTTGAGAAAATTAAGAGTCATGTAATCTGTTCAATTTGTAATGTGTGACCTTAAAAAAATTAACAAATGGCAAAAACTGTATTTTGTGTGAAAAAATATTTACGAATTTATGTGCATAAATAAAATTATTTTTATTAGTAAAAATCTTATGTAAATCATACTGTTTACAAATTTAAAGGAAGTAAAAAAAGGAAAAATCAAACAACATAAAATTATTTAAATATTTTGTTTGATAAATAATAAATAATTAACTTAACTAATAATTACCTATTAAATATACTTAATACCAAAGCAATTAATTCAACAATCCTAAAAGAGAATTTTTGGTAGTACCAGAAAAAATCATTCTTGATCGAGCTACATACGTATCGTTTATCAACATGATGGCCGGCAACATTCAACAATATGCAATTGCTTAGTGAGTCAACGAATTTAATTAATTTTTATAATATTTTATTTTTGTAAATTATTAAGTTCAATTATTTATATTTTATAATTCTGTAATTATTATGAGCTCATGCATGATTTAGATTTAAGGTTATTTTTTTTTTTTTTTCATTTGTTTTTACAAATACATTATTAACGTTCCGTTTTGTTAAATTATTTTTGCTGGTTCTTATTTTCCCGTTTTTTTAATTTTATTGATAATAAAATTGTTAATTTATAATTTTCAAAATGGATACTTTTGCGTTTGATCTCTAAACAGGAAAAGTTTATTAGTTGCGATGTAGTAAATTTGAGAAAAATATGGGAACTTAGGCGGACGTGAGTTTGTCTATAGGTGAGTTGGTTGCAATCTTCTTTCCTCAAATGCACATATTTTGAACCCCTCAGGCTGAGCAGTTGGCGAAATAACCGCGACTTGTGCATCAGTGTGAATCGATCAAATAATTCTGTTAACAATAGGTCCATAATGGAGGCCTGTTTGTTACAAGTCTTATACGCGACTCTTACTGGTCACGGCTATTTTGAAGCACAGTACAGGATACTGTATACGAGGATTGTTTTGAAGACGATGATGACTGCATTCACTTCGTGTGCAGTTGTCCTGCTTTCGACGAAGTTAGGTTGCAAATATTTGACTCTAGGTCTATTGTTGAAGATCAGCTGTCTTCTTTGCCTTAGTCAAACTACTCCAGTTTGTTAAACCTCCAGCATGCGTTCGTGACTTAGGATAGAGTCACTGGTTTGCTCCGTGGGCCCTTTGTGGCGTTAGTAAGGTACCTCGGTTGGTTCCAACCAATTTTAATAATAATATACTTGTTAATTTTACTATATTTATTATTTTACTATCGTTCCAGGTGCTCGTCAAACTCACCTGAGATGATCAGTAAATCGTCTAAATGTACAAAGACGTGTTCTCGAAGCTAATGTGGTATTACTCTATCTATTAGTCTGCCTTTGAAGTGGTGAGCTCCAAGGGCTACAACTCTCCTCAATTACGCCAAGTTCAATCATTCAGTCGATTTCTTGGTAAATCAAATGTTGAATCGCTGGAGAAACGGAATATGCTTAATCGTAACGGTATCACCTAAATCGATTGTATGTTCTTTTAATATGTTCTATTAATTCATTCAATTAAATGAAGGCAAAAGTTTAGATTATTTGGCTAAGTTTTGATTTTTGGATAGGATCAATCTCATGTTGGTTATCATCGATTGGTGCTAATTTTAATTCGTTAATTATTTCTGGAGCAATGTTAAACTTACGCCAGAAATCTATCCCAGAATAAAGCTCACATTGCAGTGTTGGTACCACGCAGAATTTGATTGTCTCCGTTTTATTCCTAAAATGTACAGGGAAATTTCTATAGCCTAACGCAGCATATATGGATACGTCAGCTTTTTGGATACAAGAATTAAATGGCTTTAATTTGATACCGAATGATTGCAATAACGCTACCGCATTTTTATCCAGGAGTTCGACAAGGCAACGACCGTGTATATTTGTTTTGGCGTAAGGTCGAGGGTCGTCTTCTTTATAGTCAAATATTGACGATATTGAACAAGCGTGACAAAATTGTTTTCTACTTTTCCAATAAGTTTCAATTCTCGATAACCTTTTATTTGACAATTCATTGGTATTAGGAGATTTAATGATTTTGAAGGCAGTATTTACGTGTTGGTCATCTATTTCTTTGGATTAGTGGACGATGGTAGTTCGAGTAGCACTGGGTATCTGGGACTGGAGAAGTTTCCCGAACGAGGTTCCCAGCATTTGCAGTGTTTGAAACAACATTTCCTTGCTGAGCTCGTCTTTTTTGACACTAGTGACCTAGTTCTTTACAATTCCAGCAAACCACAAAATTTTGCCGATTAATCGCTTCGACATGATTTAGATATCTGAAATGTTGGTCTATTCTTCAAAATCAAAGTCGGACTTTACAAATTCATTGTAAGACTTGGTCAGTGTATCGCCCTGCTCAGTGATTTGAGAAAAGGTATGGATGCGACGAACTTGTGACTCAATTAGTCAACAGGGATCGATGTATTTTTAATTAACATGTGGTGAGAAGCATTCTTAAGTACTGAATTCATATTATCTAACAGAATTTCTAAAAACTCATCATTATAGATAAAGGGTTAATTAATCGGTAATTCGCACTTTCAATTTCGGTAAGATAATCATTAAAAGATTCCTTTGGATACTGCCGCCAGGTAGCATGTTTGTTTTTCCGGATGAACTTGTAGTACCACTTGTCGGCTTTGTCGGTTAGAAAGTTTCGCATTACGCGAAAATGAAATTTTCCACCGTGTTGGATCTATTCGTTTGTAATATTGGCGGAATAATCGTGCTGTATGATGGTTTTTTTAAACTAACGTCCAGACTGTCATCTAAGTCACTATAATTACAACTGGCCTGTGGTATCGTGTTACGATTTTTATGAGTCCATGTTTGTCTTACAGAATAGGTTTGGGTAAAACTGCTAGTTGATTTTTAAAATGTTTTGATCTTTCCTCTAATTTATTTGAAAACCGTGTCTCTAATGCTCCCTCGAATTTCCTAACAGATTTTTGAACGTTTCTCTCGGTTCGTTTATTTTCATTAGTGGGATCTACCCGCTTACGATAATCACCGGAATAATGTGAAGTACGAGTATTGTACTATTGGGCTAGATCTATCATTTGGGCTAGATTGTTTAAGATGTCTTGAGTTGCTTCGTTATTCGTTTGTATTTGGATTTCAGGTTTCATTTGAGAAACTGTCTCTAATTTGTACATAAAATGTTTTGACACTTCTTCTAATTTATTTGAGAATCGACTTTCTAATGTTGTTTCTAATTCATCCTCGGTTTTGGAATCAGTCGCTTTATTTTCCCGACCAAAGCCTGTACTATTTGTAGATCTGGAAGCTTTCGGAATACCTCCTGCCTTGAAATGCTCACCTGAAGCTTCCGTTTTATTTTTACATCCCGGCTTATGTATCTGAGTAATCTTTTTAAAGAACTTATTACTACAGGCCCAAGTAGCACCAAATAACTTTATAGTTTTATAACCCATTTCCGCCGTCGGTATAACGTCACAAATTTCTATAAATTCACTTGTTTGACATCGAACTAACAATTTTTATCATTTCGTCGGCACGACCACAATGCGACGTTATATGTTAGCAGCCGCCAGAGCGTTATTTTATATCTAAAATTTATTCCCCAATAACGTTGTATCTCAGTTTTCATACCATTGTCACAACGTTAGCTAGCCGACCAGTAGTCATTAGCCAACCACAGTACCACGTTATCCCAACCCACTCGTGCTACTTGGGGAAAGACTAGTTAAATCTGGAAATAAGTTGTTTAACCTCTGTGCTCTATCTCGCCAATGCTGGATTTTTACAAGAACTTTTTTGTCATTTATTGGATTATTTTCAACCTGATCTAATTGGAGGTCCAACGTTACAGACTACTGATTAATTATATTTGGAGTATTTGGGTTTGAGAAGTGGGTTTTGGTCTTCTTTTTGCAAACAATTCCAACAAGCTCCTCTCATAAAATCCATTTTTGACAAATGATAAGAAACGGAGTTTGTGGAAATATGACAAATTTTTCCCTCAGAAAAATATTATAGTAATTTCTTGAATAATTGGGTAAACTTGCAAATTTATGTCGCAAGGCTTAATATTGAACGAATAGGTAGTAATAGATAAAATTATTATCTATTAATCATCATTCATAAAAATTTATTTTGTCATCCTCAAAGTATTCCGCATTCGAGTAAATATGCCAGCGTGTTATCGTCATGTAAAATCCCGAAATTTTGTTTGCAACACAAAATCTAAGGCAAACTCTTTGTTCAATAATTTCGTTCATTCGATTCAATAATCGTTCAATAATTCGTTCAATAATTTATTTCAACCAATACAAACTGGTTCACAGATCGCGCTCAAAGTTGGCATGATAATGAAAGACAGTCCTAACAATCTAGGGGGGGGGGGGGGGGGAAATAATCTTTAAATTCTCGGTACTTTTTTGACTGAATGTATAATGCAGGACAAACGCAATTCAGAAAGATTATAAATAAGCAAATACAACAGTCAATATTCAGGCTCTTAATGAACCTGATAATACCGCCGGCCGGTACGTGATACATACTATCTGGGCTAATTATTCTCCCTCCTAGATGTTTGTTACAGTATGTAGTTCTGCTAGAAAGACGCTAGCATTGGTATTCAAGGACTTTGAAAGGGCAGCCCCATTCCAGTATAGTCCTACTCCTGACTCGTCTTCCGTTTTGATTTTACTTTTTCGATTTGCTGGGAATGGAAAGTCGGCTATAAGTCACCCAGCTTTATTACAGGAAAGCTAAATAAAACTGGAGAGTGCCTGGTGTCCAGTCTGCACACCTGACCGGACTGATTAATCTATCAGCCCTTGATCCATCGGCATGCGCTGTTCTTCCTTAGATTAGAAGTTTTTGTCAAGGGTTTCTCTAATTCAATATCATAGCATCAATTTATTTATCAATATTTCATTAAAATTGTTAAATTAAGATTTATTGAATATAAAAAATTAAATAAAAGTTTAATAGATGTATTATTTAATATTTAGTCGACATTCCTTTATTCTTGAGCAACATTTCGACTCTTTGTGGCAAAGTCTGGAACGAGTTTATTATGGTATTTTTGGTAAGTGGGTCGTTGAACCATATGTTTTTAATTTCTTCAATCAATGTTTGTTTGTCTGTGATTTGTTTTTTCGATAACTGCGTCTTTAGAACCGTCCAAACACTTTCTATTGGGTTCATATCTGGAGAGTTCTCCGGCCAATCTAATAGCGGTATGTTTTTGGAACTTAAATAGTTTTTAGCCGACTTGGCGGTGTGACAAGGAGCTCCATCCTGCTGAAAGATGTACCTTTGCCGACAGCGAAATAATTGGGGAAGTTTTGGTAAAAAAACGTTATCCAACATCTGAATATATTTATCAGCAATTATAATGCCATCTACTAAATGATGAGGCCCAGGACCTTTTGCGGTGATACACCCCCAAACGTGACAGATGTTGGATGTTTAACCTTTTGTACAAGACAGTCTTCATTGAAACGCTCATGTGAGCGGCGTTTAACAAAAATGTTTCTCTCGGCCATTATTTGGACCGAAGATTCATCCAAGAAATAAACCTGAAAATTTGGCCGTTGAAGAAAATTTGTAAAAAGGAAACGGCTAACAGGAATTTTTACTTACATTAGACCAATCTGACACTGAGAAGTGCTTTTATTTCCGTCCCCATGCAATTCGTTTACCTAATTATCATATTGGACGTTAATTTTTGTTTAATAGTCGCACGATATTGTTTTACTCCAAATTATTTAAAGATGTCGCAATGTTCTATTCGAGATGTTGATGTCGTATTTCTTTATAATGTCATTTGTTGAAGCCGTTGATCGTTTACGATTCTGTTAGGTTAATTTTAAGATGATTCTTTCTTCCCTTTCGGATGTTTTCTTTTGGTTTCTGCAATTTTCCCTGTGCGGTGGAGTCACGACCTCGCCATTTTGGAGTGATTTCTTAATTCTGGCAATTTCGTATTGTTTCAATGATAAATGTTCCAGTAAATCAGTAATACGTTGTTTTTTTTTCAATGTAAGGTCAGCTTTCCGTCCCATTATGCCAGTAACGCGAAACTCTAAAAAATCACTTACTAAATACAATTGAAAATTATAACCTATCGCACCAATAAAGAACCACTAACACAATACTTAATAAAAAAATAATGATACTCGTACATCATTTATTACTATTTAAGTACTACCGTTACCTAATATTCATCAATCGCTCGCTCGGCGAAGTACAAAATTTAGAAAAATATTCAATAACAAATTCAAGAGAAATAACGGTAAATAATTTTGTGCGTCATAAACGGCGCTAGACTTGTGCTATGAAATAACGATAAAATTTCCTGAAGTTGCTTGTATTAATAGTGCAATTTTAGAAAATCAAAAGTTGCTAATTCAATGGCCATGTACTGCCATGTATGTAGATTAATGTTTTCAGAAATTCTATTACTCATGAAACATTAATTTCTGAATCTGAGGTTTTGGCTGTACTGGGATCGCTAGATATATGGTTAAATCCATTGATACCAGTCCAGTCACCTGAAAATAAATAGAATAATATTAGATTTAAGTTAAGAAAATATCAGTAAAAATACTTATCTTATTAATATTGTTCCTGAATTAAATTCCACTGTAGTTGTATGTTGTATCTTGAATTATATAAAAGGTTTTCAAATGTTACAGTTCATACAATAATGTATAGAAAATTCAGATGATTTGCATCACTTGTAAATCATTCTAATAACAAATCATCTATATTTTCTTACACTTAAATTTACTTACATTTTGATAACACTTACAGAAATTCTGCATAACACCATCCACTGACGTTTAGTAGTAAACAAACGCCAACAAGGTAGAACTATAATACTTAAGCAAATTAAATTACATAGAACGATTATAATAGATAGCCTAATTTATAGCAAGTACGATGGTGTTGTCAGATGTTAATTTGCATGATACCATATTACGATGGAGTATTGAAATATTATATTTGTCTCTTTCCTAAATATTGTAAAGGAAAGGAACCACCATTTTTGTAAACATACTTTTTTCATTACATGTTAAAAATCTCAACAAGCAATATCAGTTTTTATTGAGTAGAAATTATTAAGTGAATAAAATCCGCGAAATATCTAGAATTAGCGAACCATCCTGCATTTATCGTTGTGAAATATCCAGTAAGGCTAAATAAGCTACCTTACTTTATCATCCGTTTGCCGAATCTACAAATATTTCATCGCAAAAATCAATCATCAGCAATTGGTTAAATCGAGACAACTTTGCAAATTCATCCACCATATTGCTGAGCCAATAGATTGGAAATAAATCGCGTTGGTTCTGAAAATCTTTTAACAACACCGACATCGAGCGATTTCAAAGGTACGGGTCCTTATCAATTACCAAATTTATTTTTAAAGAATTTAAAGGACGTTATTGTTGTCCCGATTACGATACTTTACAATATGTCTGTAAATCATTCTCATTTTCCGTCAAAATTTTAACTGCCAATCCATAAGAATGGAGATACAGCTAATATTGAGAACTATAGACCTATATCCATGTTGAACTCGCTTGCCAAAATATTTGAAAAGTTGATTTACAATATTGTTTTTTATAAAATTAAAAACCAAATTACTCCAAAACAACATGGTTTTTTCTCAAAACGCTCTACATTAAGCAATCTTACTGAGTTTTCTGACATTGCTTTCAAAACATTTGATAAGGTGTGTCATTCTATGTTATTACATAAGTTGGAGGTCTTTAACTTACCTCCAATCTTGCTCAAACGGTTTCAATCATATTTAAATAATAGAAATTAGGATGTTAGATTAAATGGTATACTTTCAAATTCCTTCGTAGCTACATACGTCTGGAGTACCGCAAGGGTCAATCTTGCATCCCTTGCTCTTCATTATATTTATTAATGATTTCTCAGAGGTTATAAGATACTTACTTTACGCAGATAAAAATAAATATACAATAAAATAAAATTTGGTACTGTAAAATTTAATGAGAAATCAACGTTGCAAACCGTAAGAGAACCGAATCGCAGCACATCTATTACGTTTCTGCACCGCTATTGCTGGTTAATTTATAAAATGAGCGTAGATTGAAAAAAAATTTCAATAATTGAAAATTAAATCTAATTTTACCCTGAAAAGTTTCTTTTTAGAGGTAAATAAATTTATATAACAGAATAATTAACCGCAAGTAAACTTAAGCGGTTAACAAATATTATTCTCTACTGGATCCATGGCGAAGCCATGCAGATGCCTTATTGGAGCTACCAAAGTTAGGTCACCTGTACAATAACACAACAACCTATTTTAATGACTCGTAACGGTTAACAGCGGTCCCTGTTTCGGCGCCAATTGTAACTCATGGCTTTTGGGTCGATTCGACACCACATAGCACACTTCCTGCTGGGTAGCAACCAGTGGCTAGGGAAGGTTTTATTGGAACATATCTTGTAGGAAGCCATCTTACAATGACACTCTACTATAAGTGTGCTAATTGTATTGTACTCTACTAAGCGAAAGAAAAAAAAACTGCCACATTTAGGTTTTTCACCAGCTGCGCCCATCATCCCACTAATTAAACCCCTATTCCGCCATTATACTCGAGTTTTGATAAAGGGGAGAGAAAAAAAAATATCCCGGATTATTGAAACAAAAACTGCACTTATTGTGCAGACTATAATTTCCTGTAATTTAAATTTAACGAACAACATGAAAAACAAAAAAAACGCCGGCAAAGAAAATCCATTAACAAACAGAACGAAGGTAACATGAAAAAAAATCTACTTAGCTACAAGAAATTACAATTTTTTTTGTATATCTACGTTTTTCTCAATGGTGATGGCTCCATCGGCACTATCTGGCACTACATAGCATTTCCATGCCCTTCTTTATATCACTTTAATTTATTATTCTTATGATTTATTATTTTATTCACTTGCAAGTACTTGCTTTATATTAACGTTTGTTCTTTTAATGTTTAATAATTTTAATTAACACGTTCAAAATGATGTCGAGCGATGAGCAATGTTTACCTGCAAAGAAAATTAAACCAAATTAAATCTCTAAAATTATTGTAAAGTAAAACTTAGTAATAATACTTATCTTTAATGATCCGATTAGAATTCTTTGATATCATCTAAAGTAAAGTACATCATAATAAGCTCTGTCTTGACGCTATAATTAATTGGATCATAATTCGAATTATGATCATAACTTTTTAAATTTTAGTACAGTTTAGTACTATAATTAATTATCCTAAATACCCTTAATTAATTGGCACATAACTTTGACTTGCCGGAAAAAAGCGCGTGGATCGCTTCAATCGCTATATGAAAAGTGTCAAATATTTGTCAAAATAAATTTGTTAAACAAAAATTTGTTAAAATTAAAATGGCTCAAATACATAAAAAACATTTTTGTGATGATGAAACGTCAAAATTAATAGATATGTGGGGCGAACACCAAATAATCAACATGTTCGAAAAGTGTAAAAAGCACATCGTTATATATACCAAAATTGCTGATGAAATGAGTCTGTTTAATTATAATAGGACTCCTAAAGAAATTAGAAACAAAATAAATAACCTTAAACAAATCTACAACAAAACAAAGCCAAAATCAGGTACATATAGTTTTTATCAATTAATAATTGAAATTATGGATGATGAAATTGCAAAAAATTGAAATTATGAAGGATTGCATTTCAAGATGATGTTATTAAATATTTCAGGTGAATCAGCACCAGCTTGGAAATTCTTTGACAAGTTACATGAGATACTTGGAGTCAAAGACAAGTACAATAGTCATCTAGGACAAGATAGTTTCATAGAAGGATCTAATAGCGACACAACCGAAATCTCGTAAGTTGTTTGACTATACATATATGTACATACCCATTCACACATATCAAATACAATTATTTTTATTTTAGATATTCGAATGCCAGTATTGATATGGACAATTTGTATGGTGAAGTGCAATACTTGGAAGATGAAACCGAAAATCTTGATCTTGAGTCAAGTTTTTCGACTCCTCAGTCAAGATTTTCAATTTCTTCCCGTAAGAGTAATTTATCGCAGTCACAACTCTTAGAGGAACCGGATTATAGTGGCACCAGCAATTCAGTGCGCGCCGCTTCTAAAAATGACGATGCCATCGAAAGCCTTATAGCTTTAAGCCAAAAGAATCAAAACGTTTTGGAGAAGCTATTGCAAATCGAAGAAAAAGGAGACAAAAGGGAAGAAAAAGAACACGAACAAAATGAAAAAGTGACAGAGGCAATGATCCGTTTCTTGGAGTCAAATGCTAAATAATTACGTAGATAGTAAATGACTGAATTCAAACCAAATTGTGATGAATTGTGATGAAATAAAATTAAATAAAATTTTTGTATTTTTTGTTATAATATATTTTCTATAATATATGTACAATTATTTTACTTTTGTATTTCTTGAAATAGCATCTTAGTTAATGAGTCACGTTTACTCAGGCCATCTGCATTCCTCCTATCCGAAATTATTCTTTGGGGGACATTAAAATCTGCAGCATTAACCTGGGATTTGTGTAGCCAACTGGCATAAAATTGGCATCTATTGCGTTCACATAAATTATGTATTATTACACAAGCCTTAACAATTTGTTTACAATGTTCCAATAAAAAATCCATCCTGTTTGAAAGAATTCTCATTCTTCCTTTCAGTCTACCAAAACTATCTTCAATTGTCATCCTTGCTGAGCTTAGACGAAAATTGAAATGCTCTTTAATGGGTGTCAACTTTGTACCCGGATATGGTTTAAGTAACCAATTACGCAAAGGAAATGCCCCATCTGCTATTATGTGGTTTTTAATAGTATTTTTTTCAAAATATTCTGATAATTTTGAGTCCCTAAATACTACAGTATCATGAACTCCGCCAGGCCTACCAACATTAATATATCTTAAAAAGAAGATAAAACAGTAATTATTAATTAAAATAATATACATTAAAATTGAATAAATATACAATATAAGTACCTGAAGCAATAATTAGCATCGGCAAGGGCTAATACTACAATAGAGTAGTAGTCTTTATAATTAAAATAGTCTTCACCTGATGTTTCTGGTTTCTTAATCGGAATATGCGTACCATCTAATGCACCGAATGTTCCGGGAAATTTCCAGTTATTTAAAAAAATTTTGCTTATGGAATCCTGTTCGATTTCTGTCACGGGAAAACGAACCTCTTGCTCATATAAATTTTTCACCAAAGAATCACAAAATTCTTGTAAAATATGACCCACGCTACTTTTACCAACCTTATACAGGTCCGCAACAGTACCTAAATCGCAGTTGCTTTTCAATATGTGTAGAGCAATTATTACACGTTTCTCGACACTCGTAGCTTCCCTCATAATGGTATTAGACCGATACAAATCTCCACGAACAACATTACATATATAGTCGAAAGTTTTCCTATTTACACGATATTTTTTTTGAAATCTGCTGTCCGGCAAATTTCGACCTACCATTTCCCAGTGCCCTTCTGACTTTGGTGGCAACAACTCTGGCATCACCCAAATTTTGTTTGAATTACTGGACCTTGATGTTACTACACAAATTATAGCCGCATTTATTTTCATTTGAAGGTCAGCACAGTGATTAATCAAACGTCGAAGCCTTTGATTTTGTTTTTTCCTGATCTTCTTGTTCTTTAAACTTCTTAAATATAAATTATTCAGATTTAGGAACTCCCTTGGATCCATTTTCTTTAAGTAAATAGTAAAGATATTTTTAAGATACTTTAAACACTTTTTGACGCTTACTATGTGACGCACCTTGTTGGTCACAAGTTTTTTTTCGTGTTGGTTAGCCTTTAGAAATTATCGTTATCCGTTGTGAACGTCGTATTAAGTTGACCTTACCTGGCTTGGTTTGTTCGTTATACGAATTTTTCCCCGCTTCTGATCATGGTAAAAAAAGAAGAAATAAATTGGTACGTGACAGTTGATTTAAATTTTTGGATAAGTGCAGTTCGATATTAAATTTTTTTTTATTTTGTTGTGAGATTGTACATTGTAATACAATTAACAAATAAAAATATATATATAAAATATTAAGTAAAACTAAAAGTTATGAACAATAAATAGTGATAGTGTCTCTCAATTGAAGTCTTTAAACCATATAGTGTCTTAGTCAATAAAGAAAAAAACAGTAATTCATAGCGTACTTCAATATACTATATCTAAACAGCGTATTCATTACATTATCAATAGAAAAAAAAAAAACGAAATAATAATAAAGAAATAATTAACTGCAATTCTGTCTTTTTTCCCGCGTAAAGTCGGATGTTGAAAACTGTGCCCGTTCATCTAATAAAGACGGTTAACGGTCGTGCGACACAGAACAAAAGATATTAAAAATCCATGAGAAATAATATGTGTATTAGTTATAAAATATAAAATTTCGAACCATAAATATAATAATCTATATTTACATTATTAAATGAATTAAACTTAATCATTATCATTAATATGTGGAATTAACATAAATAAAAACAATTACTTTAAATGTTATGTTTTTTTTTATTAATAAAAGCCCAGTTCATAAAAATCCTGTATAATTTGTTTTGCTGTTTGTCAACATGTGTGTTGGTGAAATTGATCATATTGCTTTAAAGACAGTTCAGTGAAAAAAATAAAAATAATAAAAGATAACATAAAACCAACGACCAAAACAATAAAACATTTTTGTTTGTTAAATTATAAATTGCATCAATCACCATCTTATCAATAACACCATAATTGATAATTCGTTTTTTTTGTGAATGCATTTGGTTTTGCCATTATTTGGTTAGTGCCATTATTAAACATCAATGGTCAGTATTGAGTAATAAATTTTGATTCTGGGGTGCACGAGCAACGGTACCGGAATAAAAAAAAAAAAAATAAAACAACAAGGACAGTGATTTGTGACCAGTTGGGTTCATTTTTGGATTGCCGTTACGACGATATTGAGTATCCAAGAAAGCGCAAGTTTTTATTATTTCTTACTTTATATTTTATTATTATTATATTTCATATTTTATTTTAGTTTTTTTTCATTTTTTCTTGTTTTCTCTTTCCTTATATTATTGTTCATAATCTTAATATTATTATTATCATTATTCTTTTATTATTAGTATTATCTTTTCTCCAAACCATGTATTAATATAATTATTGTAAATCCTTTGTACGCATGGATTTTCTTTTGCTTTTTGTTCCGTGGAATCTTCCAATGATTTTTTAAGTTTTTTCAGGGAGTGAAATCGAAGTGAATGGTAGGGGTTTAAGATGTGTGATCATACCATTTCCAATTATGTATTGTTAGAGATAGGTGTAATTACATTAAGCGGTTTATTCAAGATTACTGTAGTCTTGGACCACCCACGACACACCGACGAGAAATAGCCAGAAACAAGCAAACCGCACCAAGGAAAAAAAAAACTACAGTAATATTCTGTTAACAATCGTTGCCATGGTTCTTCATTTATGAAGCTGTGATCACGGTTTGTTACAACTAGTTCAAAACAAACTAAACATATTTTTTATTCACATTTTGAAATTTATAACAATAAATATATTGGTTCGCGTATTCACTGATAGGAGGGAGTATAGTAGTTTACTTATACCGTCAAGACGGAAAATCCAATTTATGATCATAACATTAATTTTTAGTACTGTAATTAATTATAGCGTCAAGACAAGGCTATAATTTTTTTAAGAATTTAATTTGTCTGTCTGTAATCAGTTGATTTTTCGATTTTATGAGCGATTGGCCTCTGTATTTTTCTGATTTACCAAATCGAAAATATTGGGATTGCCATGAACAATTAATATATTTGTCTATACAAAATGCCGAAAAATCAACTGATCATAATTTTTGTGGTCATAATGTTTGCAAAGCATTTGACAATTTATAAAATTTATTAGTATACATATGTAACTTGTTTTGATTTTTATATGTAATTCAACTTGACATAAGTTTTTTGTTGATGTTTTCAGTTCAGTGACTCTTTTTATGTTCTAAATGTTGTCAGTCACACTGCTGCGAAATAGCGCTCGATATAACTGTCTCTTTTCTTTAGTATAGTCAATTTACAATAAGATATTTATTCTATTAAAAACTTCACTTTTGCTTTTGCCTTTGGAACTGAAGGACACTCATTAAATAAATAAAAAAGAGAAATAATCGCGGCGCCGACCAGTTCATCAATTCATTTTTACATTTAATTACGCTCAGCAGATTTTCGGTTAATTAAGAATAAATCAAATTAATAATTAAAAATCAGAAAAATAAATTATACGTTGCATTGAACGAGTGTTTTAATATTTCGTTGTGGAAGTACAATAAAATACACTCACCAAAAACTGATATTTTTTTTCGTCATTGACTGACTCACATCCGATTTCTCCCGTTTTTAACAATTTTATCAATTTCCCGTTTTGCATATTCTTATTTTTACAATTTTATTTTATTTTCCCGCTGATTCCATTTGCATTTACCTATTCCACGCTTCATCCGAACGCACAAAAGTATTTGTTCTTGAATATAAATACAGCACGCGTCGGCGTTACTATTGGCTCTTTAATATTGGCTAGTCAATATGATACCAAATTTCCACATAGACAAAATTTCGTTGTAATACTCAACCAGCACATGTTTTGCGATACTCTCTGATAGCATTGTCATTCAATATGTAATATTAGATCCAATATGAAAGGAAGCCAAATTAACAAAAACACGCAAATGGAATGTGTCACCAAAATGATACAAAACCATTATCATCTAAACTTACTAATAAACAATGTCAAAATATCAGTTTACCGGAGTAAAAAACAAAACAAAAAGCTTAAGACGAAAAAATAAAGGTGCAAATATTTAATTCTCAACATTCTTCTCTCAGCTCTACTGAATGTCTTCCCACATATACATACATTAACACAAGTTTCTTTCTGTTGTGTTGGGCGCCCATTGTTGTTAGGGAAAATGCTTGTAATTTGTTTTTGCTATGGTTGTAGAAAAACCAAAATAGTATCACATACACAAAGTTTGGGTGTTTCATGATGACAGTTTTCTTTGCAGTTTATATATTATACATACAATATATGTACATATACCACCTGTATTGTTGTTGTTATTGTGTCTAGGTACAATAATAAAAGAGTTAGTAAGACAAGATAATAACCAAGACAAAAAAAAAAGAACTCAACACAATAAAACCATAACATTATGGTACATTTAATTTTAAACTAACTTTTTCTCTCATCTTGCAGAATGAAGAGTTTTGGGAAAAATAATTTTCATAATTTTATATTTATTTTTTGTGTTGTTATCCCAAAAATGAAAATTACACACGAAAACCACTGGCACATTTTGAATTTTTTTTTTTTTTTTTTGGAAACAAATGGGAAATATTTTATTTTGAAACAGTTAGGATTGGGAGCAAGGTGTTTTGTGTGTGAATAGGTGTGTGTGTGTGTGTGTGTGTGTGTGTGTGTGTGTGTGTGTGTGTGTGTGTGTGTGTGTGTGTGTGTGTGTGTGTGTGTGTGTGTGTGTGTGTGTGTGTGTGTGTGTGTGTGTGTGTGTGTGTGTGTGTGTGTGTGTGTGTGTGTGTGTGTGAAACAATCTTCTACCAGCATTAAAGAGCTTTAAATGTTGAATTATATTGTTGTTATCACCTCGAATTTTTCCTTTATCTATAATTATTAGATGTATCCTCGTTTTATTTTTATTTTTTGTTTTGTTGGCAGGTAATTGGAAATATAAAAATTTCTATTTGCTCAACATTCTTCGCACTGTTGAATGTGTGATACGATAATCGATATTTGGAACTTTTATTATGTTTCAAATGTCTTTGTACTGTTTGGATTGGCAATAATTTTTTCTGTTTTTAGAGTTTATTGTCGATGTACATATATGTGCGTATATGTGGGATTAGAGCGCAGACAATAGATGTAATAGAGTGTAAATATACAATAAACAATTTCGTGTCCAGACAATATCCTATAGGTATAATGGCATGTGGTTCCATTCTTAATGTGAACTTAGCAATCGGTCAACCCAACATGCGTATGCCATTCTTTTGTCGCCAAGACTTTATGGTATTTAAGCTATTTATATTAATTGGTTTGGTTCATGTATATAGGTTTATCAATGATTCTAATTCTAGTATTAGCCAAATTAAAAAAAGGTATACTTTATTATTTCACATCACCTCAAGTGTGCGGATCAACTTTGTCAAATTCCGTGAGCCAAAATGTATTTGATGTGAAACAACTATAACGCCTTAAGCCAATATTTAATTATATATTCACTAATTTTACAAATCCAAAAGGAGAATTCTTTATCATAATGGATATTATAGAGTTTTCCCATCTCAAAACAAAAATAAACCCTAAAAATACTAATCAGCTAATCAAATATAGCAAAACAGCAAACAAAAAAAAATCATAGCCAATCTTTATATGTATATCGATTTATGTTACATGTCTTAATAATCGTCCTCATCATGTTTACATGTTACTGAGCTGTGTCTGTGGAAATGATTCAAATGAAAACTTAATTTATTATTTTATAAGCTTAACGTAAGTCAATTAAAGCAATCCCACTTTAGTGGGATGCACTTCATTTGATTTACTTAATTGTTTAGATCAGGGGATTTTCATTTAACTGATTATGTTTAATGAAGCGTATAAATAATTGAACTAACTGCAGGAGTGCGTAGACCATTGATCAATAACAGAACTAATGTTCGTAAGGGTAATACAGGGCCTTACCATAGATTCTGCCGGCTTTCGATGTTATTCACTTTTATATTTCCACTTCGCCTATTAATACCAATCTATAAACAAAGTAACGCTACAAGCGAATTTTCGATTACTGAACTTATAATTGAAGACACGAGTGGATGAAGATGTTTTGGAAAATAATGTTAGTTTTTCCGGATTTGCTCGTAATAGTAACAGTATCCTTATTTTACAAACTTAAGCAGCTCCGTGAGATATTTTGCTCGCTTCAGTTCTGGAAATTTCAATGTAAAAGATGCACCTCGCTTTGGTCGACCGAATCACTAAAAAGTCGATAAAATTAGTCATGACATTGCTAAGGAATTTTTTTTTTGTTTTTTTTTTTTTTTTTTTTATTATTTTCCGAAAAAACATTCATTTTCTATTTTGGAAAACATCAATCATAAAAATATTTTTTATAAATTTTCCAACATAAACTATACAAAACACAATTAATTATCCATAATATTTCCATAACAATCCAAAAAAAAAAAAAAAAAATTAAAAATTAAAATCAAATTATAATCTACTGATATCAATCAATCAAAGAACAATTAGAACAATTAGTGATCGAGGTGATAATATTTAACGAATTCCGTATACAATTTTTCCTTGACGTTATTCTTAAAGATTCCCAGTGACATACATTTCCAGTTAGGGTCAATCTTGTTAAACAGTTCTAAACCGCGATAAAAAAAACTATTTTGAGAACTTTTGTGCAAATATCTGGGTGAGCGATAATGAGTTGCAATTCTACTTTCACATTCGGTGATTTCATAATTCGTCATTAGCACAATATTTGATTTTATCATTTTATACGTAAGTTTGTAAACTAAGATAATGAATTCATAATCCACCATTCGAGATATTGGCAGCAATCTATTGGAATAAAGCGAAATGGTAGGCGTTCTCATATCTAAATTTAGGATTGCCTTTAACGCTTGATTCTGGTAGACTTGTAGTTCAGCAACCTTGGTTATGCCTGCGGATCCCCAAATCTGAATCAAATACAATAAGTTTGAATGTATAAATGAATAGTAATAATTTAGTGAAGTGGAACTTAATACAAATTTACTAGTTCGACGAAAGACAGCTATAAACGGTGCAACTTTTTGTTTAATGGAAATAATATGAGTGGCCCAGCTTAAGTTATAGCTCAGATGTAATCCTAAATAACAAATATTGTTTACTCTACTTATGAATTCTGAGTTAAGATCAAGATTAGTGAAATCGGGAAATAGATAATGTTTGAACGAGAATATCAAAAATTTCGTTTTAGATTTATTAAGACTGAGTTTGTTGGCAACAAAATATTCATTCAGTGTTTTCAGGTCCGTGTCCATTTGAAGTTTCAGATCATGCTGATCAGCAGCACCATAAACAAGTGCAACATCATCAGCAAATAGCTGAAGTTTACCCAATAATTTAAGTGAGAAAATATCATTTATATATATTGTAAATAGTAACGGGCCTAATATTGAACCTTGAGGTACACCACACTTTAAGGGAAGCATCACGGACTTATTGATTCCGATTTGAACATAGTGTCGGCGATTTAGTAGGTAGTCTACGAGTAGCGCGAGAGCATTATCTATAACTCCAAGCGTTTTTAACTTTAGAAGTAGAATTGAATGATCAATGCAATCAAAGGCTTTAGCCAGATCAATAAAGATGCCTGATGTGACATTTTTCGATTCCAAATTATTATAGATGTTGTCCATAAGATTTAAGACAGCAGATAATGTACTACTATTTTTCTGAAAACCAAACTGATTTGCATTAATCAATTGATTTACATTGAGGTAGTCTTGCAGCTGGTTATGAATCGATCTTTCGAAGATTTTTGAAAAATGAGGAAAGACAGAAACTGGACGAAAATTGTTTATATCTAGCTTTGATCCACCTTTAAATATTGGGGTTATACGAGCAAGTTTTAGTTCATCAGGTAACTTATTGCTCATGAAAGCCTCATTTATGCCAGCGCACAATACTGGAATTAACTTTTCTTTGAAATTCTTAACAAATTTCGATGAAATGGCATCCCAGCCAGATGAGCTAGAAGTATCTAAGCTTGAGACAATTATATTAATTTCTTCAAAATCAGTTGGTTTGAAATGGCTTAGTCCACTTAGCACCTGAATTGTAGATGAATGGTTGATACAAATATTGTTATAATTATTGCTTTTTCCAATATCGTTAAAGAACTGATTGAATTGATTAACTGCCTCGCTTTGCGAGGTAACCAATTTATTACTGTTATCTGATAAATTTATAGGTTCTTCAATTGTCCTATTCCGATTAGGTAAAATTTCGTTTAAAATGGACCTCATTTTTTTAGGAGATTTAAGACTTTCGTCTAGTAATTTATTATAATAATCCTTTTTTAATTTGATAACCATCTCATAACTTTCTTTCTTGAGAATATGGAATACTTCTTTGAAATATGAATTAGTAGAATACCTTCTTTTAAGTTTTTGAAATTTAATCCGTGATTTAATTAATTGTTTTAAATAATTTGTAAACCACGGCTTATTGTAAGTATAAACATTTATCACTTGTTCTTTACTTGTCGTGTTTTTAGCAATGACATTTATTAAGGAACGATAGAATTCTAGAAATGAATTACTGGTCAAATTAGTTTCTTCTATAAATCTATCAATAACTAGTTGATTACGTTGAACTATTTGTTTAGTCATACGTATTCGTTTACTTTGTACAAAGCAACGAGTTAACAAAAATTCATGGTCACTAAGATCAGTTGGCGAAATCAGAACATGAAAATGATACGGTATCGATGTTAGAACATGGTCAATGATTGTACTAGTAGTATTTGAGAATCGCGTAGAATGTTTTTTATCAATTTTGTTAATAATTCTGAAGGAATATATTTGTAAAAACGTCGTATAATCAATCACTTCACTGTCGCTTCCATCTAGCAGATTAATGTTTAAATCACCAACCACGACACTTTGTTGAAATTGTTCCAATAGATTACCAAAATAAGCTAAAAATGAAGAGACATGAGTATGCCCTGGCCTATATACGGCAATTATATTGAACTTCAACTTACGAGAATGCAAAATCATAAATTCATTTTCCATATACGTATAGCTACACTTCAAAATAAAATCTAACGCATTATTTATAAAAACCGTAATACCACCTCCACCCCTATGATCACGTGAATTATGATATGCTCTATAGTTATTTAGTTTGATAAAATTAATCTCAAAACTGTATAGAAATGTTTCAGTTAATATTATAATGTCAATTTCATAATTCAGCGAAAACAAAAACTCCAATATCAATCACAAAACAGTTTTAAACAATTTGCGTAAAGCTGGATATAAAAAGAAGCTCGATGTTTGGGTGCCGCAGGAATTGTCGATGAAAGATTTTACTGACCGAATTTCCAACAGCGAATCTCTATTGACACGCGACAAAATCGACCCAATTTTGAAGCAAATCATTGCTGGGGCTGGCGATGAAAAATCGGTAAAACACGAGAATTTCAAAGAACAACCAACGACTTCAAAGCCATGATTGATGCTAAAAAAATGTAGCCAAAATTGTTCAATAGAAAGCTGGTTATCATGAAAATGCCAGACCACAAATATCTTTGATGACCCGGCAATAATTGAGAGAGCGTTGCTGGGAGGTTTTAATGCATCCATCATATCGAACCTTGCACCCTCTAACTACGAGTATCATTTGTTTCTATATCTGCAAAACTCCCTTGATGCCGACAAAATTATAAAACTTCCCGACAAATAGCAAAAGGTCATCGATTATAATCGCCAATTTAGTCTTAAATAAAATATATTTTGAATGAAAGAAAAATTTAATTAAAATATTACAAAAGAAATTTCAATACTTTTCCCCGACCTATTTTTCATAAACTTCAATAAAATCCAAATAGGTTTAAAGCAGCCAATTTTCTTTTTATTTGGAAGATAATACCTTCAACTTCAACCTCTGATAAGTTTACAATCGAACACACCGGAAGAACTCAAATTTTTGATAATAACAGAGCATTACAATGAAAAAACTTTTTAATTTTGACGTACGGGGTTATATGAATTTCTCACATAAGGGACAGAAATTTTTGTTCGTTATGTTGGAAATTCATACAAACCTGTAAGTCAGAAGTAAAAAGTTGTTTTCATTGTGAATGCTCTGTACCATATTGTATTTTAAAAATTGACATTAATAAAAATCGGCTTTAATTACTGCTTTTTTGAAATTTGATACTTTCAAAATTAGTACATTACAATTTATTTTCATGTTTTACTTGCCTTCAGAAGTTGATTCCATTTTGTCCGATAAGAACCGATTCTAACAAGCGCAACTACAAAGGTAGCATTGTGGCTAATACTCTAGAGCAAGTAGAAGGAAATCTAATATTCTATGAGTGATTCCAGAACGTTAGACATGTACTTTAGCACATGAAAAACGAACCCATGTAGAAATTTTGTTGTTGGACATTTGGCTAGTTTTTTTCGATTTGGCCGCACTGTGAGGTGGTAATTTTTAGTACGATTTTACCAAATTTTTACTGCCATTACTGCCATCTACGTAATGTGTATTGAATTATTGAACACCCGGTTTGTAGTAAGCTTTTATTTCAATGGGGCCAGAATGATTATTATGAAAATTTTTGGAAATTTTAGTTTAAATAACTACTGTGATTTACTTAAATGACATATGTTGAAATTCAAACATTTATGGAAATATTTCAGAGACCATAATTAAAAATTTGTCTTAGGAAGAAAAGTGATGTCCCTTATATTTTACATTTTTTACTTTGGAAAGTTTGGTTTTTCCTTCGTTTCTTATTCTTTTATAAAAGCTACGTTTCTTAGACTATGACTTTGTATAATCTAGTTTGCTTTGGTGGGACGTTAAGAAAACTTGTTTGCTCAACCCGCTGATAAAATAGCCTAAACCATACTGATGTTAAAGAGAACCCAAATGTGAAAATTTGGTGAAATCAATTTGAGGCTAGATTGATATTTCGCTTGAGCGAATTGATTGCATTTCAATTTCACACGACGTTAATTATAGGAAAGAAACAAAGAAGAAATGATATTGAGAAGTCACATAATAAACCTAAATAAATATCAACTGTGGGTTTTTTGAAAGACTAAATTGTGTGTCGCGTATGACTCGTTTAAATAATAACCAGCTGTAATTACTTAACTGTTAATTAAATTTGCCTGTTTTGCTGGTTTTTTTGTGCAGATTATGTCATTATGTAATGTTGAATGTAAACCCGCCTTAACTGGTGTTTGGAACTTGTACTCAAGTAACCAAAAATAGTGATTACAAAATTTTAGGCCTTGAGCAGGTGGTGGAGAAAAGTTGTAGTTGTTATCTCTAAGCCTCGATTAAAAATCGACTAATTAAAATTTTAGATTTTAGTTTTGTAAACTGATCGTTTTATTTCCTTCATGTTTTTGCTTAAAATATAAAGATTTTGTGTTAATTGATTGTGATTGATTGATTGTGAGTGTACTATATCTGGAACTATGTTATATTTTGAAAATTGAATTATTTATTAGCAAATTAAGGAAGAGAAACCTTTAAATATTCTTAAACTAAATTAATTAATATATATTAATGAGCAAAACACAATATATTACATACAAGTATTACAAAAATTAACATTTTATGAAATTGCCTATGTAAATTCTCCCACTTCTAAGCTAAAATTCGAAAAGAATGTTTAAAAATTTTATATTGTTAAGTTATAATTTAAATTCACAGCACTGGTTCCATTAGTTACCGTTCTTCTGTAAATAGTTAATTAATTGTTTACCTACTGCAACTAGATTTAAAAATAAAAAGTTGAAAATATATATTTAACCATACTATTCAATTTAAACTAATCGGCAATTTCCTACAAATCTAGAAAAAAGGAAATTAATAATGTTGAAATTAATTATTTATTTATAAAAGAATATAATATAATTTAAACATTGATCATAAGAGACGCGATCATTTACTACGCAAAAAAAATCTAGAATATCAATAATTTAGTTAGGTACTACATGTACCTATATATGATATTTACTAATAAAACTCAAATAGAGTTTCCCAGGTATCACTGAAAACCAAATTGCTTTACTACTTAATTAATTAATAGAAATTAACTTATATAAATTAGTTAGTGATAAATAAAATAAAATAGATATCACAAGACAATACAATTTCTACGCTACATAACTGCTGGATGCTTGGAGTTTCTGGATGTTGAGCGAGAATGCACCAGTTTTTCTGTAGCTTGGAGACGATCTAACAATTATATTTAATTTAATATAATTTATATAAACCACACCATCAGACAAAAATACCCGAACAAACCATGACACTTTGATATAATAAATTAAACAGACAAAAAAGTGTTGAAACATTTTCATCAATACCTCAAATATTCTTGCAATGCAATTTAGTTTACAATATCATATAAAAAGAGAATTTTCCTTATCCTAGATAATGTACGATGCTGTTCATTCAATTAGTATAATATTTGAATCTATATAAATATTTGAACGAAGCAGCAACATTAATTTAAATTAAATTACTTTAAATTCCAATTTAATACTAACAAAGTGATTGGTTTCAGCGGAAGATATTTTTGTTATTTTAAAACAAAATCATTGACTATGTATTCAAAACTTTAATTTAGAGATTGAAAATGAGCCTCTCCAAAGAAATAGATGAAAGTGTTAAAAAAATGATAATAAAAGCATTGCAACGACAAGAAACTTATCAAAATAAATCCCTACAATATGTAATATCAAACGGTAGCATCAGTTTCATAAAAGAAATTTATTGAAACCAGATCAACAAAAATAAGCATCGTTGTGGACGCCCACGACTTTTAACTAAGCCGACTGAGCGGAAATTTGCACGTGTAGCAAAATCAGCTACCCCAAAATCAGCTCCAGTGAATTAATCCCGGACGTCGTTCAAATATTTATGTCTGATAGTGTACATATTCAAATGATTTCCTTCACCTTAGTCATTTTCGCAACTCAAAAATAAAACTTATAAAATATTAGACTACCTAAATAAAAATCTAATTAGCATCATTCACATATTGAAGAGATCTCCGCCACCAAAATCCTACACCTAATCAATAATTCAGAAATTTGATCTCTTTATTAATAAATAAATATAAATATATCCAAAATTTTAACTCAGTTCACGGACCTCATTCCCTGCCAAATCAAGCATGCAAAGTAAATAAGACAATAAATAAATGCAATGAAATGAAACCTTACTTTCTTAAAAATGTATCGATGTGTCATATACGTAATTATGACGATTGTGTGTGCATGCCACCATCTAAATTTCAATAAATCCATTAAGACAACCATTAAACTTAAAAACATTTAGCCTTCCAAAATGTTTTAACATAATTCCACTTTGTTCACATAAATGAACTCATCATTTTGTGTTAAAAATCAAATCTTAACTTAACTTAAACCAACATTTCTAAATTCGCATTTTATTTATCTATTTATTTATTTATTTAGTCAAATTATAATTTATAATATTAATTAAATTAATTAGAAAACAGTTTAATTCAGTAGGTAATACCCTGTAAAAAAATTATTAATTCTACCTAAATAAACCATTCAAATGAATTGTATAAGACAGCTATCAATTCCAATTCGACTCAAACCAATTCGATTATACAAAGTATAAAAATCCTATTTGAGTCGAATATACAAAATCTCATTGTGTTCACATAATGCATGATTTCAATAATATCATAGTTGTTTCGTGAATACACAGAAACACAAAGAGATTAACAACACCTGCATACAAGTAACAAAATCTTATATACTAAAACCACCAACAACCACGTTGTTGCCGTGCCATAAATCAAGTTGTATTCATGATTAGTGCCCATTATACACAATAGTAAAATACTTGTGACAACTGTATTAAAACCAACGCAACGATTTTCTTTCTCGTTGTTGTTTGTACTTTATAATACAGAAACCAACAAAACCACGCACACTTCCTTCACAGAAACCGTGCAGAGAGTAAACGAGACAGCTACACAAACATATTGTTGACCCTTTTATACCAAATTATAAGAATGTATTAGTGTCGATTGTACAATGTACGCAAAATCAAACATAAGAATCCAAATAAGTGTGCGTAAAAAAAAATCTAATACCAAATTTACTGCGACTTATTTTATATAAGTTAACATTTATTTCAATACTATCTAAATATTATATTTTAGTAATTAAAAATTGAACTTTGATTTTATGTACAATTCACAAAATATCAAATCATACACTTTTAATTTTTCTATCTACAAAAATAAAAACATTGCCTGACAAATGCATCCCGGTGGATTGCATTTTCCAAGATTACACTTTAATTATTTTCACTACACTTTGATTATTATTTTATTACACTAAAATTTAATTTAATTAGAATTTAATGTACAATACATATTACTATATAAATAAAACACAAAAATAAAATAAAACAAATTAAAATTAAATTTTTGAAGAGGATAGAAAAAACACGACTATCCTCTTCGACGAACTCTCGCCAACCCATAAAGATTTTGTGTTAATATAATAAAATAATAATTAAAATATGCATTAATATAACAACCACTTTGAGAATAACTTTACTAAAGAAAAAACCAATTAGCAATAAAATGTAAAATTATAAATATCAAAGTGTCGATAAATTTGATTTTTTTATGATAATGGTAGGTTGTAGTTGTTTTCACCGCTGCAGACACTATATTTTGTTAGTACCACTTAATAATATAAAACTTTAATGTTTTCCAAAATAGTGATAATTTTTTTTTAATATGGTGGTGAATCATTTCTTTTCTAATATCGTGAGGAAAACAACTACAAAAACTGACAATCTGAAGCTAACCTCGGAGCCAGCGATGAGAGCAATTTTTATTCAGATATGTATCTATTTTTTAATTTATTTTATTTTTCATTTTCAAAGTAACATTTAATGTCTAGGTTGTTGAATTACGACAAATTAAAGCCGTGTCCTCTGCGTTTAAACTTTAGTTGTATCCGCAGTTGGTACCCGTGTTTTACTTCTTAACAAAACAAATACCTTTTTAATTAAAGACTATAATTTTTATTCACTCAAATTAGCACTTGTTACTTCTTCCAAAAATCCTTAAACTCTGTTCTTAAGTAGTGCTCTTAGTAAAAACACAAAACGACAGTTAACCATTAAAACATAATATGTAATTACATTGCCCTATTCTGTACTCAGTTGTAAAGAACATTATTTCAACATTTCCCCTTAATTATATATAAACTAAGTAGATTTTTTTTTCTATTCGATTCAATTATTTCCCCTTAAACTATAATTATAAAATACATTATTAACAATATTATTTAAAACTAAACTACGATCTGATTTTTAAATTTAGCAAATTTAGTATTTCCTAATCCTTAATCAAACCATTTTTTACTGTTTCATTAAGAAAATGATATTGACAGCATTCAGTAGCAGCCATGTACTCTGCTCCTGTACTAGAAAGTGCTACAATGTTCTGTTTTCTAGAACACCAACTTATTGGTCCGCCTCAAAAATAAATTACATAACCAGTAATACTTTTTCGTGTATCCTCATTTCCGACAAAGTCGGAATTACAGTAAACTATTAACTCTAATGTACTATCGCAAGTAAATTTAATCCCACCACTAATGAGTGTTGGGGTTTTTCAGATAGCGACTTGCAAATCCTTCCGAAAATGCCAGGTCCGGTCTAGTTTTGTTCGATAAATATAGTAGATTGCCTACTGTTTTTTGGTAAGGTTAGTCTTCTTCACTGTCTATTTCTGGAACAAGATCCTTATTCGGTAGAAGTGGTGTCTCCACTGTTTTCGATTCATGCATTTGAAATTTTGTCAACATTTTCTTTGAATAACTTTCTTGGGGGGCGAGTAGCAGGAACAGCAGAGACGCAACAATTTCAACAACAACGTCAAGCAACACTACCTACAGAGTTAGTACAAATTTGGGTGACCGCATGGGAACATGATGATGGAACGAAATCTCGGCCCCCCTCACATCCGCCGATGGAAAAAATGGTGGAGGGAATAATAATAGTTGTTTACAGCTTTTCAGAAAAAAGAGTTTGCGGCACCAGGAAAATTTGTGTTGTCATTGTGTCTTCTTACAGGTTGGAGCAGTAGATGAACTTTAAAAATTGTATTCGCTTGTGCTAAATAAATTACTAAAAAAAAATATATTACTAACAAATTTACTAACTATCAACTACTTAGGTGTCTGGAACCGGGTTGAGTCTTTGTTGCTAACATTCCTTTCCCATCCCTCGATCTTGTTATATGTAAAAACTATTAGACTTATGTGGTTATCGATGTGGCGCCTTTCTTTACGGAGTTTTGGGCTTAATGAAGAAATGGTGTGTCGTGTTGTAACATGGGCATTATAGTGGTATGGTATTCGCATTTATAATACGGGAGACTTGCTTAATGCTTGATCTCATCGCAATCAATCAATCAATTTTCTTTGAATAACTTTCTTGTGTTAATTTTAACCCATCTAGGGGCCTATTCTCGAATTTCACAACCATTTTCCACATGTGTACATCTGTCAAAATTTATAAAAATTGAATTTTTTCGGTACTAAGGGAATATTTCCGAATGGGTATATAAGCATGTGGAAAAACTTCCCCCTATAGGAAAATGTCAATGCCGCATGTGTTTTATATAGGAATTGCAATTTTCGAACGTTTTTGTGTGAACTTTTACAGATGTCCACATGTGGAAAATGGATGTGGAATTGGAGAATAGGCCCCCTGGTATTTTAAAAAAATTCTGATACCAAGAAAAATGTCTGGATTTGTACTTGTAGTCATTTTAAATTTAACCTTCAATTGGCCTAATAGAATTTCCATTTCTTGTTGATTATTTCCAATTAACAATCAGTAATCAACATACATTTCTAGAATTATTGATGCATTTTTATTTTTGAATATACACCTTATATTGGCTCTTAGGCTATCGCGCAGTCTGTCGTGAGGTTTTGGTGGTGCGCATTCAAGGTCGTGTAAGCTGCCTCTGCCGGTTACTAACTTTAGTACGCACACATCACACACTTGGCCACACTTCGAAAGTAATCAACTAATACATATTATTTGTGCTACAACCATGTGATAAATTTTTTGTTTTTTTGTTTTTATATCTCTAAGACAAACAATAAACTGGATTACACAATTATCAAATAAACTGAACTTTCTCGAAGAGTTCCGTCAAGCTCTCCATACCCAGTAGAGTTCTGAAAAAAAAAATCACAAAAAAACAACACAGGAAAAATCCAAGAAAATTTAGAAAATGGGGTGAAAAAAATTAATTTGAAGCAAAATACGGTAAAACAAAATTAACTATAAATAAGAAAACAACAAAAATATGGTTATACCAAAAACACTTAAACAAACCAACAAAATTTTTATCAGAAACAAGCGCTCAATCAATACGCTATCTCCAATGCCGTTTTCAGTCCCGCAATCTCTTCGATGATGATTGCTCCGCTTTTAATTGAGCTGCCGCGTGCTTGCTTTACCGACGGATCTACTTGGAATTCCACCCTATCCGTCTCCTCAATACTTAACACTGAAATTCCGACTGTAGCAATTATCCGCTTGAAGTAATCGAATAAATTCGTTAAGGAGTATGTTGTGAACCCTAACCGTATGTTGTGAACCCGAACCCTAAACTTTGATGATGTTTTCGCTGCTTTTTTTTTTTGCTTGTTTCATGTTAACTTGACTTCGTGGTGTCAACCAGATTAGGGTTTCAAAATGGGTGCTCGGTTTTTTTACTTTTTTTTTGTTTGTAGACACCCCACTCAATACACGATTACGTAAATCACCAAACTTGTATTCAGTATTATTTCTTGGTACTACGATGATCATTTATTTACTTTTTTTTTAATCTTATTTGTTTTTATCAGTAAATGTTATGTTTTATAAATTCGGGTTTGAAATTATTTATGCTTTTTATTATTAAAAATTGGGGTCAAGAGGGTGAAGCGGTTGTGGTTATCGTCCGTTTAGTATTTTTTAGTGAAAATAAAATAAAACGTTTTATTGTGTGTGATTAAATTACATTAAGTATTTTATTTTATGTTGTAAGTGTGTGTATATATTTCTTCCGTTAAAAAAGCTTAGTTGATTTTGCATTGTAATACTTAGGTGTATTGCTCTGGTAAAAAGATATTACTTGATCGGGCTATTTTAAAATTGTCCAAAATAGTAATTATTTTTATTTGATGTTTTTCAAACGCATTCATTTATAGTGGCGAGTGTCATAACTGAAGATCTGTGCTGACATATTGTGACCATGCCTTTTCGCTTCGATGTTTCTCGACAGAATATCGGTAATCTAGTACAACGTTTTCTTTTATTTTGATCAATCGAATACAGTTGTTCTGTCGACGCGAGGGGCTGGGCGGTTGGTTGCAACTTGTCAACGCTCCTTTAATTTACCTAAATCTATATTTTTTCCATTTAGCTGAGTCAATTTTATTTTTATCTACACAATGCAACTGTTGCGTGAAGGTCAAACCGTATAACATTACTTTTTTATGTGCAAATGTTCCGCATTCTCGAGTTGTGAATGCTCATATTTGTGCAAACGTTAAATATGGCGTGGTAGGGCAAAAGTGTATACCCTTCAATCGCTATTGTACTTGGGTCAAAAAACAATAGTAACGGGTTTTGGCTACGATATATTTCTAAATATTTTTTCCATTTCCGTTTAAAACAAAACAAAGTTTTTGACCGTCAAACAGTTTGAGATATTCTGGTAATTAATCCAAGAAATACATAAATGATTATTTTGGTGTTGCATAAATCTACATACTCTTCTTTTACATCTGCTTTAGTGCACCGTAACTAAGTTTCTACCTGTCGCCTATCGAATATTTCGACAAACAACACATTTAGTATTATTTTCCATGTGTGTTCATCCATGTGCAATAACTAGTTTTTGGAAATGTCAGATAAACGAAAGGTCTCCCGCTTTCAAACAAAATCTAGCAACTGAGACTTACTAGATTCTGTGATTAATCGATTTTTGAAACCACAATAAAAATTTGATTCCTAACGATCAAACAACTATATCTCTACGTCTCTTTTTAACAACTTTATGAATAAAAAATGGACCTAGTAACTTTTTTCAAAATTTTTCTTTACAAAAATACTTTCATACAAAACCTATCAACTATGTATTTTACACTTTCTTGATCATAAAAATGAAAGAGATGAATATATACATTCCAATTACAGTTATAATTCCTCGCAAATGTGTAACCCATGTTTAGTAGTGTGATAACCGCCAGTAAGAGCAGTAACATCGAAAAAATGCAGTCGCGAGGAAAAATAATAGTAGAGCTGGCCCGAAAATTGTATGTATTTTTTAAATAGTTTTTACAGAACCTAGCAACTTTAAAAAGATACTTGGTTTAGTTGACAACAATTTGAGTTGCTTGCACCTAAAACATAGTAACTTTTGAAAATTGCTAGATTATGTGTGTAATACAATATTTTTTTTCTAATTTTGTAAACAGAATATTTCATGCAAAACATAGTAATTTTACATAAGTTACTATCTTTTGTGGGAAATTGCAGTTTTTTTATACGAACTTGCTAGCTAATTAATTCAGTTCTACTTTAATTATAAAAGAAAACATTGAAATCGGGTGGAAGTTTTTCTATATTTTTATGGGAAAATTCTATTTAAGCTGGTCAAATAACTCAAAAACTTCATTCTGTCTTTTGATTTTGTTTCTATATTCAAAGATTTATTCTTATTACAATTTCTTTTAGGGGTCAACATTCGGTAACCACGGCTTCGAAATCGGATATTACATACTATCCCAATGAACTTTCGATGAAATATGATACAACAACTACCGAATTGACAGAATCATTATGTGACAAACCTGGCTATCATAAACCGTTGCCGTTGAAATCCAACGATAAAACACAACGCGAACCATCACCATTTGGTGCAGAATCGTCACATGCCACGGAAGATTTTTGTTCTGATGATTCGATAGCGGATATTACTTATAACTATCCCAATAATCTTTCGATGGATGATTCAACATCCTCCGAATCGACTGGATTATATCCCAAACCTAGCAGCTGTCATAAACCATTGCCGTTGAAATCCAACGATAAAACACCACCACCAAATCACAGCGAATCTTCACGGCCGTTAGAAAATGAAAATCTTCTAACACCAACAACACCACCACTCGACCTGGTTCGTCAACCAGTTGCTGCAGCAGGTAACAAACAAAAAAAATCGGATGCAATATTGTTAGATGTTTGTAGTTGCAAAAAAAAATGCGGTTTGAAATTTACAGACAACAGATGGAACACCATTTTCGACCAATTCAAAAAATTGAATTTTGTTCATCGGCAATTATTTTTTGAGGCATATGTTTTGCAACAGAAAAAACGATACCACTCGTCAACAAAACGTACATACTCCTACGTATATCATCTTCCAAATGATGATACGAAGCAAATTGTATGTTAGACAATGTTTCTACATACTATAGGTCGGAAAACAGACGGCCTTATAACCGAATTTTTTAAAAGAAAGAATGAAAATGCAGGATTGGTATCATCGGTTGACCGTCGAGGTGAAGCAATAAACAAAATAAAAGTAGAAAAATCTAATTTACTATATAATAATATTCGGGATCACATTTTATTATTTCATCCACAAGTCTCCCACTATAAGTTGGATCATGCGCCGAATCGCAGGTATCTACCACCGGAAGTCACAATAAAATTTATGTGGGATGATTTTGTTAAAAAATTTGGAAACGACGTGACCTCTTATACAACATATACGAAAATTTTCAAAAAGGGAAATATAGGGTTCGATAAGCCATCACAGGATGAATGTCCTGTGTGTGATAAATATAAGCAACATCAACAGGAATTAAAAGATTCTGCTGATGGCAATTCTGAGTTAGCCATTCATTCCGATGGCCACTGTACAATATGCCAACAATTTAATGATCATAAATTAAATTATACGGAAGCCCGGAAATTTTACAAGATTGATAAGAAATATGAATGGCCGCAAATCGTAAATATATTTACGGTTGATATGCAAAAGGTCATTATCATACCGAAAATGAAATCGAAAATGCATCTTCGTTTATACACATTATTCAACATTCAAGACGTGATGTGTCGAAATTTGTGTTTTGGGCTTACAACTGCTCCGCTCAAAATAATAATTGGACACTGTATTCGGCATTACTGACAGTAATTAATCAAAACTGGAGCCCAGACACCATCATAATTAAATATTTTGAACCAGGGCACTCCTACATGCGAGCAGATTCGGTACATGGCAACATCGGGAAAAAATGGAAAAGCACGCAAGAAGTTTTGGATATGGACGACTTGGTAAATTTAATTAAAAAATCCAATGGGAAAAATGATTGCCGACTTCTTACTGAATCCGATTTCTATAGTTTTAAAAATATCTGCCAGAAACGGTCAAAAAATGTTGATCAAAACGTCTGTATTATAAGTATACACACGACAGTGATACATTCAATGAATTTGAAAACATAACAAAAATGCAGGACATTAATTTCCCTGAAAAGAGGACGGAACCAATAGGATTGAATGCCGCGAAAAAGAAAAAAATTTGCGAGCAACTGTTACCGCAAATGCCAGTTCGTAAAAGAATTTTTTGGCAAGGATTAAAATCTAATGAAAACGCACCCGATTTGTGCCATTTTGTATGAATAGTTTTTTAAACTATGCATTTTTTTTATGTTAACTAAGTTATAAATGTCATGAATTACCTATAAAAAACTAAAAGTTTCATTATTTGAATATAAATAAAATGTGATGAATTACTTCCTGCCAAAAAATGTATGTATATTAATGCTAAGTACATTGAATTTAATAAAATAAAAGACTTTTTAATTTTGTACAATTAATTTTTGTTAAAATATTAATTTTTGTGTTGGACTGTGTTCATAAACTCTACATTGTAACAATATTGTTAACAATGACAGTTCTAAGTGCGAGTTTACGACCATTTTCTGAAGAAAAATTTTCAACAGGCAACCAATCGACGTAGTCTATTTTGTAAACAAATTTCCCCTTCCGTACATAATTCTTTTGTTTTCCATTTAAAATATATTGAATCTGCTGAAAATTTTTCTTCAGAAAATGGTCGTAAACTCGCACTAAAGCGTTCATAAACTTCGGTTGTAACCACAGCAACGTGCTTTTTGTTGTTCATAAACCTAAACCAAAACTTCCCCTTATTGTTATAAACGTCATTTTCAATCCTACTCAATACTGCCTTTCTAGCTGTCAAATGTAAGAAAGAACAAAAATTCAATTGAATTATCGAAATAAAAAATGCATTCATTTGCTTTGGACGAGCGAAATAATTTCATTATTCAAAATAATGAAATTTTGCGTGTTGATAACGATACTGTAAGATGATAATAACATTACATTATTGTTATAATAATATAAAATATAATATTAATATTATAAAGCACGTGTAAATATTTTGTTGTTTTGTGTTTTGATTTTCAATTGTCTTCGTTCCACGTTTTTATTTGACATTTTTACTTTGACGTTTGTAACTCGTTGTATGTGGAAATGTCATTCGTACAATGATGACAGTTGTAACATTGTTCTACAATGTTGAGTTTATGAACGCACTCCAGCTCATCGACCATAATTTACATGGAAAAATTTACAGTTTTATACAAAACATAGGAAGTTGGAGTTACTAGGTTTTTATTGAAACTACTTTATTTTTTTCAGTGTAAAATTTTCACCCAGTTTTAAACAGAACCTAGTAGCTTTCTAAGATACTAGGTTTTGTGTGAAATAGGTACAAATGTTTGTATGGGATTTTTTTTTCATCAACTTTAACCACAAATAATTTTACTATTAGTAGATTTTGTGGATAACTAATGACTACGTTTGAAAATATAATATTTTATGAATAAGAATACATAAAATAAATCTATCAAAATGAAATATTCCACCCGTAAAAAAATTTAAACGTGAAACCTTAATTTCCCACGAACTTGAAAAAAGGAGTTGCTAGATTTTGTGTGAATGCGGGAGGTGGTGTGTAAGGATTAACGTTTGTTGACGATGAAATTCAAGAGGAAGGAAAATCCTAAAATGAAATATAAATGGTTCTGTTCAGACACATAAACTCAAAGATCGCGAAGAAAAGCAAGTCGTAAACCAAATCAGAGCTGATCCATGTAAATCTGCAAGTAAAATAGCTTCGGAGATGTGTGTAAATGCATGAAAGAAATGTGATATATGAGCCGCGTCGCCAGAAAAAAACCGTTTATAAACAAAACAAAATCGAGAGAATCGCTTAAATTTTGCATTATCTCATGTCCGTAAGCCCAAAGAATTTTGGGACTCTATTATTTTCGATGTATTATAGTGTGGGGATGTGTGTCTTCAGCAGGACGGAGAAAACTGGCGTTTGTGGATAAAACGATGGCACGATTTGGGTATTTAAGTACCTTTTAAGACAATTTAAAGACAAGTAAAAAGCAACTTGGTCTTGAAGAAGCGTTTCCTTCCAACGAGATAACGATGAACGTATTGCTCAAAAGTGGTTTATCTATAATTGCCCACATAAATTCATAACATCACCCCGAATCACCGGACATGAATCCGATAGAACGTCTCGCGAATTAGAGCGCCGGATTCGGATTGACAACATCAGAAGTAAAGCTGAGTTGAAAAATGCCTTACAAATCGAATGGAGCAAAATAGGGCCTGTGCTTACCGAAATGTTGATGATGTTTATGCCTAAACGGATGGAAGAGGGTGTCAAATATAAGGGTAGTCCAACTTCCTGCTTTAATGTTTTGTAATGCTAAAGTATTTGTTGATTTATGCAACAAAGAATTTGGCTACATTTTATTTTTCGTTTGTTAAACACTACTTAGTTGTAATCTTTAAATGAAACTGAATTTTATTCGAAGGTAAAAAAAACTGAAATTAAAGAAAAATTAAGAAAATAAATTTTTGATTTCGATTTATGAGAAAACCGTTGATTTATTAGTTCAATTAATGTGTATGTAGACTTTTGCACGCAAGTGTATACTATATTTCATTTTTAAAGTGATTGTGTAATATTTGTATATGCATTTAATGCATAATTCTAAGGTCAAATCGAATTTGTGCTCTAGCATGAAGTATGTTGTAAATCATTCCGGAGGTATCCTGAAATGAAGTAAAAGTGAAGCGGCTTCGGTCATGTTCGAACAGAGACGGGCCGCTCATCTCCGGACACTATCGGACGCCTGGAGTTCCAGATGTCTGCGTGCAGGATTGAGACTGCTTTGTTAGTTAGTTTTTTAGCTGCGATGCTAATGATCTACAATTTTGTTTTCCGAGCAGATTTATTATTTGAAGGTTGTTACGATGCGAGGCATCGTTGGTAGTCTAAATAAAACACCAATCCACATTTTCTTTAAAATTTCACAATCTCCATTTATTTGCCATTTCAAATTTTTTCTACATATTTTTTTTGTTTCTTTTCTTTTTTTTGCTTCACGCACCGTACTTATATTTCGCGTACCGTAGTATCCATCAATGATAAAAAAAAACACAATAAAAATACCATCTCCTGAAGAATTTTCATTTAAACCTCCAATTTATTATCTGACTAATTGTAAATCCATACTTCATGTTTTTTTTCTTGCCCCATAATTTCTGAAACATAAACATAAAATTAACCCAAACTAATATAAATTAAAGTAAATACCAAACTTTTTGTACGCTTACCTGTCACAAATTCACAACCACAACAATAGCACCGATCACAACAAATAAAAAACCAGCAACACCAGCTGGTGGGTAATTCGTGGTTTTTCTTTTTTTTTTGTTATGTTGGCATGGTGTATGTTATTTTTTTTTTTTTGGTTGCGTGCACCATTCGTAGTTGTGGTGTCGGTATGTAGAGGCATGGTGATCGTCCAAACTACACACAGACAATATTCCTGTCAAATTGTTGTTGTACTCGTAACTAAAAAAAAAGTATATAAGCGGATGACAACCGGTCATTCGCTCTCTTTTCTAATTT
The DNA here is from genome assembly GCA_958295665.1 of Tipula vernalis. NCBI lineage: Eukaryota > Metazoa > Arthropoda > Insecta > Diptera > Tipulidae > Tipula > Tipula vernalis. Next base: position 218,540,651 of record OY282559.1, on the reverse strand, counting down.
TGATCTTGATCGAACCACTTGTTACATGATTACAACCTACAAAGCGATAATCATTGTAACCACAAGGCGGAAAAACAACCAAAATCACCTGTGCGTGTAAAAAAAAAAAAAAGAAAAAAAAAGAAAAACATAAAAAAAATAAAACCAAAGAAAGATATTGGCCATTATATTCACGAGCAATTAACGTCGTCTTATTAATATTCCGGATCATCATACACCGGCTAGTTACCTGATAAATACATACATATATTGAAATCCTATTCGTGCAAGGTATAAAATGGGGTAAAATACTTCCGGTTATTACTACGGGGAAATAATCCGACGCATGGTTAACATTTCCGGATAGTCCTAAACCGGAATACCCACCAGCGGATAATCCTCAATATACAACGAAAAATAAACCAAAAATAATAAACAGGAAGAACCAGGCGACGAACACCAAAATCACGACAACGCGGTTCATTGGGGTCAACTACCTGCGCCGGGTGGCGGATTCAACTAGCAAGACGACGGATTCGGTATACGTTCACGAAAGTAAGTGGTGGAGGAACTCCTAGGTAGTGGCTTGGTGATTGAGCGCGGGCACAGATTGCGTGTGGCGCAAATCATTTTTTTTTCTTTCATTTCAGGGGTCTTCAACGTTGAGCTCATCGTTCCCAGATCACTCTGCTATTTTTTTTTCTCGGAATTTTACACGGTGTTAAGTGGCTCAGTAGTACAGCCTACGGAATGGATTTCGGTCCAAGTACTTGCTTGTGTGAACGTCTACATACATCTTATAAAGAAATCCAGATTGTATTAATTTATATACAAAATCACTAATTATAATACAACTTTTATCTATAACGTGATTAAGAAATGAATATGTGTTGTTAATTGGTATAGTGTTACAATGTGAGTCATCGTGGGAATGTGCGTGACGGGTAGGTAAAGTGTTGTGTAACCTGAAGTCATTGCAGCAAAGTAATCCACGGATGGGCCTTCACCAATTCACCTACTCCCTCGGGACTGAGGATAGCCGGACCTAAAGCTGCAGGTGAAGGACTCCGTGGACAAAATTTCTGTGTGCGTGATGTGGAGGCGGTACGCACGGCGGACGATCCAGTTCTTCCATCATCCTCTACCAGTATATTGTTCACGGCAACGTGCGACATGTAGGGGATGATTGGATCGGGGTTCTGCGATGACCAGGTGAGGACTCGTTCCTGAACTCGATTTACTTCTAGGAGTAGCGTGGGTAACCTAGTTACTGAAGTGAATCGGTGTTTTGGGATCGGGTTCAATATCTGTGGTCCCCCAAATTGGAAAGCGAGCTATGCGGGACTTGTATAGCCATATTATCGTCCACCTTCCTCTCGTCGAACGTAACAAGGTCTTAAAAAATTAATTGTACTTACATAATCATTGATCTTGACATTATTTGTTGTGATGAAAAGTCTTGTAATAAAAGGATAAATAACCAAATGAAATTGTTATAGCAGGTGACCAGATGCAATATCTACAATCTGACAACATTCTAATTGGAAAACGACATGAATTGTGTTTCCGATTGGAAGTCTGCCGTGGGCAAAGAAGTGGAACCAGTTTATATCTTTTCTTTTTTTTTTGAGTACCTTGTGGACAAAAATCCAGTGACTGCCAGTTATAAGTTATACGTAGCTCTTGAGAAAATTTGACTAAACCCAACAACAACAAAAAAAATCAAATAGTGACGCAAAATAAATGTGAGACGTCCGATGTTTCAATTGCCCAACCTCTAATCTAGGATAAGAACAGTTTAGAAAAAATGTGTTCGGGTTGCGCACTAAAAAACGTCGGAGCAGTAACAACAATATAGCGGCGGAAGTGCTCATTATTAAATTTTGGAACATTATAAAGAAGACGATGATTAGCGCTCCGTGAAATTTATATCGAGCATCACCTCTTATTACATGCTGACCACTACGCTTAAAAAATTCTCTTAAAACCTTATAAACATACAAATGTTGTAAAGGTAGAATATTGGTGGACTTGAATAAAGGCCAAGATGATTCCAATCTGTTTTTCCTCAAAATTGTTCGCAAAATCATTTTCTGTTGTACGTACAAAGGTTTTAAAGTATGTAGTTGGATAACAACCAACCCAGCACGATAAACCGTATTCGTTTTGAGATGACTAAAAGCAGCTGGCATGTCAAAAATTTTAAACCAAATAAACTTAGTTTTTTCACTTAGTATCAGGAAATGCTTATCAAACCATTTATGTAGGTACGCACATTTAGGTCGGAACTAGCCACAGAAATAACATCATTGGCAGATTACGCAGAGAAAGCTAAAGCTAAATCGTCAGCAAATGCAGTGCTATTGTATGACCATTCAAATTAAGTTTAAAAATTGAATTTCTATAAATTAGAAACAGCAAAGGACCCAGCACCGATCCTTGCAGCACCCCCACATTCACTGCTCTAAAATCATAAAAGTGTCATTAACACGGACCCTCATTGCTCTATCATTTAGGTAAGAAGCAAACCACTTGTGTGACACTACTCTAAAACCAACATCAAACAAAATAGACAACAGGAGTTTGTGACCATATCAAATGCCTTAGAAGCATCAATAAACAAACCAGCACAGATCTTACTATTGTTAAGACTATTATGAATAATATCCAAAAAATCCAACATAGCCGATTCAGTAGTCTTACCTTAGCGGAACCCATGTTGATGAACACGTATTATTTTACACTGATCAAGAAATATGGTAACTCCGTTTTTAACTGCTTTTTAAGAACTTTGAGAGAACTGGCTGGAGTGCAATGGGTCTATAGTTACCCTTATCAGACAAGCTCATGGTTTCGTAAAATTAATTAATTTATTTCTTTATTGGGTTGTTGTATAACATTGTTAAAAAAAATAATAAGTAAATAGTGAAGAAGTGGAAAAATTGCAAGAGAACTACAAGTAGTTAAAGCGGTTAATTCACAATTTGTTGGTAATTGAACAGCGCTAACAACGGATTGCTAGATTAAAGGTGCAAACCCCTACGCTTTGGGATTTTCCAGAATTTTGGTGCTATCAAATCGAAACGTGATTTACAGTCGTACAGCTGTTTCCAGGTTTGTTAAAATTAGTGATAATTTAGCTTGCCAGATGACTCTGCAGAAACCTGATTTAACCAGTCGCTATCATTTGGTTGTCTAATTTAATTTTTTTTAAGGTGTAGTTGGGTTAAGTTATTAATTAATGTTGAGATATTAGAGGTTAGTTTTACAGGGCGCGAACTACTTACTTATTAAATTTAATAAAGATATACCAGAGAAACCCTACTCAGATTTCCATTAATTTCAAGCATCTAGCGATACGTAGTTTAGAAATTGTGTTGTCTTGTGCTAACTATTTTATCTTATATTGCTAGCAAAAAAGATTTACTTGAATTTGAATCCAGAATTGTAGGTACTAAATTCATTTTGTTTTAGTGCGATTTTAATTTGTAATCTCATTGTAAAAGCAGCGAACTAAGAGAAAAAGCAAAGGAAGGGAGGGAGAGGAATTTATACATCAATCTAATAATAATAAATTCCTTAATTGAGAAGCACTTCAGTTCGGACTTCATACTTTATGAACCTATTACCTACCACCTTATCATTTTAATTTTGGTTACTCGTAATACAAGTCAGTGAAGTTAGTTCGAAACATCAGCCCGAATTTTTAGTTCATTTCTCGTATAAAATGCAGCTATCCCTAAAAAGTGTAAATTTTGTAATAAGTGTAGGCTCATCCCGAAAAATATATTGTAATTAATATGCATCTAACACAAAAGAAAAAAAATTAAGTTTAAACCAAATGAAAATTAATAAATTTTCTAAAAAAAAATATTCGTAATTAGAAATATATAGTAAATTCCTATCAAATCAGAGTAAAGCCATTCAACATATTCTACAAATTCATATAGTACTAATGTACATAATATGTTCTGTTGTAGTGTAGTAAATTTAGATAGTATTACTTAATCGTTTTTTATATGGGAGGAAAAGCCATGATGTTAGCTAAAAGTTGGTCAGCAACCAAGCTCCATATCATGGGGTAAACATATACATAGTTTTTTTTAAATATGTATTATTAGTGCAGCGCATGTGGTATGGAGAAACCTTAAATTATATACAGCCAATACTAGCTTAACTCTAAATTCTGTATGGAGATAATAGAGATATGTATATACCACCAAAAAGGTTTTAGATAAACTAATGATTCATGAGTAGCCCATATTCATATCATGGAGATAAGACATTTAATTTTCAGTACGGATATTTAATTTTCGGATCATTGATTTCCCTGCTAGCTAGAATCAGACCGAGAATTGGTGTCTCTATTTTATCAGAATTTTTTGTTAAAATTGCTTTGAATGATTCTCGTGAATGTTGTAGAATTATTGCAAATTAATTCCGCGGCAGATGGCTTAGTTGTGAATGCTATGCTCTTTTGCTCAATGAATACTGATTACAGTTGTATAATGTTAGTTTTGATTGACTCCAATCAGACATACCTAATAAGCTGACGTTAACGTCAGATATGGATGTCTTGCTCCTACGCTCTTTGAATTCCAATTACAACTGAGATAGGTGTACTACAATCGGTTGAATCGGTCGATTGAGCAAATGATGCCATCTTATCGGTTATAGTATTAAGTCTCCTCACCAATGCTATGATATTTAATTTACATCAGTTATCGCAGTACAAGCGTAGCCGCTTGGGACACAGTTTAAGGCAATGACATATTTAGAATGGTATATTTTTTTAGCAATCTCACTACAAGATATAACCGCATCACTTTAGTCACAGATTTTTTTACATTTAAAGCATTAATCCATTCTACTAGCTTAAATTTTCATGGCATTTAAATATAGAATTGTAACCTTTTGTAATCTTCTACCATAGACTTTCATTGAATTTTCTTTTATTTCATTTATTCAGGCATTTAAAAGGGCGTATGCGCGTCCTCCGTGCCGAGTTTGTTTAGGCTATACAAATATTTACCTCCCCCACAGATATTTTCACAACAATAAACTTAATAAAATATAAAGAAAGTAGTTTTTTTAAATTTATTTTCTCGTTTAGTTCACAATAGTTTCGAAATACTTTTTTCTGGTCGTTATTCAATGTGTGGTTACAATATTATTTGGATTCGTTGCAGATGTTCCCTTAATCAATTTTCTAACTACTCCTGCCGCTAAAAACTTTTTCACATCTAAAATACTTGAGCTAAGTAAATTTACTGCAGAGCAAAGTAGTTTTCCCTGTAAAAATTTAACAGTTGAAACACAAAATTGTACAGTATTCTATTTAAAACCAATTGTTGAAAACTGATCTCAAACTACATTGCAGCAATCTCTGGAGGGTACTGAGCTTGCACATTGTAATAAATGTCCCCCTCAGAAGAGCCCTATATCTAACGCATTTTTGGATAAAAAGCAGAGAATAAACCCATTATTATAAGTTTATAATATTAAGTTAAATAAATGAGATGTGATAATCTCTATTTACTTACCTCTTTGTTCTTAATATATTTTTTTTTTTAGAAAAACTAACAACACTTTCACTATAATTGATACACTTATATTTTCTTAACAAAATTCTTTCTTATATTTCTTTATATTGATATATTGTTTAATGGTTTTTATCTAATTTTTTATAGCTTAACTTATATATTTCTTAAATAATATGATAATTGTTAACTTTTTCTATTTTATGGTAAAACTTGAACTGTTTTACTGTTAAATCTGACTTATCTAAATTTGAAGAATGACTGACTGTAACTATCACTTACCTGTAAGAATTTCCATTATATATATGGAAAATCTTACAAGCTAAGCGGAAACATATCATCGCGGAACATAACATTTTTATACGCGGAAATGCAATTTTGAAGAGTCGCGGAAAATTACGGAAAAATGTTATGTTGATGAATATGTTTATTTTGCGATTTTACAACTTTAAATAGCCTTGATAAATATTTATAATTATGCGCTTATTGTTTGTAATTTAATATTATGTAAGTGCGACTTACTAATTATAAATCCACCTTGAAAGTTGTATGATCGCGGAAATTGGCTTATTATAAGTTAATGTGTATGTTTCACTACACCATCATTGGTCGTTATTAAACTTGTACAATTCCATTCGGTTTAATCCGCATAAGCAACATTCTATGACATTGTGCTAATCCCAAAAGCGTAATATATCAGCTGTTATATTAATATTATTGATTGATCTTTTATGATTTTATTACTCCATCAAACAAACACTTTTACAGACAAACCGTATATCCTGGTTTGAAAACAACGTTTACGGAAAAAAAAATCTCGATTTTGTTGTATACCTTAAGTTTTTGTTGGAAAACAAACCAACCGTATTTATTTGCATGTGTAGAGGGGTAGTTTATATCGACGTACATGTGTAGGTATATAAAGTAAACACCATCAGCTCCACCACCTTTTACTACTAACATCATTATTATTTTTCATGATAACAATTTTCGTTTTATGACAAAGGATTTTCCTTTCAAAATATTTTATTACTTTTGATGTCATCACATGCTATTTTTATGGAAATATACGAACTTTTATACGTGGCGCACACAATTTTTCAAAACTTGAGTGAGACTATTCCTGTGTGAGTGTGACTTGATACTGTATAATATATGTACTCGTTATTGTACAATATATTTACATACATATTTGTGAATGTGATAACACTGAGGTCTTTTGGGACGGCAAGTAAATATTGTTACTAACAAAAAAATAAAAAAGCTCTTACGTCTAATTTTTTTATGTTTTTCACTTTTATTTCCTGCCACCCAGAGAACAACAAAACACGAATATTATTTTTAATCTTTTAACTTTTATTTTTCTTAGTACTTTAACGTATTTTATGCTATGTCATCATCAATGCGCGTTTTAGGTTTGGGTGAAATAAAAAAAACAAAAGAAGCTTTAGTTTTGACCGAATAAGAAAAAGCGATTCGTACATTTTTCTGTTTTTTTGGATTTTATTTTAGCGTAACAGATGTGACTGATATAATTTCAATTGATTGATAAAAAAAAAAATACCAGTCGTTATTCTTTACCATCGACATGTAACCTGAAGATACAAGACATTTCATACCAAAATCATTATCATTAAATTGAAATTTAGGAATTGAATAAAAAACAAAAGTTTCAACAAAACAAAAAATCGTTGTTTGTTTTTCAATCGAATCTGGCCCGATGTCGTGTCGTCGTCCTCGTTTGATGAAATATTGGGAAAATTGAAAAATAATATTAAAATTAAAGATGTGAAATCAGTTTTCAAACCCAAATAAATATTTTTTACTAAAAAATTAACATCCGGTCTCTTGAATTTTTGTTTTCTTTTTCTAAGTGATTGATTCGATTTTAATGAGATAAAAATTGAAAATACTGAGTTTGTTTTTTTTTTGTTTGTTTGTGGGTACCATCCAAAATTTTCTGGTTCGTTCCTTTATGGACTGATTTAGAAAGTTGCTCTGTTAAAAAGTAAAAGTTTATTTTTATATTAAAGGTTATCATGTGGGAAATGTTATACGGGTCAACACTCAAATATATAAGACGATAATTTAATGAGAAGAAATGCTCGTGTAAAAGTTGGTATGATAGAAAGAAGATTAATTCTTACCTGTATTCATTTCTTTTGGTTCATATTATTGTAATATAAACTTTTGAGAAATTTGCGATTTTTTTTTTGCGATAATCAAAGCTTGAGAACCATATTGCATTTTGGTAGGGTTTGACTGGATTTTGGAGAACAAACATGTAATTCAGCTTAATTAGGGCTAGTTGGGATTGGTCAAGCATATCAAATTTGAAGCAATCGTTATTAAATTCTTTGAATGCAGTATTATTTCCCGACTATATATGTACAAAAGTGTAGCCAGGTTTATTTTATATAGTACGATAACGGGTCTGTGAATTTACCATGTTTATATATAAATTACAGCTTATTAAGTACTATAATTAAGTTATTGAGTGATGAACCCAATAATAAATTCGTTTCATTTAATAAATCAAAATATTTTGGTTTTGTCACTTTCTTAATGTGAAATTTATTTTTATTTGAAATTGAAATTACGATCATTTCGAATGTTACTCCTTTATCATATTTCAAATCAACAAAGGGACTGCGCACATCAACAAAATGCGCACACAGCAAATGCCCTTCGCTAATCCATTAATTTCCAATATTTTTTGTATTGCTTTTCAATTTCTTATTTTTATCAATATACACTCTGCTTCCCATTCAACCTCTTATTTATTTTGTTTATGCAATCTCCATGTAAGGTTGTTGATGGTATAAGTTTCGTTGTGTTTGATTATTGTTTCATTCGACTGGAAGGTAACTTTACACTGGGGATAAACATCGCTGTTTGTATTATTCAGCGCTTTTCTGGAGTCTGGGTTTTTGCTGCTATTCGTCATGGGAAGGGGGTTTTCTTTCAGTTCTGCAACATTCGTGAATCCCGATCTAATTTTGCTGCCATAGAACAACATATAATTCTCACTAAACAGCTATTCTTCTTCTAGATATTTAACTTCAACTTTAAGGATATACAGTTGTTTTCGCGAGAAAATTGTTCGCTTGGCCAATAGAATTTATTGGACTAATTTAATAATTAAATTATTTATTAGATTACAACAAAAAAAATTATGTTGGTTAAGTTATATAATTTATTGAATATTTTATTAAATTTCGTAAAATATTTGAGAAATGTTATAAGATTTTATTTTATTAAAAAATGCGATGGAGTTAACGCATCGTAACTCGTGACATCTTCAGAAATTGCGCAGAGTGGCCTTGAATTCAAAATGCCCTCGATTTGAATCAACATAGTTTCAGCTTCTTCGTGGGTTAGAGATGTTGAACCAATGGACCTTTTCATATGCTGCTTTACCGATTTGATATTAGCTTCCCAAAGCCCCCCGAAGTGCGGTGCTTGAGCTGGATTGAAAGTGAATTCGATTTTCTGAGGAGATAAGGAAAAATTGGATTAGCTTATTGTGATTTTCGGTTTTGAACAAGTCAAATAATTCGCTAAGCTCTCGTTTACTGCCCACAAAGTTTGACCCGTTGTCGCAATGAATTTTAACTGGACATCCTCTCCGCAATATGAACCTCTTCAAGGCAGATATAAACGCTTGGGTTGCCATGTCAGTCACGAGTTCGATGTGAATAGCTTTCACAGACATACAGACAAACAGTGCTACCCAAGCTTTGGACAACTGCGGCTTTCCTGGACCTTTTCGATTTCGTAGATATAACGGACCTGCGTAATCAATCCCGACGTACAAAAAGGGTCGACCGATGTTCACTCGTTCAGCTGGAAGATTGGCCATCAATTGTTGGTTTTTGAATTTCTTCTGTCTGAAGCATGGAATACATTTGGTTACATAATAGCGACATAAATTACGACAGCCGATAATCCAAAAGCGCTGACGTAATAGGCTTGTTAGTAGTGTTGGACCGGGATGAAAATTCTTCATATGACAGTCACCGATCAGCAATCGGACAAATATGTGATGTTTTTGCAGAATTATCGGGTGTTTTGCATCAAAATTGCATGACGATTTCTCAATTCTGCCTCCAACACGTATGAGGTTATCTTCGTCTAAAATTGATGTCAATAAAGCAAGTTGGCTGCTTCTGTATAATTCACCATTCTCCTGAATGGCACGTATTTCGCTCTGAAATAATTGTTAAGCCCGTTTGATACAAGCCTTTTCTGCATACATGATTTTTTCAACTGCTAGTGGTTGTTCAAGTTCGATGTTTGAATTTATCACTTTGGTTTCTTGTGATGTGCGTGAAATCAGCAATTTACAGCGTGTTTTATGAATAAATCTGTAAATGTAACCGGTGATTCGATAAATCTTTGACAATGATGAACATTTTTCAAACAGTACAGGACAAAAATGTGTGGTCAGCTGAACATGATGCACTAGCAAATATTTGTTGCGAACTCCAAGCACAGATTCATCCGGCTGTGTTAGAATGTGCTTTTGGCTTGCCCAATGAATAGAATCCATTGCCAACCAATCTGGACCTTTAAACCAAAACTTGTTGTTGATTAGTTTTTCTGGATCAACACCTCGAGACAGCAGATTAGCTGGATTATGTTTACCAGGAACGTGTGACCACATCTGTCTTGGAAGTGTTTCTAGTATGGTCGAAGCTTTATCACTTCCTTGGATAGTCTGATAACCAGCAGAGCACGATTACAGAATCCGTCCATGCATGCGTTGAATGAATTGCAACCGCTGAGTTGTTTTGGACATAAGACATCAACCGGCTACGCAATACAGCAGCACACAATTCTAGACGGGCTACAGTGACTTGTTGAACCGGAGCGACTTTTGATTTTGCTGCTATTAAATGAATTTGAATTTGGTCATTATTATCTTCAATTCGCAGGTAAATAACAGCTCCGTAAGCTTTCTCTGACGCATCAGCGAAACCGTGAAGCTGGGCGAATTTAATTTGATCCTGCGATGTGTGCAGGTATCGTGGAATCTCTATAAGTTCTAAATGATGAAGATTGTTTCGTATCTTGGACCATTGCTCTAAGACATCTTGTGGTAGTCTTTCATCCCATTCAACTTTGCGAAGCCACAGTGTTTGGAACAATAGCTTCATTGTGATGATAACTGGAGCCAGCCAACCTAGAGGATCGAAGATATGTGAAACTTCAGATAGTAAATTTCTTTATGTTAAAGTTTCTTTATTTGACGGTGTAACTTTAAATAGAAAGCAATCCTTTTGTGGATTCCAGCTTATCCCCAATGTTTTAATGGTCGATTGCCCCTTTACGTCTAGAATTGCCACCTCTCGATCAAACGCTGATCATTCGACATCCACTTGCGTATTTTGAATCCGGCTTTACTAAGTAACGAATTCATATTATGATACAATGAAATCGTATCTTCTACGGAGCCACAACCGGTTAGCATATCATCTACATAAAAATTGTCGGTTAGACATTGTGCTGCATCAGGATAGCTTTCGTGATAATCGTTGGCTAGTTGGTGTAAACTTCGAATTGCCAAGAAAGGAGCACTAGATAAGCCGTATGTGACGGTAGTCAATTGGAACTCTTGAATTTGTTGATCTCGCGTCTGCGTATGCCACAAGATCCTTTGATAGCGCCTTTCATCTGGATGTACAATCACTTGTCTGTACATTTTTTCGATGTCACCACATATAGCGATTGGTTGTTCTCGATAACGAAGCAACAGTGTGGTAAGATCGGTTTGGATAGTTGGTCCCACATGGAGAACATCATTCAATGATAACCCTGAAGAGCTCTTGCAAGAGCCATAGAATACGACGCGTAATTTCATTGTGCTGCTTTGTGCCTTAATCACGCAATGATGAGGTTAATGATAATTATTTTCTTCGGTATTTTCTACAGTCTCCATGTGATCCAATTGTTCGTATTCTTCCATAAATGAAGCATATGAATTTGCTATATTCGGATTTTGAGTGAGCTTACGATCAAGAGTCATTAATCTTTTTACTGCAGCTTGGTAGGTTGATCCCAATTGATGCACTGTTGTTTTAAATGGAAGTCTGACCACATATCGGCCTTCTGGATTTCGTTTGGTATGTTGTATGTAGTGAGTGAGCTTCACAGTATTGTTCTTCCTCCGTAAAATTTGGCTTTAATGATGGCACTTCTTCCATTTACCAGAATCTTTGGAGCATATGTAGGTCGGCAACATTATTTGTCGTAGTGATGTGGTGGAAATTGTGTGATGGTTTTGTGTCAGAATTAAGACAGTCACCAATTATCCAACCAAATTGCGTTGATTGAGCAAATAGATGTTCCTCGATTTTGATTTTTTGCTGAAGTAGTACCTCCAGAAATACATCATTACCTAGAATGATGTCGATTGCTGCTGGACGATTATAAGCTGGATCGGCTAGGTCTAAAGTATGAATAACAGGCCACTGGTAGTCATCAAACTGGTGTGATGGTAATAGTGGTGTTAGTTTCTTTAGGATTACATCATTGATTGATAAGTGGTAATCTTGATTGTATCGTGAGGTGATTGTGAGAGCAACTTCTCCTTTTGATGATTCAACTTTGTTGGAACATATTCCGCTGACAATAATTGATGAAAGTTTTCTTCTTAACCCAACTCTTTGAACACAATTATCGGCTATGAGTGTCGATTGCGAGCCGGAGTCCAGAAGTGCTCTGCAGATGTGAGATGTCCCATAATCATCCACAACATAAAATGCAACTGTTGATAATAAGATTTTGCTAGGATCGAACTCATACGAATCTGAAATGCTAAAAGAACTGTGAGTATACATATTTTGCGAGTTTTTTGTATTAGTATTATTATTAGATGTTGACGGTTGATGGTTAAGTGTAGCAACTTCATCTCTTGTATTTTTGCCGCTAAAGAATCACACTCAACTTCTGATGTTGCCAAATTGGTAGCATATGATTGAGTATTGTGACCCTTTTTGTTATATGTGTAACTGTCCTTCTGCTTGTTGTCGAACTCATGGATTAACGTATGATGCTTTTGGTTACAACGGTAGCACCGATGTTTGTTTAGACAGCTTTGAACATTGTGATTACCAATAAGGCAATTCTCGCAGAGTTTGTTTGTTTCCAAGAATTGCTTTCGAGAACTAATTTTCATCTTCTTGAATTCGAAGCGCCTATATAAAGGATGTTTAAGATTACATAACGTACATTTGATTGCGGTATTTATTTCTTGTGTCCTGTAAAGCTGAACAGTTTGTTTATGTGATTTTTCGTTCGTATTTCGATTTGTAGACGATGAAATGCATATATCGAAAGCATCACATCTTTCGGTTAAAAATTGAATTAATTTATCAATTGTAGGATTATCGTCATTAACGGTATGTTCTGCCTATGCTTGCTGTGTTTCTGTATCAAGCTTTCGGAATAGGATATGGATCAGCCATGGATCACGTTCTTCTAACTTAAACCACGTTAAACCACGAATACATTCATCCGAATTATCACATATCACTCGTAATTGTTTGATTGAACCTGGCTGCATTGGGGCTTGATTCATAAATAAATCAATGAATGCTTTCACTGTGTATTTTTTCTTGTCGTACCGTTTTGTCAGCTTGTTCCATGCCGTTAAATAATTTGCATCAGTTAATGAAAAATGGCAAATAACAGATGCTGCGTCACCTTTGAGCAGACTCTTCAAATAATGGAATTTATGTATGTCTGGTCGGCACCAAAAATGTTTTCGCGAGAAAATTGTTCGCTTGGCCAATAGAATTTATTTGACTAATTTAATAATTAAATTATTTATTAGATTACAACAAAAAAAATTATGTTGGTTAAGTTATATAATTTATTGAATATTTTATTAAATTTCGTAAAATATTTGAGAAATGTTATAAGATTTTTATTTATTGAAAATATCGCAAATATGTTTTGTATACTCACGGATGTTTTTTGTTTGATGTTCGATCGCAAAAGTGAAAAATAATTTTTTTTTTTGTTTTTATTTTGCAAGCTATGTGCCATAAACAAATTCAACGATACAAATTTAAAATGGGTTTCGCCCTTGTTTATGGCACAATGCAGAATGACAATGCAGAATGATATTTTCCTACAATCGCCGTGAAAAGCAGGCTTTTTTTCTCTGTTTTCAAAGCCCAAAGTGTCTGTTTTTTTGACAGTTAATAAACAAATTACTTTGTCACACGTTTCTCTTAGAAACGTGTGACAAAACTTGAAACCGCACGCTAAATTTGAACATATGAAAAGAAGAGTAAGAGTAAAAGAAGAGTATTGAAAAGCGAAATTTCACATAATTATATAATAATAAGCAAATTCAAAATTACATTTCTTGCTTCTAGAGCAACGTCCGGCGGTGTATTTGAGAGATCGCTGTCACTTAAATCCATTTTTTTTGGTTTTTTGTTGCAAAAAATAAATTGTCAATTTTTAAGAAAGACTAATGTTTGTATAAAACATCAAACCAAATTTTTGTTTTTCTTTATGAAAAATAAAAAAAATCTTTGACTACTCGATTGAACAAAATGTCGGTCCTAAAATAAAATCGTATTGTCAGTATAGTAAATTTTACTACAAAATTATCTTTTTATTATATTTTTTAAAATGATTGTAGGAAAAATAAAGTGTGAAACACGTCCGCAAAGTTGTTTGTCACGCTCGAAAGGTTGCTGGCCTCCGTCCCGTCGGCCAGCAATTTCCTTTCTCGCGTGACAAACTGGCACTTTGCGCTCTTGATACACAAATAACTATAAATGCATATTACGATAATGCAGGAATTGGGTCATTTTACATTTCATTGCTTGCGAATTAAAATTTAAATTATTTTTAAATGGCAAAAGCAACAGTCGCTTACTAATTTAGTTAATGTTCGATACATGAGATTTTTTTATCTGGCGAGTAGTTGATCCAAGGAGTCAATAATCTTCTGATTTAGTATTAATTATCCACCCTAGGGTGGAAAAGTCAACTCATTTTGTTCTGGTTTGTTCTTGAATTAGTTCGAATTTGGTATTTTCGAACGTCTTTGGTATTTCCGAACCTCATAGTTCATACAGATCCATTTGTTTCGATTTCCAGTCTGACAAGCATATCGCCAGGGACCGAAGTGGTATCTATAAGTCCTATTGTCTTCGCGTAATGTTCTACCAATTTTTGGAATAAAAATCACTCGAACATGTCTTCAAACGCTTATATGCCTCCGCTGGAATACCTGATGCGATATTGGTTTTATACTATTGCTGCTTCTTCTGGGCTAAGATGTCTCTAATGGGATCAAAATAATATTCCCGGAAATAAACTGGTTAATAGGAGAGATGTTGTGTAACGAATGCTCAGAATTTATATCATCAGCCTCGCTACTTCTCTTTAAGAGATTAGCTTAATTGTTTTTCTTGGCGAATCTTTAATTTTACCATCGTTGATTTAAGGGTCTTTTATGAACGCTACGACTTGTCTGAAATAGGCAAATTAGTTTGGAAGGGGCGGCCTCGATCCCGTGGAATTTGCGCACATCGGTGAAATATGCTACCGTTACCAGTGTTGTACATGTTTTATAACCCCAATTTTTTGGCATTTGACTCGTACAGTAGCCGAACATTACTATGTCTGTTTGTCTTTCGCTGCCGCATATTTATACATATACGTTTTCGTCAAGGTAACCTCCATTGGCCTTGTGTTGACGAATATATTCTTCTTCTTTTTGTGTTAAAAATAGACGGAGCAGCCAGTTAAACTTGTAATTGAAGCGATTTTGCATTAGTGCCTCCGATAATTGGAGGAGGTCCTTCTCCCTTTCTTTCCTCGCCCCAATTTTCCACTCCGCGTTCCTTATCTCTACGTTCTGGACCGCTAACCGGCGGAGTATCTTCTCTTACCACACCGTGGAAGATACATAAGCGTGGAAAGTCATACTCCCAGGTTAAGTTAAGATTTGCACCCTCCCTTGGCTTCATAATAAAAACAGTGGCAGTAAATCATGCCGCCACGGCATCCATGATGCTGTACTGTACACATTTGCGCATTTTATTCGTTGTACCGCCTCCTTTGGTCCACCAAGTTATTGTCTCCAGACCCTTTTTTATTTATTTATTTATAGTATTTTATAAATAATTTAGTATTAAAAGGAAAAGCACACATGGAAACAAAGCAATCGAAACAAAAAAAAATGAAGTTGCTTCCATTAGGCATAAAAACCTCTTACATTTTTTCAAACAATTTTCACCTCATGCTTACACATTCTATTTTGAGCAGTAGCTCATTTACAATAAAATGTACAGCACGAGGTGAAATAATATTAAAAATTAACAATAATAACAAAGTTAATAAAAATAAATTAAAAAACTACGTATTGCCCATCAATCACACCGCTCCAAAAATTTTAACCTAAATAATTTTGCCGATCCTAATCTCTTAATTTCCAATGGAATTGAATTCCAAATGGAAACTCCCCTAACATAAAATGACGTGTTTAACGACCTACAACAATTTTTAGCCGGAATTGGGTGGAAGTTAGAGGAATTAAACCTACTAAACATTAATTTCCTATATAGATAACAAGGCTCCTTAGCTTTGAGAAGTTAAAAAAAAAAGACAAACGCAAAATTCGTAAAAAATAGATAAACTACATAGGCAAAAATATAATCGAACTTCCTAATAACAAAAATAAACCTGGTACAAGCATTGAAACATCTTTGGAGAACATTCATATTTTCCTGAAGCATACCGAATAAAACTATGTCACCGTAAATAAAATAAGGAAGAAGATAAGACCAAAACACGACTTTTTCCTAAACTGACGTGTGAAGACCCTCTTACTGAGTTTTATTAATTACTAAGCCTAAATCCCTAACATTATTTGAATATGTATTCAATTAGCGAATCCTGCAGAAAATCACCAAGAAATGACGAGGTATCTAACGGTTTTTTATAAATTATAATCGACTGAGATTTATTTGCGTTTAAAACGAGCCTGTTAGAGACCGACCAACTAACGATATTACTTAAATATTCATTTATCAGAGACATATTCCTAACAATAGAATCCAGATCTAAACGACTATTTCTATAAATTTGAAAGTCATCAGCAAAAATATGAAATGAACAATGTTGAATGGAAGATTCTATGTCATTTATGTACATAGAAAATGATAGAGGCCCAGCTTTTAGCTCATCGTTGCGGTCTTTGGATATACATAGTCGTCTGGTCAGCTCCGTTTAATTGTAAGGACAGTTCTGTCCTTGATCTTTTTCTGGCGCTACTCCATCGTAGGATAAGCCTCTGTTTTGAAAAGTTAGGAGTTTCTTAGCGGCTCCGCCGCTTCATTCTTGGGCATCTCCTCATTTCTCTGAAGTCAGCAGTTTGTTGGCATGGATGTGGGATCCAAAAATGGTGGCAATTGTGTGTCTTATGCTTGGTTTGCAACCACGGTCTTTGCACTTGAGTAATCAGTACTATCAAAATCTGTTTTTTTCCTTGACATCTTCTGAGATTGATGTGTTTAGATGAGCACCGCCCTCAATGTGTTTAGTTATTTTATTATGCATACATTGGAGTTTTGTTTTGACGTGAGGAAGATCCACTACAGCGGAGCAATGCTAAATTTAAGCCAGAGGTTGCCTGGTATCCGGAATTTGTGCTAAACCCCAAAATATCCCTTTGGCCATTCATTCTTTGTCACATGTGGCTTACCTTGGATTGGGGATTCTTTTATCGTGATTTACTCCTTTAGATTTGTTGTATTCTGCTAGACATAATCGCCTTGAGAAGGGTATGGTTTTTCCAATGAATAATAGGACTTGAATCGTGACTTGCTGTGTATTAAACTTCACTGTTCTCTATCCGAGGACCTTGACCTTATTACTTTCATATGCATTTAGACTTAGGAACAGACTTCCCTCATGTATACTTTCTAATTTAGCAAACTTTGGGTAGTCTGGTGATGGAAACAGTGTTTCCGATAAGAACATTTAAAACCATTTATTTCAGAACATTCAACGTTCAAAATTAAAAATTGTCATATACCAAAAAATATTAGAGTGACACGTTGGTATTTCGTAACAGTTTTGTTTCCTAGGTTGGAGTGTTAACCGAAACTAATCCCTGTGAAAAAGAGTCACACTCAGCCCAACATTTTAGTAAATGAATTGTACACAGAATTTAGCTGGTTGCTAATTTTTCAACGTATTTCTTTTAAAAAATCAGCTTGAATAAATCCACCTTCAAATTCTTGAGCTTCAGCTTATTCAGATTAGCGTACATACATATATTATTTTGAGTAGTTTATTGCTTTACAGAATAAGAAAATATCAATAAATTATTACAATGGTTTATACCAAACGCTAACTGTTACGAGTGAGCACATATAGCTACATAGCATGAATTATTTTTAATTTGAAAACGGAATCGATGTACATACATATTGCATACATAAATTTAAAAATATTCAACATTCCTGGGCACCGTATACATTATTATTTCATAATAGATCATACCGAGAACATAATATATCTTTTCTATTCTACTTACCAAAATCACATAATCCTATATAATATTTACATAAAACAGTTACAACAAAAACAACAACCTTAATAAATTTAAAAAGATTATAATAAGAAAACGAACCAAAAAATATTTTACTTTTTAATAAATCTTAAAATCATCTCAAAACCAAGAAAGATTAAATCTTCCATAATTCTTATTCCAGCCATAACAGATGTGCTTAAAAATCATTTCGTTTCTATCTTCTCTCGTCTTCACACAGTAATTTTTATCAAAAAATTTGGAAAATCAACTACAAAACGTAAAACTTACAAACTGGTAAATACCATTTTGTTCGTCTTTTTCATTTTCTTCAAGTAGTTTAGGTTAGAAATTGCATTTTTTTTTCCTCTTGGATTTACTCGTACGTACCGTTCTTTGAGGAGACTTGAATTCTGCTAGTCGTCTCTAATCGAGTAAAACAACTACAAACGAAAAAATATTATTTTCTTCTTTCTAGCTGTAATACGTCGTTCAAGTTAAAAACAATAAGAAGAAAAAAGTAAACGAAACAAAAAAAATTAGTGGCACTAGCAGTAGCAGCAGCAGTAAGAAAGTAATTTATTACATTCAATTTTGTAGTCTCATAAAATATTCCAAAGTTATATATTGCATTTGTGTACATGAATTTCATTTTGTTACTTGGCTTGGCACAGTCTAAATCTAGAGCGATTATATAATATACTATATATATATATATATATATATATATATATATATATATATATATATATATATATATATATATATATATATATATATATATATATATATATATATATATATATAAATATATATATATATATATATATATATATATATATATATATATATATATATATATATATATATATATATAATATATATATATATATATATATATATATATATATATATATATATATATATATATATATATATATATATATATATATATATATATATATATATATATATATATATATATATATATATATATATATATATATATATATATATATATAAATATTATATATAGTTTTATATAAATTGTCCCCTTATATATTTCTTAATAATTCTCTTTTGATGTACATATATTTATATTTATTAGAAACATAGAGTAAAACAGATGTTGAATTGTTAAAGAATACTTTTTTTGTTTTTTTTTTTTTTTCAATTTCATATCTTCAACTACCCGGGTACATAATGGGAAAATTCATGGAAAATTATATACATATTTGAAAAACTATTTTGTTTTCCTATTTGTTTTGTTTCAATTTATAAAATATAAAAAAAATCTTTTGGCGCCTTGGAATAACAAAGTATTTACACAAAGGAGTCACATCAAATCACGCTTCATAAATCACTATTTGTGTGAATGTTTAATGTTTATAGTACGTAACGCCTTTTTGCAATTTGAAATTTTACAGTGAACGAATGTTTTATACATACCGACTTTATCATGCTCATGGAACAGTGGAACTTGATTCGCCGTAATTTATTTTTATAGTATTTACTACAATATAGAGTATTTTTTATAAAAAATAAAAGATTTAAATAATTTTCTTGCGGTAAATAATTTTCTAGTGTAGTTACAAAATGTTCTTAACTTTGATTTGTTGAGCATTAAGAACGAAATGTTGGTTTTTGAAAATTAATTATTCTGGGCGATGTTGGGCTTAATTTTAATGACTTGATATATTGGAAATGTTGAAATGGTTTTTCGATAAATTAACAAGTTTCTTTCATTTATATTATTTGCTTGTTCAATGTTTCCCAAGTTTCTTAGGTAAAGACCTATATCTATACATATTTTAGCAACACCAAGCTTGCTTCTATTTCAAACCATTGGTGGGTCTGGAGCGAAAACTAATTGAACTATTTCTTGTTTAGCAGCCAGTAATTAGAATTGCAAAACAATTGTATAACGGGTCATACCAGGATCTAGTCCATCCCCAAACTTGTAAATCCAAATGTAAAAAATTTATGTATAATTTGTTGATTTATTAATGCAATTCAATATTAGTAATAATTAAATTATAACACTGTAAGCAAAAAGTAGTACAACTTTTCAAATAAAACACGGACGGCTTATTACTCTGTCAAATTTATTTCATCCCCTTCAAAGTAATACTCTTGGGACAGAATACACTTACGCCAACATTTTTTCCAGTCCTCGAAACGGTTGTTGATGACGAAAGAAAGTGGATTTCCGGAATGGCCCTAAAAAGCTTCTTTGAGTTTCGGGATTAGTCAAAAGTAAGACAGAGTCAAATCAGGCGAAAAGGGCGGTTGCGGAACGATATGGGTCGAATTTTTAGCCAAAAAGTCACAAACAACCAATAGACCGCATTGGGACGGCACATTATCGTGATACAAAAACCAAGAGTTGTCTGCCCAAATTCTCACCCAAATGATATTAGATAAGATTTTAAATTAGACCAAAATCCTGACTTCTTTGACGTGGTGTTCATCGGTAAACGTACAAGGGCGGCAATGAATTTCATCATCTTCAACGCGTTCTCTGCATTTTTTGAACAACTTAAACCAATCAAACACATTCGCTCTATACAGTGCATTGTCATTAAAAGCCTTTTCCAACATTTATATTTTGGAAGCCGAAATTCCATTTTTGAAGCAAAATTTATTGGAACTTCTTTGATGAAATAGGCTGATGTCAATAACAATTAAGATATTGACTCGAAATTTGACACAGATGTCTGTTAGGGTGCTACCAACCTAAGAAACAAAAAAATACTACGTAGGATTTAAATGGAAGAGTCTCACTACTTTTTGATCACAGAGTTAGTTGCTCATATTATATTTTAAATAATGAATATCACCTTATCATACGCTGTAAAATATGGTCGCTTGAGCTACAAAAATATTTGCAACGAAAAATATCTAGAAAAAATCACTAGAACAATAATAATAATTGAGGAGTTGCCAACACAAGAGTTTCGTTTGCGAACGAGGAATTTTAAGAAACTTATTAAGGAAATTTCTTGCAAATTTAATATTTTTCTTTATTTAATGAATTATTATTATTATTATTTTTTTTTGGAACATTTTGTACTAAGTATTTCCAGAGCCTTCCAGAGTAGTGCTTCTCAACCTAGTTAGAATTTATGCGGTGACCGCAAGGCGAAGTGTAGGATTAATTCCAAACAATTTTGCTGCTTTTGAGTTTATAACTGCCGTTATTGTGAATATTGTTTGACAAAGTCTAGCCAATATATGGAAACATTTGCAAAATCTTCAAACAACTGATATTTGTGGCTCGAACAAGAGGTTTAACCTTGAGTTTAGTTCTATTTGTTTGTCATAAAGTCATTAATTTGAGAGAGTAGAGATTTCGACAAATCGAACATTTTCATAGAAAAGTATAGGCTACAAACAATCGTTTTAAAGTTTTGGTTCTCGACAGCAATCGAACTGAGCATGAACTGAGAAAGGGTTATTCATTGACTGCATTTCTACACGTACATTTAAAACCCATTTTGAATATAGGTCATTGAACTTCAAAATTACAAATTATGGCAGCACATCAGTTAATCTGGAGACATTTGTTTTGCAGCCAAACCTACTAGATGTAAGAACGAGTGAAGCTCATAAAATCCGCTAACACCTTTATTTATTACATTTGTTATTTTTAAAAGCGACTCCTTTTTTATGCATCGACCCCGGATATGGAACAGTCACGACTCTATGATGTGTGCATTCACATAAATTTTCTTCAGTTCAAGAATTTTTAATTTCACTTTTCGACAAAAAATATTGTTAGAAAAGAAGAATTATAAATTTCAATATGAAAATTTGCAGACTTTTTGCGAACCATTAGAAATATGTTACGAACCACCTAGTAACCCTATAACTTTTCACTATTTCCCTTAGGAATCAATGAAAAAAGACAATTTTTAGATAACTTTTACATGGAAGTATTCTACATATATTTAACAACAACCTACAAGTGTAGGTTATTATCTAATAGTTTCAGAAATATTAAAATTAAATTATGCCTAAAATAAATTTTTCGAGGTTTCATTTTGTAAAATAAATCAAAGTAGGCTTTGAGACGAAAAAAACCTATTTCAGTACTTTTCTCTATTTTGTTATTTACCGTAAAATACAATTTTTGTTTGTTCTCTAATAGTAAATCTCGCCTTGAAAAATTTCGCATTTCAAAATCTCGCATTTCAAAATTTCGCATTACAAAATCTCCATAGAAATAAACTTAAGGAACCTAAAAATCTCGAAAATCTTAAAATTCCGGAAAATCTCCGTTACGTCGAAGGAGAATTATTTAAATTGAACGAAGATTATTTTGATGGAGAGAAGATTATTTTGATGGGAACTATTTCTTCTGTAAGGTTCCTTGGCGAATTTCTGTAAGGTGCCTTGGCGAGTTAAGTTAGCGTGTACCAAATTTCAATATTATAACGTATCCCGTTCCGATTATACGGCTGTCTATATATTCCCGTAGTGTTTAGTATGAGCAAATAAACGTTTCTTATACAACTTTTTTGTTTCTTAACCGATTGAAGTAAAATGTATTACGCCACTTTATATTGGCCCACAAATAGCGTGTACCAAATTTCAATATTATAACGTATCCCGTTCCGATTAAACGGCTGTCTATATATTCCCGTAGTGTTTAGTATGAGCAAATAAACGTTTCTTATACAACTTCCGTGTTTCTTAACCGATTGAAGTGAAATTTATTACGCCACTTTATATTGGCCCACAAATAGCGTGTACCAAATTTCAATATTATAACGTATCCCGTTCCGATTATACGGCTGTCTATATATTCCCGTAGTGTTTAGTATGAGCAAATAAACGTTTCTTATACAACTTCCCGTGTTTCTTAACCGATTGAAGTGAAATTTATTACGCCACTTTATATTGGCCCACAAATAGCGTGTACCAAATTTCAATATTATAACGCATCCCGTTCCAATTATACGGCTGTCTATATATTCCCGTAGTGTTTAGTATGAGCAAATAAACGTTTCTTATACAACTTCCGTGTTTCTTAACCGATTGAAGTGAAATTTAGTATGCAAGTTTATATTGGCCCACAAATAGCGTGTACCAAATTTCAATATTATAACGCATCCCGTTACGATTAAACGGCTGTCTATATATTCCCGTAGTGTTTAGTATGAGCAAATAAACGTTTCTTATACAACTTCCGTGTTTCTTAACCGATTGAAGTGAAATTTATTACGCCACTTTATATTGGCCCACAAATAGCGTGTACCAAATTTCAATATTATAACGCATCCCGTTCCAATTATACGGCTGTCTATATATTCCCGTAGTGTTTAGTATGAGCAAATAAACGTTTCTTATACAACTTCCGTGTTTCTTAACCGATTGAAGTGAAATTTAGTATGCAATTTTATATTGGCCCACAAATAGCGTGTACCAAATTTCAATATTATAACGCATCCCGTTCCAATTATACGGCTGTCTATATATTCCCGTAGTGTTTAGTATGAGCAAATAAACGTTTCTTATACAACTTCCGTGTTTCTTAACCGATTGAAGTGAAATTTATTACGCCACTTTATATTGGCCCACAAATAGCGTGTACCAAATTTCAATATTATAACGTATCCCGTTTCGATTATACGGCTATCTATATATTCCCGTAGTGTTTATTATGAGCAAATAAACGTTTCTTATACAACTTCCCGTGTTTCTTAACCGATTGAAGTGAAATTTAGTATGCAAGTTTATATTGGCCCACAAATAGCGTGTACCAAATTTCAATATTATAACGTATCCCGTTCCGATTATACGGCTGTCTATATATTCCCGTAGTGTTTAGTATGAGCAAATAAACGTTTCTTATACAACTTCCGTGTTTCTTAACCGATTGAAGTGAAATTTAGTATGCAAGTTTATATTGGCCCACAAATAGCGTGTACCAAATTTCAATATTATAACGTATCCCGTTCCAATTATACGGCTGTCTATATATTCCCGTAGTGTTTAGTATGAGCAAATACACGTTTCTTATACAACTTCCCGTGTTTCTTAACCGATTGAAGTGAAATTTAGTATGCAAGTTTATATTGGCCCACAAATAGCGTGTACCAAATTTCAATATTATAACTTATCCCGTTCCGATTATACGGCTGTCTATATATTCCCGTAGTGTTTAGTATGAGCAAATAAACGTTTCTTATACAACTTCCGTGTTTCCTTACCCATTGAAGTGAAATTTAGTATGCAAGTTTATATTGGCCCACAAATAGCGTGTACCAAATTTCAATATTATAACTTATCCCGTTACGATTAAACGGCTGTCTATATATTCCCGTAGTGTTTAGTATGAGCAAATAAACGTTTCTTATACAACTTCCGTGTTTCTTAACCGATTGATGTGAAATTTAGTATACAATTTTATATTGGCCCACAAATAGCGTGTACCAAATTTCAATATTATAACGCATCCCGTTCCAATTATACGGCTGTCTATATATTCCCGTAGTGTTTAGTATGAGCAAATAAACGTTTCTTATACAACTTCCGTGTTTCTTAATCGATTGAAGTGAAATTTATTACGCCACTTTATATTGGCCCACAAATAGCGTGTACCAAATTTCAATATTATAACGCATCCCGTTCCAATTATACGGCTATCTATATATTCCCGTAGTGTTTATTATGAGCAAATAAACGTTTCTTATACAACTTCCCGTGTTTCTTAACCGATTGAAGTGAAATTTAGTATGCAAGTTTATATTGGCCCACAAATAGCGTGTACCAAATTTCAATATTATAACGTATCCCGTTCCGATTATACGGCTGTCTATATATTCCCGTAGTGTTTAGTATGAGCAAATAAACGTTTCTTATACAACTTCCGTGTTTCTTAACCGATTGAAGTGAAATTTAGTATGCAAGTTTATATTGGCCCACAAATAGCGTGTACCAAATTTCAATATTATAACGTATCCCGTTCCAATTATACGGCTGTCTATATATTCCCGTAGTGTTTAGTATGAGCAAATACACGTTTCTTATACAACTTCCCGTGTTTCTTAACCGATTGAAGTGAAATTTAGTATGTAAGTTTATATCGGCCCACAAATAGCGTGTACCAAATTTCAATATTATAACGTATCCCGTTCCGATTAAACGGCTGTCTATATATTCCCGTAGTGTTTAGTATGAGCAAATAAACGTTTCTTATACAACTTCCGTGTTTCTTAACCGATTGAAGTGAAATTTATTACGCCACTTTATATTGGCCCACAAATAGCGTGTACCAAATTTCAATATTATAACGCATCCCGTTCCAATTATACGGCTGTCTATATATTCCCGTAGTGTTTAGTATGAGCAAATAAACGTTTCTTATACAACTTCCGTGTTTCTTAACCGATTGAAGTGAAATTTAGTATGCAATTTTATATTGGCCCACAAATAGCGTGTACCAAATTTCAATATTATAACGCATCCCGTTCCAATTATACGGCTGTCTATATATTCCCGTAGTGTTTAGTATGAGCAAATAAACGTTTCTTATACAACTTCCGTGTTTCTTAACCGATTGAAGTGAAATTTATTACGCCACTTTATATTGGCCCACAAATAGCGTGTACCAAATTTCAATATTATAACGTATCCCGTTTCGATTATACGGCTATCTATATATTCCCGTAGTGTTTATTATGAGCAAATAAACGTTTCTTATACAACTTCCCGTGTTTCTTAACCGATTGAAGTGAAATTTAGTATGCAAGTTTATATTGGCCCACAAATAGCGTGTACCAAATTTCAATATTATAACGTATCCCGTTCCGATTATACGGCTGTCTATATATTCCCGTAGTGTTTAGTATGAGCAAATAAACGTTTCTTATACAACTTCCGTGTTTCTTAACCGATTGAAGTGAAATTTAGTATGCAAGTTTATATTGGCCCACAAATAGCGTGTACCAAATTTCAATATTATAACGTATCCCGTTCCAATTATACGGCTGTCTATATATTCCCGTAGTGTTTAGTATGAGCAAATACACGTTTCTTATACAACTTCCCGTGTTTCTTAACCGATTGAAGTGAAATTTAGTATGCAAGTTTATATTGGCCCACAAATAGCGTGTACCAAATTTCAATATTATAACTTATCCCGTTCCGATTATACGGCTGTCTATATATTCCCCTAGTGTTTAGTATGAGCAAATAAACGTTTCTTATACAACTTCCGTGTTTCCTTACCCATTGAAGTGAAATTTAGTATGCAAGTTTATATTGGCCCACAAATAGCGTGTACCAAATTTCAATATTATAACTTATCCCGTTACGATTAAACGGCTGTCTATATATTCCCGTAGTGTTTAGTATGAGCAAATAAACGTTTCTTATACAACTTCCGTGTTTCTTAACCGATTGATGTGAAATTTAGTATACAATTTTATATTGGCCCACAAATAGCGTGTACCAAATTTCAATATTATAACGCATCCCGTTCCAATTATACGGCTGTCTATATATTCCCGTAGTGTTTAGTATGAGCAAATAAACGTTTCTTATACAACTTCCGTGTTTCTTAATCGATTGAAGTGAAATTTATTACGCCACTTTATATTGGCCCACAAATAGCGTGTACCAAATTTCAATATTATAACGCATCCCGTTCCAATTATACGGCTGTCTATATATTCCCATAGTGTTTAGTATGAGCAAATAAACGTTTCTTATACAACTTCTTTGTTTCTTAACCGATTGAAGTGAAATTAAGTATGCAAGTTTATATTGGCCCACAAATAGCGTGTACCAAATTTCAATATTATAACGTATCCCGTTCCGATTATACGGCTATCTATATATTCCCGTAGTGTTTAGTATGAGCAAATAAACGTTTCTTATACAACTTCCGTGTTTCTTAACCGATTTAAGTGAAATTTAGTATGCAAGTTTATATTGGCCCACAAATAGCGTGTACCAAATTTCAATATTATAACGTAACCCGTTCCGATTATACGGCTGTCTATATATTCCCCTAGTGTTTTTGTATGAGCAAATAAACGTTTCTTATACAACTTCCCGTATTTCTTAACCGATTAAAGTGAAATTTAGTATGTAAGTTTATATCGGCCCACAAATAGCGTGTACCAAATTTCAATATTATAACGTATCCCGTTCCGATTAAACGGCTGTCTATATATTCCCGTAGTGTTTAGTATGAGCAAATAAACGTTTCTTATACAACTTCCGTGTTTCTTAACCGATTGAAGTGAAATTTAGTATGCAAGTTTATATTGGCCCACAAATAGCGTGTACCAAATTTCAATATTATAACGTATCCCGTTCCGATTATACGGCTATCTATATATTCCCGTAGTGTTTAGTATGAGCAAATAAACGTTTCTTATACAACTTCCCGTGTTTCTTAACCGATTGAAGTGAAATTTAGTATGCAAGTTTATATTGGCCCACAAATAGCGTGTACCAAATTTCAATATTATAACGTAACCCGTTCCGGTTATACGGCTGTTTATATATTCCTCTAGTGTTTTTGTATGAGCAAATAAACGTTTCTTATACAACTTCCGTGTTTCCTTACCCATTGAAGTGAAATTTAGTATGCAAGTTTATATTGGCCCACAAATAGCGTGTACCAAATTTCAATATTATAACTTATCCCGTTACGATTAAACGGCTGTCTATATATTCCCGTAGTGTTTAGTATGAGCAAATAAACGTTTCTTATACAACTTCCGTGTTTCTTAATCGATTGAAGTGAAATTTATTACGCCACTTTATATTGGCCCACAAATAGCGTGTACCAAATTTCAATATTATAACGTATCCCGTTTCGATTATACGGCTATCTATATATTCACGTAGTGTTTAGTATGAGCAAATAAACGTTTCTTATACAACTTCCCGTATTTCTTAACCGATTGAAGTGAAATTTAGTATGCAAGTTTATATCGGCCCACAAATAGCGTGTACCAAATTTCAATATTATAACGTATCCCGTTCCGATTAAACGGCTGTCTATATATTCCCGTAGTGTTTAGTATGAGCAAATAAACGTTTCTTATACAACTTCCGTGTTTCTCAACCGATTGAAGTGAAATTTAGTATGCAAGTTTATATTGGCCCACAAATAGCGTGTACCAAATTTCAATATTATAACGCATCCCGTTCCAATTATACGGCTGTCTATATATTCCCGTAGTGTTTAGTATGAGCAAATAAACGTTTTTTATACAACTTTCGTGTTTCTTAACCGATTGAAGTGAAATTTATTACGCCACTTTACATTGGCCCACAAATAGCGTGTACCAAATTTCAATATTATAACGCATCCCGTTCCAATTATACGGCTGTCTATATATTCCCGTAGTGTTTAGTATGAGCAAATAAACGTTTCTTATACAACTTCCGAGTTTCTTAATCGATTGAAGTGAAATTTAGTATGCAAGTTTATATTGGCCCACAAATAGCGTGTACCAAATTTCAATATTATAACGCATCCCGTTCCAATTATACGGCTGTCTATATATTCCCGTAGTGTTTAGTATGAGCAAATAAACGTTTTTTATACAACATTCGTGTTTCTTAACCGATTGAAGTGAAATTTATTACGCCACTTTATATTGGCCCACAAATAGCGTGTACCAAATTTCAATATTATAACGCATCCCGTTCCAATTATACGGCTGTCTATATATTCCCGTAGTGTTTATTATGAGCAAATAAACGTTTCTTATACAACTTCCCGTGTTTCTTAACCGATTGAAGTGAAATTTAGTATGCAAGTTTATATTGGCCCACAAATAGCGTGTACCAAATTTCAATATTATAACGTATCCTGTTCCGATTATACGGCTGTCTATATATTCCCGTAGTGTTTAGTATGAGCAAATAAACGTTTCTTATACAACTTCCGTGTTTCTTAACCGATTGAAGTGAAATTTAGTATGCAAGTTTATATTGGCCCACAAATAGCGTGTACCAAATTTCAATATTATAACGTATCCCGTTCCAATTATACGGCTGTCTATATATTCCCGTAGTGTTTAGTATGAGCAAATACACGTTTCTTATACAACTTCCCGTGTTGCTTAACCGATTGAAGTGAAATTTAGTATGCAAGTTTATATTGGCCCACAAATAGCGTGTACCAAATTTCAATATTATAACGCATCCCGTTCCGATTATACGGCTGTCTATATATTCCCCTAGTGTTTAGTATGAGCAAATAAACGTTTCTTATACAACTTCCGTGTTTCCTTACCCATTGAAGTGAAATTTAGTATGCAAGTTTATATTGGCCCACAAATAGCGTGTACCAAATTTCAATATTATAACTTATCCCGTTACGATTAAACGGCTGTCTATATATTCCCGTAGTGTTTAGTATGAGCAAATAAACGTTTCTTATACAACTTCCGTGTTTCTTAACCGATTGATGTGAAATTTAGTATACAATTTTATATTGGCCCACAAATAGCGTGTACAAAATTTCAATATTATAACGCATCCCGTTCCAATTATACGGCTGTCTATATATTCCCGTAGTGTTTAGTATGAGCAAATAAACGTTTCTTATACAACTTCCGTGTTTCTTAACCGATTGAAGTGAAATTTATTACGCCACTTTATATTGGCCCACAAATAGCGTGTACCAAATTTCAATATTATAACGTATCCCGTTTCGATTATACGGCTATCTATATATTCCCGTAGTGTTTATTATGAGCAAATAAACGTTTCTTATACAACTTCCCGTGTTTCTTAACCGATTGAAGTGAAATTTAGTATGCAAGTTTATATTGGCCCACAAATAGCGTGTACCAAATTTCAATATTATAACGTATCCCGTTCCGATTATACGGCTGTCTATATATTCCCGTAGTGTTTAGTATGAGCAAATAAACGTTTCTTATACAACTTCCGTGTTTCTTAACCGATTGAAGTGAAATTTAGTATGCAAGTTTATATTGGCCCACAAATAGCGTGTACCAAATTTCAATATTATAACGTATCCCGTTCCAATTATACGGCTGTCTATATATTCCCGTAGTGTTTAGTATGAGCAAATACACGTTTCTTATACAACTTCCCGTGTTTCTTAACCGATTGAAGTGAAATTTAGTATGCAAGTTTATATTGGCCCACAAATAGCGTGTACCAAATTTCAATATTATAACTTATCCCGTTCCGATTATACGGCTGTCTATATATTCCCCTAGTGTTTAGTATGAGCAAATAAACGTTTCTTATACAACTTCCGTGTTTCCTTACCCATTGAAGTGAAATTTAGTATGCAAGTTTATATTGGCCCACAAATAGCGTGTACCAAATTTCAATATTATAACTTATCCCGTTACGATTAAACGGCTGTCTATATATTCCCGTAGTGTTTAGTATGAGCAAATAAACGTTTCTTATACAACTTCCGTGTTTCTTAACCGATTGATGTGAAATTTAGTATACAATTTTATATTGGCCCACAAATAGCGTGTACCAAATTTCAATATTATAACGCATCCCGTTCCAATTATACGGCTGTCTATATATTCCCGTAGTGTTTAGTATGAGCAAATAAACGTTTCTTATACAACTTCCGTGTTTCTTAATCGATTGAAGTGAAATTTATTACGCCACTTTATATTGGCCCACAAATAGCGTGTACCAAATTTCAATATTATAACGCATCCCGTTCCAATTATACGGCTGTCTATATATTCCCATAGTGTTTAGTATGAGCAAATAAACGTTTCTTATACAACTTCTTTGTTTCTTAACCGATTGAAGTGAAATTAAGTATGCAAGTTTATATTGGCCCACAAATAGCGTGTACCAAATTTCAATATTATAACGTATCCCGTTCCGATTATACGGCTATCTATATATTCCCGTAGTGTTTAGTATGAGCAAATAAACGTTTCTTATACAACTTCCCGTGTTTCTTAACCGATTTAAGTGAAATTTAGTATGCAAGTTTATATTGGCCCACAAATAGCGTGTACCAAATTTCAATATTATAACGTAACCCGTTCCGATTATACGGCTGTCTATATATTCCCCTAGTGTTTTTGTATGAGCAAATAAACGTTTCTTATACAACTTCCCGTATTTCTTAACCGATTAAAGTGAAATTTAGTATGTAAGTTTATATCGGCCCACAAATAGCGTGTACCAAATTTCAATATTATAACGTATCCCGTTCCGATTAAACGGCTGTCTATATATTCCCGTAGTGTTTAGTATGAGCAAATAAACGTTTCTTATACAACTTCCGTGTTTCTTAACCGATTGAAGTGAAATTTAGTATGCAAGTTTATATTGGCCCACAAATAGCGTGTACCAAATTTCAATATTATAACGTATCCCGTTCCGATTATACGGCTATCTATATATTCCCGTAGTGTTTAGTATGAGCAAATAAACGTTTCTTATACAACTTCCCGTGTTTCTTAACCGATTGAAGTGAAATTTAGTATGCAAGTTTATATTGGCCCACAAATAGCGTGTACCAAATTTCAATATTATAACGTAACCCGTTCCGGTTATACGGCTGTTTATATATTCCTCTAGTGTTTTTGTATGAGCAAATAAACGTTTCTTATACAACTTCCGTGTTTCCTTACCCATTGAAGTGAAATTTAGTATGCAAGTTTATATTGGCCCACAAATAGCGTGTACCAAATTTCAATATTATAACTTATCCCGTTACGATTAAACGGCTGTCTATATATTCCCGTAGTGTTTAGTATGAGCAAATAAACGTTTCTTATACAACTTCCGTGTTTCTTAATCGATTGAAGTGAAATTTATTACGCCACTTTATATTGGCCCACAAATAGCGTGTACCAAATTTCAATATTATAACGTATCCCGTTTCGATTATACGGCTATCTATATATTCACGTAGTGTTTAGTATGAGCAAATAAACGTTTCTTATACAACTTCCCGTATTTCTTAACCGATTGAAGTGAAATTTAGTATGCAAGTTTATATCGGCCCACAAATAGCGTGTACCAAATTTCAATATTATAACGTATCCCGTTCCGATTAAACGGCTGTCTATATATTCCCGTAGTGTTTAGTATGAGCAAATAAACGTTTCTTATACAACTTCCGTGTTTCTCAACCGATTGAAGTGAAATTTAGTATGCAAGTTTATATTGGCCCACAAATAGCGTGTACCAAATTTCAATATTATAACGCATCCCGTTCCAATTATACGGCTGTCTATATATTCCCGTAGTGTTTAGTATGAGCAAATAAACGTTTTTTATACAACTTTCGTGTTTCTTAACCGATTGAAGTGAAATTTATTACGCCACTTTATATTGGCCCACAAATAGCGTGTACCAAATTTCAATATTATAACGCATCCCGTTCCAATTATACGGCTGTCTATATATTCCCGTAGTGTTTAGTATGAGCAAATAAACGTTTCTTATACAACTTCCGAGTTTCTTAATCGATTGAAGTGAAATTTAGTATGCAAGTTTATATTGGCCCACAAATAGCGTGTACCAAATTTCAATATTATAACGCATCCCGTTCCAATTATACGGCTGTCTATATATTCCCGTAGTGTTTAGTATGAGCAAATAAACGTTTTTTATACAACTTTCGTGTTTCTTAACCGATTGAAGTGAAATTTATTACGCCACTTTATATTGGCCCACAAATAGCGTGTACCAAATTTCAATATTATAACGCATCCCGTTCCAATTATACGGCTGTCTATATATTCCCGTAGTGTTTATTATGAGCAAATAAACGTTTCTTATACAACTTCCCGTGTTTCTTAACCGATTGAAGTGAAATTTAGTATGCAAGTTTATATTGGCCCACAAATAGCGTGTACCAAATTTCAATATTATAACGTATCCTGTTCCGATTATACGGCTGTCTATATATTCCCGTAGTGTTTAGTATGAGCAAATAAACGTTTCTTATACAACTTCCGTGTTTCTTAACCGATTGAAGTGAAATTTAGTATGCAAGTTTATATTGGCCCACAAATAGCGTGTACCAAATTTCAATATTATAACGTATCCCGTTCCAATTATACGGCTGTCTATATATTCCCGTAGTGTTTAGTATGAGCAAATACACGTTTCTTATACAACTTCCCGTGTTGCTTAACCGATTGAAGTGAAATTTAGTATGCAAGTTTATATTGGCCCACAAATAGCGTGTACCAAATTTCAATATTATAACGCATCCCGTTCCGATTATACGGCTCTCTATATATTCCCCTAGTGTTTAGTATGAGCAAATAAACGTTTCTTATACAACTTCCGTGTTTCCTTACCCATTGAAGTGAAATTTAGTATGCAAGTTTATATTGGCCCACAAATAGCGTGTACCAAATTTCAATATTATAACTTATCCCGTTACGATTAAACGGCTGTCTATATATTCCCGTAGTGTTTAGTATGAGCAAATAAACGTTTCTTATACAACTTCCGTGTTTCTTAACCGATTGATGTGAAATTTAGTATACAATTTTATATTGGCCCACAAATAGCGTGTACAAAATTTCAATATTATAACGCATCCCGTTCCAATTATACGGCTGTCTATATATTCCCGTAGTGTTTAGTATGAGCAAATAAACGTTTCTTATACAACTTCCGTGTTTCTTAATCGATTGAAGTGAAATTTATTACGCCACTTTATATTGGCCCACAAATAGCGTGTACCAAATTTCAATATTATAACGCATCCCGTTCCAATTATACGGCTGTCTATATATTCCCATAGTGTTTAGTATGAGCAAATAAACGTTTCTTATACAACTTCTTTGTTTCTTAACCGATTGAAGTGAAATTTAGTATGCAAGTTTATATTGGCCCACAAATAGCGTGTACCAAATTTCAATATTATAACGTATCCCGTTCCGATTATACGGCTATCTATATATTCCCGTAGTGTTTAGTATGAGCAAATAAACGTTTCTTATACAACTTCCCGTGTTTCTTAACCGATTGAAGTGAAATTTAGTATGCAAGTTTATATTGGCCCACAAATAGCGTGTACCAAATTTCAATATTATAACGTATCCCGTTCCGATTATACGGCTGTCTATATATTCCCGTAGTGTTTAGTATGAGCAAATACACGTTTCTTATACAACTTCCCGTGTTGCTTAACCGATTGAAGTGAAATTTAGTATGCAAGTTTATATTGGCCCACAAATAGCGTGTACCAAATTTCAATATTATAACGTATCCCGTTCCAATTATACGGCTGTCTATATATTCCCGTAGTGTTTAGTATGAGCAAATACACGTTTCTTATACAACTTCCCGTGTTTCTTAACCGATTGAAGTGAAATTTAGTATGCAAGTTTATATTGGCCCACAAATAGCGTGTACCAAATTTCAATATTATAACTTATCCCGTTACGATTAAACGGCTGTCTATATATTCCCGTAGTGTTTAGTATGAGCAAATAAACGTTTCTTATACAACTTCCGTGTTTCTTAACCGATTGATGTGAAATTTAGTATACAATTTTATATTGGCCCACAAATAGCGTGTACAAAATTTCAATATTATAACGCATCCCGTTCCAATTATACGGCTGTCTATATATTCCCGTAGTGTTTAGTATGAGCAAATAAACGTTTCTTATACAACTTCCGTGTTTCTTAATCGATTGAAGTGAAATTTATTACGCCACTTTATATTGGCCCACAAATAGCGTGTACCAAATTTCAATATTATAACGCATCCCGTTCCAATTATACGGCTGTCTATATATTCCCGTAGTGTTTAGTATGAGCAAATAAACGTTTCTTATACAACTTCCGTGTTTCTTAATCGATTGAAGTGAAATTTATTACGCCACTTTATATTGGCCCACAAATAGCGTGTACCAAATTTCAATATTATAACGCATCCCGTTCCAATTATACGGCTGTCTATATATTCCCATAGTGTTTAGTATGAGCAAATAAACGTTTCTTATACAACTTCTTTGTTTCTTAACCGATTGAAGTGAAATTTAGTATGCAAGTTTATATTGGCCCACAAATAGCGTGTACCAAATTTCAATATTATAACGTATCCCGTTCCGATTATACGGCTGTCTATATATTCCCGTAGTGTTTAGTATGAGCAAATAAACGTTTCTTATACAACTTCCGTGTTTCTTAACCGATTGAAGTGAAATTTAGTATGCAAGTTTATATTGGCCCACAAATAGCGTGTACCAAATTTCAATATTATAACGTATCCCGTTCCAATTATACGGCTGTCTATATATTCCCGTAGTGTTTAGTATGAGCAAATACACGTTTCTTATACAACTTCCCGTGTTTCTTAACCGATTGAAGTGAAATTTAGTATGCAAGTTTATATTGGCCCACAAATAGCGTGTACCAAATTTCAATATTATAACTTATCCCGTTCCGATTATACGGCTGTCTATATATTCCCCTAGTGTTTAGTATGAGCAAATAAACGTTTCTTATACAACTTCCGTGTTTCCTTACCCATTGAAGTGAAATTTAGTATGCAAGTTTATATTGGCCCACAAATAGCGTGTACCAAATTTCAATATTATAACTTATCCCGTTACGATTAAACGGCTGTCTATATATTCCCGTAGTGTTTAGTATGAGCAAATAAACGTTTCTTATACAACTTCCGTGTTTCTTAACCGATTGATGTGAAATTTAGTATACAATTTTATATTGGCCCACAAATAGCGTGTACCAAATTTCAATATTATAACGCATCCCGTTCCAATTATACGGCTGTCTATATATTCCCGTAGTGTTTAGTATGAGCAAATAAACGTTTCTTATACAACTTCCGTGTTTCTTAATCGATTGAAGTGAAATTTATTACGCCACTTTATATTGGCCCACAAATAGCGTGTACCAAATTTCAATATTATAACGCATCCCGTTCCAATTATACGGCTGTCTATATATTCCCATAGTGTTTAGTATGAGCAAATAAACGTTTCTTATACAACTTCTTTGTTTCTTAACCGATTGAAGTGAAATTAAGTATGCAAGTTTATATTGGCCCACAAATAGCGTGTACCAAATTTCAATATTATAACGTATCCCGTTCCGATTATACGGCTATCTATATATTCCCGTAGTGTTTAGTATGAGCAAATAAACGTTTCTTATACAACTTCCCGTGTTTCTTAACCGATTTAAGTGAAATTTAGTATGCAAGTTTATATTGGCCCACAAATAGCGTGTACCAAATTTCAATATTATAA
Organism: Tipula vernalis; assembly: GCA_958295665.1. NCBI lineage: Eukaryota > Metazoa > Arthropoda > Insecta > Diptera > Tipulidae > Tipula > Tipula vernalis. The sequence continues at coordinate 218,504,325 of OY282559.1, read as the reverse complement.
CGTAACCCGTTCCGATTATACGGCTGTCTATATATTCCCCTAGTGTTTTTGTATGAGCAAATAAACGTTTCTTATACAACTTCCCGTATTTCTTAACCGATTAAAGTGAAATTTAGTATGTAAGTTTATATCGGCCCACAAATAGCGTGTACCAAATTTCAATATTATAACGTATCCCGTTCCGATTAAACGGCTGTCTATATATTCCCGTAGTGTTTAGTATGAGCAAATAAACGTTTCTTATACAACTTCCGTGTTTCTTAACCGATTGAAGTGAAATTTAGTATGCAAGTTTATATTGGCCCACAAATAGCGTGTACCAAATTTCAATATTATAACGTATCCCGTTCCGATTATACGGCTATCTATATATTCCCGTAGTGTTTAGTATGAGCAAATAAACGTTTCTTATACAACTTCCCGTGTTTCTTAACCGATTGAAGTGAAATTTAGTATGCAAGTTTATATTGGCCCACAAATAGCGTGTACCAAATTTCAATATTATAACGTAACCCGTTCCGGTTATACGGCTGTTTATATATTCCTCTAGTGTTTTTGTATGAGCAAATAAACGTTTCTTATACAACTTCCGTGTTTCCTTACCCATTGAAGTGAAATTTAGTATGCAAGTTTATATTGGCCCACAAATAGCGTGTACCAAATTTCAATATTATAACTTATCCCGTTACGATTAAACGGCTGTCTATATATTCCCGTAGTGTTTAGTATGAGCAAATAAACGTTTCTTATACAACTTCCGTGTTTCTTAATCGATTGAAGTGAAATTTATTACGCCACTTTATATTGGCCCACAAATAGCGTGTACCAAATTTCAATATTATAACGTATCCCGTTTCGATTATACGGCTATCTATATATTCACGTAGTGTTTAGTATGAGCAAATAAACGTTTCTTATACAACTTCCCGTATTTCTTAACCGATTGAAGTGAAATTTAGTATGCAAGTTTATATCGGCCCACAAATAGCGTGTACCAAATTTCAATATTATAACGTATCCCGTTCCGATTAAACGGCTGTCTATATATTCCCGTAGTGTTTAGTATGAGCAAATAAACGTTTCTTATACAACTTCCGTGTTTCTCAACCGATTGAAGTGAAATTTAGTATGCAAGTTTATATTGGCCCACAAATAGCGTGTACCAAATTTCAATATTATAACGCATCCCGTTCCAATTATACGGCTGTCTATATATTCCCGTAGTGTTTAGTATGAGCAAATAAACGTTTTTTATACAACTTTCGTGTTTCTTAACCGATTGAAGTGAAATTTATTACGCCACTTTATATTGGCCCACAAATAGCGTGTACCAAATTTCAATATTATAACGCATCCCGTTCCAATTATACGGCTGTCTATATATTCCCGTAGTGTTTAGTATGAGCAAATAAACGTTTCTTATACAACTTCCGAGTTTCTTAATCGATTGAAGTGAAATTTAGTATGCAAGTTTATATTGGCCCACAAATAGCGTGTACCAAATTTCAATATTATAACGCATCCCGTTCCAATTATACGGCTGTCTATATATTCCCGTAGTGTTTAGTATGAGCAAATAAACGTTTTTTATACAACTTTCGTGTTTCTTAACCGATTGAAGTGAAATTTATTACGCCACTTTATATTGGCCCACAAATAGCGTGTACCAAATTTCAATATTATAACGCATCCCGTTCCAATTATACGGCTGTCTATATATTCCCGTAGTGTTTATTATGAGCAAATAAACGTTTCTTATACAACTTCCCGTGTTTCTTAACCGATTGAAGTGAAATTTAGTATGCAAGTTTATATTGGCCCACAAATAGCGTGTACCAAATTTCAATATTATAACGTATCCTGTTCCGATTATACGGCTGTCTATATATTCCCGTAGTGTTTAGTATGAGCAAATAAACGTTTCTTATACAACTTCCGTGTTTCTTAACCGATTGAAGTGAAATTTAGTATGCAAGTTTATATTGGCCCACAAATAGCGTGTACCAAATTTCAATATTATAACGTATCCCGTTCCAATTATACGGCTGTCTATATATTCCCGTAGTGTTTAGTATGAGCAAATACACGTTTCTTATACAACTTCCCGTGTTGCTTAACCGATTGAAGTGAAATTTAGTATGCAAGTTTATATTGGCCCACAAATAGCGTGTACCAAATTTCAATATTATAACGCATCCCGTTCCGATTATACGGCTGTCTATATATTCCCCTAGTGTTTAGTATGAGCAAATAAACGTTTCTTATACAACTTCCGTGTTTCCTTACCCATTGAAGTGAAATTTAGTATGCAAGTTTATATTGGCCCACAAATAGCGTGTACCAAATTTCAATATTATAACTTATCCCGTTACGATTAAACGGCTGTCTATATATTCCCGTAGTGTTTAGTATGAGCAAATAAACGTTTCTTATACAACTTCCGTGTTTCTTAACCGATTGATGTGAAATTTAGTATACAATTTTATATTGGCCCACAAATAGCGTGTACAAAATTTCAATATTATAACGCATCCCGTTCCAATTATACGGCTGTCTATATATTCCCGTAGTGTTTAGTATGAGCAAATAAACGTTTCTTATACAACTTCCGTGTTTCTTAATCGATTGAAGTGAAATTTATTACGCCACTTTATATTGGCCCACAAATAGCGTGTACCAAATTTCAATATTATAACGCATCCCGTTCCAATTATACGGCTGTCTATATATTCCCATAGTGTTTAGTATGAGCAAATAAACGTTTCTTATACAACTTCTTTGTTTCTTAACCGATTGAAGTGAAATTTAGTATGCAAGTTTATATTGGCCCACAAATAGCGTGTACCAAATTTCAATATTATAACGTATCCCGTTCCGATTATACGGCTATCTATATATTCCCGTAGTGTTTAGTATGAGCAAATAAACGTTTCTTATACAACTTCCCGTGTTTCTTAACCGATTTAAGTGAAATTTAGTATGCAAGTTTATATTGGCCCACAAATAGCGTGTACCAAATTTCAATATTATAACGTAACCCGTTCCGATTATACGGCTGTCTATATATTCCCCTAGTGTTTTTGTATGAGCAAATAAACGTTTCTTATACAACTTCCCGTATTTCTTAACCGATTAAAGTGAAATTTAGTATGCAAGTTTATATCGGCCCACAAATAGCGTGTACCAAATTTCAATATTATAACGTATCCCGTTCCGATTAAACGGCTGTCTATATATTCCCGTAGTGTTTAGTATGAGCAAATAAACGTTTCTTATACAACTTCCGTGTTTCTTAACCGATTGAAGTGAAATTTAGTATGCAAGTTTATATTGGCCCACAAATAGCGTGTACCAAATTTCAATATTATAACGTATCCCGTTCCGATTATACGGCTATCTATATATTCCCGTAGTGTTTAGTATGAGCAAATAAACGTTTCTTATACAACTTCCGTGTTTCCTTACCCATTGAAGTGAAATTTAGTATGCAAGTTTATATTGGCCCACAAATAGCGTGTACCAAATTTCAATATTATAACTTATCCCGTTACGATTAAACGGCTGTCTATATATTCCCGTAGTGTTTAGTATGAGCAAATAAACGTTTCTTATACAACTTCCGTGTTTCTTAACCGATTGAAGTGAAATTTATTACGCCACTTTATATTGGCCCACAAATAGCGTGTACCAAATTTCAATATTATAACGTATCCCGTTTCGATTATACGGCTATCTATATATTCACGTAGTGTTTAGTATGAGCAAATAAACGTTTCTTATACAACTTCCCGTATTTCTTAACCGATTGAAGTGAAATTTAGTATGCAAGTTTATATCGGCCCACAAATAGCGTGTACCAAATTTCAATATTATAACGTATCCCGTTCCGATTAAACGGCTGTCTATATATTCCCGTAGTGTTTAGTATGAGCAAATAAACGTTTCTTATACAACTTCCGTGTTTCTCAACCGATTGAAGTGAAATTTAGTATGCAAGTTTATATTGGCCCACAAATAGCGTGTACCAAATTTCAATATTATAACGCATCCCGTTCCAATTATACGGCTGTCTATATATTCCCGTAGTGTTTAGTATGAGCAAATAAACGTTTTTTATACAACTTTCGTGTTTCTTAACCGATTGAAGTGAAATTTATTACGCCACTTTATATTGGCCCACAAATAGCGTGTACCAAATTTCAATATTATAACGTATCCCGTTTCGATTATACGGCTATCTATATATTCCCGTAGTGTTTAGTATGAGCAAATAAACGTTTCTTATACAACTTCCCGTATTTCTTAACCGATTGAAGTGAAATTTAGTATGCAAGTTTATATTGGCCCACAAATAGCGTGTACCAAATTTCAATATTATAACGTAACCCGTTCCGATTATACGGCTGTCTATATATTCCCCTAGTGTTTTTGTATGAGCAAATAAACGTTTCTTATACAACTTCCCGTATTTCTTAACCGATTGAAGTGAAATTTAGTATGCAAGTTTATATCGGCCCACAAATAGCGTGTACCAAATTTCAATATTATAACGTATCCCGTTCCGATTAAACGGCTGTCTATATATTCCCGTAGTGTTTAGTATGAGCAAATAAACGTTTCTTATACAACTTCCGTGTTTCTTAACCGATTGAAGTGAAATTTAGTATGCAAGTTTATATTGGCCCACAAATAGCGTGTACCAAATTTCAATATTATAACGTATCCCGTTCCGATTATACGGCTATCTATATATTCCCGTAGTGCTTAGTATGAGCAAATAAACGTTTCTTATACAACTTCCCGTGTTTCTTAACCGATTGAAGTGAAATTTAGTATGCAAGTTTATATTGGCCCACAAATAGCGTGTACCAAATTTCAATATTATAACGTATCCCGTTCCGATTATACGGCTATCTATATATTCCCGTAGTGTTTAGTATGAGCAAATAAACGTTTCTTATACAACTTCCCGTGTTTCTTAACCGATTGAAGTGAAATTTAGTATGCAAGTTTATATTGGCCCACAAATAGCGTGTACCAAATTTCAATATTATAACGTAACCCGTTCCGGTTATACGGCTGTCTATATATTCCTCTAGTGTTTTTGTATGAGCAAATAAACGTTTCTTATACAACTTCCGTGTTTCCTTACCCATTGAAGTGAAATTTAGTATGCAAGTTTATATTGGCCCACAAATAGCGTGTACCAAATTTCAATATTATAACTTATCCCGTTACGATTAAACGGCTGTCTATATATTCCTGTAGTGTTTAGTATGAGCAAATAAACGTTTCTTATACAACTTCCGTGTTTCTTAATCGATTGAAGTGAAATTTATCACGCCACTTTATATTGGCCCACAAATAGCGTGTACCAAATTTCAATATTATAACGTATCCCGTTTCGATTATGCGGCTATCTATATATTCACGTAGTGTTTAGTATGAGCAAATAAACGTTTCTTATACAACTTCCCGTATTTCTTAACCGATTGAAGTGAAATTTAGTATGCAAGTTTATATCGGCCCACAAATAGCGTGTACCAAATTTCAATATTATAACGTATCCCGTTCCGATTAAACGGCTGTCTATATATTCCCGTAGTGTTTAGTATGAGCAAATAAACGTTTCTTATACAACTTCCGTGTTTCTTAACCGATTGAAGTTAAATTTAGTATGCAAGTTTATATTGGCCCACAAATAGCGTGTACCAAATTTCAATATTATAACGCATCCCGTTCCAATTATACGGCTGTCTATATATTCCCGTAGTGTTTAGTATGAGCAAATAAACGTTTTTTATACAACTTTCGTGTTTCTTAACCGATTGAAGTGAAATTTATTACGCCACTTTATATTGGCCCACAAATAGCGTGTACCAAATTTCAATATTATAACGTATCCCGTTTCGATTATACGGCTATCTATATATTCCCGTAGTGTTTAGTATGAGCAAATAAACGTTTCTTATACAACTTCCCGTATTTCTTAACCGATTGAAGTGAAATTTAGTATGCAAGTTTATATTGGCCCACAAATAGCGTGTACCAAATTTCAATATTATAACGCATCCCGTTCCAATTATACGGCTGTCTATATATTCCCGTAGTGTTTAGTATGAGCAAATAAACGTTTCTTATACAACTTCCGTGTTTCTTAACCGATTGAAGTGAAATTTATTACGCCACTTTATATTGGCCCACAAATAGCGTGTACCAAATTTCAATATTATAACGTATCCCGTTCCGATTATACGGCTATCTATATATTCCCGTAGTGTTTAGTATGAGCAAATAAACGTTTCTTATACAACTTCCCGTGTTTCTTAACCGATTGAAGTGAAATTTAGTATGCAAGTTTATATTGGCCCACAAATAGCGTGTACCAAATTTCAATATTATAACGTATCCCGTTCCGATTATACGGCTGTCTATATATTCCCCTAGTGTTTTTGTATGAGCAAATAAACGTTTCTTATACAACTTCCGTGTTTCTTAATCGATTGAAGTGAAATTTATTACGCCACTTTATATTGGCCCACAAATAGCGTGTACCAAATTTCAATATTATAACGTATCCCGTTTCGATTATACGGCTATCTATATATTCACGTAGTGTTTAGTATGAGCAAATAAACGTTTCTTATACAACTTCCCGTATTTCTTAACCGATTGAAGTGAAATTTAGTATGCAAGTTTATATCGGCCCACAAATAGCGTGTACCAAATTTCAATATTATAACGTATCCCGTTCCGGTTATACGGCTGTCTATATATTCCCGTAGTGTTTACTGTTGGATTATGGGTGTAACGAAAAAATACCCAGATTTGAACGCTTGTATCTTGGTGAAATAACACCTTTCAAAAAAAAAATTTTGTTTCTAGTTGAAGGAAATTTTGTTTTCTTTTCGATAATGGAAACCGTTTTTTTTTATTTTGTTTTTTTATGACGTTTTTGAGTAAAACAAAAGGTGTCTAAAAAAAATAAAAATTTGCTGCTGTTTGAAACTGTAAACGAACTTGCTCGATATTTCATTCAAAAATCCAAATCGGCCATTTTATAGAGAGTTTAGAAACATTTCAAAATGACACTAGGAAAATTTCTGTGCGGCCACCCCTTGTCGAGTTATTGAAGTTTTAGAGAAAACGTATCAAAAAGCGTACACACGTTAACAAGTACATTCTTTTATCTTGTAAACTAAGCACTCTACAATAAAATTTTGAGCCACATTTTGATATCATGCGTAATTTTGGTGATCTAAAATCAAGGAGAAAATATGTTTTTACAGTGAAAAATATGATTTATTTCATAAGGTATATTGCAAACAAAATCCTTTTAAACTTTATTCAAACGTAATAAAATTAAAATCTACGAACAAACTGGAATTTTCAATAACGCGTATTACCTCCTCTAGCCGAAATTACTTCATAAATACGCCGTGGCATATTTAAAACATTGCGTATTTGTGGCAGGGTGATTTGTTGCCATTTTTCTTGTAAAGCGTCTCGAAGTTCCTGCAAATTTATTGGTTGCCTTGTCCGTTTTCGTACACGCCGTTGTAACATATCCCAGACGTGTTCTATGGGGTTTAAATCTGGACTTCGCACAGGATGGCTTATTAAATTAATGCGGTGCTGTTGCAGAAATTGGCATGTGTTTAGAGCTGTTTGCAGCCAGGCATTATTAATCATAAAAATAATCCGCGCCCAATTTGCCTTTTCATGGAAAGCATATGAAGCCTTAAAATTTCTTCCACGTACCGTGCTGATGTTAAAACTGAATGTGGTATTACTGTCAAATCTGTCTTGTAATTCGAAGAAATATCCGTCCAAACCATCACCGAACCTCCATGAAATGCTACGACTTGCATCACGCAATTAGGGTGTAATCGTTCTCCTAGTGAACGTCAAACTCTGCATCCGCCGTCTGATGCATACAAATTGAACGCGAATCATCCGAAAAAAGGACCTTACACGAGTCCCTCTGAGTCCAGTTGTTATACTGCAACGCATAATTTCTTCTTTGTCAACGGTAATTATCAGTCAGATACGGAACTCTGACAGGTCGACGTGATCTTAGTCGATAAACTTTCAACCGATTTAATATCAACTGTTTTGATGTCTGGTTTTGTATAGGTACATTCTTATTATTGCTTGAGCACTGCTTGTCCTGTTTTTTCTAGCATAACGTGCGATAGCTCGATCTTCTCTTGATGTAGTTTGTCTTGGTCGACCAGACCCTTCGCGCCGACTCACACTGCCTGTTTCTAAATATCGATGCCAAGTCCAGTTCACAACAGACACACAAATGTCACAGATTCGCCCAATTTCCCGATAAGTTTCACCGGCTTCAACTAAAGCCACAATTTTTGTAGCGCGAATGAGTAATTGTTCTTTTCAATTCATTTCGCTTGTTAACGTGAAAACGCTTTTTGATACGTTTTCTCTAAAACTTCAATAACTCGACAAGGAGTAGCCGCACAGAAATTTTCCTAGTGTCATTTTGCAAAGTTTCTAAACTCTCTATAAAATGACCGATTTGGATTTTTGAATGAAATATCGAGAAAGTTCGTTTACAGTTTCAAACAGCAGCAAATTTTTATTTTTTTTACACACCTTTTGTTTTACTCAAAAACGTCATAAAAAAACAAAATAAAAAAACAACGGTTTCCATTATCGAGAAGAAAACAAAATTTCCTTCAACTAGAAACAAAAAATTTTGTTTGAAAGGTGTTATTTCACCAAGATACAAGCGTTCAAATCTGGGTATTTTTTCGAAGAAAATTTCTGTTCCGTTTTTTAATTGGCGCAGTGTATAATGCGACAACTTTTTTCAATACATGGTAATATTGAGAGAGAAACCGTTCCGTTGGTTTTCTGTTTTATGAGTAAAAAATCCAAAAAAGTTTATGATCAAATATTTTATAATTTACGAAAAATTTGCTTAGAATATGCAATAAATATTAATTCGGAACCCATAATTTGTAATGTATTGTCGGCCAAAGTTTTTTCCCAAAAGCTTCGTTCAAAGGATGCTTATTTCACTTTGGCCAAATAAAATAGCGCAAAATTCAAAAAGAAGGACTAGTGGCTAGATTTGGTAACGAGGAAAATTTTTCAATTCAAATCAGTATGATTAAAAGTATAGCCTTTGTGTGTATTTGCAGAAACTTTGATGACGAAGACGCTAAAAAAATTGTATGTTGGTTTAAAAATTTATATTGGTGACGACAGTCAACGGCCGAGAAATAAGCTCGAATTTTGGGCTGAAACTATTATTGGTTCAGCGACACTCGCACTTATGTAAAAAAACGACGTCGCAAAATGATAGTCGGACAACGACACGCCGGCATATACAAATTATTAGGAGATTTGGGTAAAGAAAGTATTTTAGCAAAGGCGCGGATCGAAAAAGTAAAATGCAGTGAAAAACCAAAACCAAAAAACAAAAAACTTATACAAAAAAATAAAAATAAAAAAGAATAATTCTGAAAAGAATCAAAATTAAAATAAAACAGATTTTTTGAAGCGTATTGCGTGTAATATATGTATTATTGGGATAGTTTTATGAATATGTAGAGCGCTTTCCTTAGAGCCTTAAGGCCCTTTCCGAAAGTTATACTTATTTATTTAGACCAACTTATTTAAATAAGTATGTTGGCGAGGTAACTTAAGATAAGTATGTTCTTACAAAAAAAAATCTTAAACGAAAACCAAAATTCGGTTAATTTCATTGCAAACATATTGTGATATTATGTAGTAATTAAATTTTATAAAAAATTTAATAAAAAATTATTTTATAGTTACAAAATAGTCAAAATAAAAAATATTACATACTTATTTTAGATGGCGGCAAATAAGTATGTCTAAATAAATAAGTATAACTTTCGGAAAGGGCCTAAGTCTTATCTGGAAAATAGAATTCAAAATGTATGTATAAACAAAATTCATAGTGACGAAAAAGTAGTAGATGTTGGGGTTCCTAAGAGTTCGGTATTAGGTCCATTATTGTTTTTAGTTTACTGTAACTCAATATTCGACCTTAAATTGCACGGAGATATAGTTTTTATATTCTAATTTTGACAATGATTTAGTGTATCGTAACATTGATTGTGACTTGTAGTTGCTGAAGAAATGGTTTTACGTACATACATGATATGGTTCTTAGCTGTAAGTCCAAAATGATGCATTTTAATGTGGGTTATTCAATTCAAAACGCTAATCCACTTATTTACCATTCACGGCATGTAATGAGTCCAGCTGTAATGCTCTTTGTGTACCTATAGAACCGTGGATTCATTCAAATTCCTAGGTTTGCATTTAGATACACAACTCAACTTTAAGGGTCATGTTAGTTCATTGCACAACAAACATAGATCATTTTTTTATTTGCGTAATATAGTATTTGTAGCTCTGAATTTTTAAGGTGAGTATATTACGCTTTGATAGATTCTCATTTGCAATATGGTATTTCTTGTTGGGGTGGTATTTACTTATCAAATATTAAACCGCTAATTACAATCCAAAAAGGTATTTTAAGAATAATGAAGTATTTACCACGGACAACTGCTTCTTTCCCATTATTTTTGAATTTCAAAAAATTTTACACTGCGGTAAATTTTCTATTTAATGAGTGGAAATCGTTTAACAAGTATTTGTAATCCGTACATGCTTCATAATATGAATAGATTTATAATACCACAACCCAAAAAAGAACATTTTAAGAAATTTTTTTCTTATATTGCACCGATGTATATTAAATAGGCAATTATCACCCTATATTACTAATACTAATGCAAAATCGTTTAAAGAATTTCGTCGTTTATTAAAATAATGGTTATTTACAGTTAGCGATATTGAAATTTTCTTCAAAATAATACTTTAATTTTGCATGAATGTTAAAGGTATGTGTTAAAGTGTTTAGCTATCCGAATGTTCCGCCAGCCTTGCATATTCTATTTTCTAATATACTATCACTATAAATAAAAAAGTAATTCAATTAATAATAATTGCACTAATATTTAATATTTATACTTAATTAAAACTTATTTTTATATAGTTTTTATAATATTTTTGTAATTATTCACTGGTAAAAATTTTATTATTAAATGTTTTTATGTTTTTGAATCTGACTCCAAGACATTTTTTTTTTTTTAAATCAGGAGTTCACTATAGTACATGCATATGTTTTTTCTTGAAAATAGTTTTTCTTTTTCTTTCTGTAAATTTTGTAAAATTTTTTTTGGATGTGTTTAAAAAAAAAAAAATGATTATTTTGAATTAGATTGTTTATAATTAAATTGTTTTGAATTAAATTATTTTATAATTCGCTGAATAATATTTAAAAAAAAACAACAAGTTTTTTCCCCAAGTCCCGCCTCGTTGTTTGGACTTTTTTGCTTGATTTTGTAATGCGAGATTTTGGAAATGCCGGATTTTAACAATGCGAGATTTTGTAACGCGAGATTTTCTAAATGTGAGATCTTATAATGCGGGATTTCGTATCGCTCCCCTCTAATACCCTAAACAGACTGCGATTTAATAAAACGATTTAGTGAATTTTTCGAGATCAGTCGCAGTGTGTCAACCTCGATTTTACCTAATCCCTTTCTTTTGCATAGAATATATAACGCGTCGTTATATATATTTTGCGATGTTCGGTCGGCGCACAAACTGGATTAATAAAAAACCACTATTACTTATTTATTTCACACTATAAATTTATTTATTTTAGCTCGTAAGAATAAATCACAATAATTTTATTTTAGTTTAAATAAGTTAATTTTATTTTATTTTATTTTTCACCATGAGAAATTTAATTAACATATTTTATTTATTTATTCAGCATTTTAATTTTTGTATATCACCGCGCGATGTAGAAATTCGAGAGCAAACTGAAAAGTGAAAAGAAATATTTTATTTGGTTTTGTTGTTTCTTCATGTGAAAGAGACAGTAGTTCATTGGTTGAATGCGTGTGTTCCCAAATGGTAATGTCAATGTTGAGCGGCGTGAAGGCGTTGCATTATTGGTTGGGTTAACTCAGACGCCATTGTATGTGAGTGATACTTTGCGGCGGAGCACCCATGAGTGAGGCGCTATACAAATACTTAAACTAGTTTAGCTAAATCGGATTTATTAAACCACAGTCTGTCAAGGGTATAAGGGATCGCTCGATACTGTGGTAAAAATTTTCTCGTTGTAGTTTTTGACATTCGATTTAAAGCAGTTCTCGTTTCTTTCGTTTCGCTGCGCGAATAATACAGATTTTTTTTTCCTTTGAAAATGGATGAAAACGATGAAAAATTATTTTTGTAAGTCAGTTATGTACATAAAATAAATCGCCATTTTTAAATTGTTGCGATTCACTTATACTCGTAAATCTCACAACCTTATTGTTCAATCAAAACAGTTGAATGTCGAATTCAATTATCAAGTTGAATGTCAAATAACAAGTAGCTCAAAATAATAATATGGACTATTAGAGTTCAGTGTGTAAAAAACAAAAACTATGTAAAAAAGAAAAGAACAAAAGTTAGTCCTTGTTCGTCCGCCTATCTATACAGAAGCATATTGTGAATTTAGAAATATAATAAAAAGTTACAAACCGTATTGAGGATTGAGTTTTTTTTTCTGACAACTAAAACATAAAGAATTATACGCTATAAAACCGCACATTTGGTCCATGTCGAGCCAGATACGGTAGATTTCAACAGAAATAATTCAAGTTCAATACGAACATATTACAGAGTAAATGCGAGAAAGTCATCGACATTTCTTCTCAACGTTTGGCCATTTCAACCTCGAATCTCACAATATCACATCTAATTTGTCACCATCGCTAGTGATAATTGTGAGAAAATTTGAGTCTATTTTCTATTAACGGTCAGACATTTTCAACACGTCGAATCTCGCATCGCAATTCCATCAGCATCAGGAAAACCGCATGTAACAAATTTATTAAGCTGGACATTTTCAACAACATTTTTTGTTCTCAACAATCGTTACAAAGAGTAAATTCAACGGATCAACGGAGTTATCCATCGAACACGAGGTCAGTTAAGGTTATGTGACCACTGGAAACAATATCGAAGAGTCGTCGCGAAACATTCATCTATGTGTATTCCACTATAATCAACGTCATCAACATAGATTAAATTCAGGTTATTGTTTTATTTATCTTATTATATAATTTGTTTATAATTTTATTATCCATTCAGATAAAATTTGCATATGTAACATATTCATATTTTGGTTGCGTTCAATTCGTGAAAATGTCGATAGAAATCAATAAGTGTAAAAATTTAATTAGTAGTTTGCATAGTCGTGTGAAATATTTTAACGACCAATTGGATTTGCACGAATCAGCGTTCACTAAAGGTGATTTTGAGTCCATGTTGGATCGCGTTAAAATTCTGTATAACAAGTTTGATGATGCTCAATTCAAGATCGAAGAGCTGGAACCAGATGAAGTAGATTGTAAGGAGCGCGATGAATTTGAGACAATATGCAGATTACTCGAATCCCGTATTCGCAGTCATTTGGGCGGGTCGGTAAATTCTGCGGGTATGAGAGTTTGCTCGTTGCCATTGCCACAGGTTCCGTTACCCAAATTTGACGGTTCGTTTTTATCATGGGTTAGCTTTCGACAAACATTTGTACAACGGGTACATAACGAAATTCGAATCGATAAAAATATTAAATTTTCCTATTTAGAAAATTGTTTAAAAGGCGGTTCGGCTTTTCATTTCATAGAATCAATTCCAAATTCAGATATAAACTATGAACAAGTTTGGAATTCTCTGTATAAGTATTATGAGAATGAACCTAGTATTAAAGGACTGCATATGCAATCATTGTATAAATTACAACAAGTTCAAAAGGAAAATAGTGCAATGGAGTTACAAATATTCATAGATTAATTCTGGAAACAATACAATGCATTGAAATCACTGAAAGTACCAATAGATCAATGGGATCTATATTTAGTGTACCATGTTTCCCAACTGGCAGACGCAACATCGCGTCATCAGATTGAAGTAAAGAAACCAATTGATAGGGACCCAACGATACAAGAAGTCATGGATATTCTTACCCAACGTGCTCGAGTGTTAGAAGCGTTGGCTCCCAATGAACATAAAGTTCAAAACGTAGGATCTATTATCAAGAAAACTCAAAGGTTAAAATATTCCATGGTCGTGACAGATTCAAAAACTGCCAGATCTTGTCTATATTGTAAGTCTGACCACTTTATTTATAAATGTCAAACATTTAAAGCCTTACAATGGAAAGATAAAATGCAGTGGGTAAAAGATCAGAAACTGTGTCATAATTGTTTTGGAAGCCATCACATTTCCAATTGCAAATCAAAGTTTTCATGCTACACATGTAAGAAAAGACACCATTCTTTATTACACAGGCCATATTCAAATTTTACTCATGACCAACTTGACAACGTTGCAATTTCAGAATCGGTGGCTGTGTCTGTTGATAATAGTGGAACAACATCTCCGATTGTAAGTCATTTATCGCCAAATGCCAATAGTTGTGTAAATAACGAGTCTAAAAGTACCAGTTCAAGTATAAACACGTCATCGAGTATTCATATGGCAACAACCAGTAGTAATGAGACTGATCACAGTATATGTCTTCATTCAGTTGAGACTCAGATTTTATTGTCAACCGTTTTACTATGGGTAAAGAATACGAAGAGTGTGCGCATCTTATGTCGCGCTTTATTGGATTCTGGTTCCCAATCCAATTTTATTACGTCGAATGTTTGTCATAAATTTGGTACTCACGGACAGTCGGATTACATTCCAGTAACGGGAATTAATGATAATGTTACGGAAATTAAAAATAAAGTCAATTTCTCGATTGAATCTCGAAATCAAGAGTTTAAGTGTAGTTTGGATTTTCTAGTTCTTCCCAAAATTACCGGTAAACTACCTTTACACCCAGTTCAATTCGACCTCACTAAATTGCCACACGATATTGAGTTGGCTGATCCGAAGTTTTATATCCCTGAGCGGATTGATGTGTTGATCGGTACCGAAACCTATTATGATATTTTTACTGGAGGAAGGGTTCAAATTTGTAAAGAACTTCCGCCGTTCCAATAATCAGTATTTGGATATGTTATTGGCGGAAAGGTATCTAGTACAGTTCCCACACCATCGGCATCGCTGTGTTGCTGTGATGTTGACTTGTTAGGAAAGGAGATTCAAAGGTTTTATCAAATCGAAGACGTCAAAACCAAAAACAATTTTTTCATTGAAGAAAACGCGTGTGAGACAAATTATGTCAAAAATGTAGAACGAGATCATCATGGGAGATACAGTGTAGCGTTGCCTTTTAAAACAAACTGTTCAAACCTAAGTGACAGCCGGACGGAAGTAGGCACTTGTAGATTCTGGCTAGTTTCAGCCTACATGGACCGGGAGAAGGAGGTTCCTCCGGATAACCTGGAGGAGCTGATCCGTAAAGCGGAACAATCAAAGGTAGGTGTGGTACTGGGAGTTGATGCTAATGCGCATCACACTATCTGGGGAAGCACAGACATTAATGAAAGAGGTGAGTCGTTTTTTGATTATTTGATGAGTACTAACCTTTCAGTGTTTAATATTGGGCGGGAACCCACATTTATTACTAGTAACAGGCAGGAGGTTCTAGACGTGACCCTTGCCTCAAATAATATTCTTCATATGGTTAGAAATTGGAGGGTGGATAAGGAACACTCCTTTTCTGATCATCGATATTTAACCTGCTACCCGGGAAGCCTTCAGGAACCCTAGAAGGACCAACTGGAGCAAATATGGGGAATTATTGGAGGAAATGTTACCGACGAGGGCTATGGAGCCCCCGACGACCGTTGGGGAGTTGGAGGACATGGTGGCTAGCGTTACTAGCGCATGCAACCGATCCTTTCGCGCTGCCTGCCCACTGGCTAAGCCTAGGGGTAGGCAAAAACCGGTATGGTGGTCCAGGGAACTGGGAACCTATCGTAAGGCTTGTAGGATAGCTTTTAATAGAGCCAAAAATACAAGGGAGGCTCGGGATTGGGACTCCTATAAGGAGAAACTCGGAATTTATAAGAAAGAATTAAGAAAGGCACAAAGGAGGTCTTGGAGAATCTTCTGTGATAATATGGAAGAGGTATCCGAAACCTCCCGCCTTAGGAAGATTCTTTCCAAAAGTACATCTAGTCCTAGTTTTTTGATAAAACCGGACGGATCTTGGACAGCTTCTAGTGGAGAATCTCTGGAGCTTCTCTTCGAGACACATTTCCCAGGGAGCTTTGAAGACCTGTTGGTGCGTAGCAATCATCAGGAATCACTGTCAGTAACCACAGAGGATATCGTAACCAGAAAACGGATCCTATGGGCACTGAGGGGTTTTAAACCATTTAAATCGGCTGGTCCGGATCAAATTATACCAGCGGAACTTTAAAACAACTCAGTAATTATTCTTCCCTACCTGGAAGCTATATTCAAAGGGTGTTTGAAGCTGGGCTATATTCCTAGGTACTGGACGGAGGTCAATGTGGTGTTCATACCGAAAGCGGGGAAAAGCTCACATGTCTATCCTAAGGACCTAAGACCAATAACTCTATCATCCTTTCTTTTGAAAACATTGGAAAGGCTGCTGGATGTATACATCAGAGATAAAATAGGTGCCAGGAAGTGGGCATCGTCTCAGCACGCGTACACAAAGGGTAGATCTGTGAACACTGCTCTGCACGCCTTGGTGTCTACGATTGAGAAATCGATTAATTCGAAGGAATTCTGTTTGGTGGCCTTCCTGGATATAGAAGGCGCCTTTAATAATGTGAAAGCGGAGGCAATCGAGGAGGGATTGTCATTTTTGGAGGTGGACGTTCCTCTGATAGGGTTAATCAATTATATGCTGGGAAGCAGGATTGTTAGCTCGAAGTTGGGGGACTCCACCTTCAAGAGGCGAGTAACTAGGGGAACCCCGCAGGGGGGGGGGGGGGGTTCTGTCCCCTCTTCTCTGGAACATAGTGGTAAACGGGTTACTACTTGAATTGGAGAGAGAGGGTATTGAAGTTATTGCGTACGCAGATGACGTAGCTTTAGCTGTTACCGGGAAATTCCTGGGCACGATTGTAGACGTAATGCAGAATGCGCTGACGATCGTAACGAAATGGGCTGGCAAATGTGGACTTGGTATTAACCCGTCCAAGACAGAGCTGGTACTCTTTACTAAGAAATACAAAATCCCGGTAGTTGTGCCTCCTACCTTAAATGGTACGAGACTTGCTTTTACTGATAGAGCTAGATATCTGGGCATTATCTTGGACAGTAAGCTTAGTTGGAAGCCCAACATGTTGGAGAGAATAAACAAAGCTACTATTGCTTTGTACTCCTGTAGGAACGCCATTGGTCATAGATGGGGTCTGAAGCCGGAGCTGGTACACTGGTTCTACACCGCCGTAGTGAGACCTGTACTCATGTACGGGGTGGGTGTTTGGTGGCCAGCTCTGGATAAGGTAACTTACAAAAGTAAGATTGAGAGAGTGCAAAGAACGGCCTGTATGCTTGTTAGCGGGGCATTGAGGTCGACACCGACAAGTGCCTTAGAGGTTATGTTGCACCTTCTTCCGGTCGACATTTTTGGCAAACAGATGGCGGCAAATACGGCTGTACGACTTGCAGCCGTCTCTCAGTGGAGGTGTCTTAGTATACGACACTCTACTATCGTCAGATCGTTGAAGGATGAGCTGGCGAATCTTGACTTCATTAAACCTACTCTACGCTTCGAGAAGCGATTTCGTACCTCCTTCCCTTCAAGGGAATCCTGGAGGGATAGACCGTCATCGGAAACTGAAGCGTTGCAATTCTTCACAGATGGCTCCAAGCTAGACGGCAAAGTAGGAGCTGGAGTATTCTGTGACAAATTAAATGTAAATATTTCTATTCGTCTCCCTGATTACTGCAGCGTGTACCAAGCTGAAGTCGTAGCGATTGAGGAGGTCATGACGTGGTTGAAGCATAATGTGTTATCCTCAGACGATATCACAATCTATGTGGACAGTCAAGCGGCGATCCGGTCGTTAGAATCGGTGTCTTTGGCGTCACGGGTGGCGTTGAGTTGTCACTCACCCATCTCATTTAGAGATGAGTGACAACTCAACGCCACCCGTGACGCCAAAGACACCGATTCTAACGACCGGATCGCCGCTTGACTGTCCACATAGATTGTGATATCGTCTGAGGATAACACATTATGCTTCAACCACGTCATGACCTCCTCAATCGCTACGACTTCAGCTTGGTACACGCTGCAGTAATCAGGGAGACGAATAGAAATATTTACATTTAATTTGTCACAGAATACTCCAGCTCCTACTTTGCCGTCTAGCTTGGAGCCATCTGTGAAGAATTGCAACGCTTCAGTTTCCGATGACGGTCTATCCCTCCAGGATTCCCTTGAAGGGAAGGAGGTACGAAATCGCTTCTCGAAGCGTAGAGTAGGTTTAATGAAGTCAAGATTCGCAGTATTCGCAGTCATTTGGGCGGGTCGGTAAATTCTGCGGGTATGAGAGTTTGCTCGTTGCCATTGCCACAGGTTCCGTTACCCAAATTTGACGGTTCGTTTTTATCATGGGTTAGCTTTCGACAAACATTTGTACAACGGGTACATAACGAAATTCGAATCGATAAAAATATTAAATTTTCCTATTTAGAAAATTGTTTAAAAGGCGGTTCGGCTTTTCATTTCATAGAATCAATTCCAAATTCAGATATAAACTATGAACAAGTTTGGAATTCTCTGTATAAGTATTATGAGAATGAACCTAGTATTAAAGGACTGCATATGCAATCATTGTATAAATTACAACAAGTTCAAAAGGAAAATAGTGCAATGGAGTTACAAATATTCATAGATTAATTCTGGAAACAATACAATGCATTGAAATCACTGAAAGTACCAATAGATCAATGGGATCTATATTTAGTGTACCATGTTTCCCAACTGGCAGACGCAACATCGCGTCATCAGATTGAAGTAAAGAAACCAATTGATAGGGACCCAACGATACAAGAAGTCATGGATATTCTTACCCAACGTGCTCGAGTGTTAGAAGCGTTGGCTCCCAATGAACATAAAGTTCAAAACGTAGGATCTATTATCAAGAAAACTCAAAGGTTAAAATATTCCATGGTCGTGACAGATTCAAAAACTGCCAGATCTTGTCTATATTGTAAGTCTGACCACTTTATTTATAAATGTCAAACATTTAAAGCCTTACAATGGAAAGATAAAATGCAGTGGGTAAAAGATCAGAAACTGTGTCATAATTGTTTTGGAAGCCATCACATTTCCAATTGCAAATCAAAGTTTTCATGCTACACATGTAAGAAAAGACACCATTCTTTATTACACAGGCCATATTCAAATTTTACTCATGACCAACTTGACAACGTTGCAATTTCAGAATCGGTGGCTGTGTCTGTTGATAATAGTGGAACAACATCTCCGATTGTAAGTCATTTATCGCCAAATGCCAATAGTTGTGTAAATAACGAGTCTAAAAGTACCAGTTCAAGTATAAACACGTCATCGAGTATTCATATGGCAACAACCAGTAGTAATGAGACTGATCACAGTATATGTCTTCATTCAGTTGAGACTCAGATTTTATTGTCAACCGTTTTACTATGGGTAAAGAATACGAAGAGTGTGCGCATCTTATGTCGCGCTTTATTGGATTCTGGTTCCCAATCCAATTTTATTACGTCGAATGTTTGTCATAAATTTGGTACTCACGGACAGTCGGATTACATTCCAGTAACGGGAATTAATGATAATGTTACGGAAATTAAAAATAAAGTCAATTTCTCGATTGAATCTCGAAATCAAGAGTTTAAGTGTAGTTTGGATTTTCTAGTTCTTCCCAAAATTACCGGTAAACTACCTTTACACCCAGTTCAATTCGACCTCACTAAATTGCCACACGATATTGAGTTGGCTGATCCGAAGTTTTATATCCCTGAGCGGATTGATGTGTTGATCGGTACCGAAACCTAATATGATATTTTTACTGGAGGAAGGGTTCAAATTTGTAAAGAACTTCCGCCGTTCCAATAATCAGTATTTGGATATGTTATTGGCGGAAAGGTATCTAGTACAGTTCCCACACCATCGGCATCGCTGTGTTGCTGTGATGTTGACTTGTTAGGAAAGGAGATTCAAAGGTTTTATCAAATCGAAGACGTCAAAACCAAAAACAATTTTTTCATTGAAGAAAACGCGTGTGAGACAAATTATGTCAAAAATGTAGAACGAGATCATCATGGGAGATACAGTGTAGCGTTGCCTTTTAAAACAAACTGTTCAAACCTAAGTGACAGCCGGACGGAAGTAGGCACTTGTAGATTCTGGCTAGTTTCAGCCTACATGGACCGGGAGAAGGAGGTTCCTCCGGATAACCTGGAGGAGCTGATCCGTAAAGCGGAACAATCAAAGGTAGGTGTGGTACTGGGAGTTGATGCTAATGCGCATCACACTATCTGGGGAAGCACAGACATTAATGAAAGAGGTGAGTCGTTTTTTGATTATTTGATGAGTACTAACCTTTCAGTGTTTAATATTGGGCGGGAACCCACATTTATTACTAGTAACAGGCAGGAGGTTCTAGACGTGACCCTTGCCTCAAATAATATTCTTCATATGGTTAGAAATTGGAGGGTGGATAAGGAACACTCCTTTTCTGATCATCGATATTTAACCTGCTACCCGGGAAGCCTTCAGGAACCCTAGAAGGACCAACTGGAGCAAATATGGGGAATTATTGGAGGAAATGTTACCGACGAGGGCTATGGAGCCCCCGACGACCGTTGGGGAGTTGGAGGACATGGTGGCTAGCGTTACTAGCGCATGCAACCGATCCTTTCGCGCTGCCTGCCCACTGGCTAAGCCTAGGGGTAGGCAAAAACCGGTATGGTGGTCCAGGGAACTGGGAACCTATCGTAAGGCTTGTAGGATAGCTTTTAATAGAGCCAAAAATACAAGG
The DNA here is from genome assembly GCA_958295665.1 of Tipula vernalis. Classification (NCBI taxonomy): domain Eukaryota; kingdom Metazoa; phylum Arthropoda; class Insecta; order Diptera; family Tipulidae; genus Tipula; species Tipula vernalis. The sequence continues at coordinate 218,483,290 of OY282559.1, read as the reverse complement.
GAGGCTCGGGATTGGGACTCCTATAAGGAGAAACTCGGAATTTATAAGAAAGAATTAAGAAAGGCACAAAGGAGGTCTTGGAGAATCTTCTGTGATAATATGGAAGAGGTATCCGAAACCTCCCGCCTTAGGAAGATTCTTTCCAAAAGTACATCTAGTCCTAGTTTTTTGATAAAACCGGACGGATCTTGGACAGCTTCTAGTGGAGAATCTCTGGAGCTTCTCTTCGAGACACATTTCCCAGGGAGCTTTGAAGACCTGTTGGTGCGTAGCAATCATCAGGAATCACTGTCAGTAACCACAGAGGATATCGTAACCAGAAAACGGATCCTATGGGCACTGAGGGGTTTTAAACCATTTAAATCGGCTGGTCCGGATCAAATTATACCAGCGGAACTTTAAAACAACTCAGTAATTATTCTTCCCTACCTGGAAGCTATATTCAAAGGGTGTTTGAAGCTGGGCTATATTCCTAGGTACTGGACGGAGGTCAATGTGGTGTTCATACCGAAAGCGGGGAAAAGCTCACATGTCTATCCTAAGGACCTAAGACCAATAACTCTATCATCCTTTCTTTTGAAAACATTGGAAAGGCTGCTGGATGTATACATCAGAGATAAAATAGGTGCCAGGAAGTGGGCATCGTCTCAGCACGCGTACACAAAGGGTAGATCTGTGAACACTGCTCTGCACGCCTTGGTGTCTACGATTGAGAAATCGATTAATTCGAAGGAATTCTGTTTGGTGGCCTTCCTGGATATAGAAGGCGCCTTTAATAATGTGAAAGCGGAGGCAATCGAGGAGGGATTGTCATTTTTGGAGGTGGACGTTCCTCTGATAGGGTTAATCAATTATATGCTGGGAAGCAGGATTGTTAGCTCGAAGTTGGGGGACTCCACCTTCAAGAGGCGAGTAACTAGGGGAACCCCGCAGGGGGGGGGGGGTTCTGTCCCCTCTTCTCTGGAACATAGTGGTAAACGGGTTACTACTTGAATTGGAGAGAGAGGGTATTGAAGTTATTGCGTACGCAGATGACGTAGCTTTAGCTGTTACCGGGAAATTCCTGGGCACGATTGTAGACATAATGCAGAATGCGCTGACCATCGTAACGAAATGGGCTGGCAAATGTGGTCTTGGTATTAACCCGTCCAAGACAGAGCTGGTACTCTTTACTAAGAAATACAAAATCCCGGTAGTTGTGCCTCCTACCTTAAATGGTACGAGACTTGCTTTTACTGATAGAGCTAGATATCTGGGCATTATCTTGGACAGTAAGCTTAGTTGGAAGCCCAACATGTTGGAGAGAATAAACAAAGCTACTATTGCTTTGTACTCCTGTAGGAACGCCATTGGTCATAGATGGGGTCTGAAGCCGGAGCTGGTACACTGGTTCTACACCGCCGTAGTGAGACCTGTACTCATGTACGGGGTGGGTGTTTGGTGGCCAGCTCTGGATAAGGTAACTTACAAAAGTAAGATTGAGAGAGTGCAAAGAACGGCCTGTATGCTTGTTAGCGGGGCATTGAGGTCGACACCGACAAGTGCCTTAGAGGTTATGTTGCACCTTCTTCCGGTCGACATTTTTGGCAAACAGATGGCGGCAAATACGGCTGTACGACTTGCAGCCGTCTCTCAGTGGAGGTGTCTTAGTATACGACACTCTACTATCGTCAGATCGTTGAAGGATGAGCTGGCGAATCTTGACTTCATTAAACCTACTCTACGCTTCGAGAAGCGATTTCGTACCTCCTTCCCTTCAAGGGAATCCTGGAGGGATAGACCGTCATCGGAAACTGAAGCGTTGCAATTCTTCACAGATGGCTCCAAGCTAGACGGCAAAGTAGGAGCTGGAGTATTCTGTGACAAATTAAATGTAAATATTTCTATTCGTCTCCCTGATTACTGCAGCGTGTACCAAGCTGAAGTCGTAGCGATTGAGGAGGTCATGACGTGGTTGAAGCATAATGTGTTATCCTCAGACGATATCACAATCTATGTGGACAGTCAAGCGGCGATCCGGTCGTTAGAATCGGTGTCTTTGGCGTCACGGGTGGCGTTGAGTTGTCACTCATCTCTAAATGAGATGGGTGAGCATTTCAACATCCAGGTAGTCTGGGTCCCAGGTCACTCGGGCGTCATGGGGAACTGCAGGGCAGATGAACTTGCTAGGCATGGTACGACTCTCCAGCTGCAACCGGAAAGGGCAAGTCTGGGGAGGCCTATCACAGCGCTGAGACAAGCACTTGGGAAGCAGGCGCTATCCTCAGCGGGGGAAAGGTGGTCTAACACCCTCACCTGTAGAGTTGCAGGACAAGTTTGGCCAAAGCTGGACTTGGGGCGCACTAGGGCAATAATATCCTTACGCAGACGTGAATTAAGAATGGTCGTAGGAATACTCACGGGACACTGCCTTTTTGGAGAACATGCAAGAAGGCTGGGTCTGGAGGCTAATGACTTCTGCAGAAGCTGCTTGGACGAAGAGGAGGAAGAGACGTTGGTCCACTTCCTTTGCTCGTGTCCAGCATTGGCTCTCAGAAGGCACAAACACTTAGGTAAGTTCAGGATGGACTGCCTCTCGGATCTCGAAAACATTAAAGTGCGGGACGTCTTACGCTACATAAGTAGCTCGAAATGGTTCCAATAGGGGTTAAAGGGGATACATCCTGTGGTATCACAATGGACCGTCACCGGTCTAAGTGTGCGTAAGCAGCCACTCCAACCTAACCTAACCTAACCTAAGTGACATCAAATCCAATTCTTTGAAACAATTTTATCATTTAGAGAAAAAATTGACTGCAAATTCAGAACTGAGACATTTATATTGTAAGTTCATGGATGAATATCTTTCATTAAACCACATGCAACTAGCAAAGCAACCTGACGCCGACGGTACATATTTCCTACCACATCACGCGGTGTTCAAGGAAAACTCAATTACAAAAAAACTGCGAGTTGTATTTAATGGCTCGTCAAAATCATCATCTGGCCTGTCCCTAAACGATACATTGATGACAGGGCCAACCATTCAACCAGAATTGTTTTCAATTCTCATTTGATCCCGAAAATTCAAGATTGCTCTGAGTGCGGACATTACCAAAATGTACCGACAAATAAATATTCAACAAAGGTATCACAAGTTCCAACAAATATGGTGGCGAAAAACCCCAGAAGATCCGCTGGCTGTGTATCAGTTAAACACAGTAACATATGGTACCACTAGTGCTCCCTTTTTGGCAATTAGGACATTAAAGCAGCTTGCCACTGACGAACATCAAAATTTCATGAGGGCGTCACAGAGTCTCGTAGAAGATTTTTATGTTGATGATTTCTTAGGAGGAGCAGATAGTGTTGCCGAAGCCTACAGTCTAAAGTCATATTTAACAGCTTTGCTTGCAAAGGGTGGCTTTGAGTTAACAAAGTGGTCTTCGAATAATAAAAGGGTTGTATCTAATCAGGATCAACCTCTTAACAATGTGGTTACCACTTTAGGAATTGTGTGGAACACTCAACAGGACACACTCAAACTTTCGATAGGGAAACATCACCAACTTTCCCAACCAGCTGAAAATTTAAATAAAAGGATTGTTTTATCACAAATTTCACAAATTTTTGATCCTTTAGGCCTGTGTGCTCCCTCAGTTTTAATAAATATACTCGAATCGAATTGCATGGATTCGGAGATGCATCTGAGTCGGGATATGGATGTTGCATATTTATTAGGACACTGAACGCTAAAGGATACTTTCATTGTCAATTATTGTGTTCTAAGTCGCGAGTTGCGCCACTCAAGACGCAAACTATACCACGACTTGAATTTTGTGCGGCTCTATTGTTGTCACAACTGTATGACAAGGTGCAACAGTCAATTCAAATTAAATTTGATAAAATCACGTTATGGACAGATTCTGAGATAACGCTTTTCAAGATTCAGTCGTCTCGAGCAAAGTATGCTACGTTCGTTGCGAACCGAGTGTCACAAATTCAGGATATTGCTCCACCTGAGTTGTGGTCGTATATTCCGTCCGAGCTAAATCCTGCGGATTTAGTGTCACGTGGAGTGATGCCGGTTGATTTGCGTGATTGTAGCCTATGGTGGAGGGGTCCTGCATTTTTATTAGAAACGGACGAATCTTGGAAGATTCCAAGGATTGAACTTAAATTCAACTCACGATAACGAATACAAAAAATCTCATGTTTTGTTGGCCGTACCAAGGAAGAATAACGATCTCATTGAGAGATATTCGGATTTCAATAAATTAATTCGAATTTCTGCACTTTGTTTACGATATTATCACAATGCTAAATCCATTGTTGGGGATCGATTAGTCAATGAGTTGTCATCTAAAGAGATTGATAATGCACTTAAAGGATTAGTAAAGGCCGTTCAATCAGAAGTTTTCAATGTCGAGATCAAACAACTCAAATCAACTGATTTGATCAAAAAACAAAGTTCAATTTTTAAATTGAACCCGTTTCTTGACGATTGTGGTGTATTGCGCGTAGGTGGCCGGTTGGAGAATTCTCTTCTCCCGTTTGATCAGAAGCATCCAATGCTGCTTCCATCAAATCACATTTTCACAACTATGTTGGCCCGTAAGGAACATTACCGAAATTTCCATGCGGGTCCACAGGCATTACTTTCTTTCTTGAGACAAAGATTCTGGATTATTGGTGGTAGGCAGCTATGCAGAAAAAATGTTCATAATTGCATATTATGCTTCAGGACCAAACCAAAGTCAGTTACGCAGATCATGGGTCAACTGCCCAATGAGCAAGTCAAACCTTCCCGTGCGTTTGAAAACGTCGGAATAGATTATTGCGGCCCATTTAATCTCCGTCCATCGTTTCGGTCAAATGTGACTACTCAAGCTTTTATTGCAGTTTTTATTTGTTTTACAACGAAAGCCGCTCATTTAGAGGTAGTTCATGACTTGACGACACAAGGATTTCTGTCAGCGCTCCGACGTTTTGTTTCCCGGAGAGGGCGGTGTGCAAATCTGTTCAGTGACAATGCCACCAATTTTATAGGGGCACAAAGAGAGTTGACGGAACTGAAAAGAATTTTCGATTCTGAAATCCACAAGCATGAAGTAGTCAAATATTGTCATGAAGAAGGCATAAACTGACGAACTATACCGCCACGGTCTCCAGATTTCGGCGGCTTGTGGGAAGCGGCCGTAAAAAGCGCCAAATATCACTTAAAACGTTCAATAAAGGGTATAAACTGCACATTCGAGGATTTAACAACCTTAGTTACACAGGTTGAGGCGTGTCTCAATTCGAGACCACTTTCCCCAATGTCTAGTGATCCATCTGATAAGTTAGTACTAACCCCGGGACATTTTCTTATCGGCGGTCCAATGAATGCAATACCGGAACCGTCTCTATGTCATTTAAAATTTAATCGTTTATCTAACTATCAGCGAATTCAATATTGTTTGAAACAGTTTTGGAAGCGATGGTCTTCTGAATACCTCGCAGAGTTACAACAAAGGTACAAATGGATTAATTCGAGTGCTAATGTCGAAGTCGGTCAATTGATACTGTTAAAAGAAGATAACGTCCTACCGATGAAATGGATAATGGGGCGAGTTGTAGAAACCCATCCCGGTCCTGACAATTACGTACGGGTAGTAACCATTACTAAAATCTGCGTGTTACCTAAAGAAACAAGTTTATCCGATAATGATGAGAGCATCGATGAAACGAGTGGGTTTAGGGGTTTCGAATGAACTAGTCCAACACAGGCTGTACATATTTGTTATTTATTTAATTATACGTGGCCTAAACATGTAAAATCTAATTGAGTCTGAAGAAAGATATTTCTTATTTTTTATTTTGTTTTTTTTGTCATGCAGTTTATTATATTTGATTCGAATTAACCAACCAAAATATTGTTATGAATTATACTAATTAGTATATTTTAATTTGTATTGTGTAATATTTAAGTCATTAATTCTGTTAGTATTATAAACTTAACAATACCCACCTTGTTGGTGTATACTCACCTAGTTTGGATTGTCATTGCTTTGAAATCAATCATTTCAAGGTGGCCGGTATGTTCAATCAAAACAGTTGAATGTCGAATTCAATTATCAAGTTGAATGTCAAATAACAAGTAGCTCAAAATAATAATATGGACTATTATAGTTCAGTGTGTAAAAAACAAAAACTATGTAAAAAAGAAAAGAACAAAAGTTAGTCCTTGTTCGTCCGCCTATCTATACAGAAGCATATTGTGAATTTAGAAATATAATAAAAAGTTACAAACCGTATTGAGGATTGAGTTTTTTTTTCTTACAACTAAAACATAAAGAATTATACAGTTCGCTATAAAACCGCACACCTATCATCGAACAAATCTTAGCGTACGATGAAATTGTAACGAAAAAACACTTAAGGATTTCTTCGGTTGGTTGGATTACAGGAAATTGGATTATTTCATCCAATCACAGGCAATTTGCGATGCTAATTTGCAATTTTTGGGCATTTTAGTCGGTTATCCGGGGTCTGTTCATGACACTTGCGTACTTGACAACAGCGCAATTTACCCTAAAAGTTATATATATTCCATCCGGTTATTATTCTTGGTGACAGTGGGTACCCTTGTAGATTAGAACCGATAACAATGATAGCTCCATTTAAACGTAATCAGCGCATCACTCCAGACCAATTAATTTAATTTATTTAATCACGAAAATTTCCTTCTTGCTAAACACCCTATTTTGAGCATAATGTCCTCATTGGTAAAGCAGTGTAAAGCAAGTGATGGACAAAATAATTAAAAAAAACATTAATGATGATTTTTAACCAGAATCACAGCCCACTAAATGTTGCATGTTTCTTAATTTAAATTCTTCTTGGTTACTTTTTGCACTCCCGGCAATGTCGTTTACCTCAGCAACGACATCACAGATTAAATGGTTTTTTAGCGGCATATCTCGCAAATTATAATCAAAATTTTGGAAATACAATAAATTCTTAAAAAAAAATATAGACGTCTTACTGATTCAAAATTCAAAGCTTTTTTTTTTTTGGTTTAACAAAAAGCATTCCAAAGCCAGAAACACCGTTGAACGTACTTTTGGCCAATTAAAAGATAGATGCAGAAATATTTTTAAAAAATTGCTGTAATTTAAAATAGAAAATTGTGTTAAAACTTTTGCGGCTTGCTGTACAATTCATAATGTATGCATTAAAACCAGAGATAGCATGCCACTTGGACTCATTTTGGAAATCGGGGCCGTAATGATCAATCTACTGCCCTTGAATATAGTGATCAAATGGTTAACCAAATGTAGATACCTAATAATTTAATGTTATTGATAATAGAGTTGAATTTGAATTTTAAAGAAATAAATCCACGAGTTGATTTAAATGTATTTCATCCTTTATTTTCTGTTTTAATATATGTTTACAATTAATTCATTTTACTTTAAAAAATATCACCGAAAAATTATAAGGTTAAAAATAGGGTAAATGTATTCTCTAAAATATTACATTAATCGTCACTATCAGATGAAAAAGACGGTAACACAAATGGAATATCATTTTTTTTTTGCATATTCCTGAAAAAATTGAAGCATACATTTATGCTTTTTTTTAAACTTTTTGATTCCTTTATGTAATTTATATATTGATGTCGGTGGTAAGTGGTTGAATGATGACGTTGAGGTAGCTGTACCATCTCTCTCCTCTTCTTCCAATAAATATTGCTCCACCACCATTTCCTCATTGTCGGTAATATTATGGTTGTAAATAGTGCAGTCTGGTATGCTGCGTTAATCCAAGCGGTGGTTTCATTATGTGCTGTGAGTGGCCGGACTCATGCACGAGTTCGTACCACTTCCCTGTACTCGCAGTGTTCCGCCCATCCTCTGTACTTATTCCAGTTGATGGAGCTGTTAATTCCTAAAATAAAAATTATCTGTAATATCAATTTATGAAAGAATTTTTACTTACTTTGTATTTTTTGAATAGATAATTTCACTTATTGCGGAGGTGCTCCAAAGAATAATTGAAGAGCTCCCCTGCTGTTTGAACTTTACTGAAATGAATATAATAAAGTAGTATTGTGGAAATATTTGTATTTCAATTCAAAAATTATTTAAATGTGTATACAGCCAAACGTCTTCTCTACTAAAAATTTGTTGTTTGAAGAGCCCCTTCTTCTCCAATCGAGCCTTAATTAATTTTTTAATGTCTTCATCGCACACTGAAACGGCCAAATTATAGGCTATAAACTGAAACATAACAATAATACACACAAATGAACTTACTTTTTTAAATTGATTATCCATTTTTTATTTTATTTCCTTTAATAAGTTTTAGATTCTTTATTTTTTAACTTCTTTAATATTATTTCAGCAGGTAAAAACTGTTTTATTGATATAAGATATTAATTTATGATGAAGATAAACGTTGTTTAAAATGTTAAATTCAAATATCAAAAAGCGTCAGTTGACAAGAACGTTATAGGTTATAATTCTTCTACTTTATCTATAAAATTCTAGCATGTGGTAAGACTGTGGTAATTTGTATCAGTGCGTTTAATGTCGTGTTTTACGTCAAAAACTACAACGAGAAAATGTTTACCACAGTATTCGAACAGGCCCTAAGTATCAAATACCCCAAAAATTCCGTTAACTTGTCTGGAAATTTCCTATACATATTTTATACTAAATATCAGAAAAAGTTCTTGCTAAAATTATCTTTCGTTTTACCTAAACTAGTACAATTCTCAGATGTCTAAAATTGTTTACAGAAAAATACGAAAAATATTATTTAATCATAAAATTTTCACTCGTTTTAATATTTTGGAATTGTTTTTACATTTTTTACTACGTTTGAACTTGAAAATTTTCCAGGTGATAACTTTCTTTTTGTTTGATTTTACCACAATTGTATTGCCATCTACGTAATATGTATTTACTTAGTGACCACACGATTTGAAGTAAGCTTTTATTTCAATTTTACGGGAATGTTGTTGTAGAGAGAGGTGATGAATGATGTTCTATACTTATTGTACATATGTTGAAAGTAAAACATTTATGGAAATATCGCAGAGGTCATAATTATCAATGTGAAACGTTTTCATTTAAAAATTTGCCTTAGAAAAATTTGATTTTGACTCGTTTCTAATTACTTTGTGATCGTTTTGATTTTTACATTAATGGCTTTCCAGTTTACCAACGGCTAGTACCCATTAGCAACCCCCCAAGTAGAAAGGTTTTGTCTTTGCTAAATTATCTACTCATACACCCCATTTATCATACTTGCATCACGTCGTTTTAGACGACTATAGTCAATTTTCGTACTCTCGTAGTTATTTGCGGTTGATTTATTACTAAAAATGTTTGTCACTTTTAGGTTTAGAATGATTTTAAGGAGAAAATAAAAATGAAGCTAGCCCACAATAATAAAGAGCTAAAAGCTACAGGTGGAGGGTCTAATAAGTTCTATGTGTTCTCTGTGCTAGAGGAGAGCGTTATAGTATTTTGCCGTTAAAAGAAGTCGCTGAAATATCAAGAAAAACCTTTGGCTTAAATGCAAGCTCAACCGCCTCATCTTCAAGCACGGAAGCACTGTGTATTTTTAATTAATGATACCCCAGAACCTGCACCAACCAAACATAGGGAAGTGGGAAGTGAAATTGAAAATCGACCGATAAGCATCATTATTTCTCAAACTCAGACAAAAACAAGAAGTTCTGGTCGAAAAAAGGCATTTGAAGAGGAAAGAAAACGACTTTTAGAAATCCAAACCAGATAGATAATTAGCACGGAAAAACATTCTAAGGAAATAGCCCGGTACACACGAAAAATGTACGAGTTAAATCTCAAAAGACTAGAATTATGGAAAGAAAATATGCAATTACTTAACGTGTCAAACTTGAATGTAGACTGGAGACAACTTGCACGTACAATGAGAAACCTCAGGCAAACGAGGTGGGAGAAGATTTCAGAAAATTGCAAAAATATCAACAATATCAACCCTTAAACCTTATAACCCTATACCTTCATAGCTCAATTACCTTGAGATCGATAACCTATAACCCTAAAACCCATAACCTCAAAATCTATAACCTCAAAATTCATCAATCTCACATCCAAATAAACTACAACCCAAAATGCAGCCGAAAAACATAAAAACTTACACGGAAAACTAAAACCTCAATCTCGAATAGTTTTAGCTTTATAATTCCGTATGTCCATCACAATCACTTCAATACCTTAAAACCCATAAGCTTCATAACCCTGAAGTCCCATGACCCTATAACCCCAACATCCTATAACCCCAGTAATCCAAAACCTCATAGCCCTATAAATCCAAAACCTCATAACCCTACAACTCTTAAATTCGTCAAAAAAATACTTTGAGGTGGACAGTTAAAACCACGATACCACATCTCTATAAGTCCATCACCTTTCAACTTGTAACCCTATAACCCTTATATGCGACAGTAAATGTACTTCCACGTAAGACTTCAGTTCTGAGTCTGACAGTTTGGCCGTGTGTCGGCGTCCGGGGCATCTCCACGCGGTGACGGTGGGCAACGGAGTTGTTTCGGCGATCCGGCAAAGTCCCTGGATCCCCAGTCGGAGCCCCACTATCGGCGGCTGGTCAGACGACCGCGATAGCTTCAGGAACTCGTATAACTTTTTATTGCGAAAGAGATATCCAATTTAGAAAATATTTTACAGAGGAAAAAAATTTAGTTTACTGTAACAATATTGAAGGACTATGGTGGGGGAAGCAGCTTGGCAAAGTTTTAGAGACGTTACGAAAAAATTTCTAGGAAATAGGAAAGAACTTAATTATGTGACCATAGTTGAAAATATAAAGCTGCACTTTCTTCATTCTCATATTGAGTACTTTCGTGAAAATTTAGGCGATTTTAGTGAAGAGCAGGGTGAAAGATTCCACCAGGATTTAAAAGAAATATTAGGCTGTCTGTTGGTCCTTGGAGCGAGATACGTCAAACCAATACAAAAGAAAACCACTACAAAGATAATTTACAAATAAACGAACGGGTTATCACTCTAAAACTGAAAACACATGAAATGTGTTTGAGAATCATGAGAGATGAGGTGACTCCCGTAAACCAAGAACCTCAAAGGGAACAGAAGCTTGCTACGTGCAAAATGGTGCATTGGCTGAACCGCTATAGGTTATTACAATGCAGGAAATCTTGACCTTATTGATTATTCGAATTATTGTTTTGGAGACCCAAAGTTTATGAGAAATAAGATTAAATATCTGGTTCAAACTTTCTGCAAAACAAGAATTTTGTCTCGCGCATAAGTTTTGATTGTCGTTTTCTGAGGTTACAGGCTCTTCTAGGTCTTGTTGATGTTACGGTTATGGGGCTATAAGGTTATCAATTTCTGGGTTATAGGGCTATGTGGTTATGGGATTTTGGGCTTTTGGGGTTATGGAGTTTGAGGTATTATGTTGTATGGAGTTATGGGGATGTGGAGTTATGAAATTTAATTATACATGATTCGGAGTTATATTGTGAGATGCAATTTTCTTATGTTACACTTCAGGATTGTAGGGTTTATGTGTTTTGAGGTTATGAAGTGATGGACGTATGAAATTATAAACTAAAACTCTCCAAGATTGAGGTTTGAGTTTTGCGTGTTATACCCTAGACAGACTGTGGTTTAATAAATCCAATTTAGCTGAACTAGTTTAAATTTCTATGCAAAAACAAAGGGATTAGCTAAATCGAGGTTGACACACTGAGGCTAATCTCGAAAAATTCACTAAATCGGTTTTATTAAATCGCAGTGTGTAGAGGTATAAGTTTTCGGGATCTTTATTTTTCACCGTATACGAATTGGGAAAATGAATACGTGTTAATAAAAAAACTATACGGATAATGTATGGAAGTTAACTAGGACAAGTCGATCTTAAGCCCTTTTAATTCTTGAGAACAGATAATAAGGGAATCATGATGGCCTGATATTCTTTAAATCGGTATTTCCCATTTTTCACAAAATGGCTGTTCCGGTAATAACAATATTATTAGAGAATAGGTCGAAGTTAAGAAATCCATCACAATATCAAAAAACTTGTCAAAATTACAAATTTTTCATAAATTATAGATTTTTTTGATTTGTCAACATTTTCTTTAATGAAAATTTTGTAATCTTAAGAAATTTAATACTATAATGGCTCCCACAACTACGAAATATTTTCTAATAATTCCATCATTGTGGGAATATCAATTTTTCAAAAATTGAAAATGCCGCTTTAAAAATTCCCTCGAACATTTTACATGGCAATTATGTTGTAAACGCTGCAAGTGGAATCAAATTTAATCAAGTTTAATTTCCAAAAAATCTGAAATGTTGAGAAATTTTAATGTTGTTGTTGCAAAGGCATCTTAACTCAAGCAAAGCGAGAGGGATGCCTTATATCCTCGCTGTTGATATCTGTTAACAAATAGTAATTCGAAAAGTACTCAGCCGATTTTCATGAAACAAAGACAGACTAAAGCCGTAGTTAGAGCCGTAGCTAGATTTGCGGTATATATGTTTTATTTTGAGTTAAGTCACTAAAACGATGTAATAGGAGTGTATTAGTTTGACTAATACTATGAAAACAATAACAGTTTAAGTGTATTAGCCGTAATTTAAAACAAGTTTAACTAAATCGGATTTAATAAATTACAGTCTGTCGAGGATATAATAGACCTTGATCAAATAAGAAAAACAAAGTATCGCTAAGATCCCCAGGTGGTCGGATTCCAAAGTTATAGATACCTAAAGATTCAGTTCATAACACATTCAAGTAAAAAACGGAAACAATTAATAGCCCTATTATTGTTCTCACCTCACCGAAAAATACAAATCTAGTCACATTTCCATAGTATTTCTCGGTGAGGTGAGAACCATAATAGGAGTATAAAAGTCATAGAATACTAGATACTTTCAAAATTTTATTTTGCTTTTGAAATGAATTAATGAAAATTGTTTGTATGTACACATTTTGTTTTTACTTTTTGATATACATATATGGCTACAAATCACTAATACTAATTACTAATCCCCAATCTTTATATTGTATCTATAGGGACAGCTCGGCTTGTACAAAGACATTTTTGTTGGTTTTGTATGGCTTGTATATAAATCTGTGTTGGTTTTTATTACAACCAGGAAAAATTTCCTGTTTGGCAGTTATCTTTAATACATTTCGAAAAGAGAGTCTTTTATTAGGCGCCATTTATATTTTCAAGTCTATCTGATATTTAGTTTGTATTTCACAAGAAATAAACTTGCCGAATTCTGAATTTTGAAATGAATGAATACATTTCATTTGCCTATTAGTCCAGGAGACTAGATTGTAATTACAATACATAAAATAAATAAATAAAATTTATTTTAAATAAAAAAAATAAAAAAAACATTTCAAATTCATGGTGCAACTCGTTATCACTATTTGAATGGTTTATCAGCAACCGATATCAAAAAGGATATACCTAGATCTAACGTTGGGCGAGTCTTCACCGTCGTACAAAGCTGTCTGATTCTGGGTAGGTGAATTTAAACGTGGTCACACAAGTATTTTCGCACATTAATATTCCAGAACTTCATCTAAGAGTCATTTCAAAGTGACATTTCCATCGCACATGTCGAATTTCATAGTAATCGGTAGTTAGAAATGAATCGGTTTAGAAATACACACATGGACATGTCGAATATCCCCATAATCGATTAAGAACGTTAAGCAGAAACCCAGGAAATTTTGTCATTCATGAGAAAATAAAAATCATATTCTCGCGACACATAAATACAAATGCTGGAATGAAATTTTCTGAAATGCTGTTTTCTTTTGTATCAATTTTGTGACAAAAGAGCATCATGTGAAAGATTTTTTAATGTCTGTAGAGAATAGATGGAAAATGTTGAAATATTTGCCATGGCACTAAGACAAGAGTATTTTGCTTTTATTAATCGGGCTGATATGACAAAAATTTGAATATTTTTCACCTATTCATTCCACAAGGAGTATGTATCTATAATTTTAAGTGGAGATCATCAGATCGTGTGTATAAAGATAATACTTTGAATTGAACTGGCCAAAAACTTAAATATAATTATTTACGGGCATGAAAAAACCTAGAACCTGAATTTAATACTTGAGCAAGTTTAACGGACTAAAGAAAAATTTCAGAAATGTGTTAATAAAAATCTCAAAGATATTTTAATATTTACCTTAACAGTACCACTCTGTTAACACATAAGTGCATCAAAAGAGCGTAATTGCGTAATTGTTTTGTGTATAACTTACGAGCAAAACCAAAATTTAATTTCAAAATTATCGATGAGCCATAGAGTTATTTCGATTTTCAGACAACAAAGACTAATTTCAATGGTTTACACACATTTTTAAATATTATGCAGCCAGAATATAAATGACACAAATATTAACAATATTGATTTATCAAAAAATATTTTGATTGGCATTATAAAAATTTAATATGCGTTTCATGTACGATTACTCAATTTAAATATAAAAACTTAGTCATCATAACACTAAAAATAATTATTAGTAGTAATATTTTATCAAAACTAGATTTATTCGTTGACTGTATCAAATATAAATTAAATTTTTGGTTTTGGTAGAAATTCTTTTTAACATTTTTGTTTTGTTTTTCGAACAATATTATTACTTCATGAATGATTTGTCTACACTTGAGAATTTGCCGTGGTATATATTTACAGTATATATCGTAATTTATGGCTATAGCGGTCATAATGATTCACAGCTCTGGTTAGACGTAAGGCGAAAGAACATGTACTCGCGCTCGCGTAATTTATACGTTATTCAAATGTGGTGTTGTTAAATGAATTTGGAACTGTTTTTAATCTAACTTAATTTATTATTTACTGCACTTTTACAAACATACATCTTTTATTATGTATACAGAAAATATTTAATTAGTTTGATGTACATATATAAATTTAATAAATAGAGGTTTGATCAATTAGCATCCACTCGTCTAATTTTTATTTTTCCCAACATAACGAAATTATAAAGGGTAAGTATTGTAATCAAGAAAAAAATTGTGTTCCTGGTTTTTCAGAAGATTTTTAAATCGTCGGGTGGCCATCCATTTCGGCAGAAATTTTGCAAAAAATTTGGTTTTGATTATAAATAGACCAAAAGAAGGGGCTACCATCGATTTTCTCTAAAAAGATGTCCAAGGGAATTGGTAGGACGCGTCCTTAAATGATGCCATACTGCTAACCAAAATAAAACATAAATAAGGGAATATCATTGTAAAAGGTAAATGTTTAGTGATTAAAGAAATACTTATTTAGATGGCGCTCTGCGGTAAAAGTGGTTTCAAAGGAGCCGGCTAGACTTATTTATTTCTGTGTATTGTGGTAACAACAGTTTTTTTATGGCGTAAATACTATATATTCTGTGGTATTATCCTATGAAGCTCATTAAAATAATAATAAAAAAATGAAAATTAAAACTAGGTAAATGAATTATACTTCTAGAAACAAGAGCGTGAATCCAACTAAGGTGAAAGAGGAAAAATTAAATAGAAAATAGTGTACCGTATACAAACAATAGCATCGATTTGTTGGTTTCCTCCAGAGTCCTATGCCATGTGAACTAATAATACCAAAAGTATCAAGCTATTTTTCAGTTTAAAATAAATGTCAACACCACATAATATAGCGAATATAAATATCCGTTTCCCTTGTCTGCCGTTTTAGAGCATGTTTTATGTCATTGAGTTGTATTGTAATTTCTTTCGACTTATCCAATCCAAAAACTACATGATGAAAATCTTAAAACTACCATAAATTAAAGTAAACAAGAAAGATTTTTATCAACTAATAATTTTTAATATTTGGAATTTATCCAAGATGGTAAACTATTATTTCGATTTACGATTCAAATTTCCCAACTACGGAAAGCTAAAAATAAGATAAGTCGCATATGCATATAAATTGGTAAAAAAAAAATGAGAAACTCCCAGCGAGACCAACAATGTCGAAACACAATGATTCATATAACGTCATCTTATTCGCTTCTGTTATGTTTTAGTATTCATGCCCATGAGATGGATTTTGGAAATATGTACAAAAAAAAAAAAAAAAAAAATTGAATAAAAATCGTTTTCCAGTCGTTTGAATTAATTTGCATCACTGTTTCGTCTCTCTTGTATTAAGAGTAAATAGCGGATTTTTCTTGGAAAATAAAATAAGTTTTGTGTTTGGCTATGTTTCAATAATGAGTATTATACAATTGATTGGATACTCTATTGTTAATATTGCGGGCGGTTTTTCTTAGAATTTTCGTCTCGAAGCATTAGACGATATTAAACATTTTCTTTAATTAGATTCATAAATTATGTTTATTTGCTTTATTTAGCGTATTTTTCATATATTAAGTAGGGCGTCTTTTTTAGTAAAAACGGGTGTGTAATAAGGCCATAATAAATCATAGGCCTTTATAGGAAAACCTATTATATTTATATATTATATCGATATTGAAACGACAAACAACATAAATAGAGGTCTTTAGTTCAATCCCTCAATAAGTTTGTACTTTAAACTTATAATTAATTGGATCAAGCATCTGTCCCCTTTTTCTCAGGTTATCTTTATGTACAAGGTCACCCGAATTCCATACAAATCACATCCTCACAATAGTTTTAAGTTTGCCACAGAGTTTAACCTAAACTTTTATCCAGCATTCTCAGATGGCTTTTATTTACTTTCCACTCTTTTGAAATACATTTTTCAATTTTTCCCCCTTTTTCGATCTTACTTTAAACAGTAAACCAAAAATTCCTTTTGATTTTTGCATTTCTTATTTTGATTTATTTGTCTACTCCGAATGTTATGTCAGCTTATACCCTTGACAGACTGCGATTTAATAAGTCCGATTTAGTAAATTTTTTGAGATTAGCCGCAGTGTGTCAAATTCATACTTAGCTAAGCTCGTATTATTTTGGGTTTAATAATTAAATCGATTTAGTGAAAAGCAAAGTGGCGCCGTAGTACGGCAAATAATACAACATCAGTTATGTTTTAATTATATAGATACATTTTTATATAATGATATTAAAATACAGTTAATTTTGTAGAGATATATGCATTAAACATTTTATTTTCGATTTTTTTTATATAAAATATGTGTTTATTGATCTGGTAAGTGGTTAGATCGCACGGGCAGTTATTAGGTAAATTAACGTAGGTACGTGTAGCCATCCTGTGGTAGGAGAAATTGACAATGGCGATTTTAATGTTTTGTTTTTGACATTTAAAGTTTTGTTGTGGTTTGTGTAGTGCTCCAAAGTGTTTTATAGTGTTCAAAATTAAATATTTTATTTCCTAAAAAAGTGTTAAAAATATTTGAGCAAGACTGGATCCGGGGAATTCGCAAATGATTTTGCAACAAGTGCAACAATTAGAAGAACGAGGAAAACATCTACAAGGCCTTGTAAAAGAGTTCGAGGAATTGGTCATATTTTATTTTGAGCGAAATAAAATGTTAGCTGCGTTATTTATCGCCTTAAATGCGACAACAAAGTATTGACCGTAAAATGTATGGAATTTGGTAAAATAGAATAAATAACAGGTAAACTCATATTTTAACAATTTCATTTTCAACCATTTCAGATCAGAGAAAATTTATATTGGGAGATAGAAGTGCCATCGTACAGCGAGCAAAAATTTAATGAGGACTTCAGAATTGGTCGACAAACTTTTAATGAACTTGTCCAATCAGTGAAGTGCCTCGAAAAAATGGGCACTACTTTTAGAAATTGTATCCCAATTGATAAGAGGGTCGCAATTTCGTTATATTATTTGGCATCATTAGCTGAATGTCGGACGTTGGCTAGTCTGTTTGGCGTAGGACGATCGACGGTCAGGGAGATGTTGTTGGAATTTTGTGAAGCCATATGCTTTACACAAGAAAACGATAGTTTCACATATTACCCTCCAACGGATAATACTATAAAAGAGCTCACTAAAGATTTTGAGCGAATGTGAGGATTTCCTCAAGTTTTCGGGACAGTTGGTAGGTTTATTATTGTCGAGTTTAATATTATAAAATGTTTATTACAATTTTTACTTTAGATGGTTGCCACATAGAAGTGTGACCTTCTGAGGAAGAGGTAATAGATTAGCCATGTAGAAAATTAGTTCGCTACCGCTTACCGACGAAATTTAACAAAAAATAGAATTTAACAAAAAATCACCAATTAAAAATAGTTGGAAAATGCATCCACATTACACATAAAGCAGCAACTGCATACACATAGCATAGATCAAACAACAGTAAAAAGGTCAAGTTTAAATAAATACTTAGATAATAATGTTTCACATTTCACTTTTTTGCTAACAATGCCTTGTAAATATCTAAGCAGTATTCCACGAAACTTTGTTTGATCAACCATCAGCAGTAGTTAAATATTTACTCGATGGTGATTATTTATAGGGCCAAAAGATCCGTTTTGATGCTTTATTTGAAATTTCGAAAAATAATTTGGATTGTGACTCAAACATAACTCGGTTGACAGATTATTATTTAAAAATTTACATTAGTTGTGTGTGTTTTACGTTTTATTTGTTCAGTTTGCGAAATGTGTTCTACAGAAAGTCGTTAAAATCTTAGTTTGGATTCCATGAAACTAGAAGAACTGGAGTTCTTCATTTACGTTTGTCTACCTACAATAATATCCATTCTAATCTTTGTTGCAATTCTAATGTTACAATAAAAAAAATATAGCAAGTTCTTTTTAATTAATTGGGAATATATGCATCTTATGACTCATAAGAAAATGTCTATTAGTGACATACCCCAAACTTTACAGTTTGGCGGCGATTCAATTTATAGCTTAAATTCAATAATTAATTTCGTGTTTGTAGCAAAACACTGTGCAGCTTATTGTAAAACAAAGGATTACCTAGAAAAGTATAACGATTTAACTATATAAACATGTAATAAATATAAAAGTGAGGAATCCCAAAATTTCTCAAATTGAGCCACAGCCACAACATGTTGTTTTATTTCAATTCAACGCAATGCATTTTTGGGTTACTAGTTAATTAACCATAACCAAATACGTCATATCGAAAATCCACCAAATTCTGTAATAATACAAAAACAAGATTAAAACAATTCCGACATTAAAATCTCAAATATACCAACCCCCTAAAATTACAACCTTGACCTGGTGGAGCGGCTTAAACCTCCCAAAGAAAAAATAACTGTTTTAAAACGGAACCAATGTAATCCTATTTTTTGGTACTGATTCGACGGATTGGACTAATGACCCTAACAAACTCAAGAACGACTAATACAGTGCTTAGTAATGCATATATAGCATAATTTCCGACGACTATAACCAACAGATAGTGAATACAATTTTTGTTTATAGGTCATCATGTGGCAATTCTATTCATTACCTGCCAATTTACCAACTCCATATCATTGGTGGTTGGTAATGCATATATGCATGGCTGTTACAATTTGTTTATGGTTCTTTATCAGGAAGTTAGCATTACTTCAGAAAATGCGTATCTACCATGACTTAGAAGACTATAACCGACAAACGCTAATACAATTTCTTTTATAGTTCGTAATATGGAAGTTATCCATTACCTGGAAATAACCTATTCATTACCCGAGAATATGGCTCTGTCCATTACCCGGAAATTCCATACCAAGTGGTGCTTGGTAATGCATATCTTCCACGAATTTTGATGACTGTTACGGCAGGTCTATCCATTTATCTACGAACTCCATACAAAGCGATGCTTGGTAATACATACATATGTATATAGCATAACACATGGCAGTTTTATTCTTTACCTACAAATTCCACGCCAAATGTTGTTTGGTAATTCATATTTACCATGACTTCAGATGACTGTCACCGAAAACGATGTTTCGTTCCAAAACAGATTGGCAACAAAATCCAAATCGGTCAAGCCGTTCTCGAGGCATAATGGGTAAAGCAGACATCCATTCATCGTGACGGGTGGATGGATATTATTTTTGTTTTGCTTTTTCGGACTCAGAGACTTTTTTCAGTCGAGAAAAGTGGTTTTGGACCAACCAAATTTTTGATCATTTTTGACAGGATTTCAATACTTAAGTCGGTTTGGAACAAAATAATATTATAAAAAGTACATAAATCTGTTAAATAAAAATATTTGAATCAATTCTCAGTCGGTGCACTTATTAGTTTTTTGAAATTTTGTCATTTTGTTTAACAAATTTGTAAAATTCGTTGCTTGTCAAATTAACATTATTCTTTTATCAAAATTTTTGCCTCTTGGTGAATTGAACGACTGACAAATTTAACTTTCTTTCATTTTTCTTCATAATTCAATTTTTTGGGATTACTTCTTTACAGAGCATGAATTCCTCAAACCAATTATTCTCTGTCGCATATCGATAGTAAACACTTTTAAGACATTCAGAAGATTTCCTGAAAGGTAGAATTTTCTTCCAATTTATTGAACTAACCGTTTCTCTTTGTAATCAACCACCGTTTTTAAAAATGTAGGGGCTCATTTGTTAAATAAATAGTTTTCAGTAATATTGTCACCTTGTGCTAATGAATGCCTAACTATACTGCTACAAACTTGTTCCTGCAACTTTGAATTTAATGATCTTCTTAAATTTTGGAGTATGTCAAATACATCAATAAATATGTATATCGGCCCATTTCCCTCCAACTTTAATATGACTTACGTTAAACGGTCGTTCACGTTCCAATGATTGACAACAATCCTAAATATGCTGCGACAAGAGACGATGTCGAATTGAAATATGATTTTAAAGGCTCAACATTTTTCTAAAACCGATCAATAGCTCGAGCCAAAGAAAGCCAATATTTTATTTTATTTATAAAGAATGTTGCTTCAAGCTACGTTTAAAGCTATCTTTGGCTTAAGTAAAATACGTGTTAGTAAAATACGTGTAAATATGTGTTTATACAGATGAAGGAACTGCTTATTCCTTGAATTCCTACTCCGTGGCTTTATTTTCATTGATTCCAGTACAACAAACCCTTTAAAAGCTTACGTTTATTTTCCAATGTTGTGATGTGATACGATAGATGTATGTGGCCATCGCCTCAGGTTAACATGGTACAGTAAATTTTGATCTTAAAAAGGATATCAGAGATTGACAGCTTGTTTACGTTAATGCTAATAAACCCAAGCATGGAATTAGCTCTAGCGGCGCATTGCTCAATGTATCATGTATCATGAAAGTAATCCCTAAGATTTTGGAAAAGTATGTCATTTATTTGGCATTGTTGTATAAAGGGTTAAGCTTTCGATGAAACGATGAACTCTTACACTTGGTAATGTTGATACTGAGACGGTTACACTTACACCATTTCCATAGTTTGTCTTCTTGTAGTTTATTGGTATCGCCGGTATTAAAACGACTATGACCTTAGAGTCAATAAGGACGTGGTTTTTTTTGGGGAAAATTAAATTTTCGGAATTAAATTGTATTTTATTTTTATAAATCCTATTTGGAACAAGCAGTAATAGTTTAACAAAACAAAAATAGCCAGGGCGTTGGAGAGGAGAGAGGTAAAGATGTGGAACTGCAAGTTAGAACTAAAAGAAGAGCTGCGATCATGTCGAAATTTGCTGTCATTTTTACCATCAAAACGAATTTTATTTACCTTTGTATTCCCAAAAACATTTATTTTTACATCAAAAACCAATTGGTCTTGAAATGTTGTGATATCTAGTTGAATCAGTGACAGTTCAGTGTCAATAGAACCAGATGACAATACAATCCGTATACCCTCCCGGCGCAAAAATGTATACCGTAAAAATGTACAGCGTACGAACAGTTCATGAACGCTTTTTTTTATAACACGCTACTACACGTACATTCCATACACGGCGATGTCAATTACAGATTATAGAATTCTAGTCCACCATTCTACTAAGTATAAAGTTGGCAAATTAAAAGCTTAACTATAGTGTGTGTTTTATGTGGAATTATTTAAATAATAATGATAAATGATGAAACAGCTTGTGGTTTTTCTTGGCATGGCCAGCACGACAATATTCCCGTAAGGCCACCGACCAAACGGAGCAGTGGTTAAAGCTACGGCGTTTGGATCGGGAGGTACCGGGTTCGAATCCCGATAGAGGCGGGATGCAACAGGGATTTTTCATCATCTGATTACGATCGGTGATGAAGATGAACACATTTATGACCCCCTGTTTAGAGTGCAGAAGCCATGGGCCGACCCACCTTTCATGTCAGCACTATAGGTTGGCATGAAGCAATGCAATGTGCAGGTGGTTTATACAAAAGGAGTCTATAGCCGTACGTTCTCGATTTGGCTACTACTGCATAAAGTAGGACGGTCAAAGTAAATTGCGAAAGAGTTGGGAGTGCCTTGAGCCCCAGAACAGATTGCATAGATTAAAACCGAAAAAAAAACGCTTAAAACAAACGTATGGCTGCCGAACTCATTATATATTTTTATAACTATGCATTGAAATTTAATTTTAAAACAATTAGATGCCTTGATTAGATGATTGCAGCAGCATTTGTCTGACTCACGCTCAGTCCGGGGGTGGAGTTGGAGTGGTGCCCTTCCTGGATCAAGTTACCTGTACCACACAGTCGCCACTATTCTCACCTCCCGAATTAATTAATTTAATGCGACATCCTCATTTTTCGGTTATAACCACTTAACATAATTTATTTGATGGTAAATTGGATGTCTTAAAAAAAAATTTTACAAACAAAACTACTTTACAAAAAAAGATCGTTGTGTAATCAAATTGTACGACTTTGAAAAATTTATCAAATTCAATGAAGCAGAGGTGTATCGCTGTAATCAAAGCAAATGGCGGTCCAACAAAATATTAATATTAAAGATAGAATTTCTACTATATCTATATTACTTTAACTCCAATCAACGTATTTTGAATATTTTTGGCATTTTTCGGGTTTTCTCCCTAAATTGCAGGTACATTTTTTTTTTTTTTTTTCAAAAAATTAGGTCATACATGTATTTAAAATGAAACAATAAGCCAATTGCTTTCAAAAGTTTTGTAATTTAACCAAAAATAGACTGCAATTTGTAATAAAATATGTTTGCACAATTGTTTTTTCCCAACCCCTTTGGATTTTTATGAAACTTCCCAAAAATGATCTATATATCAAATAACTCGACACATATTTTTTGTATTTCCTTCTGCGGCACTGTTGTTTGAAACAGGGACATACGTTTTTTCTGAAAAATTCTAATTTTTGGAGGCCTCTGTCGCGAAAACCGAAAACCACTTAACTGATTTTAACAATGTATATCTCAAATGAAAGGGAATGAATGGATCTTATAAATAGCGGTACATTTAATTATGTTATGTTGACTTTAACGAGTTACCGATTTTTTAATTTTTTTTTTTTTTTTTTTTTTTTTTCATTTTGTAAGCAATTAAAAAAATAAAAACGCTAATGCTACCTTTCATTTTTAAAATATGATTTTTGAATATGTCGAGATCTGAATATTTTAAGCGAGCATTCAGAAAAAATTATTCAAACTTCTCCTCTGATAATTTTATTATAATTTTAATTTATTTTGCATTTTTTTGTGATCTTCAGTTCATTTTGAAAAAAAAAAAAAATCCTTTCTAAAATGAGGAATAGTCATTATCTAAAAAACGAAAGGTGTTCCTTTAATCCGGGTGTTTCCTTAATAATAATGTCTCATCAACATTGTCTCTTTACAACATAAAGGTGGACCCAGATATTTTTTAAAACATATTGGCTGTCACAAATTTACAGCTGTAATATTGTATTTATTACCACTCCGTATATATTTTCAATGTACCTCGAAGCCACCGTTTGCGTGTTGATCCTTTTCTTTGTGTCAATTTGGGTTGACTCCGATTTCTAAAAAAAAATGCCGTGGTTATTTTCAATCTTTTTTAATATTGATAATTGATTTTAATTATTTTTTGCATTAATATACATATACGACCAACACCAAAAATTCGACTGTTCAATCCAAAACTTTTCCTCCCAATATTTTGATTGACCATAAGGCGAATATTCCAAATTTACACTAAGAGTAATTGAACCTAAATTCAGATACCAAACCAACGCTATTAAAACAATATATGTATTAGAATATTTGTGTTTGTGTAATTTAATTATTTTTCTTTTCTGTTTCAACTAGATTGTACGACCGAGTCGTAACAACCCTTTAGTGGCTAACAAAATTATCAATGGATTTAGCTACGCAACAGCCAGAAATCCTTTTCAGGTTTAAACCGGCTTGCGCAATGCAGTTTATTTATTAAAAATTAACAATTTTTAGCACTAAACTAAAACCAAAAATTTTGAGGAGAGCGGATAGCTAATGGATTTATGGTCCTAAAAAAGCTAATCAGCTCTCCTCAAAAACAAAAATTAGACAGAAATAATGTTCAAGGTATAAAATAACATTTTAGTAATAAACTGCAAGTTAAATATATAATAATAAAAAAAAATATAAAATAATAAAAATAAAATAATAAAATAAGGTGAATAAACAAATTTAAAAGATACAGATAATATATCGCATTAAAGATAATCTTCAACCCGTTCAGCCAAATACGTCTTGAAAGTTTTCTTGAAATTGTAAACATTCACAGATCTAGTAATAACAGTCAGTAGATGGTTATATACATATGGACCAAAGTACGATATGGATTTTCTACCAAATTCCGTTTTGATTTTATAACATTTTAAAAGATTAGAACGACGGGTTTTATGGCTATGATTTACATACTGAAACTCAATGTTTGATAGCGTTGACGATAACCGCAAACATTTATACATATATAGTGAAACATGAAATTGGAATAATGCGTTTATTGGCAGGATTCCTTCAGTTACATTCTTATACAGCTCGATGGAGGGAAATAATTGTGGAAGCCTATAAATAGTTTTGCAGCTTTTGTTTTGTAAAATTTGCAACCTTTTTATCTTTGATTTTCCAATATGACCAAAACAAGCAAGCGCAAAATAGAATCTTGTGTGAATAAATGAAGAATAAATCATTTTTAGAATATTTTGTGGAACAAAGGAAGCAAGCTTCCTAATCAAATAAATAAACGGACTGACTTTTAAACTCAACGTATGAATGTGTTCATTCCAAGACATATAGTATGCTTATCAAGTAAAACTCCAAGATATTTGAGTTTATCAACTCCCTCGATAATACCATTTTAAACTTGCAAGGGTTGGAAATCACAATGAGGGAGGAATGGGGATTGAAAGATAATAAATTTGGTTTTGTTGAGGTTTACAGATATTTTATTTACATTGAAATATTCTATAAGTACAGTAACGTCGTTTTCCATGTGTGTCATGGCTTGGGAGCAATCTTTGGAATTATAGAATATTGCGGTATCATCAGCAAACATTATAATTTTCCCAGCCAGAGGTAGGTGTGATATATCATTTATGAAAATCAGAAATAGAATAGGGCCAAGTACACTACCCTGAGGGACGCCGCAATTAATGGTTAGAGTGCTACTAATTACACCATCTAAAGCCACAAATTGTTTACGATTTTGAAGATAACTTATTAAAAGATTATAAGCCAAGCCCCGAAAGTCATAGCAATACAACTTATTTAGAAGTAGACGATGATCAATGCAGTCAAACGCTTTATGCAGATCTAAAAATAGACCACATATATACTCCTGACTATCGAAAGTTCGGTAAATCAGATCAGTAATCTCAATTAAAGCGGTATCTGTGTCAGACCCCTGTCTAAAACCATATTGATGACAGTAAAAAAAAATCTAAAGCGTTTAGATATTCCGTCAGGTGAGTTGCAATTAATTTTTCAAGTATTTTGTCAAACACAGACAAGACAGAAATTGGTCGGTAGTTACTAGCAACTTTGCAGTCTCCTGATTTAAATATTGGTGTCACTTTTGCAATCTTCAAACAATCAGGATAAATGCCGGTTTCAAACACTACATTGAATAAATCCGTCAATATTTGAGAAAAGAATGCTGAGTTACGTTTTATAACAGTATTATGAATATTATCATACCCACCACCCTTATTATTGTCTAAATTATTAATTATATTATATGTTTCCGTAACGGAGATTGGGCGCAAAAAAAAAAAATGAAATCGAGCTGTTATTGTGCAGATTGTATAATTCAGTGTTACCATTACTTGTAGAAGAGAGGCTGTTGCCAACATTTACAAAATGGCTATTGAATATATTTACAATACTGGGAAGGTCTTTGTATTCGACATCATTTTGTACAATGGAGTGGATATCCGCTTTAGTATTATGCTTTACGAATTGATTTATTTGATTCCATACTTCCTTTTGATTTAAATTATTAAACAATTTTTTGAAATATAATTTTTTGCGTAGTAATTTTTAGATTTGATCTTTTTTTTGAGTAAATATAGTATGTCCTTTAACGTAGAGTTGTTTGTGCTTTGTTAAAACCTTTTGAGTGTGCGATTTTTTACTTTTATTAGATTCCAAAGATCTAGATTCATCCAGGGACAAATACTAGCATTTTTCATTTTCACCTGTACGTGTTTAGACTTCGAAAATTTACCAACCAACTCATTATATTTTCCAAAGATTAATTTTAGGGTTGAATTAGGGTTGTGAATGTCAAATGGGGTTGAAAATAAAAATTCATCGAAGTATTGATTCACTTTGTCATATTTTACCGTTTTCTTTTCAAATTCTTCAGACTATGATTACTGATATCAGATTCAATTGTTGAGTTTAAAACTCGTTCTATATTAAGAAAACTTCCAAGATATTACCACTTACTGGTCTGGTAGCAAATGTGTTAGTAACAATCGTACCATGGCTTAATAAGGTGGAATTGTACTCAGAAATTAGTTTTAGTTTTTTATTAATCGGTATATTCAAATCTCCTACTATAATAAAGTGAGAATTGGAATTGTTGCTACATAGAAGTTGCTCCAAGATTTCTAAAAAAAAGTAGTATCAGAGCCAGGTGGCCTATAGATCCCACAAACATTAATTGGATTAAACCTCGAGAGTTGAATACAAATGAACTGGAACAGCAAGGTCCCATCGTCAGTGTTTAGGATATTATAGCGAATGTCATCTCTATAAGAGAAGACGTTTGAGAAATTATTAATATTAAAGGAGAATATATTTGAGCTTTTAATAAATGTTTCGGTTATAACTATCCAATGAATCTCAGTATGTAAATGTAAACTATCAATGAAATTTAGTAAATCGTCAAACTTACTTAGTTCGTTCAAGGTGTGTACATGATCCAATTCTGGTGAAAAAATGTACACCACGAAGTTAGCAAAATAGTAAAATTTTTTGTTAAAATTGGTTACCCTGGTGAAATTTTTGTTCTAGTTGGAAATAATTCAACTCATACAGCTAACTTCGTGGTGTACATTTTTGCACCAGAAAAGTATAGCATGTACGCTTGATGCCCCAAATATTAAATTGAAGTACACACAGGCTTTTGGAAGAAAGATTCATATCAACATGAGCCAATGAGAAATGATCAATATTTGAAAAATAATTGTTAAAACATTTTGCTTTTAAAGATTTAAAAGTCATTCAATAAAAACTGATTAGAAAATCTAAAGCGATATATAAGAAAGAAAACTTTAAAAGTATGTAAAAAAAAAATTTTAATACAAAAATATGAAAAGCTGAACATGGATATAATATAAAATGTGGAAAAAAATAAAAAAAATCCATGCATTAAAACTAAAAATATTGATAAAAGACTGAAGGACAGAAATAATAAATCACGATAGTGTAATATTACCTTTAAAATACAGAATTTTGATACCAATATATAGTGCAAGTGTAGTTGTGTGATGTAATTGTGATGAAGTTTTATTAATTGTAGATGTGTATTAAACCGTTTCCTGTGTAACAGAAGCAGCAGCCCGTGATGATTTAGGTGTCCTAATACTGGATTAATCGGATGGATGATGAAATTTTTCAAATTGATCAATTTGATTAAATGAATCAATTTGATAAATCCTTGAATCAGCTTTTTCCCGTAGGTAAATAATATTGTTTTTACACCATAGATATTTGAGATTGAGTTTATTTTTAACAATTTTAGCTGCATTATATAATCGTGACTAGAATTTCGTAAGATGGTGTAGTAAAAATATCCTCTGATTCTGAAGTGCTGTGGAAGGTATAGTTCCAAAGGTATTTGCAATACCTTTGGAAGTTTCGGTGGCACTTAAAAAAAATAAAATAAAATTGCTATTTTTAACCCCATTATGCGCTTTAAAAAAATTGAGGTGTGGCCAACACACGACTTTCTTTTACGAACAGAGAATTTTGAGAAATTTTATTTTTTTCTTAATTTTTTTTTTTTTAATTTTTAAATTTTTAATTTTTTAATTTTTTTATTTATTATTTTTATTTGTTTTTAATTTTTGGAAACTTTTTGTATGAAGTAGTTTGTTGTAAACCTTATACTTTTTAAGATATTTGCAAAATAAATTTTCTGGACCAAGGGAGTGGCAACTTCCGGTTAGCCGATTTGGAATAAAATTCACTGGGGCCTCCCAATTTATCAAAAAAGCTTAAATCCGAAGTTTCAGTTCGATTGGTTAAACCATCTGGGCTGTAGAGAGGACACAGACAGGCTGACAGACAGACACCATTTCGAAACCCAATTTTTCGGACTCAGGGGACCTCAAAACAAATGAATCTCTAAAAATCTCAAGGTCCAAAATTTTCATGATTACTATACTTTATTTTACTAGAGTAAAAGAAAGTAAAAGTAATGCAAAACAAGGGAAACATTTTTATGTTTCCCTTATTAGACGCATGCGTTGCGATTTAATAAGCAATGGGCCCGATTCACTGGAAATCAATTTTCCCTTCCATCTATTCCGCTATTATTTCTAAGAAAACTTGATCGATTATCAAATAATTCAAAAGTTTGAGTGGCAATTTTAAACACTACATCCAGTGTTCATACGAGTAGAAAAAGTAGCAGAATAGACGGAAGGGAAAATAGAAGATTTACATTGAATCCGGCCCATTATTGGAAAGATTTATATCTCCAATAATTCGATTTTGACATACATATGTGTACCTTTACTAATTCATTTTTTATAATTTTGCAACCTTTGTTCGTGCGCTAGTAAAATCGGATACTAATTTTGAATCCGGAAACAACATGTGCATGTTGAATAGTATAACGAACGAACGATACTTCTGCTGCACTGATTTTTTTTAGTTAACGTTGCCAAAGGAAATGAAAACAAGATAACAAGATGATAAAGCCCTTATTACCTGCAGCAAACTTTCAGTTTTTCACTTAACCTTTACGCTTACTACATAATTTTGGACAGTTCTATAAATGGCACAAATGAATGAATTATGTCCGGTTCTGAACATCAATTGATTTTTTCGGCTTTTTATAGACAAGTATATTAAGTGTTCATGATATTCCCAAACTTTTCGATTTAGTAAATCAGAAAAATAAGGTTCTGGCCATGATTGTGATTAATTACGAATATTGCGATGGATGTCAGTTTGTCACTGAAATAATTTTGGACAATAAACATAATAATTCACAGTGTGGTTTTTATTCTTGTTTTTACTGTTAACACTTATTAATGAAATTAATTATTACGTTTACTTCTTTAATTTAGAGTTAGGGTACAACTTCTTTAATTAATGACGAAAAGCACACATCATACTGTAATTTTGCACAATAGCCTTTTTAGAACCACGTTCACGTTTAGTATCGCATGACATACCGAATATTCATCTATGACTAGAACAATAATATACTTAATCTCTTGCATGTTTTTTGTTTCATGGGCTGGTGTATTAATAAGAGAACCGCTGTATTTACCTAAATCTATCAATTATTCGCCGAACCGATTCTCTTCAACGGTATATTCAAGCCCAAATTAAATCTGATTAATAATATGGTTGTTCTCCTGTATTTGTTTTTAATCAAGTAAAACATCCCCATCCTAGATAAATTAAATTAGGCATATTGTTATCTCTTTATAACCCAACAAATTTAATTTCCTTTAATCACCAATAACATAATAAATGACTTAAGATCATAACTTAACTTTTTATAAAATTTATTAATTAACAGCATCAAAAGCATTGTTGTGTTTTTGGGGGATCATTGAACTTAAATCAAATTGAAAATCTTTAATCATTAATTTGGATTAAGACCAAAAATTTATTGGTAATTGTGTTTTTTCTTAAATAATTTCTTTGATAATCTTTTATCCTTTTCAAAATGATTTGTGTGTCAATGGGGAATTTTCGATTTATATTTTATAACTCCCTTCGACTCCTTAGTCGTAAGCGACATGCGTGTAGATATAAAGAGTCAATCCCTCGGTTCTTGCACATATTTTCAACGGTGGTTAAATGTTTGTTTTTTCGTATTTTTATTTCTCGAAAGGTTAGTTACTATTATCATCTTAGAATTTTAGATTAGAAGGTACGTATGTATGTGTATGTCGTATCTATAGTGTTTACATAGTCTTGTAAAATAAAATAGAGATGTTGGAAAATGACACAAATCTATATCGAAAAATATTTCTTCGTTTTATCTTTTATTTTACTTTTTTATGACTTTTTGTGTATGTCTTTTCGTAATTGAAAATTACGTTTTCTATTTATGTTGTTGTTGCTGCGTTTACCTTTTTATCTGGGTTATAAATTGATAAATAGTATTTAATGAATTATTGATTGGAAAAAAGGAAAATTTCTTCGTAGAATTTTCTCCCTTTATTTTTAAGGTTTATCGAAGACTGTTTTATGTGTGCGGTTTTAAAAAAGTTTACCAAAACACGTCTTTTATTAGTTGAAAAGTTTAAATTAAGATAAATTGATTGGTGATGATGATAACTTATTCATTGTCTATGTATTTGTGCAATTTATATACACTGGGATTTACTTCTACATTAATCGTAATTACATACAAACTTACAAACTCTATGCTGCTTACTGAACCTTTCACCATAAAAATTCCTTCCAACAATAAAACAATAAACATTTGAAGACTGATCTAAGATGGAAAACATCTAATAAATTTCGTATTTTAAAACCATAGTCTTTAATTACCACTAGTACTTAGTGTTGTTTATCGTTAATTCATTTAAAAAAACTTTCGAATTATGTTTCTCATTTCAATGCTATTCAAAATATATTTTATTAGTTTTCACATCAAATACATAATACTCTAACATTGGAAGAAGTCATAAACAACAATATACACTTACCGTGAATATAAAAGAATAAAAAAGGTATGATAAATTTGAACATAATCTCGACAAATAGGTATATACGAGGAATATGTACATATAAGAATTAAGGCGCCTTTCAATTTTCTTTCAATTTAAATTTTTAACATTTTGTTGTACATAATTCGTATTTCATTCCTATTCAAATTATAAATCAAATTATGTAACCGCGAAACAATTAACAGAGAATATTTTTTTTTTTTGTTGATTAACGTGAAGAATTATTTCTGGTTGTTGTTGCTGCTCTATGTATCAAATTTTTTAAAGTGTTATATGGGTTTATACATCTTGGTGTTCGTACAGACAACATTAGCCAGACATGTGCGAGGGAATAACAATGGAGATAAATTTTTTATAATTACACTAGCTTGTGGCAAGTTAAAATATTACTACGCGCGGAATAAATTTATTGTGTACAAGGAGATTTGTGATGTGAAATTAATCATTTGGTGGTTCTGTGTGCGGTAAACTTTAATTTAATTATATTGACGGACTTTTTCTATTTGCGATTTCGAATATTAAATAATAAACTTAAATTTGTTTCATTAGAAAGGTATTCAAGACAGTAATTTGGGTCCAAAATTAATTGCGTATAACTTTACTCTAAGAATATGTAATTTTCGCGCTACTCCAAAACTTGAGTTATGCTTATGAGTATTATTGGCAGAATCAAAATTCTTTGCAAATAGATGTACCTATTCGTTTCTTTTACATAGTGCAACGCTTCAGTGCGTTGAAGACAACATTTGGCAAAAGACAAGAAACCTAGGTTAGGTTAGGTTTGGGTGGCGGTCCACTAGGACCAGGCATAGACACAAAAATGGTCCGTAGCCATACGACGAATAATTGGTTGCTCCAACTCATTGGAACCATTTTGAGCTGTTAACAAAGCGCTGGATGCTCCTGACGTCCATCCTACAGAGGTTCGACAGGTCTTTGAAGAGGGGTGCCCCTAGAAACTTTAGTCTGTTTCGTGCCAGACGAGGGCAGGTGCAAAGAAGATGAAGTACTATCTCTTCCTCCTCTTTGTCCTCGCAACTACAATAGTAGTCATGTTAGAAGACACCCAGTCTACTCGCATGCCTCCCTATAAGTCAGTGCCCCGTAATCACTCCAACAACCACACTGATCTGACTTCGGTGAAGTGAGATCAGCTGTTTGTATCTCGCCAAGTCCAACTTTGGCCAGACCTGCCGAGTTATTACAGTTATTGAAGCAGCAGTTTGCATACCGCAAGAGGCATTTCAATATCCTTTCTGCTTTCTGAGAAGTGGTTTGTTGTACCACGTCGAGCCAGTTCATCGGCGTTTATATTCCCTGTACTTATGAAATGTCCTGGTACCCATAAAATGTGGATGTTGAACTGATCTGCCATCTCGTTAAGAGATGAGAGAAGTTCTGGACTACTTTCGACGTGAGGAGGTGTGATTGAAGCGCTTTAATGGCAGCCTGACTGTCCGTATATATGCGAATATCACAAACCGATATTACATTATACCTCAACCAGTCTATGACTTCCTTTATGGCATTTACCTTTATGGCTAGAGGATTCAAAGATAGCAGAGTCTCTAGTGCCTGTGGATGTGCTCCTCAGTGCACCACTGATCCACGGAGAGATTGTTCTTTGAACTTTTGTCAACAGCTTTAGGTTGACAGTTTTGTCAGACAATTACCCCATACAAGAGTAGGGGTCTGACTATGGCGGTAAAAAGCCAATGTACGATGCGGGGCTCCAGCCCCCATCCTTTCCCAATGGCATTTTTGCAAGAGTATAGCGCTACCGTAGCTTTCTTTACCCTTTCCAGAATATTAGGTTTCCAATTTAATTAGCTATCCAAAACGAGACCCAGAAACTTCGCTTCAACTGTAAAAGTCAAGCTGAACCTATTTAAAGTGGGAAGATCGATATGAGGAAGTTTATATTTCCTAGAGAAGAGAACCAATTCGGTTTTGTGTGGGTACATATTCAACCTACAGCCATTGGCCCTTAATGAAAGAGTGCCCAGGACATTTTGCATAAGCTCACTAAGGGTGCCGGGATATTTACCACGGACACCAATAGCAAAATCATCCGCATAGGCAACCACCTTGAAGCCACCGTCCTCCAGTCTCAGCAACAGGTCATTTATGACCAAGTTCCAAAGTAGAGGGGACAGTACGCCACCCTGTGCTGTACCTCTGCTTGCAAATCTTCTGACGTAGGATCCCCCAAAACTAGCATTTATGATCCTGCCTCTTAGCATTTGATCAATCCAGTCCTCGAGTGATTCATCCAGTCCCAGATCTGAAAGTGCTCGAATTATAGCCCTGGAAGCACATTGTTAAAGGTCAACTCAATATCCAAGAAGGCTACCATTGCGTAGTCTCTATATTCGAAAGATTTTTCAATGAAATATATAAGAGAATGAAGAGCAGTCTCTACAGAACTCCCCTTGCAATAGGCATGTTGAGATTTAGACAGCTTTTCCGACACAATCGTGACTCTAATATGAGCTTCTATTTGTCTTTCTAGTGTTTTAAAAAAAAAGGAAGACAAACTAATCGGTCTAAGGTCTTTGGTATTGCAGTTTGAGCGTTTTCCCGCCTAAGGTATGAAAACAACCTTCACTTCTGTTCATTTACTAGGAATGTGACATAGTTCTAAGGCTGTCTCTGAAAATTACCTCTAACCAGGAAATTGTTCGATCCGTAGTTTGCTGAATATCCGCAGGGATAATACCATCGAGTCAAGGCGACTTCTATGGTTTAAAACTGTTTATCGCCCACAGGATCTTTTTTCTGCTAATAATTTGGCCTCTGAGGCTACCAGCCCTTCTACCTACTGATGTGCTAGGTACACATTCGGAACAACCAGGAAAATGAGTATCCATCAGAAGTTCCAGCGATTCCGCACTATTAGTGTTCCATATCCCACCCGGCCGTTGAAAATAACTTGGGATGGAAGGACCAGTTGCTAGTTCTTTGCGTACCCTAGACATCTCCGATGACTCCTGAATTTTGCCACAGTATAGTCTCCAAGAGCTGTTCTTGGCACTTCTCAATTGATATTTGTAAATTTTAAGGACTTCTTTATAGGAGTCTCAGTATACAGCAGCTTTTGTTTTCCATGGTGTTTTGAAGAGTCTTTTGCATTTTGGACGTGTTTGTTGAATCTCCTTGGACCACCAGGGTGGCCGAGTTTTATCTTTAGGCCTGCTAAGGGGACTAGAGCCCAGTATCGCTTCATTAAAAGCGCTGGACAACTCGTCCACCAAGCCATCGAGCTCTTGCGCAGTTTTTGGAGGTTTTAGCACCGGAACTGGTAGTGAATTACCTAGAATAGTTTTAAAGGTATCTCAGTTGGTTTTCCTCCTGTTTCTGTAGATTGGACTTTTTGGAGAAGTCAAGTCTATTTCAAATTGAAGATAACAATGATCAGAAAAGGAGTGGTCCTCCGACACTCTCCAGTTTAATAGACTAATCGTCAAAAAGCTTGAGACAAGAGTTATATCCAATACCTCCTGTGTATTACTAGATAAAGGTCGGCTGCTTATTGCCTATGTTACATATATGAAGGTTAGTATTTAAAATGTAATCAAGGAGTAACTCACCTGGTTCATTTGTGTTCGTAATTCCCCAGATTTTGTGATGAGCATTTGCATCACTCCCAAGGATGACTCCAACCTTGCGGTTCTGAGCCTCTAAGATTAGCTCACCTAGAATGATTGGTGGACTATCCACTTCATCATGAGCTAGGTAAGCTGATACTAGCCAAAGGTTTCGTTTATCGATCTCAATGGTAACCGCTGCTACATCTCCATTACTGAAATTTGATAGCAGAAAACAACTTATGTTATTTTTAATGAGAATGCACCGAACCTTACCTTATTTTTTCGCGTGCATTAATGTATAATAGGGAGTCTTGAGCCCAAGTACCCGATCTTCAGTGACCCAAGGTTCCTGGATCAAGACGACATCTGTCGCTTCTTTCCCAATTTTTAAAATTAGAGCAGCTGAAGTTGCCTTAGAGTGGTGGAGGTTGACTTGCAGAAATGTCAGTGTCATCTCTGCAGGCTCTTCTCCACTACAGTAACATTATTGTCATCCCTGATGAGAAGTCCTCTGAGAGCCCCTTAAAAGACTCCATGAACGTCGACATCTCCGTATCCATGGAGAGAGTTTCCGCTTGGCGGGCTACCTCCGCGTACGCGGATGAGCTATCAAGCACCGCGGTATTTTCTGAAGGTAACTTCGGAGCCTCCGGCTTGTCCTCGTCCTTCTTGTACACCTTGAGTGTGACTGCACTGAAACCATAGTTGATTAAACCGTTGGTTTTTTCCAGTGCAGTCAGTGACTCCCTGTTTAAGATGATAACGGCTGACCTATAGTCAGCCTTTGTCTCCTCGAGCTTGGCAACTTTCCAATTGTGCGTTGGCAAATTTTGGTTGCCAACCTGTAACAACTGGAGTATCACCTTCGGATCACTAGGCTCCGAAGGGATGTACACCTTAGCTCTTGGTCTGCAGGGGATCTCCTCCCTATCAATCACAGCAAGGCTGGCTCCGGGCCATACCTCGCCAAATCCCTCCACTGCCTTCTTATAAAGAAGCAGGTAGTCAGTTTCACCTGATTTCTGTGCCAGCCCGCATCCCGACAAGTCGGAGCAGGTCCTGGATTTTCCGACAGGGCTTTCAGGTAGGTGGTGGCTAAGGCCCCTTCCACCTTACTCCAATTGACGGGCGTGATACTGGCATCCTCTTTGGATTTGTCTGGCGATACTGGCGTCCTCTTTGGATTTGAAGGCCTCATAGCGGTAGCCTTGAGTTTTGTTCACTTTGCGATCTTAAGACTTTCCTCCTGAGATCTGTTTCTTTTAAGCTGTGAGCCAGCTGTAGGCCTTTCCGACTTTTTCTCGGTGACTTTTTTTGCTCACGCAAGCGTGGCTTTGTCTTTATCCGTTCGGTCTTCTGGCGAGATGTTATTGATCTTAACTAGGGCCGTCCAGGCCTTCCTCCTAGTATTATAGGTTGGTTTTGAGGAACTAGCTTCATTCGTGCTTTGGTTCCGCTTTATATTTGTATACTAAGATTTGGTGACCCGAGTGGAGGGACCAGCCTCGCTTGAGCTTATGTCCCGTCAATTATTTGTAGACTTAGAGACAGGCCTAAAGACCTGAGTCTCGTTGTCCACATTTTCCGGATATTTTAGAGAGCCGGACTCTTTTTGTTGTTGTGTGTTTTTGTTTGGATCCATGATTGGTCCCACGAGTAGCGGAGAAATAAATGTCCATCTGTGCAGAGATCCGCAGTACACAGATAAGGCCACTTAATCCGGAGCGCGCCAAGTATCCAGATCCACCGTTAGCGACTGAGCTGGTATTAAAGCTGCGCCCCCAGTCTGGTCGATTATCGGCACGGTACGATTAACACCTTAACTCAGCCCAGCGATTTGTTTAAGGTTGACTCCTTTAGCGCCGTGTTTTACCCTAGAAGCCAAAGAATCAGCAATATAGTTACCAACGGTCACCACGTGGGGGTAACACGAGTACTTGTGGAAGTTGCAAGTTACGGAGCTGGCTGCAAGTGCCAACTTGAATCCCCCGAGTAACTTCACACCTGACCATCACAAGAAACCTAAAAAAATAAAAAAAAAATCTTTTAATTATAATAATAGAGAAACTATCTATTTAAACCAGACGTCTTATTATTATTAAATAAAACCTTGATACCGTATAGTACAAGAGGTATCTCATTATTCCGTGGTGAAACAATAGCACTTCATGGTTTAATGGGAAAAATTAAATTCGTGCATCCATCCGAAAAGGTTAGAATCTAAGCATTGATTATTGAGTCAATTGGCAATTTAGTTTTTTTTTAAATTAATTAATTGGGCTCAATCCCTAAACCGCGAACTTGTGATGTGCTCATTGAATTATCTGGAATAACAAATTGCCAACAAATATCGGAACATTCATTAATCGTCCTTTAGAGAGAAATAGTACCGTTGTGTTGTTATCTTGGTCTACACTGGCACTGTATTTTAATTGAGCAAATAATAAAAATTGAGTTCACCAGAGTATGTAAATGAAATATATAAATTCATCTTTATTTTGTAAAGGGTGGTCCATCTAGTGTTTGCAATTTCAACTGCCGGTTATTTCGAGTGTGGCAACACTTACGTCATTCGTGTTATGACAGAAAATTAGTTTATGCCCGTCTTATGAACCCAGAGAAATGCATTTGGATAAATTATACTTAACACAGAAATGTAATGGCTAAATTACATTTAGGTATACAATATTCTTTATATGCGCAGTTCATGTTTAATTCCATAAATTATACAATTTTTTTTTCGCAATTTATTCTATAGTAAACATTCCTTATAATCCATGAACAATGATTATCATGAATAATTTAAAAAAAACTCAAAATATAATACAGTTATTCCAAAAAATTCATATTATATCACACCTAATGCTTAACTAAGTATGGTATAAAACTAATTAGCTTAAATTATATCTAAAATTCATAAATATTTTATGCATTTTCGTTTTATCTCACTATATACACGTATCCTTTCGTTCACATGGGTTTTTGATATTTGATGTAGTAAATAATAATTCGCTATATCAGTACGTTCTGGCCAGATACTTAATGAAATTAAATTCTTAATTAAATATTAATCCATTAAAAAAAATAAAGAATTATTAAAAACGTGTTTGATTTATTCTTAAAATTTATTGGTTTGTGTTTTTTAATGTAAGACATTATATACCTGTCTAAACATTGATTGAGCCTAGATTTATCATATTATGTCCCTCATTGAGCATAATTGGTAAAATTCGATTGCATAATTCTTGCCAAACCCCTGTAAAATTCATAATTATATAAATTTAAATTATACGATAATTAATTACAGAATTTAGGAATAAACATGACTTAGCCCATCTGAATTTTTCCTTTTCTTTTGTACTATTCATTCAAATTAAATGATAATTATACTTAATATTGTGAGATTCATACATATATCAAATAACTCAAAGTTCTTATAAAGAATAGTTTGTACTTATACCGATTTTCCATCGTCAATAGTATAATAGCTTAATGGTATAATACTATTATACTATTATTCCTTGTCGGTTTTGCATCACACGCGATGAAGTTAACACCAATTATAGTTTTTTTATGTGAACGTAGGTATAATTCCTATTTTCAAAATTTCGACGTATGTATATCTATATATATATAAAAATGAATTCCTGTTTGTTTGTTTGTCTGTTCCGAATGGGCGTCTCAGCCGCACAACCGATCGCCATGAAATTTTTACCATGTACAAGTTGCATATCCAGAACCAACCGTACGATATTTTGGAAGGGGCTGGACCCCGGGGTCTAGGGGCTGTGGTACACATTTTTTCGAAAATTTTAATTTTCTTTAAATTTTTACACGAAAATGAGTTTATGGGGCTGGTTATATGAAATTACTGACATGTTCGAATCCGAGGGCCCCAGCCCTGGATCAAAAATTAATTTTTACATGTATAGATACAAATATTTGATTATTCCAAAATGACTTCTCAGTCGCTCAACCGATCGCCATGAAATGTTTACCATGCAAATGTTGCATGTTCAGGACGAATCTTACGATATTGTGAAAGGGGCTGGACCCCGAGGTCTAGGGGACATGGAACAAATTTTTTCAAAAATTTAAATTTTTTTACGAGAATGAGTTTTGGAAAGGGGTTATATGAAATAAGAGACATGTTCGAATTCGGGGGGTCCGCCCCTGGATCAAAAATTCATTTTTACATGTAAAGATACAATTATTTGATTGTTCTGAAATAACGCCTTAGCCGCTGTTCAGCGTCTTCATTCGTAAAATCACAAATTCACATTTAAGTTCCTTTTTTGTTGTGTAACTTGTTTTTTGCTACACTAAATGCCTTGCTTACGTAATAATAAATAATTATAGTTCCAGCTGAAACACATAATACACATAAAGAATACTGTCACAAATAATCAGATACTTATATCATCTTTAAATATCCAAGCACTTAATGCATTTTATATATTTTAAATCAAAACACGGATTATTAGTGCGAGAAGCAAAACAAATACATAATGTCAAATCAATGGTACTAGATTGAAGGGACTATTAAAATTTGTATACTCACATAAATGTTCGTTTGTGAACACACTCAATAGGATACGTCCTAATCTAACTAACTTCACGCAATAAT
Organism: Tipula vernalis; assembly: GCA_958295665.1. Classification (NCBI taxonomy): domain Eukaryota; kingdom Metazoa; phylum Arthropoda; class Insecta; order Diptera; family Tipulidae; genus Tipula; species Tipula vernalis. The sequence continues at coordinate 218,443,756 of OY282559.1, read as the reverse complement.
AATGTAGTATGCAATATGATTAATTTTTAATGTGAGTGTACATATACTACACAGACACAACCTATAAATGGGTAACATAGAAAAATGACAAGTCAGTCAGTTGTATTATGTGATCGCACTCATTATTATTAAGTCAATAACATTGTATTAAAATAAGAAAAGGGGAATAAAAACGTAATTGTATCCGGGTTAAGTAAAACATAAAATAAATAAAATTTGTTAAAACTAAAATAAAATAACTGTGTTCCTTTTATTAATAAAACCAGCGCCTAAAATTTTGAGTGTGACGCACAGCCGCTTTACCGATCGCCATGAAATTTTTTTCCATGTATATGTTGCATGTTCAGGACCAAGCTCACGATACTTTTGAATGGGCTGGACCCCGGGGTCTTGGGGTTGTGGTACAAATTTTTTCTCAAATTTCAATTTTTTTAAGATTTTTTGACGGGAATGACTTTAGGAAAGGGGTTATATGAAATTAGTGACATGCTCCAATCCGGAAGTCTGCCTTAGCCGCTCTACCGATCGTCATGAAATTTTTACCATGTTTAAGTTGTATGTTCAGGACCCAGGTTACGATATTTTAGAAGGGGCTGGACCCCGGGGTCTAGGGCCTTTAGTTCAAGTTTTGCCTAAAATTTAATTTTTTTTTTTTAAATTTTCACGGGAATGAGTTTAGAAAAGGAGTTATATGAAATTAGTGACATGTTTGAATCCGAAGGGTCCGTCCCTGGATCAAGAATTTATTTTTACATATATAGATACAATTATCTGATTGTTCCGAAATGGCGTCTCAGCTGCTCAACCGATTGCCATGAAATTTTTACCATATCTTAATATCCCAATTTTAAGCGTTATTTTTAAAGGGGCTGGAACCCGGAGTCTAGGGGCTGCAGTACAAATTGTTTCTACAATTTAATTTTTTTTTAAATTTCTTTCGGTAATGAGTTTAGGAAGTAGGTTATATGAAACTAATGAAATATGCATTTGAATATGAGGGATCCATCCCATAGATAAGAATTCATTTTTACGACTTTATGTAAGAGAAACAATTTTAGACAAACTTACGGTGACTTGGCGTTCCACAAGAAATCCCGAATATTTTTAGAAGTTTATTGTACTATTTTGCTATTTGGTTATTATTGTATGTTGAATTGGAACTGCAGTAAAACACAGAAATATTTTAATCCTTAACTTCTTTCCCCTTAGAATGAGAAAACATTTAGGTTTCTAATGTTGAATGATTGCTGCACATTTAAATTTATACACAAAAAAGGATTGTGCGATTGTTATACACAAATCATACCTCTACTATAATTGATTTAATTATTCAAATTAATTTTATTAATTTAAATTTAAGACAATCTTTCATCACTTTAACTGAAGACAAATCTCTGAACACTTATATTATCCATACTAATAATCCATTTTTACTGGTTTGACATGTACTGTTTAGTGATATCCTATTTATCATATCCTGTTTTGAAATGTACCATAGTCAGCGAGTTCTAATTTCCACATAACTTCAAAAATAATTAACATTCTATTTTAATCCACTATTGCAACCGGCGGCTTTTAATGAAAATAGTAGTTTCATACTAAACGCCAATAGTTTATTACTTTATTTAGTTTATTACTTAAATAATCAATGATTGTTTCATAAAATCAATTCTAGGAAAGGTACTAAAAAATATTGTACGTATAAACTGATTTACTTTGAAAAGTACTAGCGTTTTATATTTGAAAATAGCATCTTCTACAAGAAACATCCTTGAATTCAAATTATTGTACGTGTAAAATTGCCTTAGTTTGAAAAAACTTCTTTTGTTTTTCGAAATGTCATTTTCAACCACAGTTCGCGGTAAAACGTATCGAAGTTTACGTAGTTTTAATCGTTTTGAATAAATTAATATTAATTTGTGTTTCGGATGCCGTTGTTCTCGATTAGTTAGCTATATTGCAATAAAATAATTGTTGGTGATTATTTTCCAGGTATTAAATATTATTTTAAGTGAATATACATTCTTATTAGATTTAAGTTTTCAGTTTATAAACGTGTTAATCTATGATTACTTTTTGATTGTAGATAACATTTGATTTTGCTTAAAAAAAATTCCGTAAAGACATTTTCAAACACAGTTCGCGGTGAAACGTATCGAAGGGAACATTAAAATCGTTTTGATAAATTAATACTAATTTCTGTTTTGAATGCCCGTCATTCCTGATTAATTAGCTACACGTTTCATTTTTGCTTAAAAATGCCACCGAAAAAAAGATCAAATGGGCAGGTAACTGCAAAGTCGAAGAAGATTAGAGCCGCAAGGGTGGCTGAATCAAGCGAACAGCGTGAAGCACGACTTGAAAATGATCGGTGCAGTACGTCTTCTTCTAGAGCTAATGAAACAACTGAACAGTGTGAAACACGACTTGCAAACGTTCGAAGCAGTACATCTTCTTCTATTATAGAGCTAATGAAACAACTAAACAGCGCGAAACACGACTTGCAAACGTTCGAAGCAGGATGTCTTCTTCAAGAGCTGATGAAACAACTGAACAGCGTGAAACACGACTTGAAAATGTTCGAAGCAGGATGTCTTCTTCTAGAGCTACTGAAACCATTGAACATCGTGAGGCCCGGCTGGAAGTCGATCGGTTACGTTATGGACGATTAATAGAAACTTTTAGAGGTGATTTAAAGTTAGCAGCATTCAATTACGAGAAAGAATATGATTACAATGTTTCAATTGGGCAAATGGAAAACATTTGTTTGTATTGTCTTGCTTTAAAGTTTCACAATGAATCGCCTGGAATGTGTTGTTCAAATGGAAAAGTGAATTTGCCTCCTCTGGATGATCCACCTGAACCTCTTCTAGCTTACGTCTCCGGAACTACTGAGTTATCCAGACATTTTCTATAAAATATTCGAAAATACAACTCATGCTTTCAAATGACATCTTTTGGAGCAACCCAAATTGTTAAGGATGGAGGTTTTATGCCCACGTTTAAAGTACAAGGACAAATTTATCATAAAATTGGATCACTTCTTCCTCTCTCTAACAACGACTCCAAGTTTTTACAAATTTACTTCATGGGCAACGAGGAGGCGGAGACTTATCAACGTTGTGCTATTAGTCCCGGAACAAAACGTGAAATAATATCAAGTTTACAGATTTTATTCCATGAACGCAATCATCTGGTAAATTTATTCAAAACTGCATTGGAGCAAATGCCATCAGATGACCACAGAGTAGTTATTCGAGCAGACAAAACACCGTCTGGTCAACATGAAAGACGATTCAATGCTCCAACAATCAACGAAGTTGCTATTGTTATGGTCGGAACGGATTTCAACCGACGTGATATTATTATCCATAGACAAAATGAAAGCCCACATCGTGTTGCTGAAACACACAGATCGTATGATGCTCTTCAGTATCCAATACTGTTTTGGCAAGGAGAAGATGGGTATCATATCAACGTGATGCAAACTAACCCAACAACAAGTGCTGCGATGACGAAAAGGGTTTCCTGCATGAATTTTTATGCGTATCGTATTATGATTAGAGCACAACAATCAAACCACATCCTGAAGTGCCGTCAACTTTTTCACCAATTCATTGTTGATATGTATGCTAAAATCGAAAGTGAATGACTTCTTTTCATTCACTTAAATCAGAAAAAACTTCGTTCCGAGGAATATATTCACTTGCGCGATGCAATTGCAAATGATGGAAACGTTGCTGACATTGGGAAATTGGTCATATTACCAGCTACGTATAGGGGAAGTCCAAGGCACATGCACGAATACGCTCAGGATGCCATGACGTATGTGCAAAGATTTGGATGTCCTGATCTATTTATAACGTTTACGTGTAATCCAACATGGACTGAGATTATAGATTTACTTCTAATTGGGCAATCATCGACCCATCGGCATGATCTGACAGCTAGAGTTTTCAAATAGAAACTCATAAATCTCATGAACCTCATAACTAAAAATCATATTTATGGAGAAACTCGCTGCTGGATGTATTCTATAGAATGGCAGAAAAGAGGCCTACCACATGCTCACATTTTGATTTGGTTAAAGGACAAGATTACTCCGACTCAAATTGATAGTGTTATATCAGCTGCATTACCCCCAAGAAGATCCGATACTTTTTGAAATCGTTAGCAAAAACATGATACATGGGCCATGTGGAGCCGTGAATCCCAATTCACATTGCATGAAAGACGGAAAGTGTTCGAAAAAATATCCCCGAAAGATGTATCAGGAAACACAAACTGGTGACGACCGATATCCACAATACAGCAGACGAAAACCCGATGACAGAGGACACACAGCCACTATCAAAGTAAACAATGTGCATCATGAGGTAGATAATAGCTGGATTGTTCCTTACACTCCGTTACTATCGAAAATATTTAAAGCCCATATTAACGTTGAGTACTGCAACTCGGTTAAGTCAATTAAATATATATGTAAATACGTCAACAAAGGCAGTGATATGGCAATTTTTGGACTTTCGAATACAAATTCACCATTCGATGAAGTCACGCAATTTCAAATAGGACGTTACATCAGCAGTAATGAAGCTGTCTGGCGAATTCTGAATTTTAATATTCACGAGCGTTATCCAACAGTTGTACATCTTAGTGTACACTTAGAAAATGGACAACGAGCTTACTTTACGGAAGAAAATCTGTTACAGAGAGCTGCGCAACCAACGAATACGACATTAACAGCCTTTTTTTCAATTGTGCGGAACAGATTCATTCGTAAAAACGTTGCTGTACATGAAGTTCCAAAATATTATACATGGAACACGTCGAAGAAGCAGTTTTTCAGAAGAAAGCAAGGCACAATTATTCGGGAGTACCATGGAATACGTGGTTCTGATGCCTTGGGTCGAGTTTATAATGTTAATCCTAACAATACGGAGTGTTATTTTCTGAGAATGCTGCTTCATGAAGTAAGAGGACCAACGTCTTTCCAAGCACTGAGAACTGTAAATGGCAAAGTATGTTAAACCTACAGTGAGGCATGTCTTAAACTGGGCCTACTTGAAAATGATGAACACTGGGATAGAACACTAACCGAAACATGTCTTATGTGTCGTCCAGCACAAATACGCAAGCTCTTTTGCAATCATATTAACAACATGCACACCTTCCGATCCTAAAGGTCTTTGGGAAAAGCACATAGAAAGCCTTAGTGAAGATATACTTTGGCAAACACGTAGAACAAATCCCGATATGGAAATACAGTTTTCAGCAGACATATTTAATGAAGCACTTATATTACTCGAAGATGCATGCTTATACATTAATAACAAAGTCATTTCCCAACTTGGGTTGCCAGCACCGACACGCCATGGAAACATTGTTCGTGATAGAGATCTATTACGAGACCAAAATTACGACGTTGGTCAGTTACGAGTTTTCACTGAGACTCAAAAAAGTCTCTTAGTTGATGATCAAAGACAGGCATACACTAAAGTGATGCAATACATAGCAAACGGTAAAGGAGGAATTATTTTTCTTGATGCACCCGGAGGCACTGGAAAAACATTTCTTCTTAATTTGATACTTGCTGAAGTAAGACAGCAGAATACAATCGGCCTCGCTGTTGCATCATCTGGAATTGCATCCACTTTACTCGATGGAGGACGCACAGCACATTCAACGTTTAAACTACCATTGAATTTGAATCAAGCGGATAATTTTTCTTGCTACACGAAATTCGGGAATTGCCACGTTATTAAAAACATGTAAAATCATTATTTGGGATGAATGTACCATGGCACACAAAAAAGCATTTGAAGCGGTTGATCGTACTTTACGCGATTTGCGACAAAATAACCGACCAATGGGAGGAGCTCTAACACTACTAGCAGGTGATTTTCGTCAAACTTTGCCAGTCATTCTACGATCAACACCCCCTGATGAACTTAATTCCTGCCTGAAGGCGTCTCATCTTTGGAAAGACGTCACACTATCTACAAACATGCGTGTGAATTTACATCACGATGGTACAGCTAAAACATTTGCCAGGCAGCTGTTGGACATGGGTAACGGGAAATTGCCAAATGACCCTGTAACATGTGAGATATCGTTCCCGCCTAATTTTTGTCAAATGCTGCCATCAATCCAGGACGTGGTAATGAAAGTATTCCCAAATCTGCCAAATAACTTCAAAAATCATGATTGGCTGTGCGAACGTGCACTCCTAGCTCCCAAAAATGACGGCGTTAATAAATTAAATAATGAAATTCAATCGCAACTACCCGGGCCACTATAATGAAATACAAATCTATCGACACGATTACTGATGTGGATCAATCCGTCAATTATCCAATAGAGTTTCTTAATTCTTTGGAGCCACCTGGTATTCAACCACACATACTATTTTTAAAAGAGGGTCCACCAATAATACTGCTCCGAAATTTAGATCCACCGAAATTATGCAACGGAACACCCAAGCCCAGGGGCAATCATTGAAAATAGCTGGTGTTATTTTGGAAAATTCATGCTTTTCACATGGCCAACTGTATGTTGCTTGCTCCAGAGTGGGAACGCCAAAAAATTTATTTATTTACACACCAACTGGAAAAACAAAAAATATTGTTTATCAAAAGGCTTTATAATAAAAATTATTAACTAAAATATCTTTATATTTATTATTCACTTTGATCTGGTTGAAGGTTTGTAAAAATGGAGTATAATTATTTGACAATTGGTAACAAATACCAAACCAAAATTAATTAACTATCCTCATAAACAGGATGTCCAATAATATCATTACAAAAGCTCGCCTGGATGCATTGACGGAGGCACCCGTTACTGAATACAGCTACTTATAATTTTCTTTTCATATGTGATTGCAACTACAGCGATGTAAAGAGAGAATTCTTGCATAACAATCAAGGTATTTGAATTATATACCTCCCGTGCAACGCCGGGTAACTCAGCTAGTTCATAATAAAAAAACAATTAAAAATATCCAGGCATACGCATTAGTTATGTTTTTAAAAAATGAATAAAATGTATGCACTATGCAGATATCACAAAAAAAAAACAGAACAAAAATTGAATGGTACCAATTACGTAATTTTGCGAATTGTCAAAATAATACACTGTCAGATAAATTTACAATGTTAAAAACACAATTTGCTACCTATTATATTTTTGATAGCTAGTATAACAAAATATTATAATTATACTATTATACTATCAACTTCGGTTTTCCATCGTCGTAGTATAATAGTTTTATACTATTATACTATTATACTATGACGATGGAAAATCGGTATTAGTAAGAATCGCATGAATGATGCCTGATTTGCGATTATTATACCATAATTAAGAACGGTTGAAAATAGACCTTAATTTTGTAATAAATTATGGTTTATACGAATAACTTATCCAATTATTTCTCTGGGTGTGGTTCCCATATTTTTGTCACCCGGTGACTTCAGCTCACCCAAATCAAATTTTGCTATTATGGTTCTTACATTTGATTTACGCGGTGACTTCAACTCGCCGCATTCTAATTTTGTGTATTATGATTCTCGCGATGAGTGAGTCTAGTGTCAAATATGCTTACCTACAATTAGTTGGTGACTTTGTGAGCTAAAAGACAGAGAGCTAAATTTACTCGAGCAACAACAGGATAGGCTAAACAAAAACAATCTGCAGCAAAATAAATTTACAAATCTGGATATCAAAAGAAGAAAACTGCAATATAGAAGAGAGAAAATTAGATATCACCAATTCTAGACACTCCAGCAACTCAGAAGACTGAAACAAATAGTCAAAATAGTCGGTATAGTCAGAATATGTGTAATTTTAATAATGCTGATTTTTATTTTTTTATAATTTATGCACGTATATGTATAACAAAGTACAGTGAAATGTGTGAAAATGCGAAATATATTGAATTATATGTAGGTATAAATAGGTATTTGAAATTATGTTTGAAATTTATTAACTGTTTTCAATACATAAATACAAAATAAAATGAAATAAATATTAGAATGAATTTAGAATTTCATCTCGTACTCTCTTTCCTTTCTGCAACAAGTTTCTGTGTGTTCCGGATTGTTCGGGTTCTGAGTCACTCTCTAGGATGGTGTCGCTTAATTCTTCTTGGTCCTCGCAATCAGCCACTTTATAAAATCTACACATATTGTGTAGTACACAACATGTATTAATGATTTTTTTCTTTTTGATTTTTCGGGGCAATAATGTAGCTCTCTAGCTGCTAATAAACAGCGAAATCTAAATTTCAACAGCCCAATGGTCCTCTCTATTATATTTCGGGCTGAGGAGTGCATTTTGTTGAATCGAGCTTGACGGCTTTCTGGAGCTGCATTTTTATATGAAGTTATTAGATAGGATGACAACGGATACCCCGAGTCGCCCATAAAGGAAATCATGCATTGCAATTATTATCAAATAATACACATTTCATATAAAGCTATCTACATACCTAGAAGCCAGAAATTACGTTCACCATTTTCATAACTTTGAAGCATTGCAGCATTAATAGCGCTATTATTCCAAACGAAAGAATCGTAATTAGCTCGAGGATGTCTTAAATCTACATAACTTATGAAAAGGTTGTGATCACTCCTAGAAGAAACAGAATGAATGTTAATTTATATTGTATTGTAATAGAATATTTAAATAATTATTTGTAATTGAAAAGTTGCTTACTATCATAAAATTTAAGCTATAATACCCTTTCCTATTATAAAATAAATGTCGTTCATCTTTCTTTGGTCCAATTATTTTAATGTGGGTGCCGTCGACACAACCAACTACACCAGGAATATTGTGTTTCGCCATAAAATACATTTTGCATTCCAATTTTTCTGTCTCATCCCTTTCGAATTGAATCCACTCGTGCCACATATGGTGTTCAATTAAATCTACCACTTCGTTTATAATCAAAGAAACTGTAGGCTGTACCATTCCAATATTGTAGTCATCACCAATATTTTGCTGATAACTGTCAATTTCAATACAGGTGAGGGATACTTTAAATACGAGTAGCTGGCTTAAATTTTCCATCTAGTTTGTCAAGCAAACATCGAAGTACATCTTTATTTATTCGAAATATGCTAATGAATCTGAAAATTATCGATATGTATGTTGTAGAAATGTAAAAACATTTATAACCTATATAATTTGGCAACAAACTAACTTACCATCCGGAAGCGTGAAAGGATCTGATTTATTCCTTAATGATTTCCTTATTACAGAAACATTAATGCCGTCATCTTCGAAAAATAAGTCGACACTGCTTATCATAGTTGATAATTAAAGCACCCAAAATTAATATTTATCATTTTTATGTCGTTTTTTTTTGTACATCCATCCCCCGATTTACACGGTAGATTGGTTCCGCAGAAAACCGTGTAAATGGAAAATCGGGTTTTTAATGAAAAATCGTGTAAATCGCAAAATTAAATTAAATTCTTAGTTTACGGTTGTTTTTTTAATAATTCATTTATTTGTACGTAAAAATTTTTAAATAAATTTTTTAAATTTTTTTTTTTTTCAAACCGTATAAAAGCGAAATCGTGTAAAAAAGTACCGTGTAAATTGGAGGATGGGTGTACAAATGTGATTCTTGTAGATAAACACAGAAAAAAGGTTAGCGCTTATTGTCAAATATCAATTATACCAACTTGATGACACTAAAATACATGAAAAGCGAGAACCATAATACGAAAACAAGAGACACACGACTCATTAGGTGAGGTGAGTCTCTGGCTGAAATGAGAACCTATTATGGTTCTTGGGGTGTTAATGTTTGACATTTACGAAATCGGTTTCTTTACGCTTGAACAAAATGGAGAAATACTGAAAACATACTTTTAAAGTGGTGAGTCTTTTACCCAAACTGTAAGAAATTTACGTGGAAGATTCAGAAGAAATGAAAAGCCTACAGCGCAATTTGTGGATCAGTTTGTGAAGCGAGTTCGTGAAACTGGATTGTTATTGGATAAAAAAATGGAGACTAATAAAGTGAGAGACTACCCAAGACATGAAAGATCAAACCGAAGTTGCCATTGATGAGATAGGAGCCCATACAATCGAAAATATTCTGAAAAATTGGTTTGACGGAATGGGGCCCTGTACAGCCAGCCGTGGAAGTCACTTGAATAAAATTGTGTTGCATACTTAATGATAATGTACACTCTTTCTAATAAAACCAACCGCTTTGAAAAATATTCATTCGTGAATATGAATTTAGAGCCAAATTAAATTGCAAACGTTAGATGGACCACCCGATACATTATATTTACTTATGAAACATAGCGCGCAATCATTACACTTCATTCAACACCCAAAAGTTGGCCAAATGCTCTTGACAAGTCAGTTTAACACAGGAATCAGACGAATTTAAAATTTGGCTTATTTACAGTAACAATTGGTATAAGTGGTAAACACGGTAAATTTCATTTAACTGTTCCGATTTGTTTTTTTTCAAGTTTAGAGCATCATTTTTTATTGAATTGGTACAAAAAGAAACTTCAAGCAAAAATTGAAAGCAAATGGTAGTTTAATCATATAATCGTGTTGGCGCAGTAGGCGGTAAACACCTTTTGTTCTAAAACCGAAAGAGACTGAACTACAATTTCAAGGTTATTTTGTAATTATAGGTATCCTTTAGTAAAATACGGTGGACAACGTAAACAACGATTTCATATATGGCCACACTTGAAAAAATGGAAGTATTTCTGATGATAACTCAATTCTTCTAATGATTAAACTCAATTAAATTAAATTAACTCCATTCATACATTTTTTTTCTTCCCATTCTCACGAGTATTGAAGTTTTGGTTCAAAATTGTGTACAAAGTTAGGTTTTACCATGAATATCAAGAATATCGAGAGTACCGAATCAAGAGTACAACACTTTTTGACCAATCGTTTCTGCGACGAATTTCCCATTCGTCCGTTGTTTTATTTCTAAAATTGGAAAAATATAACTAGAGTTTTACGGTTGTATAACCCCATACATAACCCCTTTTTCTTTACGAGTAACAGGGATAGCAGAGACGCAACGATTTCAAAAACAACGTCAAGCAACACTAGCTACTTAGTACAAATTTGGGTGACCGCATGGGAACATGATGATGGAACGAAATCCCGCCCCCCTCACAACCGCCGATGGAAAAAATGTTGGAGGGAATAATAATAGTTGTTTTCAGCTTTTCAGAAAAAAGAACTTGCTGCACCAAGAAATTTGTATTGTCATTGTGCTGTCATAAAAAATACCTAATTAGGCTTTATTAGTTAGGTGTCTGTAACCGGGCGGAATCTATCCTCACTAACATTCCTTTCCCATCCCGCGATGTTGTTATATATTTGCGTTGGAAATGGGATTCTAAAATGATTTTTGGATAAAGTTCTGGAATATGGCCAGTTGTAATGGAACTTGGCTCTTCCTTAACAGGTTTGAGTGAAATTTGACATGCGTGAAAAAAACGGGATTCTACAATGATTTTTAGGATAAGTTCTGGAATATGGCCAATTAGGATGGATTTTCCTAATACCGGGATCCTACACTAACATTAGCGTGCTGCCACCCATTTTTCTTATATTTCTTTGATTGCGACTAAATTTTCCGGCAGATGTATAATAAATATATCAATATGAGTAATCTAAACAGGTTACGGCAGATGTATAATAATTATTGTTATTTTAAGTTACTCATATTGATATATTTAAATATATCAATATGAGTAACTGTTTGGTGAGTTCTTCACAAACGGCACAAAATCAAAACACCACAATTAATTTATATATTTTATAACACCACAATTAATTTATATATTGAATACATTTATTGAAACTTCGAATCAGCTGTCACAGTAGAGTAAATTCTAAAATAAATTTAAAGACATTAAAATTTTTATCTATATGTATTAGATTGATTATACTTAACTTATGATAATTTATTACCTAATCTGGGTTACCTTGAATTGTATAAAAATTATGATTATTTTATTAATTAATTTAGTTTTCTTGTTATGTAAACACTTACTTGCTGTCAAATCGAATTGTAGAGATTGGACGATTTGCACTTTTTAGTGATCAGAGTGGCATCTGTTAACTAACACAGTTAACTAACCATAATTGTGCGCAAGCATACTATTCTATTCAGTGTATTTTTTTTCTCTGTTGTTCAAAATGTTAGTACATTGGTCATGCATTAATCATTAAGAAACGAGCGGTCAAGCTAACAACATTGTACCTACTTAAAAATAATAATCATAAAATAAAAAAAACTTTTTTGTCAAAATCATTAAACCTTTTTTTTAAATTAATTCTGCTATCGTGCATCGGTTTACAATACAACCGCATCACAAAATCATATGGTCCTTCGAGCCGGATCGGTTTCATAGCTAAACATCAATCGTATCACAGCAATACCCAGCTTTCGAATATCAACCATCAACGATACTTCAATTCATAAGGGATTCAAAGAAACGATTTAAGTAAGTGAAACCATCAACTATTATACAATAAATTAATTCGCCAACAAATTCGGGCAATAACTGAAGTGAACAAACTGTAAATAGTGAAAGTGATTTTAACCCTATTATATGGGAAAATTAATATAGAAGCACGTGAATTAGTGGAAACTGAACTAAAAACAGTGGTTATAACCTCATTTGTTAATCGAGTTGCGAGTGTTAATTCGTTTCGAGTTTACGTAATTCGTGTTTTACAACATTAATCAAACACGAGAATTTGAGAAAATTTATTATAACCTCACTTTTAATCGAACCATATCCAATCACGTGTTTTTCATTTCGCAATATTACATAACTCGGTTTTTAGAGCATTTCGATTTAAAACATATTGTTTACAACACATTAAAACAAAAATTAATCGTGCAATTTATAATAACTTAATAATATAAAAATTAACACATCGCAAAGACCCGAAACAAAATGTCTGCTCCAGCATTAATCCAACAACGTGGTCGAATTTTTACAACATTGACTAAGGCAGTAAATTATGCTGACACCTTGCATGAGGATGTTTCAATCTACGACATTCAAGTGAGGCATGATAGAATTGAAAAATTATGGGACGAATTTTATGCAGTTGAGGACGCATTAATGCTTTTTGAAAATCAAACTTCAAAAGCAGACGAGTTCGAGTCAAAATATTTTAAAGTCAAAGCAATATTCATGCAAGCGATAGCACAAAGAACTATCCCGGATCCTCAAGATGCTGATAATGTCACCGAACGTCTCAATGCCACATTAGGCTCATTTGTTAATCAACAAAAATTACAACAAGACACATCAAAAACGGGCCTTAAATTGCCAAAAATAAACGTGGAGTGCTTTTCTGGAGAATATGCAGACTGGCCTTCATTTCGAGACCTATATGTCGCCTCCATTCATAATAACCACAATCTTTCTAACGTCCACAAATTTCAACTCTTAAAAGGTTTGTTGCGGGGTAACGCGGCTCTCCTGCTAAAACACGTTGCATTAACCGAAGCCAACTATAAGGAAGCCTGGGATAAACTCAACTCTCGTTACAACAAAACAAAATCGATTATTAATTCATATATAAAAAATTTTTATGAATTGCCGGCTGTGCATCAATCAAACGCTACGTCGCTCAGAACACTCGCAGAATCCGCCGACGAAATTTTACGAGGTTTAAAAGCACTCGGCGAATCAGCAGAAAGTCGTGACCATTGGATCATATATACTATCATGAGTAAGTTGGACAACGACTCGAAGCAGAGATGGGCTGTAGAATCTGTAGAAAATGATAACCCTACGATCGCAGATTTTCTCAAATTCCTAAATCTTCGATGTGATGCTTTAGAAGGATGCACAATTAATAAGCGACCAGGTAATCGATTTGAATCATCAAAGGGCAGAACAGCATTAAATGTAACCACAACGCAGCCAGCTTGCGCGTGTTGTAGCAAACCACATGCTTTATTTAAATGTTTACGTTTTAAACAATTTGATCTGCCGACACGCGTGGATTTAATCACAAAACAAGGGTTATGTTCCAATTGTTTACGAGCGAATCATACTACGGCTACCTGTTTTTCGAAGAGTTTCTGTTTTATTTGCCAACAAAGGCATCATACACTTCTTCACGGTCTAAAATCAGTCGAAGAAGTAACTACTATCCAACATGCAATAGTGCCCACGCCAAGTACGAATGAGGTCCCACAACATACTACAGAGATATTAAACAGCCATTTATTATCAAATAAAATCGAAGCACTAGATAACCAAAGTCAGTTAAATACGGCAATACAAACAGTATTGCCAACAGCATTGATCAAAGTTCAGAGTGCAGATGGAAGGATACATTTAGTTAGAGCGATGTTAGATTCCGGATCGCAAGCCAGCTTCGTTACCGAGCGCCTAATTCAATATCTTGGTTTTCCACGAGAAAGTTTGAATATTTCGATTAAAGGCTTATCTGGTTGTGATGCCGGCAAAACCAAAGGAGCCTCAAATATATTATTGATATCGAGATATGACAACAACAAAGCTACGTCAGTCAAAGCTTTCATCCTGACGAATCTGTCATCAAAATTACCAGCAATCGATCTGTATCTCGATGAAATGTGCAAACAACAGCTTCAAGGTTTAAGTCTAGCCGATCCCGAATTCACTAAATCAAGTAAAATAGATATACTTTTAGGGATGGATGTTTTCTATAAAATACTAGACCGAGAAATCCGAGTAGTAAACGATCGACTAACAGCATTTAATACCATATTTGGATGGGTAATTGGTGGTAAGTTGCCTGAAACTTCAAACAATGTCATCTCGTGCAATATTTCATGGTCAGAAAATGACATCAATCACACGCTTCAAAGATTTTGGCAATTGGAGAATGTTCCTGAAAATAACCAACCATCAAAAGATGACATTATATGTGAGGAGTATTTTAAATCCAACTTCGCAGTAATTGACGTTCATTACAACGTGAAGCTTCCATTTCGAGATGAGTTAATGCCACTCGGCGATTCACTTCCTACTGCCACATCTAGAATGCTGAATATGGAAAGAAGGTTTGCTAAGAATTCTAAGCTTAAAGACGAGTACGCTAAATTTATGCATGATTACGAGAGCCTTGGACATATGCGACGTTTGAGCTCAAATGCAGAAACCACGGGCATCGGTATTTTTTACCTCCCGCATCATGCTGTAATGAAGCAAACGAGTTCGACGACAAAACTTCGGGTAGTATTTGATGGGTCAGCGAAATCGTCGAAAAATTTAAGCTTAAACGATAATCTATTGGTTGGACCATCAATACAGAAGGACATATTTACGATACTACTAAGATTTAGAAGACATGTAATAGCATTTTCATCGGACATAGAAAAAATGTATCGTCAGATTATGGTAGCAAGACCACACCAAAATTATCAGCGCATTGTATGGCGTGATGAACCAACCGAGGAAATGAAACATTATTGCTTAAATACAGTCACATACGGTCTTTCTTGTTCTGCGTTTTTAGCGATCCGATCGCTTCATCAAGCTGCATTCGAACATTCAACAGATTACCCACAAGCTGCCAACATAATTACATCAGATTTTTATGTTGATGATTTGTTATCGGGCTCTGACACAATCCAAGGCGCAATCAAGTTGAAAAAAGACTTGTGTAAAATTCTGGGAAATAGTGGCTTTCATCTAAGGAAGTGGAGTTCGAATAACGTCGATTTCATAACATCTCTACCAAAGGAAATTCAAGGAGAAACTGTAGTATCGATAGAAGATCAATCAAATTCACTCAAAACACTTGGCATGAAGTGGATTACGTCACAAGATATATTCTCATTCAGTTATCCTGAATTTAACAACGATGAAATTACGAAACGTACATTACTGGCAAATACTTCAAAGTTATTTGATCCGATAGGATGGCTGACCCCAGTTACGATCCGTCTAAAAGTGTTGTTCCAATCGCTTTGGCTACTCAATCTTGATTGGGATGAAAGATTACCAGATAATATTACCCAGAAGTGGATCACATTCAGAAAAGATCTTAAACATTTAAACAAAATTGCAATGCCTCGTAGATTTTCAATTAATAAAGACGTAAAGGCTATAGAGTATCATGGTTTCTGCGATGCTTTCGAAATTGCTTATGCCGCGGTAATTTATGCAAGAACATTTGATGAAGAGGGCAACATATATACGAACTTGGTAACCTCAAAAACTAAAGTAGCACCGCTGAAGCAAATATCATTACCACGTCTGGAATTATGTGGTGCCTTGCTGCTTGCAAAATTGTTTAGAGTACTTTGTGATGCACTGGAAATCGAGAATACCAACATATTTGCTTGGTCTGACTCTAACATTGTGCTAAGCTGGTTAACCGAAGTCCCCAGAAAATGGAACTGCTTCATTGCAAACAGAACATCCACAATACTTGACATATTACCAGCTGAAAAATGGAGACACGTTCCATCGAAAAGTAATCCAGCTGATCTTCCATCAAGAGGTACTTCGACTGCAAATCTTTTATCAGAATATTTATGGTGGAATGGCCCTCCATGGCTGGCTAAATCAGAACATCATTGGCCGAACCAGGCAAAATTGATACCAACCAATTTAGAGCAAAGGAGTACATGTCTGCATTCAAATTTAGAAGAAGATGATAATCAAACATTGAATCATTTGTTTGAAAAAATTTCAAATTTTAAGAAGATAATACGAATTTTAGCACAATGTTACCGATTTGCCGAGAAATGTCATGGCATCGACACTAACACTACCTTCCTACTACGATTCAATACAAGAAAGCCAAGGAATTATGTTTAAGATGGGCACAAACTTCGGAATTTAAAGAAGATATAATACGGATCCAACAGAACAATAATTTGAGTAAAACTAGCAAATTAATCAGCTTGAATCCATCGCTTGACAGTTCCGGTCTAGTTCGTGTCGGAGGGCGATTATCCAATTCATCGCTACCCCAACATACCAAGTTTCCTATAATACTACCCCAAAGAAATCCTGTAACCAAATCACTCCTCTTATCCTTACATCAACAATATCTCCATCCGAATCCCTCAACATTATTATATCTTTGCAGATTAGAATATTGGGTGATTGGCGCCAGACGAATCATAAAGCAAATAACACTATCCTGTCCAAAATGCTATAGGTTGAAGCTTGCAACAGCGCAACAATTAATGGGTCAACTACCTGCCGCAAGAGTCCTGCCGAGCAAACCATTTTTAAACGTGGGGATCGACTATGCAGGTCCAATTTATACCAGCTCAAGAAAGGGGAGAGGCGCAAGGAAGATCAAGTCATACATTTGCCTTTTTGTATGCATGTCAACGAAGGCTATCCACTTAGAACTCGTGAGCGAGATGACTACCACGGCTTTCCTCGCTACTTTTAACAGATTTACAAGTCGGAGAGGACTTCCAAAGAATGTATACAGCGACAACGGCTCCAATTTCATTGGAGCTAAACATAAAATAGAAGAGCTACAATCCATTATTCAGAAAAACCTACGGGATGAGCAGATTCTTCATACATTTAACGATTTAGAGATCAACTGGCATATGATACCTCCATCAGCTCCACATTTTGGGGGGTTATGAGAGGCGCGTGTCAAATCCACAAAAAATCACATAAAAAAAGTCATTGGCGACACCGCATTAACCTTTGAGGAAATGTCTACACTTTTATGCCAAATAGAGGCAATCCTTAACTCCAGACCTCTTATTCCTTTAAATGATGACCTCAATGATATCGAAATACTCACGCCAGGTCATTTCTTGGTCGGATCAGCAATAACATCTTTACCTGCGAACGATCCTGATGATAGCAAATCCACATATAGAAACCGTTGGCAGCTTGTCCAGAATATGGTCAGAGGATTTTGGAAGAAATGGCAAGTCGAGTATCTTACCACCTTACAGCAACGTCCAAAATGGCAAAACACATCAAACAATTTTAAAGTCGATGATTTGGTACTAATCAAGGATACAAACACACCAGCTTTGCAATGGCCAAGAGGACGAATTATTGCAGTACATCCTGGAAGCGATGCGAAAGTAAGAGTCGTTACCGTAAAAACAACAAAACGTATTATCAAACGGCCGGTTACCAAATTATGCCGACTTGTTGGAGATCAACTGAGTTAATCCATCATGTATTCACGGCCCGGGAGTATGTTTGGTGAGTTCTTCACAAACGGCACAAAATCAAAACACCACAATTAATTTATATATTTTATAACACCACAATTAATTTATATATTAAATACATTTATTGAAACTTCGAATCAGCTGTCACAGTAGAGTAAATTCTAAAATAAATTTAAAGACATTAAAATTTTTATCTATATGTATTAGATTGATTATACTTAACTTATGATAATTTATTACCTAATCTGGGTTACCTTGAATTGTATAAAAATTATGATTATTTTATTAATTAATTTAGTTTTCTTGTTATGTAAACACTTACTTGCTGTCAAATCGAATTGTAGAGATTGGACGATTTGCACTTTTTAGGGATCAGAGTGGCATCTGTTAACTAACACAGTTAACTAACCATAATTGTGCGCAAGCATACTATTCTATTCAGTGTATTTTTTTTCTCTGTTGTTCAAAATGTTAGTACATTGGTCATGCATTAATCATTAAGAAACGAGCGGTCAAGCTAACAACATTGTACCTACTTAAAAATAATAATCATAAAATAAAAAAAACTTTTTTGTCAAAATCATTAAACCTTTTTTTTAAATTAATTCTGCTATCGTGCATCGGTTTACAATACAACCGCATCACAAAATCAGTAACCTAAAAAGCTATTGTCTTTGGCAGTTTCCGTAATCCATGCAGCTGTCGAGGTTTATCTGCTATGAGGCAGATCGAAAATCGGTGGAGAAATAATCTGTAATTTCCATATTACAGAATTTTATCTCAAACCTATTTTAGAATCCCACTTCCAACGCATATATTGAATTGCATCACAATCGGTTTAGGAACAGCTAGGTTAGGTTAGGTTAGGTTGGAATGGCTGCTTAGGCCCACATAGACTGATGACGGTCCATTGAACTTACCCTAGTGTTTATGCCTTCTGAGTGCCAATGCTGGACACGAGCAAAGGAAGTGGACCAACGTCTCTTCCTCCTCTTCGTCCAAGCAGCTTCTGCAGAAGTCATTTGCCTCCAGACCCAGCCTTCTGGCATGTTCTCCAAAAAGGCAGTGTACCGTGAGAATTCCTACGACCGTTCTTAATTCAAGTCTGTGTAGGAATATTAATGCCCTAGTGCGCTCCAAGTCCAGCTTTGGCCAAACTTGTCTTGCAACTCTATAGGTGAGGGTGTCAGACCACCTTTCCCCCGCTGAGGATAGCGCCTGCTTCCCAATTGCTTGTCTCAGCGCTGTGATAGGCCTCCCCAGACTTGCCCTTTCCGGTTGCAGCTGGAGAGTCGTACCATGCCTATCAATTTCATCTGCCCTGCAGTTCCCCATGACGCCCGAGTGACCTGGGACCCAGATTACCTGGATATTGAAATGCTTACCCATCTCATTTAGAGATGAGTGGCGACTCAACGCCACCCGTGATGCCAAAGACACCGATTCTAACGACCGGATCGCCGCTTGACTGTCCACATAGATTGCGATATCATCTGTGGATACCACATTATGCTTCAACCACGGCATGACCTCCTCAATCGCTACAACTTCAGCTTGGTACACGCTGCAGTAATCGTAGGTTTAATGTAGTCAAGATTCGCCAGCTCATCCTTCAACGATCTAACAATAGTAGAGTGTCCTGTACTAAGACACCTCCACTGAGAGACGGATGCAAGTCGTACAGCCGTATTTGCCGTCATCTGTTTATCAAAAATGTCAACCGGAAGAAGGTGCAACTTAACCTCTAAGGCACTTGTTGGTGTCGACCTCAATGCCCCGCTAACAAGCATACAGGCCGTTCCTTGCACCCTCTCAATCCTACTTTTATAAGTTACCTTGTCCAGAGCTGGCCATCAAACACCCACCCCATACATGAGTACAGGTCTCACTACAGCGATGTAGAGCCAGTGTACCAGCTCCGGTTTCAGACCCAATCTATGACCAATTTTGTTCCTACAGGAGTACAAAGCAATAGTAGCTTTGTTTATTCTCTCCAACATATTGGGCCTCCAACTAAGCTTACTATCTATGATAATGCCCAGATATCTAGCTCTATCAGTAAAAGCAAGTGTCGTGCCATTTAAGGTAAGAAGGACAACTACCGGGATTTTGTATTTCTTAGTGAAGAGTATCAGCTCTGTCTTGGATGGGTTAATACCAAGTTCATATTTGCCAGCCCATTTCGTAACGATGGTAAGCGCATTCTGCATTATTTCTACAATCGTGCCCAGGAATTTCCCGGTAACGAAATATTCGATTTTTCAATCGTACACACCAAGGCGTGCAGAGAATTATTCGATTTCTCAATCATACACACCAAGGCGTGCAGAGCAGTGTCCACAGATCTACCCTTTGTGTACGCATGCTGAGACGGTGCCCACTTCCTGGCACCTATTTTATCTCTAAAGTATACATCCAGCAGCCTTTCCAAGGTTTTCAAAAGAAACGATGATAGAGTTATTGGTCTTAGGTCCTTAGGATAGACATGTGAACTTTTCCCCGCTTTCGGCATAAACACCACATTGACCTCCGTCCAGTAACTAGGAATATAGCCCAGCTTCAAACACCCTTTGAATATAGCTTCCAGGAACGGAAGAATAATTACTGAGTTGTTTTGAAGTTCCGCTGGTATAATTTGATCCGGACCAGCCGATTTAAATGGTTTAAAACCCCTCAGTGCCCATAGGAACCGTTTCCTGGTTACGATATCCTCTGTAAACAATGACAGTGATTCCTGATGATTGCTATGCACCAACAGGTCTTCAAAGCTCCCTGGGAAGTGTGTCTCGAAGAGAAGCTCCAGAGATTCTCCACTAGAAGCTGTCCAAGATCCGTCCGGTTTTATCAAACAACTGGGACTAGCTGTACTTTTGGAAAGAATCTTCCTTAGGCGGGAGGTTTCGGATACTTCTTCCATTTTATCACAGAAGGTTCTCCAAGACCTCCTTTGTGCCTTTCTTAATTCTTTCCTATAAATCCTGAGTTTATCCTTATGTGAGTCCCAATCCTGAGCCTCCCTTGTATTTTTGGCTCTATTAAAGCTGTCCTAGTAGCCTTACGATAGGTTCCCAGTTCGCTGGACCACCATACTGGTTTTTGCCTACCCCTAGGCTTAACCCGTGGGCAGGCAGCACGAAAGGATCGGTAGCATTCGCTAGTAACGCTAGCCACCATGACCTCCAGCTCCCGAACGGTCGTCGGGGCTCCAGAACCCTCGACGGCAACAAATCCTCCAGTAATGCCCCATATTTGCTCCAGTTGGTCCTTCTAGGGTTCCTGAAGGCTTCCCGGGTAGCAGTGTGAATATCGAGGCTATAGGTTAAATATCGATGATCAGAAAAGGAGTGTTCCTGATGAAGAATATTATTTGAGGCAATGGTCACGTCTAGAACCTCTTGCCTGCTACTAGTAATAAATGTGGGCTCTCGCCCAATATTACACTCACCTCTTTCGTTAATGTCCGTGCTTCCATCAACTCCCAGTACCACACCTACCTTTGATTGTTCCGCTTCTCGGATCAGCTCCTCCAGGTTATCCGGAGGAACCTCCTTCTCCCGGTTCATGTAGGCTGAAACTAGTCAGAATCTACAAGTGCCTACTTCCAGGCTAACTGCAGTAGTGTCACCATTGCTGTATTGAGAGAGAAGGAAAAGATTAATATTATTTTTCCCAAGAATACAAGATCTGATCTTCCCAGACTTACTAGAGGATATAATTGTGTACCCCTTGGTTCTGAGGCCACAGATCCTGTTGTTATTAATCTAAGGTTTTTGGATTAGTATCACATCCTCACTCGAACTAGCCAGCCTGAGGAGTAAAGCTGCCGAAGCAGCCTTAGAATAGTGAGGGTTAATTTGAATTATCTTAACCATAACCTTTTAACCTTTACCTACCTCTATGGTATATTCCTGCTACCGCAGGAATATTATTTCTCGGTATTGTGGGATGCGCCGGATTTGCCCGTCTCGCTAACCCTCATACCCTCTATAGAGGACTTGCCAGTTCCCTCCCGTCTAGCCGGCCTGCCGTCATCCTCCTCCATTGGTACACCAGCTCCTTCGTTTATGTGTTTCTCCTCATCTTCCAAGTGAATCCTAGCCAGAACTAAGTCGCCAGATTCACCCTCCCCCTACCCTCAGCTTCTCCGCCGATGCTGCTGGTACCCCATTCAGGCCAGGGGCTGGTTGCCACCATCTCCCGGTTGGCCTCCCGTACGCGCTTCCGCCCCATCCTTTTTATAAACGTTGAGAGTAATTGACCCGAATCCGAAGTTCTTTACTCCCTTTCGGACTCCTTATTTATTACCATAATTCATAATTTCGAGCCCCCCTTCGCCTCCTCCTGCTTGACGATCTATGGGTTACTGGCCTGAATGATTTTCAAAACCTCGTCAGGGCTAGCCGGTTCAGATGCTAACGGCTAACTGCCGCAAGCTTTGCGCCTGGCCACACCTCCCCTACTTTGGCTATAGCCTTTTTATATAGATCCACAGATCTAGAGTCCGAGCATGCAGTCATCTTCACACGCCCTTAATACCATCCCGCATCTCTGCAGGATGGGGGTGGTCCTGGATTTTCTCCCAAGACCTTTAAAATGACGAGGTTGAGTGCATTATACACCAACCTCCATTTTTCCGCCGTGATACTCCCATCTACTTAACTTTCGTCAATTACGGCTAACATCAACACATGCTCTCTCCGCTTTGTCCCTACGTTAGAACTCGGCTTCTTGTCAGTCAGCAATTTGGCTCCGATTGCTGTCGACTACTTCCACCTCGTCCTGGGACCGCTGTCTTTTCGACACATGGTCCCTTTCCGAGCTTCCGCAGCCCACAGTGCTCCTTGCACAAGCTACTGATGTTCTTTGTTCTTCCGTGAGCTGCCCCTCGGGGGTCGCAGCGCACTTCTCGAGAATTCGGAATGCCCAGCGGCGATTTCTGTACCGCCTTTTCGCCGGAGGAATGTCTCTCGTCCTACTCCCGTGTGCTGCATTGGTACCGCTAACTCCCAGGACTGGTGCCCTAGAGTCAACCACCTTTGCAACCTTAGAGGCCCCACACATCTGGTTCGAGGTACCTCCCTTCGCTGATACCGGCTTTTGAGGAGAGCCGGTGCACTTGGTTTTCTTGTTGCTAGATCCTTTCATTTTGATTCCCACGAGTATCGGAGAAATAAAGGTCCGCCTGCGCAGAGATCCGTATACGCAGGTAAGGCTAATTACAACTGGAGGTCGCCAGGTATCCAGAGGGCTCCGTTAGTGACTGGGCTTTGTTAAATGGGCCCCCAGCCTAGTTGATCATGAGCGCAGGTCGCTTAACACCTTAATCCAGCCCATTCGGCTCGCTAGCACCCCGGCCTCCCAGCATCCCCTTCCCACCGCTCCACATTCTCTCTCTCATTCACCTATTTACATGGAGAGCCCAATCCAATGGGATCCATTCTATTCCCAGGGTCACCCGTTTATAGGGTACGTACCCTCATCACCCGCGGAGACTCCGGAGGTGCATAGAGGACATGACGCACAGTCCGTCGTGGTTATTGGTCGATGGTTTTCTGGCGCCATCCGTTCGTCTTTCCATGCTGGGCATCATAGGCACTCAGAATTTAATGAACTGAGGTTACTCACCCCCCAGTTCCCTGAGACTCTCCCACCAGCTGGACTGCGGTTGAGGGCGGCTTATTTAATTCGCCGCTAACCTACCTATCGATAGGCCGTCCATTATCCACCACCTGTGACCTCCCCCCCCCTCCCCCTGATAGCTGCAGTACGCCACAGGAACAGCTAAGTTCCATCTAAATTTTTCATATTTCAGAAACTCATCTAAAAATCATTTTAGAATCCCATTTTGATCGCATATGTCAAATTTCAATAAAATCGGTTAAGGCATAGCCAAGTTCCATCCTAAATAGCCTTATTTCAGAACTTTATCATTTTAGAATCTAGAATCTGATTTTCAACGCACATGTCATATTGTAACGAATAGCCAAGTTTCATCCTAGTTGGCCATATTCCAGAACATCACTCTAAAAATCATTGTAGAATCCCATTTCCATCGCTCGTGTCAAATTTCACTAAAATCTGTTAAGGAATAGCCAAGTTCCAACACAATTGGCTATATTGATTTTTTATCCAAAAATCAAACAGCGATAATCAAACCGATATGGGCACATGATATTCAGTTATGGGGATACACCAGCGCTTCAAACAGAGAACTCCTGCAACGAACCCAAGCATGTACATTCGAAATAGTAATATAAATGTCGACATTGGTTTTAAAACGGACTGCTGAACCTGTAAATTTATTAAATGTTTATATTATACATATACATAAGTATAATCTAAATTAAAAAAATTGTGAGCACTAACAATAAGTATTAACATTGGTTAAAACTTAAATTATGTAATAATTTTAGCTTAAGATTAGATTACTTCTTGTGAGTTTCTTATACTATATACTAGAAAGTGTTAAAAAAAATAGTAAATGATTTCTTTTTCTCACATAGGAAAAAATTAAATT
Organism: Tipula vernalis; assembly: GCA_958295665.1. Taxonomy (NCBI): domain Eukaryota; kingdom Metazoa; phylum Arthropoda; class Insecta; order Diptera; family Tipulidae; genus Tipula; species Tipula vernalis. The sequence goes on along the minus strand of OY282559.1, from coordinate 218,419,046 downwards.
CCAGGTTTCTGAAAAATGACTTGTACTTCCTTTAAATTGAACAGCCAGGTTCTTGTAAACCGTGGACTTCGTAATTTGAAATGATATTAAAAATACCATACGTTAGCATAAATATGTTTTTCGATAGAGAACATTTTTTAATTTACATAAGATCAAATTCAAACAATTTTTACCAGTTAAAATTTTAGAATAGCATTGAAAAATTATAACATATGTGATTATTAGTTAACGCGTTTTCTGGAATCTTTAAACCTAATGAAATGACTTTAATAAATATAACTACCCTATTTCGGTCGGTCTTATAACTGCATATTTGAAAGCGGCTTTTCTTATCCAATTTTGTTCTTTTTTAATAAAGGCTCAGTTTCTTCTGGTTGATTTTTTGATGGGATACATTTTTGGTGCTGATCATTGACAGTTTTCTTAGTGGTATACTAAGACTCTTATCCAAATGAGATCGTTGAACAATTTGCGGTTGAAAGGAAGATGTGTTATAAATAATGACCACTTTTGATAAGTAAATGGTTGTTTGTTCGTAAACACCAAAATTATTCGAGCATTTATGCTAGCCAAATTTATCATTGGAAAGTACAACCGACGGGAATTTCGAGTAACATTATATATAACTCCATAATCTCTGGTAACGACTTTGTACCGGTAATAATATTGCCATTGTTAGGCACATAAAAGAGTATCGTTGCTTTCTTCTAGTATTCAAAAATGATAGATTTTATTGCCTGGTTTTTGGCAATACAAAATATTGCCAGCAAACCCCTTTGATTCTTCCGGATGGTTCTAACCAAAGTAGTTGGGGTTTTTAAGAGATTTGTAGCCATGGAGTAACTCGTAAACCAGTTTAGAGAATTTTGGTCTTCATCAAAGTGTGCATTTCACCAAGATACATTACAAGATATTGTAATTTTTTTAAAGCGGTGTATTACAACTTTCACACCAATACTATGCACGTCCTCAAAATAGCACTCAATGCATTATTAATCACAGATTTGATTATAGATTAACGTCTTAATACACAAGAAGAAATAGATTCTATTGAAATCATCAAATGATGTATAATAGTAACTATCATCTGAACATATAACACCATCAGCATTAACCATCTGACATTTTAATCTGGAAATCAACAGTTAATCTGTTTTCTCCAAAAATCTCAGAAGACAAAAAAAAAATTACACACATCAAACAAAATCTATATTTGTACAAAAATTAGAAATTATACCGGAATATCATCGAACTCTAAAGTTCATGTAAATATTGTTCACACAAAATGTTCACTGTACTGTCTGTGTGTTCTGTCCAAACAAAACATATTCATATGTAAAATACGATTAAAAAATAAATTTTTAGTTGATATTCATATAAAACCAAATAATCATAAAAATCATTTTCTTACGTGCGTTTTATATGTTCGTCTTCTCGCCTAAAAAAGAACTCAATACAATAAATAAACTAAAGTCAATCTTAAACAAATTGTTTTATTGTTTATTTATTTGGATTTTTTTTTTTTTAATTAAAATCTTAAACTAACTAAAATACAAACACTGGGTGTAATAGAAAGATCAAATAGCAATAACAATGGGTAGTAAGAAGATAATAACGAAGAACTATTTTTATTTATTTATATTTACACGGAATACATCTTCAGGTCTTACTGTCTTTATTATTTATTTTCTGTGTTAGTTTTATGCTTAAATCGTCAATTCAATCTATCCATTCATATTCTTCAATAAATAAGTAAATAAATATTTAAAGTATCTTTCAGATAACAAAAAATCTTTTATCTTTTCATCTTATGTCTCTCCAAAGTAATTTGGATAGCACCAGAGTTTCGTGAGAGTACAGTATCTGCAGAAAATATGCGTCACTAGATCACCTAGCACGCTGAATATTTATTTCGTTCACTATAATCCGTCAATTTTATCGTCTTATGTCTTACTATAATCTCAAAAAATGTTTTTTCCGCTTTTTTGTCTGTACCGTCGTATGTATCTAGTGTTTGTGGAAATAGATTTCAATTTAAATTGATTGTAACAGTTGTAATTGTTATTTTGGAAAATAAAATAAAAAGATGAGGCAAAGTGGAAATGTAAAAGAAAATTCGTGATAAATTTATTAACTGTAACATGAACATCAAAGTGTTTTTTTTTTAGTTCTATTCGCTTTGTGGTTTTAAATCAAATGGTATTTTATTAAGATTTTTGGTATCGTAGAATAGGCACAGCTCGTTATTAAAGATCAGTGTTGTATTATCGGATCAAATTACCGTTAAATTTATTATGCTAAAGTTAATGAAATTATTTTGTCTAATTGTTTATCTGGTAATGATGTGGGGATTAATTGGATGCTAGAAATTGTTTGGATTATAGGACGCGCGCGTGAGATGATTATAAATTAAGATGTGTTACCTGATGATCGAACAGCTGGAAGAAAGTCAAACAAATGATTAATTTATGATCAATCATTGAGAAGATTAGTGAAGATATGGTGTTTGCGGGTTGGTTGATTTGGCGTTGTATTTAAATAAATAGGATAAATATTTTTCGTTTATTTGGAAACCAAAATAAATACTAGAAATTAATGAGCTAAACATAATTTTATTCTAAACAATTACATATAGGGAATCCTACTATGACAGAAAACATAAATTTTGTTCAGAATTTTTCTTTACCTAAGGCGTTTGCCTACCAAATTGATAAAGCTTTGTTTTAAGCTCATTCATATCTATTTTTTGTATGAAATTATTCGAAACAGATGGCTTAATAAAAACTTAAAATCATTAGAAAGGTTGTTAGTGAAAGGTAAGGAGGCAATCAGCTTGGTGATACTATAATGATAGCAATCTCGAAAATATCTACGCGGACTAAATTCTTATACTAAATGAATAAACAAAAAATAGCATGGTACGTGGCCGAAATTCAAATTTATTGTTACAGAAAGTAAAATTCCATTTAAAATATATAAACAATAATAGTGTCTTTACCTAATTAAATTCATTTGGTATGCAAATAAAAAACGCAGTCTTATAAAATAGAAACTTAGGAGCTGACCCATGCAACGTTTATATAGATTTCAGTTTTTGATTCCTTTTATGACTTCCTTTTGGTTCCTATTTTGAAATTTTCGAAATCTTAGTGAGGTTTGCTGTTATTTTGAAACGTTTCCTCGACGATTACGGAATCTTCATTATTTTTCACATCATCGTTAGCTTAATCTGTTGCACGATTAAGAGTATTGGATGAAAATTCATCAAACTTCAAAACTACTTTATAATAGTTTATATCATTCGCCGACATGTACTGGACCATTGCTTGGAGATGCGCTTTTTTTGTATGCAATAATTCTGGTTTATTTTTTGTCAGTTGAATTTCAGAACATTCTAGAGCCAAAAGAAAAGCTTAGAGCCAAAAGAAAAAGCTGCATCTTTGTGCGTGGAAAATCGAGCGTCGTAAAATCTCCGGGGATATTTGAAAATTTTGAGCTTCGAGTAAGGAAATTTTAAAATATCGAAAAACGGGTTCACTTAGCTTGCAAAATTCGTGGAATCAGTAGCCTTCATTTACTTGATAATTACTAGGATTTTGTCGATTTATTGATTTTGTTGCGAAGAAGTCTCATTCGAGAGAAGAACTTATATACAGCTATTACTTTTTCTATGCTGCTGTGAATGTTAGCAACATTGTGTATTTTCCCATGCCCGGCAACTAAATACTTCATGGGGAAGTTTTATGATGTGAGGATTAGTTTTTGTAACGTATAGAATGGCAGTGGATATAAACGAGATTTTATTTTGGGGCACACACGAATCACCTGATGAGTAGACCAACATTTTCAGTACGAAACCAAACTATAAACACAATGAGCTGAAGGGAAGTTCTCATTTTTTGTTTAGGGTTATTTACTTTGTATAAGTCTTGGGGTAAAGTAGGGCGGCATTGATATTTCTACTTTTTTGGAAGATGTATTATAAATGATTGGCCTGCCCTCTTAATTTTTTTCTGATAACCAATCGAAAAAAGTTGTGAAAGCTGATTATTGTTAATATATTTGGTCTATAAAAAGCCGAAAGAATTCTATTAACTTAAATAAAATATGAGAAACTAAATGTTCGGCGAGATTGATCGTTTTGCGTTCTTGTTTTTCTAGCAGTAAGGCTCCGAAAAGTTTTTTTTAAGATAAAATCATGCCTCCGTTGGGCGTCTAAATAATAAAATGAGTTCAACTGATCCTGCCGTTTAATGTACATCACATTTTGGTACATAAATATTTGCATTTATTCAAGAATCCTTTTTAGTGTCCAGCGCTTTATAAGCAAAAGTATTTTGTTAACATTTGTGTATTGTTCACCAGCTTGAAACTTTTTTTGGGAATATTGCTTGTTCAGATTGAGCGATTTCGTATATGTTTTCGTTTTTTTTTTGGTGTTGATGGAGAATTATTACTGAATTCTAATATTTCGCCTGATGGTAGGTACAACTTTATTAGCTCAATAAAGTCAAAAACTATTGCAGAATGTTTGTACCTACAACTATTTTTTTATACTATCTTTCAACTAAAAAGTAATAACGAATTTGAGTAGATATTTAGAAAGAGCGTACTTACAACTGTGTTATTCTAAGGTCGCGATGTATTGCGTTACTCAGTTAATTTCTTTGTGTCCATTTTTATTAATCACCCATTATTTATACTTAACTTTGTAATTCTGCCAATATAGTACATAACCATTGTTTGTTTAAATTTTTTTTGTCCAATCTTTTTCTTTGTATTAGGTATTTCCTCCTTTTTCGTTGCAAAAAAACACGTTTATTTTGAGAAGATGATATTTTTTATTTCAATCAAAATATTTTTCGTCATTTGCTACATCTTTTTCCCATCTTTCTGGCAATAAGTGGAACCCACGGTGAAAGGCGTCAATTGCTCGTCGATTTCAGTTTAGTCGATTTTAGATCTAAACCATGCTGCATTGAACGGAACACGTGATAATCGGAAGGAGCAATGTCTGGTGAATATGCGGCTGGGCGAAAATTTTTCAACCAACTGACAATAACAAGTGTGATAATAGTAAGTGTTAACCATTCAACAATAAAAATGCGGTTTTTTTATGTTTTGTTTACTGATATTTCGTCATATATTGGGGTAGGTTTCAAATTTGTATCTCACGTACAGTGGTGTAAAGTGAAATTTAGTGTAAGATTATCCAAGACTATCTATATGAAAAAATGGTTGGAAAGAATATTAGCGAAAAAGAAAAATCTGCTGCAACCGCTATCATTGAAACGGGGCAACAATCTTATAGTTATATAACCGGAAAACCGGGCATATTTTTTCTAAATTTAAACACTGTAATCGACTTTTAAAATAATATTTATGTGGTTTCAATAGGTGCGCAAGTTTTTTGACCAACGACTGTAGGTTCGGAAGCAACGGGAATGCTTCATCTCCGACAAAAACAGAGACATTCAACGTTATATAAGTGCATGAAATTTTTAAGCCTTTGTATAAAAAATAACAACAACAACAAACAATTATTTTCCATAAATGTTTTGTTTAACTTGGGCTAGTACATCCAAAACATAAAAATGATGAAATTCAAACATGACGTCCGGCCCCATTCCCATATAATAATATGTTTCAATTTCGTTAGTAACATTTTTTCAAATAGCTTTGAGATTGTGGGCAGCATGCTTATTGGTTCGCATGATCGCGTTGAATACAAATGTTATTAGTTTTATGCATTTATCTGGTAATTTCCTTATCATTTTTCCAGTAATGAGATCATGTCCTGATGCCTTTTTCGGGCTTATGCAAGTTTCAATTGTATTCTTAACTTTCTTCCAATTATATTTTATAGGTTTGTAGGATAAGCACGAAATAATTATTTTCTTCGTGTGGAGCGAATACTATTGTTAAATTAGCAGCAAACGCATAGACTTTTTCTTCGATTCGAATTTTGTTGTTTTTGGCCTTTTTAAATTTTTTATTGCCTTTTAGAAAGAATAATCGTTACTATCGGTTGCGAAAAGATCACTTAAATAGTTGTTTATGCTCTGGTTTTCTTCTTCCCGCAAAGCAAACTTAGGGCCTTAATAGCTCGATTTAATTTCCATTTAAATAATGGTGATTTTGTTTACTGCCATTGACGGCAAATTTTTCGCTTTTCCGGTATATTATGTGACAGTTTATTTACTTTCTCAGAACTACTTATGACAGGTGTAGCATTTTCAGCTGATAATGACTTGACATCTGTTAGATTTTCTGCCGCCGCATCAATATTAGCTGGTGTGATCAGAGGAATATTATGTAGACAATTTTGTTCGACTAGTCTCCTATATTGATCCCAATTAGTTTGCTTGGTTGTAAGACGGTTCGGCGTTTCGTTCCTTAGGACATCGGTACTCAGTGATACTATTCCCGATGAATGACTAGAAGACAGATCATAGCAGTCGGGGGCCTTAGCATATATACGTGGAATGCCCTTAGTTACACAAAAGATAGTTAAATCAGGAATTTTCTTGTTATACGTAGGCCAGTAAGTTAGGTTACCGGCAGATAAATAATCCAGGGACTGTTTCTCTATAGCATCATTAAGCTGTCTGCCTTTCCGCTTTGTTAATCTGAAATCCCAATGAATATGTTTAGCGTTGTAATCACCGCCCGCAAGAAATTTATTACCCAGCTGGCGGAAATAATCCAAGAACTAGGGTTTTACAGATATAGCATGTCTTGGAGGACAGTACACTACCGATATAACACTATTTTCAGAACATTCCTGCAGAGATGCTCGTTGATTGTATATGTACTTTCTCATAATTTGTAAGTTCATAGTGTTTTAATCTTCCCTTAATCAATACAGCAGTGCCTCCGTGTGCTTTACCATCTGGGTGCCATGATATTAAGTCATAAATAGAGTACCCATAAATTTTGAAATAGCTAGTTTTGGTGAATCGTGTTTCTGGTATTAACATTATGCATTATGGTATTAATATTGTGCTCGGTGAGAAATGTGTGTACCTCCGCTTTATGTTAGGCCGTTTTCATTCCATACTGCTATTTTGATGATGGTCATTTTTCGCTTATTACGACTATCTGCATCAGCGTGTTCATATTCTGCATCATTAGACCCATGGTTCTCTCCATCATCGCCAAGAAGCTTTGCATCAAATTAGTCAATTTGTTTAAAGCTCTTGAGATGTTTCTCTTCACTTGCTTGCACTTTAGGAGAGGTACCTTTAAGAACACTTGAGTCAGAAAACCCCTTGGTGCAAGCTGCCATTTACAGTTGCGTACTGTTTTCCGTTTTGAGCGTTTGTGTTTACAATTTCAAGTCGTGCTGCATTTTTAGCTGAAGAATGACGATTAATTATTCGTAGCTCTGTTCGCTGCTTTGGATTAATTCTGCCTTTGAATTCTAAATAAATTGGATACACTCTATAATTAGCTTTGTGATTTCCATCGCAGTCGCTACATTTTCTCACTGATGCTTCCTTTTTTGCTTTATTGCAAACCTTTGAATTATGGAGTTCACCACATATAACACAAACATCGTTCAAAGTGCAATATGCTGTAGTGTGTCCATATTCTTGGCACTTAACACACTATACCGGCCCATTTCATTTCCAAAGTTCCTCAATGGGAACCCTTCTGTGCAGTAGATATTTTAGGTCAAATATTGTATGTTTGTCTTTAACCTTTTTATTGTCTGGTTCTAATTACAGACAAAACAATGGCTGAGGCACCTTCTCCCGATTAAAAATATTGATAATAGTCCTGCATTGGAAGCCTTTTTCAGTGAGAGCAGCTTGTATTTGGTTTGCATACACGTAAAACTCTATTCCTTATAACATAACCACCAAACCTTTTTGACTCTTTAGTTGATACGTCTAGTAATGTTTACCAACTTGGTCAAAATGTTTAATTAACACTCTGTAAGCATCAAGTTGGATTTTTGTTTCTTTTGTCTCCACTTTTGATCCCGGAAATATAAAATGTACCTTCCGTAATAAACTCGATCATTTTTGCAAGTTCTCTATTTGATTCTTCCCTCAAATAGATTGGTGGCGGCTTCTTAGTTTTTGGAGTTTTTTCGGGCGGCGAGGCGTCAACAACCAAGCAAGAATACCTCGGGTTAGTGCTGAAGGATATTGCCAAAATTTTAAAATAAATTGAGCGAAATTTAGGAAAAGGATCCCGAAGCAAGCAATCATTTACTGTTTATTCTAGCATCGTAAATTATCTCATTTCACCGATCAAATGGCACCATGGTTCGAATCCCGATAAGAAAGATGGCTGCAAAAGGAATTTACATTGAGGGAGCTGTTCAATGTGATGGTTTACTAAAACAGACTTTTAGGCTGTGGTTACAGTGGATGTCTCATCGGACAAACTGTTGTTCAAAACTGGCACAACCGCGATACATACATAATTAAATTGTTTGATTAAATGTACTTTACTGTTTACTGAGATTCCGTGCTGGTTTATAACTTGTTCCACATCATTTGAACGTTATTTTGAAACGACTGAGCTTACAAAATAATTTGTAAACAATTATCTTACTTGACTTACAGCTATTCCTTAATGATTATACCGCCTTGTAGCAGAAATATTTATTTTGGTTGTATTATTACAATCATCTGATGTAGGTAAACCTTCCCTATCTATAATTGTATTATGAATTAAGCAGATACATTTTACTACAATATTCACATTTCCAATTCAGTTTTCAGACATCTTCATTTAACGTTTAGTATGCCAAAAGTGTACTCAACACAACGTCGTGCTCTAGACAACTGTTAATTAAATATCCATTCTTCATCAGCATGGTTTATGTAGATAAGATTTTCATGGATATGCTTCTTCACCCAACAATACATACGGAGCTTAAACGTTAGTTAAACGCTTAAAGTTGGAAGATCTTCAATATTTGGCATATTAAATGATTTTGCTTGTAATCCCTTATATTATACATATATTTATTTTAAATAGTAATACATAATTTGATTTATTATAAAAATAAAATATTTTGCAAACAAAAATCAAATTTTAGCTTATGTTTATTTTTTACAGAAAATAATAAACAACAAAATGTTTTATTTTATATTATATAAATAAGTAAATATGTACGTAATTTATTAATTAAATATTATTGTAAAATAGTAAAACTCAAAGGAGTATTTATTTATTCAGATAAACAATTATTAAATTATTTATTTATTTTTATAAAATATTTCGCTTGTGATGGTTATGACCACCTATTTCGTATGCCTCAAGCGAGAACCATAGTTAGAATAAAAAAAATAACATAAGAGAGTGAGAAAGGGCATTTGTGTGTATTCGACCATACTTAAAATAAAGTTTTCGGTTCACCAAAAGAGAGCAATCCGGCTCGATGAAAGATGCTCCTTCTGCTGTCAAACTGTTCGATTTTTTTCAAGAAAAGTCGCTCGGTCGAGCAAAATTGTTGTTGGTTTACGAATCTCGATTTTTTGACAGATTTACTAACACAAACACAAATAGAACTGTCATTTTGAAAGGGTCATTTGTGTTTTGTGTTTTTTTTTGTATTTCTGTTTATTTTTACATAAATATTTTATATTAAAGAATTAACTTGTTATGTATGGTAGTTAACATAAGAATATTGTTACGTTTTTGCCTTGTCAATTAAGGTTCGTATCACTGGATTGTGAATAAAAAAAATCAAGAAAATCAATTTAATTTATCACCAACGAATTTATTTAGTTAACACAAGAATTATTACAACATAGTTTATTAATAAAAATTCACAAAATCACTTTATATAAATTAATCTCAAATTTTACTGTACACTTATAATTTTTATTTCCACTAAAACACTTTTTAAATCACTTTTTAATCTTCACACTATCGCTTACCAAATACTACTAATAATCTTACAAGTTTACGCTATCGCGTTCCAAATTCCAATAATCCAATTCGATCTCATACGCCTTTTTATATATACAAACCAAACTTCTAGAAAGCTCATGACTTTTCCAGTTAGAATAGTGTAGAAATATTTAGAACTGTTTTATAATGGAAAATTCCATTTTAGTACAGTAAAACATTGAGCTATTAGTTTAACTTATTCTATCACATGCTAGGTGTCCCCGTCACAATATTGTTAGGTTTTTGCCTTGTCAAATAAGGTTCGTATCACTGGATTGTGAATAATACAAAATCAATTTAATTTATCTCCAACGAATTTATTTATTTCACAAAATTTATTACAACACAGTTTATTAATAAAAATTCACAAAATCACTTTATATAAATTATTGTTAAATTTTACGGTTCAATTATAATTTTTATTTCGCACTACAACACTTTTTAATTCCTTTTTAATCTTTACTCTATCGCTTACCAAAAATTACTCATCCAATTCAACTTCGTTCGCCTTTTTATATACACAAACCAAACTTCTAGAAAGCTCATGACTTTTCCAGTTAGAATAGCGTAGAAACATTACGTAACAATTTTTTTAATGGAAAATTCCAACAGTTACACATTGAGCTATTCATTTAACTTCTTCTATTACACACTAGGTGTCACCGTCACAATATGGTATTATGACGGTGACACCTAGTGTGTAATAGAATAAGTAAAACTAATAGCTCAATGTTATACTGTACTAAATGGAATTTTCCATGATAAAACAGTTCTAAATGTTTCTACACTATGTAACGAAATTGCTTGGGCATGTGGGGGTTGCGAGACGGGCTCGTTTCCAAAAAAAAATGCCATTCGTTACTGAATTCATCATCCATCAGAGCTTCGGGGTGGTATCGATCTTGCTGACTAAAGCTCAGGGATTGGGGTGGGGTTTTCCGAAGATGACTGGAAGTTTGATCTACCACCTAGGGATAGAGGGTACGAGGGAAGGAACAGACCGGTACTTTACTCACCTAAACTTACCTACATTGCATTCTCAAAGTTCACCAACTACTCCATTATCAAATTCACGAAAATCGAACAACTATAGCGGAAGCCCCAACACGGGCCATGAAAACACGTAATTTCGTTTAATGCAACAATTAAAAAAAACTGATTTTATTACTATTTAGATACAAATACAATCAAGAAAACAATTTGTATTGAGATAAATTTTGAAATCAGAGTGAAAAAAAATTTAAAAATAAATTCAATCGATTTGTACTAAGCCGAGGTTAGTAGGATTAAAGTAGCTTACTCTTAGGAAATACCCTACACCCTAAGCTAAAGATAAAATCATATAAATATAACTAAACAAATAATTAAGGAAATGTAAATAATATATAGCAAAAAAAATGAAAATATAAAAAAATTAATTCCAACGGAAACTTAACTTGTTAATATCTCCATGTTGATTGTAGCGTCATGTTGATTGAAGTTTCAGCGTCATCAATCCAACAGAGTATAATCGAGCGTTTTCTTTATTATTTTGTTTTATTGGGCTCTTTTATTATGATTTTGTTAACACTATTCTTTGTTTTTGTTTTATTTTCATTCATATGTAAGAATGTCATAAATGTACACAAAAAAACAAAAATGCACTTCAAACTACTGTATACAAATTGCAGATTATCGAGTAAACTCGTTATGTTGCAATTGTTACATCCAGTTATTTTATACTGGCTTAATTTATAATTGTTTTTGGGTGTTTTTTTTTCTTTTTCAGAGAATTAAATTCTCCAATGCACAGCAATTCGATCACAAAACTTTTATATATTTAAGTAATTTCCACCTTTTGGTAATTTCACGCACTTTATAGTGCTGCTTCGGTAACACACATTTGTACTCCACAATTTCTAGTTTTTATTATCACTTTTATTTTAGAATATCACAATTTAAAGGACTAATTCATGGCGAACATTTGTTCAAAAATTTGGCTTTTTTATTCACAATGGTTTTTTTTTTAGAATTTTTTTATTTTTAAATATAAGATATTATTACTTAAACTATTAGAATTAACAATAATTAGTTAATAATACAGTCATTAGACTTAACTAAGCACAAATTAATTAATTCAATTTATTTTCACACACAAGGGAAAAAAATATTTATTTAAACGCCAATTTGGCTAGATAATAATTGTTTTCACTCAAAAGAAAATACAATCACAATCGATACTTCCAAAAATAAGATAAAAACTGACCACGGTGTTTGCAATTTCGTGAATTTATAATCTTTTGAGATACCGTAATATCGAACGATTTTCTCAATTATGGCTCATACACTGTTCAACACACAAAACTCAGGGCTTATCAACCATTTGCATTGGAACGCGCTTCGCCCGTTACAACTATTAGTACTGGAAAAGTCATGAGCTTTCTATAAATTTGGTTTGTGTATATAAAAAGGCGAACGTGATTGAATTGGATTATTAGTATTTGGAACGCGATAGAGTAAACTTGTAAGATGATTAGTAATATTTGGTAAGCGATAGTGTAAAGATTAAAAGGAATTAAAAAGTGATTTAAAAAGTGTTGTAGTGCAAAATAAAAATTATAAGTGAACTGTAAAATTTGAGAATAATTTATATAAAGTGATTTTGTGAATTTTTATTGATAAACTGTGTTGTAATAAATTTTGTGAAATAAATAAATTCGTTGGAGATAAATTAAATTGATTTTGTATTATTCACAATCCATTGATACGAACCTTATTTGACAAGGCAAAAACCTAACAATATTGTGACGGCGACACCTAGCATGTGATAGAATAAGTTAAACTAATAGCTCAATGTTTTACTATACTAAAATGGAATTTTCCATTATAAAACAGTTCTAAATATTTCTACACTATTCTAACTGGAAAAGTCATGAGCTTTCTAGAAGTTTGGTTTGTATATATAAAAAGGCGTATGAGATCGAATTGGATTATTGGAATTTGGAACGCGATAGCGTAAACTTGTAAGATTATTAGTAGTATTTGATAAGCGATAGTGTGAAGATTAAAAAGTGATTTAAAAAGTGTTTTAGTGGAAATAAAAATTATAAGTGTACAGTAAAGTTTGAGATTAATTTATATAAAGTGATTTTGTGAATTTTTATTAATAAACTATGTTGTAATAATTCTTGTATTAACTAAATAAATTCGTTGGTGATAAATTAAATTGATTTTGTATTATTCACAATCCAGTGATACGAACCTTGATTGACAAGGCAAAAACGTAACATTATGTTGTGTTTTATCGAGTATCGATCTTTTGTAAAAATTATAGGTTATGTTTATATAAATGTCGAAAACACACACAAATATATAATACGGAGCTACCGTTCGGTTTATACAGCAGTAGAGTGATCTTTCAAAGATTTGGTAAAAGCCGTCATTAAATTTTTTTCGGAGGGGAAATGGAAATTTCAGCCGTCACTTAAAAAACTTAAAAAGAGCGAAATTTTTCGTGTAAACTTATGTCGATTTCGATTCGCCTTTTACCAAATCTTTGAAAGATCACTCTCTACTGCTGTGTGAATCGAACAGTTGCTCCGTAATATATATGTGTGTGTTTTTGACGTTTATAAAACATAACCTATAATTTTTATAAAAGATTCAGTCGATACTCGATAACAAACTAACAAAAAATAATGAACCTATCAATTAATTTACATGAATTTCGTGTCGTAATTGACGACACTGGAAGTGTTGTATGAGTGATGGTATGGTGGTGTTGGAAAATTTAAAAAGTAAGTAGAATACTCACTAATTAAAAAATGTATCGTAGGCAGGCAAAGTGGATAAAGAATAAGGATAATAATAAAGGATTTTTGCCGGTCTGTCGCACGATTTATAAAAATCATGATTATTACGTGTTAAAAATCTGATAAATATTTATATAAATTGTGATTATGATAATTTTTATTTGACACTTTCCAACCATTTTATATTGCAGGCAATCAACAGGTGTTAGCGGATAACTTATACTGTTTCAAATAATGAAACAAGTTTTGGTTTAGATGCACTACGTGTAGATTCCAATGTTGAAGCACCTCCGACGACCGAAGAAACTAGGTTCGATTGTAGCTTTGCATCGTATCATACAACAGAGGAGTCAACCGAACCTAGCTTCAATAACGAAGCACCACAAAACAGTAGTAGCCAGACACAACCAGGTAATACAAAAATTATTAAATATTTTATTTTTATAATAATGTTAAGTTTATTTCTATTTCTCGTAGATGATAATCAAAATCGGGATATCCACAAGTGGTCGGACGATCAAACGAGGTTCTTCTTGGACCTTTATTCCGAACTTCTTGGCGAAGTGGGTCCATTAAAACGTTTTAGACAGAAAAAAGATTTGTGGGAATTTCTCGCCGAAAAAATTTCAAAGAAGTTCGGAATAAATGTAAACGGAACTCAAGTAGAATCTCGTTATAAAACCATAATAAAAGGAAAAAAGAAAACACTGGGCAGTAACAACACCAGCGGGAATACCCATATTGAACCTGAGTTCGAGGAGGAACTCGAACGTATCTTCGCTCGAAGAAGAGATGGACAAATTTATTTGTTTCAATCATCTCATCAAGCAATACCGACTAAATTGTTTCGGATATTCTATTTCGTTTTATTACCCCCAACACTTAAGAACTGCATCGGAAACCGTTTTTACTTCAGAAGTTCCAACTGATGAGAATTACGGCAGCGAACTTTCTCCAGATGTAGGGCGTTCAAGGTTATCCCTCAAATCCAACTCGTCGAAACAGAGATTGTGTATTACACAGCACCCCAAAACAAATTTGCACATCTTTTCGACGGAAAAGAAATCCCAATCGGACTGCCTAAATTTTTGTTTCAGCAGTCAAAATGCGTTTTCTATAAAGACGCGTGTCTGGCAGTGCTTTTTGTTATATTTCTTGTGCTGTTCCGGCATGTCTCCTTAATTTCTATAGGGTGTCATCAAATATTCCTTTATAGGATATGCTGCGTGCTTAAATGTGGTATTGGTCACCACATATCGTTGGAAGTTCTTTAGATATAAATGAAAGTTGGAAAATTTGCAAATCGTGAATTTTGCTTGGCGCTCCAAGAAACAAATCCGTAAATTTTTTGTTGACTTCGCTTAATTATGGCTTGCCTAGTTATAGAGATGAGCCCATGACGGTTTACGTATGTTGAATGAATTTTCAATACACCCAATTGTGTTTGGAATACCTCCTATCTGGAATAAAAAAAATTAACTTAAATTATTGAATTTATTAACAATTGTTATTTTTGTTAAAATACCTGTTCCGTCTTCGGAAATTTTATATAATTCTTCGAAATATTGCACAGAAATTCGAGAAAATCATTCAGGTGCCTGTGAATAGTCGAAATCGACATGTCGAATAGATTGGTGACTTCACGGTAGGATTCTTTATTACCAGCAAACCTGAAAATAAATTTATTAAAAAATGTATAAAACAAATGTACAAACCAAAAAATTAAAATAAACTTTATTACCATAAGAACGCCAAACATTGTACTTTGTACCCATGTGATTTTTAGAAATATTCCGAATTTGCTAATTTTGCTGTTAATTTAACGGCTGTATCCCTGGAAACTCGAAAATATTGTCGGAACTGTAACAAGTAGTTTTAGTAGAGAGAACCTTTATTGTACTTTCTAGTTTGGCTTTAATCGGGAACCGCATCTTTAGGGTTCACAGAACAAGCAAAGCATAATGATTGAAAAGGTTTTTTTTTGCCAAGATATTGTGGCGCGATTCGGCACAGGAAAGAACGGTTTAGTTTATTTAATATTTTTTCTTTTTTGATTTAAATGGAACGGCGGAATACTTTGTTGACCCACGACACATATTTATATTCCCTCCACCAGACAGAGCTGGGAAAATCTTTCATCATTTCCTAATTTATTTGTTTATTTTTGTCTTTATTTTATTACAAGTGAGACTGCGCTCATCTAGCAATTTTCCTTTCGAATTCAAATTTTTATGTTTCTAATAAAATTCTCTTTTGTTGGGGTGTAACACAATTGTTAGTCCCATCATTAATTAAACCTATTTATTAATTTTAATTTGGTAAGTTCACTAGGTCAAGTGGCCTCGTTCCTTGGAGTCTTCTTTCAACGACGGTATTATCTATCATATGGCGAATATAGAAGTTTGCATGATCCTGGAGCCTTATTTCGTGTTTTGCGACATGCATTTTTATTTCATCTTTGATGTATTCTTTCCGTAGGTCCTTGTGAGGTCCTCATTTCTTGTGTACCACGAAGCATTGTACCATATGTCCATATTGGCTTCAGAATTGGCCGATATAGCAGCAGCTTGTTGTGATTTCTGAGCTCAGAGCTTCTACCTATGAGCAAATACATTTTTCTGAACTTTATGTTAAGTTCTTCTTTTTTTTTCTTTTTGACAGACATGCTCTCTCCACTTGAGCTTGGCATCGAGGGTCATGCCAATTTATTTAGCTGTATTTGCGTACGGAACGTGTCGCGAGTTAATTTCTGTAGGTAAATGGTTAGCCTTTTGATAAGTAAAGTTAATATGCATGGATTTTGTCTCATTAAGCTTGATTCGTCAACGCTTTGTCCAGTTACAAACCGTGTTGGTCATCCTCCGGAGTTTACTCGTTGCACAGCGACATTACTTGCAATCGCCATAATTGCTGTGTCAACTACAAAAGTGGTTATGGCACCTATTCAATTGTAGAATGCTTTTCTCTGAATCCAAATTGATATAGGGGAATTAGTTGTCGGCCCTCAATTATTGGTTTAAGTCTCTTTAGTAATAATTTTTCAAAAAGTTTTGACATAATTGGCTACAAAGAAATTGGCCTGTATGATTTTTTATCGTTAGGTGATTTATCAGGTTTTGCTAACATGATTACTTCTGCTACTTTCCATTGATGCGAAACATATTTTAACCGTAGGGTCGCATTGGTTATGTTTCATAGCTTACGAAATCCTTTGTCAGATAGACCCTTGATAATTTGGCAAGTAATCAAGTCATACCCTGGGGCTTTTTTAACATTCATGTTATTTTTCACTTTTTCTTTTAATTCTTTGAGAGTTATTGGCCGTTTACATACATATGTCAAACGCTAGATGAGTTAGTTTGTGTATTAACATTATATTTCATTGACAGTTTGGCTCGGTAGTGGTTGGAAGGTTTCCTGTAGATACTCAGCAAACAGATCAACCTTCTCTTTGTGACCTCTTGCCCAGGTCCCATCATCCTTTTTAAATGGAGGCACTTGCATTTTGGGTTTTTTGAGTGTTTTCGTCGCTTTCCACAGTGAGTAATCATAATTTTTTTCATCAGTTAGGCTAAGTAGATATATGTTGATTGATTTATTTCTAACTTTTTATTTATTTCTAACTGATTGAAACAATTCTTTACCCTTTGACGGCTTAAGTCTAGATCCCCAATAGGTGTTTTTCGCAATAAAGTCACCTCCAATAATAAAATCACGTCCTAGCGATTCAAATAGTTTAATGTAGTCCTTCATTTTCAAGTTATGCCGGAGGGGACAGTATATTTCAGAGACAGTAATCTGTCATGTGAATCCTTATATTATAGTGACTTGGATTGCTTCTTCTTCGATTTTTGTTTCTACAGGGTGTTTTATTTTTTCTTTTATTAGTAATGACGAACCACCCCTTACTCTTTCCGCTGGATGAATGGAATGATATAAGTTATAACCCCTGATTCAACCAAACAAAAATTAACGAAATGGCTTTCGGATATTAGGAAAACGTCCGTTTTTTCTCGATTTGAAAATATTTCTATTTCTGGAATATGTTGCATAAGCCAATTCGCATTCCAGATTGCTATTCTAAAAGTTGTGTTCTTACTTAGCATTTTTTGGGAATTGCATTTCCTTCAGTTGATCAAATATGATGTTGTTCAGATTACTTTAGTCATCTAACCGCTTTGTAATAGCTTCGATGCTTTCAGAGCCCATATATTTGGTTGAACCCGAACCTTTCACTACCTGAGCAAATGTTCTTCTTTGCCCTGTGTTGCTTGGTTGTGGATTTTGATCCATCTGATTTGAAGTTTGAATCCTTCGAATTTCGTGATTTTGCAGTTCATTTCGTGTTTTATCTCTTAATTTTTGTAGTTGTTTAGCAACCTCACAGCCTCGATAATTAGCCGGATGTTGACCCTTACAATTTATACACTTAGCTGGCACATCTCTCCCTATTTTGCATACCTGGGTAATATGTTTAACTGAGCATTTTACACATCTCGGATCCCGGCTGAAATATATTTAGGTGTGATTAAATTCCTGACATTTCTTCCATTGGGGTATGCGGGTAGTGGTTCGCCTCATTGGTTCAATTTTTACCTTCATGTGAAGAATTCCTTTTATACCATAAATGTTTTGAACATTCTCTGTGTTATCAAATACCAGCATAAAAAGAGTGAGTCCCCGTTTACTGAAAGTTTGGGTTCCTTCCTGATTTTCTGTTTCTCTTCTTAATAATATTCACAGCATCTAGTATTTTAAGACCTTTATTTTGTGTCTTCCATTATTTCTTTGGTTGAGCAAGTGTGATGCAAACCTCTTGCCATAACTTTTATAGGTCGAGCTTATTTATCCTCATAGCCTCATAGGTAAACAACTGATACTTTTCAGCATTCAACTTCATAGATAAGGTTCTAAAAGAGTCTGAGTCCAGAGTATTAATTTTCCAAACGTCATTGTTTAGTGACCGAATTTCTGGGTTACGCCCACAAAACTTATTGGTGGGGGTGGTTTTTCTTTCAATTGCACCAGTTTTGGTGCAATGTTCTTGGTAGATTTACTACCTTTTGGTTGATTGACCTCGGGTTGGACCACTTTCGTTTCGGTACATGTAGTTCCACTATCATTTCATTGTTCAGCCTCAGGTGACGATTCAGTTTTTCTTTTCTTACTCTTTCTAGATGGTTTTTTCTTTTTGAAGATCCAGTCCATCTCCCTCTCTAATTCATCCTCATCGGTTAAATAGTTGAATTTCTGTGGTTTAATACCTTCTATTTGGCTATGTTCTTTTGAGTCTCGATTCATTTTTAGAAGTTCATTTTCTCGCTTTAGATACTCGATTTCTTCGTTTAACTTGGCAAATGATTGTTCCATTTTCTGTAGCCTCCCCAAGAGATCGATATTTTTCATTTCTAGGTCAATATTATTTTCACTGGGTCCAGCTGCTCGCAATGTAAAATTTCTGCTGGCATCACTTCTGGCATGCAATGTTTGGCCCTCCCCAGAATCCATAGGGCCAGCCTCCGAAGAAGATTATTATTATTATTGGAGGGCCATGCAGGCGATCAGCCACCTCGCACTGCGACCTAAAAGATCTATTGTGCTGGACCCTGTTAAATTATCCGTCCAGTCAATATTCAGGTTCTTAATGAACCTGACAATACTGCCTCCCGGTACGTGATACATACTATCTGGGCTTATTCCTCTCTCTCCTAGATGTTTACTATAGCATGTAATTCCGCTAGAAAGACGGTAGCATTGGAGGCCAAGGACTTCGAGAGGAGCTGGAAGGACTCCGAAGAAGATGGATTGTCAGTCGACTGACTGGAGTACCACCTGGGGTAATAAATTTCTCTATTTTGAGCATTGCATATAGTCTTGTTAGTCCGCGGGAAGTATTTTATGTCCCTCCTACCCAGCAGCTTTAGCTGATGAGCATTCCCCTATCCGCAACTGGTGAACGATGGGGGGAGGGGGGTTTCAAGTTCTCCTATGGGCAAATGTTGCCGTCGTTTCCAAATTTATTTGGATATTTTGGTCACTAAATCAAAATTGTTATAAAGTTACATGACACTTTGGTGTATTTACGAAACTCGATTACATTCACGTCATTTATCGTTTTCATTATAGTAATTAAGCGTTCCAATAATGAATAACGGTAAGTAATCCTCAGACCCTAACTGCGATAGATACAACTTCCCTCCAAAAAATTATCATATTTAAAGCAGAAAAACCCTCACAAACTCATAAATAATCACTCCCCGAAAAAAAAGCAATCAAAATAAAACCACAAAGATGAGATAAAACATAAGATTTTTTTTAACAGCAACACAATTTTTGTGGTTCGTGAAACCCTAAACTCGAAGGAGCTCACGGAAGATTAATAAAAATAATAGAATTAATAAATAAATTAAATAAAAAATTAATAATTAAATTAATTAAATTAACATTATTTGCAATATACAAAAAATAAAATGATGATGTAGAAATTAAGCCAGGCAATCCGACACGTTCCATTGTCCCAATAATACAAGGGATGCATGTAGTACAAATACCCATATAATTCTAAAACAAGACCAAAGTAATATTCCAGAACAAGAATTTGACTCAATCAGCGGACTTAGCTTGACTCAGTATTCTGGTGTATCTGTACCTCATTAATATCGGGACAAGGAATAGGTATCAAAATCAGTACTAACTTTAATCATTTGATAAAATTGATGTTTCGACCTTTTTATAGCCATTTAAATGACACACCGTGATACCCCCTTGAACTGTGTTGAAACTAAGGGTCTTTTTTAACATACAATGACCTGAACATTGACCCCACTACTTCTAGACACCGACCAGATTGCTTTTTCAAATATCGCGTTTTGTACTTTATCTCGTTTCGTCATTTTGCGTTTTGAAATATTGCGTTTCGAGCGGATCCCAAAAAATATATATCATATGAAATTGATGATGAGAGATATGGAGGTGTATGGAGATTTGTAAATTGAAATAATTCGTAAAAGGGTATAACTCAAATAAACTACACGATAAATAAACACGATAGTATATTCTTTAAGCTAACAAATCAATTGGGATTTAAAATTTTCCTTTGTTGCGTAGGAGAACTAATAGTGGTCGACACTCTAAATAAAAACGCCCTAAATTTTTTAAATTTAATGAACATAGGCTTTCTTTGTTCCCTTAAAACTGTTTCTATAAAGAAATATTTGGTTAAAATGGACATATGAATTAACAAACCAAAATGCCTGTCCGTTTATAAGCGAATTCTACTTTATGCATTATTGTATGGATCATCTGGATGACAATACGAATGTTCGTTGTTTCCTTTGATGTGTGTACGAGTATATCGCTTCAATATAATTGAACATGGAAATTTAAAATTAAAAATATCTTCCTAATTCGCTTCAAATGCTTTAATTATAAAGAAACTAAAATTTTCTATATTCTGTAGTTAATTTACGGCCAGTATCTTTGATGAGCTTTCCAAATCTTTCTAGGCAACCTCCTTTGGTGTGTTCGTTTCTAATTTAACCATTTAATCACCATTTTGTCTTCCTTTAAAATTAGAATTATGAAATTATTCAACAAGAAAAAATTCTGAAGAAGAATTCTGATTTGCAAATATGTATGAATACATAAATTATGTAGATTTCTTTCTAACCCAAATACTTCAAGTGCCTTTAAGTCATGCACATAAATAAGACCAAAATATAAAATCAATATTATAAATAACAAAATGAATCGACATTATTTTATAATATTGTAATAAACCAAACACAAAACCCGCAACAAACAATTTTATGCCTCACCTAAAAGCATCTATTAAAAACGTTAAACGATCATTTAACATAAAATTATTATTGATCAATTTTCCATTTTATGTTGATCATTAATTTATTTATTTCTCTATTGTTATGATAATTCATTCCGATTTTTATTTTATTTTTATGTAGTATAAAGCCAAAAACGTAATACCAACATTACAAACAACAATAACAAGTATTTATTTTTTATATATTTCCAAAATAAGAAGAAAATGGAATATAATCATGAATCACGTGGATAAAAGAAGTTTTATGTAAATTTTCTTGTCTTTCTTTGTGATATGAGAATATACACGAAAGAACATCATTCGGATGGGTAGATGATGTTGGTTTTGGAATTTAAAAAAAAATATTTTTTTTATTTTGTGATTGAACGAACTCACATGATGATTTAAAAGTTTTACATTGAAATTGAAATCGAAATTTTATTTTGCCTATTTGTTTTACGTAAAAACTCGTACACAAATTCCTGGGCTGATAATATAACGGCAAACACAACGTTTCCTGTTATTTATGTATAATAACTGGATAACCGAAACAGTCTATAGTGGGATTCTACTTGTAACGTTATTTTACATCACGAACTATCATTGTGCCAAATATTTTATGAACAGACATTTTATTTACATCGTTAAATTAAAATACTGAACCAATTTATTAAATAATGTAATATAAAAGAGAACCTTATTTTGGCAATAATAGTGTTAAGTGGTTTGAGATAGAGGAAGGCCTCATATAAATTATTATTTAAATATTTCTGCTACAATTTATTGGTTTTTTTGAACCAAAATTATGTGTGCGGTCTTTTTTTAATAAAAAGGTGTTTAGTTTAAAATTGATTTGAAAATTCGATTTTATGCTTTGGAAGCGTTCCGCATATCTTAGGATTTGTTATTATTGAAGGGCCATGTGGGCGTTCAGCCACCTCGTACTGCGCCCTAAAAGATATTTTGTGCTTAGGCCCTGATTAATTATCCGTCCAGTCAATATTCAGGTTCTTAATGAACCTGATAATACTGCTAGGGTTTGGTTCACCTTAATCACCTGCTAGGTTTGTAGTCCACTGTACCAATTAATTGCAATTTACAACTACTACAAACCTTGTCTAACTAACAGTAAGTAAAGAGAGAGTTTCTGCGAGAAGTATAGATTTGGTTTACCCTTTTTGATAAATGCAATTTTTTAAGTCAGTTCATCTTCAGCATTTCAACCTAATTTCAATAAAAAACCTAAATAAATAAAATATCTAATTTAAGGTTGAATTATATAAAATTAATAAATACATAAGAATTGTAAAACTAATAAATAAATTAAGTCTTTAATTATAATAAATTGTTAAGCCTAAATAAACTATATTGTTAAAAATAGTGAACAGTTAAAAGTGTTTCTATTCCGAAAAACCGTCTTTAATGCCCGGGAATACAACACTATCTCGGCTTATTGCTCCCCCTCCTAGAATTTTATTACAGAATGTAGTTCTGCTAGAAAGAAGATAGATTAGAATCCAAGGACTTCGAGAGGGCTATCCCACTACCGTATATTGCTACCCCTGCCCCGTCTTCCATTTGATTTTACTCTTACGAGTTACTGGGAATGGAAAGTCGCCTATAGGTCACCCAGATTTACTACAGGAAGGCTGAATAAAACTGGAGGGTGCTTGGTATTCAGTGTCCGCATACTTGTTCGGGCTGATTAACCTATTAGCCATTCATCCATCGGCATAGATTAGGTTTTTTGTCAAGATTTCTCCTTTAGCGCCGTACTTTAGCATGTGTCAAATGTCCAGAAATGTGACAAATGGCCTCAATTACCAGTGGTTGCCACGAGGAGGCAGTACGTATACTTGTGAATTGTGACCAGGATACCCCTTACATAATTTTACCATCACGCAGCTGCATAATATATAACCAGAAAAGCTCACTTGATGCGCACCACACTGGAAAGTTACGGAGCTGGTAGATTAATCTACTCAACTTAAGTCCGCGTTCAATAGACGCCAAACCCCCCATATCTTTGAATATTTTTATATATTTGATTTCTAAGATAAATCCCAGAAAAGAAGAAAAGAAAATAGAGGCCAACAGATCTGTTTTTTATATTCAAGTAAAACCAGGAACGATACCTCTGTGGTCATACCATATTTGCTATAGTTTTATAAATATTGTTTTGAACTATAAAAGTTACCAAAATTAATCTTCAAAAAATTAATATATTTCTAGGAATTAGGGAAATTTATTAATTGTAGATTACACCCCTTTTCATAAAAGATAGTAGTTTGGTGGCTACATGAAAATGAACGCATTTTAATTTTGGTTTTGAAAGTATTTTCTTTTTAATGGCACAACATTCCTTTTGTATTAAAAAAAAAATGCTTTGTGCCTATATCTTATTAAGATACGCCATAAATATGTATGAACTTGTGTATTAGATGGAATTAGGATCTTTTGATTTGCTATAACTTAATATGGTCCAATAAGAATTATATTAACTTTAGTAAGACTTTTTTACTGACATACGGCTGAAATCCATCTTAATGTGGACCTGGAACAATACCGGGCACTCATGTATTTTGTGCAACAAACAAATTCCCAAGACCACCGACTATACTGTCCCGTCACTATCTTTTGACACAAAGTTCCGGACTTTTTCAACAATATCGTTTTCAGTAATACAAACGATTGAAAATAAAAAACCGTTTCTCTCAATTGTTCCTAACAAATGGGTATTGGACGCTGGTTGGATGCCATTTATTGATGGCAGCGCTGATAGTATGGCTGCTAAAGCCGATAGAACTGACGCTTTATACTGGCCATCAGAAAAGATGCATGACCTAATTAGACAACAGGATAGTGAACCCCAACCAAGATGGAAAGTAATTTAAAATATTCTTGGTTTTAATTTTGAACATAGATGTATTTCAAGCTAAGTATTTTCAGATAATGAAATGTAAAATAAAGCGGCGCAACTTAGAATGGAATGAAGCCCATAACATTCAAGAAAAGTATGATGGAAATTTCGAAGATAGAAGAAGAAACGCATTCAGAATTAAAAAAAAAAATTGATGGAATGAGATCTTAGGGGCTTTCTAACGCATTACGAAAGTCGCAGCTTAAAGAAATTAATTGTAAGCAATGAGATAGTGGAAAAATATAATTATTTTAACAATTTAAATATTGTAGGCTCTACTGAAACGGCTACCAAAACCACAAACAGAAGAAATATTGTTCGAAAACTTCAGCTAAAAAAGCAATTGCGAACTTCGGCAATTTTTAAAAATAAAACTAGACAGCCTAATGTAGCGCAATAACCATTAAATGTACCAAATAACTCATTTTTGACGGATTCAATTGCTGATTCAAACAACACCATCTTGCAAAATATTTTGGAAACGATGACGTCACCCAAAGACAATTAAATGAATG
Organism: Tipula vernalis; assembly: GCA_958295665.1. Classification (NCBI taxonomy): domain Eukaryota; kingdom Metazoa; phylum Arthropoda; class Insecta; order Diptera; family Tipulidae; genus Tipula; species Tipula vernalis. Next base: position 218,394,086 of record OY282559.1, on the reverse strand, counting down.
ATGACCGGAATATCTGCATTAGAGCTTAGAGTAAGCACTATAGAGAGTCATAGGGGAAATCTACCATCTCTAATGAAAGGAGCGGCTAAGTAAGATTTATTTAATATGTAGTTAACACCATATAACTTTTTCTTTATTTTAGGCCATTATTAGAAGAGTCAGCTAAAATTCCATTGGCAGTAGAACAATTTTATACGAAAATCGACGGTATTTCTAATAAACAAGCGATAAAAGACAATTTGATAATTCCAACTGACTTGGCAGCACCTTAAATAGATACATTACCTGAATTTGAAGATTAAATGTATTAGCCCAATTATTTCTTTCGCACCAATGACTTTAAGGTTATTATTAGAAAAAACAGAAGTTGAGAGGGGATAGAGGAGGAAGCGTTACCCAAGCCTTTCTTAACCTGTAACGCACATATTGATTTCAGTTGGCCTGACTGGCCGTATAAGGCAGTTTCGGCATCTATAGCGAGACTCTCAAATGACTGAACGCCGATTGTATTTGGTACAGGAGCAAAATTTACTCCATTGCTCAGTATTTGAACCTCTCGATGCTTTCCACTTTTTTCCACGTCAATGTGGTCTAATGAACGTCCAAATGCAAGCATTTCATTTTTAAAAATCATTCAAATGATCGACTAATGATTCGTTGTGATTGCGTGTCATACAAAAAGCTAATTCATGAGTTTCTATGGCTAATTAGCCACCACAATAACCGATTTGTAAGGTCCAAGCCGTGAGATGACGAACTTACGATCGTTATATGACTAAAAAAAATATATATATGCCCAACCAGTATAACCAACAGTACTGTTAATGAACACGTGTGGTGTACATAAACAGCAAATCACATAACTTGGAGACGAACTTATTATTTGCGATGGTAGGGACGATATAAAACTTAAATTATTCGCAGTCAAAACAAAATAAAGTAATCAGACCATGAATTTGTCAATAATAGCAAAAAGTGTTTATAATAGTATTTATTTTTACATGTTCGTGACATTTTTAATAATCATAAAAATAATAACAATAATCGTAATAATAAAAATATATTTTTAGCTACCCACAAAAAAAAAACTTTACCACCTTATTAGACTGGCTTTTAAATTTCACTTTTTGTTGCTTTTTTTTTTGTTGACGTCGTCTTAATGTGGATTGCAAGTATAATTATTTTTATTGGAAACAACAAAACTAACAACTACAAAAATTTACCGCCACTTACACCATATTACACAATAGACCGTTTTTGGTAAGATATCCAACCAAAAAATATTATTCGTAAAACAATTATTTTAATGTAGATTTTCCTGAATTTCATTACTAAATTTTGAATGATTGACTTAAATAAATTAGAATAAAGTCTCGATTGATTCAATTAGTGATGTAAATATATTTAGAATGTCAACCGTAACAAATAAAACCATTTTGATTTTGAATTCGATTTTCATTCATTGTGCGCTTATTTCATTGATTTTAATGACCAATTTCCATTTCTAAATCTTAATGAATAATAAAATATTTTTGATTAATAATAAAATACATCGAGAAAAGTTAAAACTTAAAACTCAAATAAAAAATTGGAAATTTACATCAAATCTATATGTAGTCAACAAAATTGGAAAAATTAAAGCAACAACAAACTTTATTAATTCAATCAATTTGGTTGATTGAGAGCAAAAAAAAAATAGCAACATTATAAAGGAAAATTTGAATAATTGATTAAAATTGAACAACAATACCAAAATATTCATATTGTTATCTTATTGGGAGGGTATTTTAATAATACTTGTGGTTGATTTTTATTAATTTAATCATTGAGAATAAATAATGAATACATTAAATTTACATTGAAATTAGTTAAAGAACCTTTGAAGTTAGCATTGTGCTTTTATTAATTAAACATTATATTATTAATTTAAATATTTATAACTTGATGTAATTTTTGATTGACTGATTGATCAGGGTGTACGACCAAGCCTAAGCAAGACTACTGGATGACGCCGGGCCTTCCGTACCTCCTTTACACGTAGCAAAACCGAAGGAAAGGTAAGGTATGTACGAGTATGTTAGCAACAAAGAATCAACCCGGTTCCAGACACCTAAGTAGTTGATAGTTAGTAAATTTGTTAGTAATAAATTTTTAGTAAATTATTTAGCACAAGACAATACAATTTAAAGTTTATCTACTTCTCAAATTCCTCTAAAGTTGTTCCGGTTTCTTCAAGAATTTCCTAAATTTAAAATATGCATTAATCCTTTATAATAACTATTCTAAAATTAATTAAGTACAAATTTAATTCTCTGAAATAAATCATAGATTAATCTTTATGTAGCACAAATAAATTAACATTAATAGTTTGACAATAATTAAACCAACTACCACCCGGCCGTCGTGCTGTCACATCAGCCAGTGCCATCTTGGTCGAGTTTTTCAGGAGTTTTCTAAACTAAAACCATTTTAACTAATCAATATCAATACTGATACCAGAATTGTCATTAACATCAATACCAACATTCACATCAATACCAACATCAACACTAATAATATGACATATGATTCGATTACACCGAAAAATTTATTTCGCTAAATTTAATTCAATTTAATTTTAATAAAAATTAATTTAATTCCATTAAATTTAGTTAAACCCAAAACCTAATTTACTTCACCATTAATAAATTCAATTCAGCATCTAAATTGAAGGAAATCAAATTAATCACTGACTAAATAACCTAAAATTCAAGATGCATAACAATTTTAATTCTAAATTATGTATTTTAAACACTAAATGTCGCTTTTTAAACTAAAATCCTAAAATCAAAAATCTGAAACCCTATAAAATTTAATTTCCAATTCCTTAGCTTAACTAGCAATTGACTCCAGAAATTAATTAACTTATTCCAGGAATACCACTAAAATCAAAATTAAATAATTAGGTAATTGTTTATTACTTTATTCTGCTTAAGTCACTCTACAAAATAGTTTAAATTAATTTGAACATATTACGTATTGTATATAAATAAAAAATAAAAAATTTCGTTAAAAATTGGGAACCGTTTACAGGTGAAAAGTGTTAAAGCTGGTAAGGATTGTGTTTCCTTCAGTGAAAAGATATAATTGTAGACAAAAGGGCGAGTGAACATTTCAAATATTGGATGCACTCCGGGAACGTTGCCATTATGACGTTAATATCGTCATTTTGACGTTTTCAGTTATGTAATACGATAGGACGTTTTGTGGAACAAAATGACGATACTCGATAAAAACATAAAAAAGAAAAATTATTTCGTGAAAAACCAAAACCCATGTTTTCCGTGTGACTTGTTTATAGGGAATGTCAAATTATTCTAATACATTATTCATTCCATTTCTAGTACATTATTCAAATTCAACCAAAAACCAATTTCTGTTCAGTGTAATCTTTGTCCTTTTTACTTTCATTTTTGTTCTTTTTGGTTTGATTTTTTTGCCGTCAAGTCAACACCTGTGTTGACGAGTAATATTTCGTGAGCATTTATGTTCGTATTATTTTAAAACGTAATTGCCATTCTATTAACCAAAAAAATGAAGTGCTATTTTGCAAATATTTGTAAGTTTACAATTTTGTACTTCCTTTGTAAAAATATTGTATTAATTAAAAAAAATTTCAGTAAAAAACCAGGGATGTTTGATGACGCGTCATCTATTATTGTCGACGTTGACGAGTCGACAATGCGTCGACAATAAGATTTCAGCGTCATCTATGTCGACAAAGTCATCCGTCGACAACGTCAACTATTCGTCGACAATAAAAAACAAAACAAAAATCGTTAGGATTTTTATTTTATTTTTAAATTTTTTATTATGTCTCTCATTCTCATCATAATCATACATAACATATTACAAATTTCTCAGCTTCTCAGTCTTCATTGATTTCTTTTCCACTTTCTAATACAACTAGTGGTCATACAACACAATTAACAAGTGGCGTATATCTTGGGTCAGACTCAGACGTAAATCCGATCGTTTTTCAATGTTCCGAAACAAATTATTTAGGTATCCAGTGGCACAACCTCAGAATCTCAATTATTTTCGGCATCTAGTAAACCAGAAATTTCATCGAGAAATAATTACTTATTTGCCAATGCTACGCTAAATAAATTAACGAGCTAAACTATGACGAAATCATGGAAAACTATAAATTCTCGAAAACAGATGAGCGGATTTGTTAACTGCTTTACTAAAGACGAGGAAGAAAAGATAAATGAATTACTGGCTAAATTCTTCGGATGTAATATTCCATTTAGCGTGGTAGATTCAGAGCACTTCAAAAATTTTATCAGAGCATTACGGTCGAGCTACGCCGATAAAATACCTGGCCGACAATCACTTTCATCAAAAATGCTAAATCAATTATATGAGAAATCTGTACTTAATATATCCGTAAATTGTAGTAAAGATTCGGTTCTGGTTATTGACGGATGGAAAAATATGGCCAATAATTCAAAAACCATTGCAACGATGATCCATAACAAAACCAGTGAAAAGGCTTTCTTAAATGCGTGGGATTTCATAACAGAGTCTGAAACAGGAGAAGCGTTGGCCGACGTTGTATTGGAATTAACTGAACTAGCTCTTGAAATGTATAAAACTTATATTTATGCCGCTGTATCAGACAACACGGCAAATACGATGAGAAAACAATCTTAACAAGATAACAATCTTAACTGTCTGACCGATGTCGTAACCGTTTGAATATCGAAAACCTTTGAAATATCGAAAAATTATTTATTGTTGACATTTTTGACATATTCGACATTGATGACATTTTGTTGTTTTAAATCGAGACGTCGACAATGACAATTGTCGACACGTCGACAATTGAATATTTGACATGTCATTGTCGACCTCACCATCGCTGTAAAAAACACACAGAAATCAGAACCAGGAGATATATCTAATGGGGATGCACCGAAAATTGACAGACATTTTCCAACCATTTGTAAGTGTTTAGGTATTAGATTATACTAGTAGAATTACTAGATTTATTTTTGAAATATTTATCTTTCAGTAAAAATTGGAGAAAAATCAGCTATTTGCCAAAATGTACATGTGAAACCGAATGTGCACGAAAAACCTATTGCACAAAGCAAATCAGATGAAATTTGTAGTTACATTGAAGTTGAAGAAGTGGTACAACTGCAAAGAACATCAATTGCTTTTACTGTCGAGGGCCAAAAATCTCATTCTACTTCAATAGAAAATGTTGAGCAAATTCATTTGGGTGTGCAAAATCTATTGGGCGCTTCTTATGTCGAAGTTCAAGAAAAATCGCGAGTGCAAAATAACTTTAGTGATTATGAAATGCATTTGCCATTCGTTTGCGCTTTGTTCCTCATATGCTTGCTTAAAATTTCCGCCGTCAGTTGAATCTATGGCGCGTGATATTTATAATTACGTTCAAAATAGTCCAAAAAGGGCAGCTTATTTAAAAGAAATCATTGTACTTGTTAGATGATAAGCGAGGAAAATTCTCCACCCTAGTCAGACAAGATGGTTGTCGCTAGAAAGTGTTGTAAATCGTCTGCTTATTTTATATGAGTCGTTAAAAATATTTTTTGGCTTTGCGGTTCAAAATGACAAGATAGATAATGCGGAATCGATACTAATTAAATTAAAAGATCCAATAAATGAGCTGTACCTAAAATTTTTAAAATATATTTTACCTAAAGTTAACAATTTAAGCAGGCTCTTCCAAAGCGAAAATCCACAGCTTCACGTAATCTACGAAGAAATTAAACGCTTAGTGCTTACAATTTTTGACAACTTTCTAAAACCATAATATGTCAAATCAAAAGAAATTGAATTTATTGATTTTAAACATCCATATAATATTATAGAAGACGAAAAACTTTATTTAGGCGTAGATGTTCAAAAGTTTATTTCTACATCCAATTTAGATAGTTCCATCAGATAATGAAACGATTTGATTTTAAACATAGTGTGCTAAAATATGTATCTCTAATTGACCCTCAAAAAATAATGAAGAAAGAAATAAATTCACTTTATGAATTATTTGAAAAGTTTCCAAATTTAATCAATGAAGAAAATTTCAAATAATCGATTCAGAGTTTCGAGAAATCCGAAATTTAAATTTTAAAAATATTTTTGGAAATTCGACTGATTCAATAGACTTGTAAGTTTTTTTGGAGCACAATTAGTAAAATTAAGCGCGAAGATAAATCTTTAGCTTTTCCTTTAAAGGGAAAATTTATTTTTGAAATTTTAAGTCTACCGAATTCATCAGCAAATGTGGAACGTACTTTCTCACAAATTAATTTAAATAAAACCAAAACCCGGAACCGATTAAGCGTGGATTTACTGAAAGGTATTTTATTAAGCAAAGATTATTTAAAAAGCAGTGGTTGTTCGTGTTTTCATTTACAAATAAACGCTGAATTAATCAAAAAATTTAAATATAATGAACTATACAATAAGCAGAAAGACCAAGACTGAGCAAATATTAAAATTTGTATGCAACTTTTGTAAATGAGACTTGTTGCTATGTAACTTTGTGATATTGAAACAATCACTTTGTGTGTTACTATAATATTTTTTTAAATTTAATAATTAATTTACTTTGTAAAACCGAATTAATTTAATTTGTAATAAGATACGTTTTGTCCTCATTAAAAGAGTAAATTTTTTGTGTAATAACATAAATAAAATCTTTGTTTTATATTGTCAATTTTGAACATATATTTATTTATGCATTTTAAATTGACAACCCCTGTTTTCTCTGAATGTTTCTGTTGTTTCAAGGGTTTTCAATGAATGACGTTTTTGACGTTTTCATCCTTTAAAAAAATACGATTTCATTTTATTTTTCGTGGCAGCACTAAGGATGCACAAATTTTTCATATTTTGATCTATAATAATCTGAAAATACCTCTGATTTCGTGGGGAGTCGTGGGGACCACAAATAAAATTGGATTGAAACGTTTTGATTAAATTGGCTCTAACGGTTTTATCTACAAGATACAATTTCTAAACTAATTAAGTCTTAGTTAGATGCTTGAATTTTCTCTACAGCTAAGGCCGTTTTCTAGAAAAACAATACTTCACCTTTCCCTAAATACTACTCAATAAATAAGCCAAACTTAAACATCTGTATACCGATTCACAAATTAACATATCAGAAAAAAAAACAAAATAATTAACTTCCACTACCACTAGCTTCCCATTTCAGATTCCTAAAGATATAATAATTTCAACTGTACTAATAAAGGTAGGAGAAAATATGTACTTTTGGAAATCGGAATCAATATTTTCGAGATCCCACGATCCTTGTTAAATTCTAGAATTATTCTTCTCCTCTCTGAATTTCACTACTTTTATTAACCTCCGTTAAACTGTGTAATCAACGGATTAAAGCCAAATAAAAACAATTTATGACCTACATAAGAAATAAGGCATCACAAGCCATCCAGTAGTATTTAATCAAAAATTATAATTAATTATATGGTAGAATGAAGCGACCCTACACTACCAGAGTCAAAGAGTAACACAAATTCAAATAAAATTCTCTACTGCTTAATATCCTTAGCACATATACACATACGCACACAAACCCAACACCAGATTACCTGGCAAACGAGTATCTGAGCAGTACCGTTATCTACATTTTGAACGTGAATAATCCTGTATCCGTTCAACTACAACATTTTTTACGTTGATTCACTATAAACAAATACTTTATTCACTTTACACAACACTAACAATCAATAATCAATAGATAGCACATAATTCAATTACTTGGCTCATTTTCCAATTTCGACAACATCACTTCACTTCGCAACAAATCGTTACACTTTTAATAGAACAGTTCCGATCCCTGTAACATTAATTACAAATGGAGTACCGTGTAATACACAATGCATAATAAAAACTAAATTCATTAAATATTTGCACTTTAACGGTAAAATTAATGTTTTAAATGTATTAATCCAACACAATAAACTTTATATTTATGTACATTTCAAAAGAGCGATTGCCACCCCTGTCCGGCTGATCACATATCAGTTTCCGAACAGCGACAACATGTCGCCTTACCATAAATCTTTAAAGTATTGAACGCGTGTCACAAATAATATTGATAATCTTCTATATAACAGTGTTGATAATAATAATAAAACTAATTAACTTAGTTATACTTATCAAAATCATGCTGTGTGTTATTAAATCATCCCATTGATCGAGGGTCATCAATTGTATAAAAAAACACATTATGTAGTCAGTAAACATGTCAAAGTAGCGGTCGCAGACTCTTATCGGTGCGGATTAAGGTTACCATTCTTATTTTTAGTTATAACGAATTTTTTTCTTGAATTATTTAATATTGTTCTTATTTTTATATTTTTTGTAAACTGAAAAAGTAATATAAATAATAAAAATGAAAAACGAATTTTGACATGAGACAGGATTACTCATGTTAAATTTATATAACAGTATTGCTCAGGTAAATTTTTGCAGGTAATATGCGTTTCCATGTGGTAGTGAAAATAAAAATAATTTATTGGTTTTGTAGTATAGTGAAGTTCCACGATAAATACTTGTTATTAACATTTACAAACCGAGCTGTTACCATACACTGCATATAAAAATATACATGGAGGTAATTAGTGTCAGTGTCAATGTTGTAATGCCACCTAAATGGGTTGAATTTGATTTTCTGTACTGATTCCGATTCGCCGTATATTATCATAAATCAGCAAAATCGCCGTCCAAGTTCAATTGCCTTATTTAGTAAGAAGTAATTTTTCCCCTTTTTTGTTGTATATGTGTTTTCATTCGCCAATAAATTATTCCTCAGTTCATACAATAACGCATATTTTATACGTGTTAAAAATGTCGAGTTTTGTTCCTATATATTACATTGATTTTTTGTTATGAATGCTCGTCGAAGCTTGCGGTGAGCATGCTCTTAGCTATGAGTGGTTTAATAAATTTAAAATTTTTGGTTTTGACTTGAGAAACGAAGAACGTGGAGGACCACCAAAAAAGTTTGAAGGCAGTGAACTGCAAGTATTGTTGGATAAGGATGACGCTCAGACACAAATGCAACTCGCAGATCAATTGAATGTGTCAAGAGAAGTCGTCTCAATACGTTAAAAGCCATGGGAAAGAGCCAAAAGCTGGGAGAATGGGTTTCGCATAAACTTAATGAAAGACAACAGTAAAATTTAAAAATCACTTGCGAAATATTGCTCGCCAGAAACAAAAGAAAGTCATTTCTCCATCGAATTGTGCCGGGCGATGAAAAATGGATCTATTTTGAGAATCCAAAGTGCAAAAAGTCTTGGGTTGAACCACGGAAGAACGGACGGAAGACAAACCTCTGTATTTGATGGGATCAGAAGAGTGTGATTTATTTTGAGTTGCTAAAACCTGGTAAAACCGTAAATTGAAACTAAACGCTATCAACAACAAATGATCAATTTTAATCGAGCTTTGAGTGAAAAACGATCAGAATATGATAAAAGGCGATACAACGCGATTTTACGAATTCACCATCATGCTTGGAAGCTAGCCCCTACATAACTGAGCAATACTATTATCACTTATTTGCATCGATGGGCACGCGCTTGCTGAGGAGCATTTCACTTCCTAGGAAATTGGCTCGATAACTAGTTTGTCTCAAAAGAACAGATTGTTTGGCGTTGCGAGAAATATGTGGACAATGTATGTATAACTAATAATGGGAAATACTTTGAATAAAATACTCTTAACCATTTTCATACGATGAACGTATACTTCTTTTTACTAAAAAATTCCGGTTTCATATTTAAATACCTGGTATGGCGGGGTATACAAACACGACATAAATTAAATATTCAAATTTTCTATTTAAATATTATAAAAAAAAGCTTCTTTAAGGGGGGAGACTCATGTAAACAACTGTATTTTCAAGAATTTTTTACTAAAAAATTAAAAAGTTTATTAAATTGCAATAAAGTACATTAAAAAATTGATAATAAAATCTATTTGAAAAATAAATTTATTGTTGAAAAAATTCCAAATGGCTGTTCGAAGTTAACTATCAATATTTGCGCCGGGGAACGTCCAGCTCTTTATGATTGACTGAAATCAACAAAAGAAAGTTTTTTCATTAGAATACGTTTGTCCGCATCGGATGAACCTACTATTTTAGCAACAAAAAAAAAAATTTAAAACTCAGGACCATTTTAAAGAGAATTACCTTTTATTATAATCAAATTGCAAAAAACAATATTTATTTATTAAGAAAAAAAAACACTTATTAGTGTTTCATTTATAGTTTGGATGTATTGCTTGTTTCCATAATTACTGTCATTCATAGAAAGAGTTTTCATCGATTTTGTTTGTATCGGGTTGTTCGGATTTGATTGTGCAACGGCATCGAACACCATCATTATTGTTATTGTTTTTCCTCTCAATTTACTCTTTATCTCCCTTAGAAAGTAATTTTTAAAAGTATGATGTAGTTAAATAAAATGAATTATTGATTAATTGAGAGTTTACGACCAAGTCTCAGGCAAGCATGCCGGAATCCTCCGGGTCCATAAACCTTTATTTATCAACCAAAAATATCCACAGAAACAAGACCGAATCAGTCGGTCAGCATTAGATCGGTTTTATTTTTCGGGGAACATGTAAACTGTGACCAACCAAAATAGCAGACAAGTATTTTGTTTAGTGTGTTATAGAATAAATTTATTTATTCTAATTTATAAATTGGTTTGTTTTTAATAAAAATTTTTAATTATTATTTAACAAAATTAATTTATGTTTCTAAAATGGGTGTTGGGTGCGTCTCAATAGGGTAGGGGTTGACCGTCTATAGCCATGTATCTCGTGGTCTATATTCCAACGCTGCAACTATGTAGAAACCACCAAATGTGTCTAGTATACCTCCACGTGGTAACACCCAGGCAACGATGTGAAGCATCGCCGAAATACTAGAGGCGAGTGCAATACACTATAAATGAGCAATGAGCAGAACAAATAAGGAAACTAATACCCCAGGTGGTACACCTGTTGCTCAGGTAAATCCACCCTCTTCGGAGGTCGGTCTCATGGATTCTGGGGGAGACCAGCCATTGCTATACTACAATTATTTTAACCAATCCCAAGACATGTTGGTGAATAAACAAGCTCATTTGAGTGAAATAGAAAAGGATAATTCACATCCCTTCCAGAGGAGTAACAAAGTCGCGTATTCTCCGAAAAGAGGCGGTAGTCCCTCCATTGAGGCCAGCAGCCACAACACTCGTTTTACAAACGAAGAAAAGCTTCACAATGAATTGTGTAAAGCTAATAATGCATTAGTTGAAGCCAACAATATAAATAAGCAACTGAATATTACAATTGCATGGATGCAGGAGCGTATGAAGACGCTTGAAAACGAAACTAAAGCTCTTAAGCCAAAGGAGGACATCGGTTCTACTCCTAACCAGAATACAACTCCACAAGAGTATCATACGGATGAAGAAGAACTAGCTCGAGAAACTGAGTGGATTAGAGTTAAAGGTGGGAGAAAAAAAAGGAGACGGAATAATACGCCCTCCCCACCTCAATTAAAGGATAATGTTCCAAATATTATCCAGAAACAACCAAAAAAAATACCTCCACCACAACCAATAGTAATAGATGAAGTCAAAGACTACGATGTACTCTATGAAAAAATAAAAACCATAACTGCTACTGATAAGTTTAATGCAAAGGTGATGAATGGAAACACCATCAAAATAAACTTAGAAGATGCTGAAACATACAGAAAATTGACAAAAATGTTAAATGAAGAAAAACGTGCTTGGCACACGTTTGAAGATAAACAAACCAGACCAATTAGGGTCATGGCTAAAAACTTACACTCTACGTGTAAACCAGATAAAATAATTGATGACCTGGACAGCGATTTTGGTCGCAATTTGAGGATTGAGTTCAGTATTACCGGAAGACAAAAGTATTGGTAAATTGTATTGGTGTCCAAAGAATAGAGAAAAACAGAGAATAAACATTTGAAATATAAAAAAAAAATTCAGTGTAATCTCATGCGTACGAAAGGTTGTACATATTTTTATTTCCAGTAATTTTTTGCAAAATTTAAAACTAATAAAATTTTTACTTGAATAATGATTTAAAGATAAATAAATATTAATTAAAAAAGGCAAATAAATCAGAAAAATATTTTTAAACTATAATTTTATAAATAATTTTAATTTAGAAAAATTACACGACGTACATACTCCCTTTCCTGCGCTTAGATCAACACTAAAAGTTAAAATCACTAATTTACTTCTTATATTTTTCACATTATCCCTCTTATTCGATGTTAAACAAAAAAACCTTATGCCATGTTATATTAAACAAAAAACTAAAAAATACGCACATTTGACAGTGTCTAATGGGCGTTTTTATAAGTTTTTTGTTTAACATGATGCAAATAAGAGAGATAAAATGACACGAAAAAGAGGGATATAAAATATAATGTGGAAAAAATAAGAAGTAAATTAGTTATTTTGGCTTAGTGTTAATTCAAGCACAGGAAAGGGTGGGTGTACGGCATGTGATTTTTCATCATTTTAAATTATTAATAAAATTATAGTTTATCAATATTTATCTGACTTATTTTCCATTTTTAGTTAATATTTATTTATCTTTAAATCATTATTTAATTAACAATTTTATTAGTTTTAAATTTTGCAGAAAATTACTGGAAATAAAAATATGTACAACATTCCTTTCGTGCGCATGAGATAACACTGAATTGTTTTTTTTTGATTTTTCAAATTTTTATTCTCACATAGCTAACTAAAAAAAAAAAAAAAAAAGTTAAAAATATTATGAATGTGGTCGACGAAGAATGTAAAAATTAAAAACCATTTATTTATGCTGCTTTTTGTTTTTTATATTGAAGATCACCACGAGCAATTGATTGCGTATATTGTTTTGGATTTTTGGTAACGAAGTAAAATGAATGTCTCGTTTACAACAACAATAGATAGAAAAACATGAATTCCTCATGTTAAAAGGTAGGGAAAAATAACTCAAGGCGAGCGGAAGCAACAAAAAAGTTGAACCGATTTCCCCCGCTTAGCTTATTTTTGATACTTACCATCATGAGAAAACACACTAATACAATAAAAATATTTGACGGCACACAATAGCAAAATGTATATTATACGCCGTGTACATATACAAAATTCTCAATCCTCAATCCTCATTTTGCGACCAAAATCGATACCCTGAAAGCAAAAGGATTTAAGGCAACTGAAGCATCGATTAAGCTAAAACGGAGAGGCAAAGTACCTCTCAACATGTTTATGTTGACCTTCGATACTGATGAAGATATCGAAAAAATTTATCAAATTAAGTACATCTTGGGGTGCAAAGTGGTTATTCAGCCTCTAAGAAGGTCTAAGCTTATACCACAATGTAAACATTGTCAAGCCTATGGACATACACAAAAATATTGCAACAGGGAACCTAGGTGTGTCAAATGTTTAGGTAAACATCATACCAAAGATTGTGTAAAAGCCCAAAATGTTCAACCTAAATGCGTTCACTGTGGAGAAAACCATCCGGCTAACTACAGAGGATGCAGCGTTGCTATTGAACTGCAAAATATCAAAAATAAGAACGTGATTGCTAAAAATCCAAGTTCAATCAGGAAACAAGCGGTTAAGATGAACCGACCCGAAGTAAATCGTAGAGTGTCGGGAACTACTAAGTGGATAAAACGTTGTATGGCACTCGTGAGCAAAGAGATATTATCCACTCGGGATAATGTCCCACTCGGCTATCGCCTCGTGGGACAAACTTATCCTTCATGGATAATATCCTGTTTTGCTCACTAGTACCATAAATAACTATAAAACGCAAAACTCTCAAGAAAAATTAAATAACTCGCAAAAAAATAAAATAAAAAAAAAGTAGTGAACGGTATAAAATCAATATCGTCAATATTTGCGCTACAATAAAAAAATAGAGCAACTATATAAAATCAAAAGAATAAAAATAATTGGATGATGTAAAAAGACGAAAAACCTTAAAATTCGTGATTGCCAATTTAGAACAACGAAAATTCGCAGTTACAATAACGTTTCCATTGCGATTTTTCATTTTTCTATTATACTACTCTCATCATTATAACTTTTTTTCTGATTATATTTAACTTTTATGTGTTAGGTGCGTCTCAATAGGGTAGGGGTTGACCATCTTTAGCCATGTATCTCGTGGTCTATATTCCAAAGCTGCAACTATGTAGAAACCACCAAATGTGTCTAGTATACCTCCTCGTGGTAACACCCGGGCAACGATGTGAAGCATCGGCAAAATACTAGAGGCGAGTGCAGTACACTATAAATGAGCAATGAGCAGAACAAATATAGAAACTAATACCCCAGGTGGTACACCTGTTGCTCAAGTAAATCCACCCTCTTCGGAGGTAGGTCTCATTGATTCTGGGGGAGACCAGCCATTGCTATACTACAATTATTTTAACCAATCCCAAGACATGTTGGTGAATAAACAAGCTCATTTGAGTGAAACAGAAAAGGATAATTCACATCCCTTCCAGAGAAGTAACAAAGTGGCGTATTCTCCTATAAGAGGCGGTAGTCCCTACATTACGGCCAGCAGCCACAACACTCGTTCTACAAACGAAGAAAAGCTTCACAATGAATTGTGTAAAGCTAATAATGCATTAGTTGAAGCCAACAATATAAATAAGCAACTGAATGTTACAATTGCATGGATGCAGGAGCGTATGAAGACGCTTGAAAATGAAGTTAAAGCTCTTAAGCCAAAGGAGGACATCGGTTCTACTCCTAACCAGAATACAACTCCACAAGAGTATCATACGGATGAAGAAGAACTAGCTCGAGAAACTGAGTGGATTAGAGTTAAAGGTGGGAGAAAAAAAGGAGACGGAATAATACGCCCTCCCCACCTAAAGTAAAGATAATGTTCCAAATATTATCCAGAAACAACCAAAAAAAATACCTCCACCACCACCAATAGTAATAGATGAAGTCAAAGACTACGATGTACTCTATGAAAAAATAAAAACAATAACTGCTACTGATAAGTTTAATGCAAAGGTGATGAATGGAAACACCATCAAAATAAACTTAGAAGATGCTGAAACATACAGAAAATTGACAAAAATGTTAAATGAAGAAAAACGTGCTTGGCACACGTTTGAAGATAAACAAACCAGACCAATTAGGGTCATGGCTAAAAACTTACACTCTACGTGTAAACCAGATAAAATAATTGATGAGCTGAAAGCAAAAGGATTTAAGGCAACTGAAGCATCGATTAAGTTAAAACGGAGAGGCAAAGTACCTCTCAACATGTTTATGTTGACCTTCGATACTGATGAAGATATCGAAAAAATTTATCAAATTAAGTACATCTTGGGGTGCAAAGTGGTTATTCAGCCTCTAAGAAGATCTAAGCTTATACCACAATGTAAACAATGTCAAGCCTATGGACATACACAAAAATATTGCAACAGGGAACCTAGGTGTGTCAAATGTTTAGGTAAACATCATACCAAAGATTGCGTAAAAGCCCAAAATGTTCAACCTAAATGCGTTCACTATGGAGAAAACCATCAGGCGAACTACAGAGGATGCAGCGTTGCTATTGAACTGCAAAATATCAAAAATAAGAACGTGATTGCTAAAAATCCAAGTTCATTCAGGAAACAAGCGGTTAAGATGAACCGACCCGAAGAAAATCGTAGAGTGTCGGGAACTACTCAAGGACAATTTGGTAAAATGACTTATGCTCAAGTAATGATGAGCAACGGAAATCCAGGAAAAACTGCTCAAAATGACGATATAAGTCAAACACTTAAATTAATTTTAAGCAGACTAAATACATTTGATGAGCGATTACAGAAACTAGAGTACAGCACTAAGGGAGCCATCCCTAAACAGAAAAATGGCCCAAGATCTTAGAATCTTATGTTGGAATGCCAATGGACTGATGCAACATCAACAAGAAGTGCAAGTGGTCCTGGACACAGAAAAAATCGATGTATGTCTCATCACGGAAAGACACTTCACTAGACAATCAAACATTAAATTTAAAAATTATCAAATATATCACACTATTCACCCTGGAAACACTGCTAAAGGAGGTAGTGCTGTTATAATTAGAAATAGTATTCATCACTATGAGGAGTTAAAATATGAAACGGAAAAAATACAAGCAACTGCTGTTATTGTCAAATCCAAAAGTAGTAATATTTGTATTGCTAGTATTTACTGCCCACCGAAGCACTCAATGAAAGAAAAAGATTATCTCGAGTTCCTCAGTAAATTAGGAAACGATTTGTAATTGGAGGAGACTTTAATGCAAAAAATGTCCACTGGGGATCCAGATTAACAACAACTAAGGGTAAAGAACTCCTAAAAGCTATCAGAAAATGCAGTTGTGAAGCCCTCTCAACTGGAAAACCAACCTACTGGCCAACTGATCCAAACAAAGTGCCAGATCTGATTGATTTCTTTATAATAAAGAACATATCTGTAAATTATGTACAAGTAGATGAAAGCCACGACTTAAACTCTGATCATTCACCAATACTTCTAACGTTAAGTGAAAAAATCATTCAGAAAGAAACAAACCCTTTCCTAGTAAATAATCACACTAATTGGGCATGCTTTAGACTATCGCTAGAAGAAAAAATTAACTTAATGGTTCCATTAAAGACTGAAGAACAATTAGACAAAGAAGTTCACAAATTTGTAAACGATATACAGCAATCAGCTTGGGAAAATACTCCTGAAATTAAAACGAAAATCAAGGGAAACAATTACCCTATGGAAATTAGGGAACTCCTCGCAGAAAAAAGAAGAGCGAGAAGAGTATGGCAACAAACAAGGGCCCCCCAAGATAAAACTCATTTGAACAACCTCACTCAACAATTAAGAAGAGAGATCAAAGAATTGAAAGATGAATCAATCAGCAACTATTTAAGAAAATTAACTAATGATAACAGTACTGATTATTCTCTTTGGAAAGCAACCAAAAGAATCAAAAGACCAATAATGCAGATTCCCCCAATAAAAATAGCAGGTGAGAAATGGGCTAGAAATAATGAAGACAAAGCTCGAGAATTTGCCGAACACCTCGAAAAAATATTCCAGCCACATGAAGACCAAACGTTGGAAGCCGAGATAATAACTGAACAAGCTGTGCAAGAAAGTAAAGAAATCCTACCCACAACACCAAAAGAAGTCATGCGTGAGATAACAGCTAATATGAATACGAAAAAAGCTCCTGGGTACGATCTTATTACTGCAGAAATCTTAAAAGAACTGCCAAGGAAAGCTCTGGTGAAACTCACCAATCTTATAAATGCAGCATGTAGAATCAAATGTGTACCAAGCTTATGGAAAATTGCAGAAGTAATTATGATCCCAAAACCTGGGAAACCACCACACATAACATCGTCTTATAGGCAAATTTCGCTATTGCCAGTCATGTCCAAACTCTTTGAGAAGCTTCTGGTAAAAAGATTAAATCCGATAATCGAGAGTAAAAACTTGATCCCAAATCATCAGTTCGGTTTTCGCAACCAACACTCAACAATTGATCAAGTACACAGAATAACCAGTATAATTGAGAAAGCATTAGAGGAGAAAAAAGTCTGTTCAACAGTATTTCTAGACGTTGCACAAGCGTTTGATAGAGTGTGGCATGAAGGACTTAACCACAAGTTAAGGAATCTTCTACCAATGCAATTTGCTAAGATACTAGAATCATACTTGAAAGATAGGTTCTTCAGGATTAAGTTAGATGATACATTTTCTGAATTGAAAGAAATCAATGCAGGAGTTCCACAGGGCAGTGTATTAGGGCCGGTTTTATACCTACTATATACTTTTGATCTTCCTACATTAGAAAACATCACAGTGGCAACTTTTGCAGATGATACGGCGATCTTAGCTGTTGGAAAAAGCAACGAAGAATCAACACAGAAGTTACAATCAGCTATAACTCAAATATATAAATGGACAAAAAGATGGAGAATAAAACTAAATGAAGCTAAATCAGTTCACATCAACTTTACAAACAGACGAATCGAACATATTCCGATTACCATAAATCGGGAAATAATACCGCATGCGAACACAGCTAAGTATCTCGGCATGACCCTGGATGCTAAACTACGATGGAAAGCACACGTCAAGAAGAAAAGTGAAGAATTAAGACTTAAATACAGAAAAATGTATTGGCTGATGGGAAGGAACTCTTCTTTATCAACATACAACAACCTTCTACTTTATAAGAAAATATTGAAACCGATTTGGACTTATGGTATTCAGCTTTGGGGTTGTACCAAACAGAGCAACGTAAATATCATCCAAAGATTTCAGAATATGGTATTAAGGAACATCGTTGATGCACCTTGGTATGTTAGGAACAATGACCTTCATAGGGACCTTAAAATGAACCTCATCTTAAATGAAATCCAGGAAAAAGCACGGAGACATGAAGAAAGGCTCCGCCAACATGTGAACATTGAGGCAACTCAGCTCCTAAGCATCACGAATTTAGTTCGCAGACTTAAAAGAACCAAACCTTTTGAGCTGGTGTGATTGTTAGTTTAAGCAGCATTATGCTGATCTAAAATCCACAACAAAGATGTGGTTTACATCAATTTACCAAACACTATGGAATGCCAATGGGAAGAAGCCATAGATTAATTTAAGTTAGTAAATTAAGTCAGAAACAAATTGCTAATTAGTCCAGTGGCCCTATTCTGGCTATTCCCTGGGAATTGGGAATTGAACTATTTTGACAGTATTCTTCTAGCAGTTTGGAATTATTTTTTCCAAAAGTGTATTCTGGCGATTGGGAATTTTTAATGTAGGGAAAAAATAATTCCATTTTATGTAAGTTTTGACGTTTATTTTTCCCAAATTTTTTTTTTGGGAATTAGAAGAAACTTGTTGTTTTGTCTATTTTTATTATTTTATGTACAACGTAGTATCGGTAAATTTTTTATTTTATATGTAGAAAATAAAAATTTTAAATAATGGCGGCTGCAGAATTTGAAATAGTGTTTTTTCCCATTGGATAGTTCCCAATTACGCCAGAATACACTTTTGGGAATTGGGTAATAAAAAATTGGGAATTATTGAAGTTTGGAAATATAGCAATATTTTTCCCAATTCCCAATTCCCAGGGAATAGCCAGAATAGGGCCACAGGAGACTAGATTGTAATTACATAAAATAAATAAATAAAATTTATTTTAAATTAAAAAAAAAAAAAAAAAATGTTTCTAAAATTTTGATTTTTACAAGATTAATTTATTTTACACAATTTTATTTTATTATCTTTGTTAACCACCACAAATCCGAGACGAGACTGATTAAAACGAAATTTAATTTTATGTAATTTGTTTTTGTCGCGCAGTTGGTATGATTGCATAATGCATAAATGAATAGGTGCGTTTTTTTGGTGCATGGAAATGGAATAGGTGTGTTTTTTTTGTTGTCTGCGGACGAATTAATGCAACGACCGATCTTTCCATTAGCTTACTACTCTTGAACCAACTAATCCATAGCAGAGAGTTTTTGGCTTTTTCCCGTTTTTTATTCATCGTTGGTAAAACAGAATTGATGCTATTGTTCAATAAATCGATCGATTCTATTTCAGGGGAGCTATTATGAAATTTTCGACGCGCGCTTTTTTTTCGACAACGTCGAAAATTAGCTATTATGAAATTATTCGACGCGCTGTTTTGCGAAAATTTTCCTATTATGAAACTTTGTTTTCGATAAAGTCGAACAATATGCGACTGCTCTTGAGGTGACGAATGCATACGCGTGGTCAATAATAAATCGTGAGATAAAAAAGTTTCAGTTATTCAGTTCGTAACGTATATTTTAAATTTTATTTTTTTTTTATTTTCCGCCTAATTAATAAATTAATATTAATTTATTTTTTTTCGATATTGTCGAATAATTCATAATAGCTATTTTCGACCTTGTCGAGTTGGTCGACAACGTCGAAAATTTGCGATGTCGAAAATTTCATAATAGACGCCCAGGTTGATTACTTGTTTCATTTTCGCCGTTACAAACATTTATGGCATCGCTAATAATTACATTGCGCCCATATTCGTTTGTGGTAGCAGATATAAGCACTGGCGGTGTAATGGTGTATATAAGCACTGGTGGTGTCTTGAAGACATAAATACATCTATCTCCCTGTGCCAAGTAATCCCAATTTGCTGCTGTTGTGTCATCTGATTCTAGTCCTTTGCCAGTTGATAGCTTCTTTAAATTTTCATACTTCGTTATAAAATTTTGCCATTTCCCTTTGGTTTGCTTTACCGAGATTGGTGGTCCGAACTCGTCGATTATTTTTTGGTAGGCTTGTGTCGCTGAGTTTCGAGCTCCTGAAAATGTGTGGTTCCGGAATATACGAGCTTCAATAAATTTATGAGTCGTTTTGCTACTCCCTAAAAATATTAAGATTTTTTCAGTTATTTATTGAAATGTTTGTATTTTTACTTACATTGGAAAGTCATTTTTATCAATTTTTAATTTTTTTATTTACTAGAATTTACTTAAATATTCAATTTTCTTTTATTTGCGTTATTGTTCCACTTCTTCTTCTATCTGTAGTGAAAAATTAATAATGCATAAAAAGCTACACTGCATGCAATTTTCGAAATGCACATTTGATCAAATAAAATTCGGACGTGAGTTGCTTTTGCAAATAACTTCATTTCATTTTTAATATACACACTTCAGATTAAATACACATTTCGGACACACCCATTATCTTTAGATGACGTTGAGATACTTCATAAAGCGCAAAATCTCAATAAAAGAATAAATTTGGAAAGCATTTACATCAAAAAACCTCAAAATTTATCTCGAAATTTGTTAAATATCCAGGAAGTTTCAAATTATTATGTTTCACTCTAATTGTATAACTTAAACTATTTTTCTGTTAAACTGAGTATTTTATAAATTTCAAATTGAACTCTAGTTATTTTAGCAAAACGTTCGATATAAAAAAATTTTCTTTGTAATTATAGTATAAATTGTACCCTTGAAAATGACGGGATGTGCCTTCGAAACGTCGGATTTTCCACATTAATAAATTAAGCTAAAAAACCAAAAAAAAATATTTTATTACAAAACATAAAGCTTAAAAAAGTGAATTAAATTATAAAATATGGTTTATGTTTTTGATGACTAGGGGTGACAAGGATAGTTTTAATTTGATCCATAATATAATTGTCGCTTTAATCAGTTCGTTTGAAGAAAACCACTATAATGTCCGTTAATAATTTATCTGTGTATTCCTTATCTGTGCCCAAACCGACTAATTATAAATTCATCAAAAATAAACATAGATATTAATTATAATAAAAATAATAATAATAAATTTTAATTTAAGTCGAAATGAACAACAAATAAATAAATTTCTCGTCTTATTACGAAGAAAGTAATTAAAATATAAAATCCTTGAACTTTAAACCAAAACATAAAATGAAAATTGAAAATTATGTTATTGATTTTCAGTTAAGCGTTTTGTTTATACAAATTAATTAATTAAAAGCTTTTTAAAAATATACAATTCAAGAGTTTTGGCATAAATTTTGATATCGGAGAAAACATACTTTTTTTAATTATTCGGATCCTACATCTATTTACACAAATAATTAAAGCATATTATGAAAATTGAAAAAGTTCCTTTATAGCAATTACTCAAACTTTAACCCAAAATTCATTACTAAAACTTTTTGTGTAATATGAAGTGATAACTTCCTGATTCGTTTGAATTATTTTTGCAGTGCTTGCTGTTCCCTACTAGCTCAGGTTTTACTTAGTTTAGGGTCGCGATTTTTTTTTAGCAACTACAATAATAAAGTTTAAGGAAAAAAAATATACGTATTTCAATTTAATTTTGTACATATAAAAAACAAAAGCCAATCACATAAGTACTTTATCTTTTATCACTTTCAATAATTACGATATAAAATTAAAGGAAAAAATTGCTTTAAAAAGTATAATATCAAAATGATCGTTCAGTTTATTGTTAAATAATTCGTTGGACTAAATTTTTTGATTAATTCGCTGTTTATTTGTAGATTAAAACAAGAATAACCATTGGTTCTTAAATAGCCTTTTGTTAATAATATGCCTTTTAGTAAATCAACACTTAACCGATTCCGAGATTTTGTTTTGTTCAGGTTGATCTGCGCAAAAATCCGTTCAACGTTTGCTGATGAATTAGGGAAACTTAATACAGTAGAATCCGTTTTTACCAAACCATGGATATAACGAACAAACGCTTATAATGATCATATATTTTTGTCCCTTGAATTTGCATGAACACCTTTTCTTATACACTACAAATAACGAACTTCCTTTATAAGCGTATAGCGAGCGAACACGACAAATGTCCGAAAGAGTTTAATTTCATACAACCAAAACCCTACGGTTAAACCGAATGTCGATTCGGTTATACCACTTTTTTGATTGTTTCCCTTTACACATAAAACTACTACAGGTTTATACATACATCGACATAAATTTGTATTATACCTTTAAACATTTTCCTTAGTTTTTACGGGATTCCCCATTACTTTCGTCAGTTGAAGTTAATTAACACAATAGGAATATACAGCGATAATAAAGAAAATTTTCTTAATTTTTGTTACATTTTAAAAAGATTGGTGGTAAATTTGGTGTTAAAAATTATTATAATTTTCTAATTAATAGATTTTGTTATAATTAATTAACGAAGAAGAGTACTTTCACTGAAATAGTAAAAAAAACGGGAAAAGTATGAGGATTTGAGTGTAAATTTTAAAACGTCAAAAATTCGCGATGGAAAATTTTCAACAATGGAGGCTGCATTAATTATTTGGATAAAACAAATGCAAGTAACAAAAGTTCCTCTAAGTGGAATTCTTGTAAAAGAAAAGGCAGCGCAATTTGCAGAGAAATTGAATATTGAGTTTAAACCAAGCAACGGTTGGCTCGACCGCTTTAAGAAGCGTAAAGACCTTGTATTCAAAAATATTGTGGGAGAAAAGGCAGCCATATCTTCGAAAGTTGTTAAAGAATGGGTCAATTAAAAATTACCTCTGCTTCTGGATGGATATAACAAAAGCGATGTATTCAATTTAGATGAAACGTGCCTTTTCCATAGGATACTTCCTAATAAAACCGTAAAGTTTAGAAATAATGATTGCGGTGGGGGGAAATTATGCAAGGAGCGTATCACGGCTTAAAGTATAAGTTTTTTATAATTAATAAATGTTTTAATTTTATTTTTGAATAAACCGTTAAACATGATTCATTATAACCGATAATTTTATTAAAACGAACAGCCGGCTATAGTGAACAAAATATAGTGTCCCTTGAGTATTCGCTATAAGCGAATTCTACTGTAGTTCGAATATTAATTTTGCTATAAGTGGAGAAGTTATTGATTTATACTCACGAGAAATTAAACCAATAGTTTTCCAGAAAACTATCAAATCAATTATTGCTGGTGAATTTCAAAATAAACCTTTAAAATTCGAATTTCTTATTTCACGAAATTCTAAAGTTATTAATTGGAGATTTTCTGCTGTAATTAAATTAGGAAATTTTACGAATACTCGAAAAGTGAATTTATTTCTTTTTCAAAGCTATGTCAAATTTCAGCGAAATAAAGCAAGAATAGCCTGAATTTTTGTAATTTTGCATTTTGTACGGAATTTATATTTTTGAGAAGCAAATATCTTCAAGGTTGGGATGATACAGTTTTGTTTGGTTTTTGTGGATTGGGTATATTTGGTATCGAGGATGACAAGTGGCCGTTACAAGATGCAATGAAAACGTGCCTTACCTTTGCAATTATTGCACTTTCCCAATAACCAATAAAATATTGTAAGGGGTAATAATGCAATTTTCCGGTTGGTTGATTGACGGACAAAAGGTTTTATTATTATATAAAAAAGATAAATTGTTAGTTTTAAGTTAGAGTAATTTTGTACGTAAAAGTATAATAATATAAAATTTGAAGAAAAAATTTCATTTTTTTAAACTCTCCGAACATCGTTTCGTTCCAGTCATCAAGATTTTTTTAAAAAGTAAAAATTAGTGAAAGTAGTGAACAAGTAACGAAAGTAGTAGGCGTTCTTCAATCATTAGCGTTCAACGCTAAAAAGGAATCATACATTTTCATCCAGAAGTCACATCGACTGATACTGGACTGTACTTATCCGGCAAGTTCATTTAAAACTGAAAGAAACGCAAATCTTTCAACTAACCACAAGTACATATAAAATTGAGAGAAACGCAAATCTTTCAACCACAAGTACATTTGAATCGCTAACTGCAGAAACGTGACTTCTTACATTTTTTCCAAAATTCATTTTTTAATGGTTTAGTATAATTTAGATATAGACTCATCGTTTACTGTAGAAATGGGACTTACACCATCGAAATAAAGAGAACAAAATTGAATTGAAAAACTTATTTACTGCAGAAAAGGGACATTTACTTCAATTGACCCCTTTTTGCAGTAAATTTCATTCGTTTTGTTTTACAAAAATATATTGTCGTCGTATATGTATAATTTTGTTTGGTCGGTGAATTACAAAAGTAGATGATTTACAATTTCGCCATTTTATGCCATTTTAATAAAAATGAAATTAAATTTAATTTTGCCATTTTGTTTGTGCAGCTGTAATAATAAATTGTTTTAGTAATCTGTTGAGTTTTAATTTGGTATAAAGTGTATTAATAATGTCAGATACTAGCGAAAGTTATGAAAGAAAGGCGTTTTAAATGCACATTTATACAAACGGAACATTATTAAAAAAGGAAGGGTAACAGGAAAGAGTTACACAAATAGTGTTGGAAAGTTAATCCCTGATAAATTAGTAGCTTCATCTTGCAGGTAAATTTATTTTCTTAATTATATCTTGAAAATTAAAATAGAATATTACCTAAAACATTAAATAATTTTATTTTAGTTGCCAAATTAACTGCCTGGCACAATTACAACAGCAAGAAAAAGAAAACAGTTTGCAATATTTTAGCTCATTGAAATCCAAAGATGAACAAGATTTATTTCTACAAGGCCTTTTAGAGTGCTCAGAATCACGAAGGCGCAAAGAAATTAATAATAAACGGCTAAAATTGATATCAACAAAGTATGACATCCTGAGTGGAACACGCAGAATATTGGTATGCAAAACTGGCTTCTTACTTGTTTATGGCATTTCGAAAAAAAGGATTGAGTAACTTTTAAGATATTTGGACTATAGAACTACAGATATTTGGATCAACAAAACAGGCGCATTATGCAACTACAGAATATTTGGATTCCACGCTATCTATTAAGCTAATGTACGACTTATTTAATATGAAACATCCGGATTATAACATAAGTTATAAGTTCTACTGGTCTTACTTTAAGGAAAATTATAATTTAAGATTTGGTAGATTACAGACAGACACTTGTGTCACTTGCGAACAACTTGGTGTTAAAATCAAAAATAACCAGTTATGTGACAATGTTAAAAGGGCAGCTGCGGCGGAGCTCATGGTCCACAAGAGACGAAGCAAAAAATTGTATAACGCAATAAAAGAACCCATCCCAGACGATACCATCGGTCTTGTTATTGATTTTATGGCTAACGTTTCGTTACCAAAGATTCCAGTACATGATTTGTATTATAATCGTCAGCTCACTATTAATACTTTTGGTTTGCATGACTTAAAAACAGGGCGAATGGTTTGTTACGTATATCATGAAGGAGACGGAGGAAAAGGCAGCAATGAAGTATGTACAGTTATAAAAATGTACATTGATAGGATCGATCAAAACATCAAAAAACTTAAAATATTTGCTGATAATTGCGCTGGGCAAAACAAAAACAATGCAGTTGTTCGATTTATGATGGCATTAGTTGAATGCAAAACATTTGAACTCGTAGAATTATTTTATCCTATCAGAGGGCATTCTTTTTTACCCCGTGTAGAGATTTCAGTATAATCAAACGGAAATTAAACAAAGTTAGTCGCCTCTATACAACCCAAGAATACATACAGTTAATAAAAAGTGTATCAAATAATCCAGAAAAGTTCGAAGTTGTAGAAATTGGCCATGAAGATATTATAATTTTAATAATTGGTGGAATCTATATTATAAAAGAACATACTTAAGCATCGGGTCCTATGGAAAGAAAATCGAAGGATCGCAGAAACAACATTTCACTGTGTCTATGTATCATTACATGAAATTTGATAAACTAGATTCAGCCATTCTGGTTTGTAGAGAATACATTGGCGGTTTAATGGAACATCAGTTTCGCTTAAGAAATTCAACGTCAGCAGTAGTGTTACCTACAGCCAAAATGTATGAAACAAAAAGCCTATAATGAAAAAGGAAATGGACGATATTCACTGAACTTTATGTTACATACCAGACACCAATTTGCAATTTTCGAAAAAATTTTCAGAATGGTCTACTGTGGAAAACGATGTCGAGAAGGACTAGAAATCGTATTCCTTATAGACAATAAATTAAAATCTTAATGTTATTTTATTTCTGTTATATTTTATTATTTTATTACAAGAATATTAAAAAATTTTAGCGAGAAATATACTAATTTGTTGAAATTACTTTATGTTTTTAATTATTACTGTTAAAAGGGGACATTTGCGAAAAATTAAATCAAGAAAATTCCAGTTAGTAAGTCAATTCTGTTGAACATTAGAGTTCCATACGATTGCAATAACAGATCTTAACGTAGGTTGTCGATTTAATTACATTAGTGCAACAATAACAAAAGATATATAGTTTTTTGTACTTCCTAAAAAATTTCAAATAAGACATAGTCCTCTTTCTGCAGTTAGCGATTCATTTAAAATTGGGATAAACGCAAATCTTTCGAACTATATATAAATAATACAATAATAATTAAAACAAGTGAATACATTTCTTCAAGTAATAATAATAATATAATTCTATAATAATAATTTTTGGGAACAATAAAATAAAATCAACTCAAACAAGTGAAAATCCTTAATACAACAGTAATTAAAACAAATGAAGGCATTTTTTAATTCTAGAATAATAACTTTTGGGATAATAAAATAAAAAGGCAATAACTCTAGAAGCGTCAGTAGACCAAATAAAATAAGTCACTGGAGCAGTCAACACCCAAATAGAACTAACAAGAAGACTAGAACAGCGCATATCCAAACTGGAAAACCTGATAATCAAGAAAATAGAAACGTTAACCGCACCAAAAACGGAACAAGCGGATTGCGTAGAGGAACTTCAAACATTCGATGAGAATCCGACGCAATACATATCTTGGATTCATAATGTAGAAAACATTTTAAGGGACTATGAATTAGCTAAAAATCCAATGCCGACTAACAACCGGACGATTTTTTGAAAGTATCTGAATTCTCAAAAAAATTTGGATTTTTCAATTTACCAGGACTTTAATCATTCGGCGGAATCATTGGAGAGGAACTAGGAGCCATAATCGACAGAAAATGTAACACACTCATTTTGACACAAAACATAAAGATATAATGGAAGGAAAAGCAGTTATCACAGGTCCATAACCTAGAATTTCGAGACGATTATATCTCACAGAGATCTAAGCAAAAACTGCAGAGTATACAATCAAAATTCAAAAATCTATCGGACCGGTCAACAACCATGAAACAATCGGCACTGACAAAAGAGCGGAAATTAAAACCATTACGGAAGAATACAATTATGAAATAATCTACACACCAGGTTTCACTAACAAAGTAGCAGATGCCTTATCACGGCTGAAATTAGAAAGAAATATGCAATAGATGGGACGATTCATAGAGCAGATCAATACAACACTAACATAATACCATCTCTTTCACTTGCAGATCTTGTATTTGGACCATAATAACACCATTAGACATCTATGAGTACAACAATCCGCTGGTAACAATTAAGTAAGGATCCGGACGAACCATCAATGGAAAATTGAAGATTTTGGTGGAAGAGTTAGCAACATGCTATACACCAGAAAAGCTGCATAAACCAAATTCCCAGACATAATTTGAAACCTATTTTTTATGTAGTAATATTCCATATACCACAAATGCTGTGTCAACGGAACGTGTTTCATCAAGTCAACGTTCTAAATAAAATTCTTTAAACACAACGTCAATATAAAAAAGACAAATTGTTAGTTTTAAGTTAGACTAATTTTGTACGTAAAAGTGAAATAAAATAAAATTTATGAGTATGGCTAAAAAAACAACAATAAAAAGCATACTAACTGAGCGGTACCGGTTGTTGAGTGTCTGTGAATTGTCTCGTATGGGACGGGAAGCGACAACTGCATCGCACTGTCCTCCCTGTAGTTCACAACGTTCAATGACCTTTTTCATTGTTACTAACAATGTGTTAGGGGCTACCGGCCAACTGTAAGTAATTTTAATTGTTTTTTTTTTGTTTTTATTTCGTCTTTTTTTTTGTTTTGTACGGATGAATCTGTAAATCATTTGATTTCTCCCTAGTAGTTCCCGTACTATAGGCCATATCTAATTATGTGGTGGGCCCGGATCCAAATTTCCTTTTTATTTTATTTTGGCTGTTTATAACTAATTTTTTTTTTTTGAAAAATGACCATCTAAATCTTAAGCGGAGCTACCAGAGCTCAATAGGAGCTTCAGGTCTAACCTGAATCTTGCTCAATAGATTACACTTATGTGGGACTTGTGGGGAAAGGCTGTTAATATCAATGGTGATCGTTAAAGGGCTATACTACGCGAGTTTTCTGGCACAAGAAGTGGACGAACTTGGTGTGGAAGGCCTTTACTTTCAACAGAATGCTATACCGCATGCCAAGGGCCGGTCAAAACCATTTTACATGAAATGTTCCATGGGCATGCCAACTCGACATTCGGCGATTTAATAAGGCCACCCAGATCGCCCGGTTTGATACTCAGGGTGGCCAACTCGAGATTTTTACCCGGAATCTCCGGATTTTTTGCGACACCTGCGATCTTCGGTTATTGCAATAAATTCTCCGTTTTTTTACGATTTGTGAATTTTTCTTTTTTCCTTTTTTTTCATTTTAATCTTAATTCAAAATTGTAGTTAGCAGTAATAGTAGTGCGCAGTAGTTTCTTTAATTAATTTTGTGGGCGAAAATTTTAAAAAATTCTTCGAATAAAAACATTTTTTGGTTATTAGTTAAATACATAAGTTTTCTTGGGTTGGTAGCGTTATTCAAAATACAAAAATCCCAAAAGTTAAGCTTTTTTCAATATAAAATTTTTTTCAAAAATTATTTTAATTCGTTTTATTCCTTAGTGGATGGGGCTGCCACCCTGAATCCCCTACTTTGACGGAAACACAATTTGTTCCAAGCGTGGATTAAGTTAAACTTGATTTTTCCTTAAGAATTCCTAATATTTGTGATCCTGGAAGTCTACAAAAAATGTTCCAAGTGTTAACAAAAGTTTAAAAACTTCTATAAAATTGAATTTTTCATTTTAATATTAACTCTTCAGGCACAAGATATTTTTTGTACATTAAGCGGGTGTTTAGATTTTCGCAAACCATCATTATTTTAACATCCAATTGTGTAACAGTCCAGCGAAAACATGAATTACATACGTCTGACGGACGATATGTTCCGCGTGAGGGTTAATGAAAAATTTAATTTTATAGACGTTTTTAGACTTTTTCTTACGAAATATTTTTTCTGAATTTTTTTCTCGATTTTTTTGTGAGTAAACGTAGTGATCCCAAATTTTTTTTAATGAGCCTGAAACGGTTTATACTCGAACAATGAACCCAATTCCACCACGATAAAATTCATGTTTACTTTTTTATTTTACCGCTTCCCAAATGAATTTAT
Source organism: Tipula vernalis (assembly GCA_958295665.1). Classification (NCBI taxonomy): domain Eukaryota; kingdom Metazoa; phylum Arthropoda; class Insecta; order Diptera; family Tipulidae; genus Tipula; species Tipula vernalis. The sequence continues at coordinate 218,364,137 of OY282559.1, read as the reverse complement.
TTTCAAAAATAAACATTCAGTTTTTCAACTAAGAATCGGTCCCAATAATCATACATTAACCCTCAATCCATAAAGGTATTTTAGGCATCTTAATTCCATGAACCAGGGACGTTTTCGTCTTTGCGCAATAAAATAAACAATTATTTGTCAATAAAGAAATCTTAAATAATTCATGGATTATTTCTAGGCATCCTTATTCAGAAACAATAGTTTTTTTGTCCGGTAATTTTTTTTTCTAATTGCATATCGATCAACCTTCGGAAAAAGGTTTTTTTTCAAAAAAAATACAGCGGTGCTAAAACGTATGGAAAAATAAGTTTAAGGACAATTTCTTGTAGCAAAAAGGATTAACTTTACGTAAAAAATACTTTATTCATGTAGTATTGAGTCAAATATTCTATTCCGTTACTTGAAAATAGGTGTTTTTCGTAAAACTAAAACGTTCTGTCATGAGGGAAATTACAAAAAGTAGTTTTTGTCAGGACGAAATCGACCCTGGTTCATGGATTGAGGGTTAAAAGCATGTTGATCTGGTGTAGTGCTACACTACAATATTGATTGACAATTTGTTTAAAACCAAATAAATCTGATTCTGTTGCTGTACCTACATAAATGTTATTTTCAGAGGTGGCTGGTTTGTTTTAAATTTTTCAGTTTATTTCCATTCATCACACTATTACCACAAGCAAAAACTTGTATATGGACACTACTCAAATACAGAAAAAGCCGTTTCAATTGAGTATGCAATTGGGTCCCATCCACCAAAATCTTATAGTAGAATAAGTTAACAACTAAAAATTTCGAATAATCTAGAAACTCTGATACCAATCAACTCTAGAACATTTGAAATATCCCCAGAAAATTTAATCTTTCTAACTCAACATCCTCCAAACTTGTCAGAATGTAGCTGACTGCTATGTAAATTTATAAAACACAAAAACAAATAAAGTGTCGTTAAATCAACACTGTAACATAATTGTAAAGTTTGGCAAATTTCGAGAAACCCGAATAATCCCGAAATTGTCGTTAATAATTTTGAGAAATGTAGAATTCATCGGGAACCTCCATTTATCTCAAGAATATCAAGCAGGTATCACAATAATCTCGAAAATATTGAATAATGGTTATAATTTTGATGTCATACGCCACCTCGGCCCTATAAATTAGGAAATCTAATAAAACAGAATACTACGCTTACTGCACTCTAACCAAGAAACATCTTTAAAATATTACAATAGACTCAGTGCCAAATAAACCTCGAATAAGCTTAAAAACCTGATACAAATCCTATAAAATACCAAAAATCTCGACATAAATCGAACAAACTCGAATAATCTCGATATTCTCAAGAACCAAAAATTTAGAATAAATTTATAATTCTAGAATAATCTTGAAAAATTAAATAATTATTAACAAGTTAGCAATCGTTAATAAATTCTGTTAGCAATCGAAAACCAACAACTAAACTCGAACAATATGGAAAATATATAAAATTTTGCTTGAAGTACATAACAGTCCAAACCAATCTTGAATAAGCTTATAAAACTCGAAAAATCACATAAAATACCGATAACATCGAGGAATAGCGAAAGAGTCCCCATTATCTCGTATTCTAAGGTTAAGAGAGGAAATTAAGGAATAAGGTTATTAAGACAATTTCAATGAATAAAATAAAACTTTATTGCAAAAAAATTAAAACCAAGACCAAGTCCAAAAATTGGAACTACTGATGGTGGATTATGCAAGTATTAAACAAGTTTCGAGAATGTTTTCAAAATTTCGCCAAAACGTGATTATGTAAGACATTTTGAACTCTCGTATCGCGTACATACTAATTTCGTTTGCTTACCTAATCTGCACTCAGGTGCAGAGGAGGTGAAATTGAAATGCGGATGGATTACAATAACTCAGAATTGCCTTGTTGATTCTAATTCTTTTGAGAAACTATTATTTTCACAAAACTTAATAAATAATGGAGACATGATCAAAGCAGGCTAATTACTAGGATGCGTGGAAATTTAAGTCAGCAGCCGCCACGGATTGTTTTTGTTTTTCAATTCAAATTCACATAAGAAGCTGGGAAAGAAAATAACATACCTAATATGAATTTTACCGTTTCAGAATCGGACCTAATATGTACCTAATTTTTGCCTATTTTTGCTTGATTTAACTTTTTTTCGTACAAAAAAACCAAAAGTCTCCGGTTACGGCCAAACGAAAAGCTGGTAACCCTGTATACCACTAGGTTTTTTTTTTGATGGGCTATCTGAAAAGTAACCAACATTCGATAAGGAATTGTTAACATTCCAACCGAAAAATGTTGCCTTGTTTAGAAGCAGCCAAGGTATTCTTTAAACCTAGCCAAAACGAATTGTAATGATGCGAGTAAAAGACATCAATCATAATTTTGCATTGTTTTTTACTGAGTTATTCAACAGTTACTGGCTTATTCAACAGTTACTGAGTTATTCACTAAACAAATCGTTTGTTTAATTATGGTCACAATATGACCCTGTAAAATTCAAAACAAGAATATTTCAAATTAATTTTCAGTTTATTTGTTGCCGTCAAAGTGTTGAACTTAGTTATTCTATAGTTTAACTAGATATTCTGTAGATTAAAGAGCCTGAAGGGGAAGTAATAGTATAAAACCAATTTTTTAATTCGTACTCTAACTACACTACCGAGCAACTAAATTGACTTAATCTTTCAGCGCTCACAGAAAAGCGAATTTTTTTTAAAACGGCTCGACCGATTTTCAAAAGACATTATTTCTCTGAAAGCCTGAAATGTTTACTTTAAAGTGACACCATTTTCATGAAAATTGGGTTAGTACTTTTTTTCATAATGAATTTCGAGTGAAAACGGACCAAAATTGATGATTATGAAAAAAAATTGGGATATTTAAATTTAAATTACAACAAAAAATTCAAGCAAAACAAAAACAATTTTATTGGTTAATACTTAGTATAGGCCCCCGACTCTTGTGTCTACAACGGTTTGCATGCAGTTCACTATTGTTCTTATTAAGGTTTTGACGATTTTTTTTGATTGTTTTGTCTACATTTTTAAATTTTTATCACTCTATTTTGGGTCCGTGCTCATTTGTAATAGAAGTGTGAATGCATCATATCTAAAAAATAATATGCATCAGCCATAAATCAGCCATTCATATATAACACTAAAATCTGCCGCATTCCACACTATTTTCTGTCGCATGATTTTTATTTTTATTTGATCGTCTGTTGCAATGTATTGACTCCCTAATTGGTCGATTTTGGCTAACTATTATGACTGACAAGTCACAGGTTTCTTTGAAGAATTAGGGAATCGCACCCCACTCCTCATCCAACGCAACCTTGACGTCACTGATGTCAGATGGTACCGGATTTCTAGCTCGGACCCTCCGTTTTAGTTCGTCCCATAAATGCTCAATTGGATTCATGTCTGGACTGAGGGCTGGTCACTTCATCGTCTCGAGTCCAACCTCATCCATGAACTGTCGAGTGGTTCGAGCTGTTTGACACCGGTCATTGTCATGCATCAATATGAAATCTCCCCTTATATATCCTGCGTAGAGCACTACATGATCCAAGAGAATATCCTCGATACATCGTTCACCGGTCAGACCTCCTCTACTGGCGCGACCAGCACCCGAATTCCGGTTCGATGACAAATTTCTCATGTGGGCTTTATTCGTATAAAAAAAACCTAAAGGTATATAAACTCGTGAACGACGATTCCGTATTGATGACTGAGAAATTAAAACTCATAAAGAATGCCAACAAAACCCATGAAATATTTTTCTATGAGAAGTACATTAGTTAGATAATAACATAAGGTTAATGCACAGTCAGTCAAAAATTATTTGTAATTGTTAATTTTTAGAGCCCAGAATTCAAATTTAGCCTAAAATTATTGTGTTGTGTGTCAAAAAGAGATTAATTAACGCGAAAGGGACTCATATACGACAGCAGCTTTTTGTATGTTCTAATTCCAAGACACAATCACAAAAGATAATAGATTTCCCCAATTTGCGTTTGTTGGTAAAAATGGGCTTACATCAAAATAATCTTTTATAATAAATCCCCAGCTTTTGATAGACTAAATATACAGTTCAAATTGTAAACAAAACTATTGTAAAATTTAAATTACGAAACACTATTTTCGGGTTGGTAATAAAAACGCAAGATTTTTATTAATTCTGTTATTTTTTATTTATAAATTTTTGGTATACATTAGATAGGAACCTACAATTATTGTTTTGTGTCAAACTTCTCAAAACGAAATTAATTGGCCCGAAAGGGACCCACATACGACAGAACAACTGTTTGTATGTTGTTTCCAAGACTTATCACACGATATAATAAAACTTCACCAAAACAATAAATAACTAGAATGTAGTTTTATTAATTTTATTATTTTTTGATAATAAAACCAGTAAACCAAATAGCTCATGCTATATTATTTTACTATAATTGAAACTCATCTGCAATACGGGAATGGGAATTTTGATGAGTCTGAGAACTGACTAGTCGAAAAAAAAATTAAATCATTTTTCGTTCTCATTTGTCATAGAACCGGAATTCGGGAGCAGGTATGAAAACAAGGTTTGTTTTTCCCTCAAGCGATATGACAGCCCACATCTTGCACGAATCGCCACCGTACGAGATTGTTTCAGAAAAACCTCCTTCCTGGACGCCGGTAGACACAGTCTCTCCTATCACTACCATGGAGACATATTTTGCACTCATGAGTGAATAGAACGGACCTTCATTGCTCGATACTCCAATTGATGTGTTCGCGAGCAAATTCGAGTCGCTGTTTACGGTGGCATGCAATTTTGGGCCTGTAGCGGGCCGTCTTCGAGTGAGGTTGGCTTTCTTCAAGCGTTGTCTTAGCTCTTGCTGCACATCGACGTCCGTGAGATGGCGATTTCGCAGTGTAGTTAGGACGATAAATCGATCTTCCCTCTCAGATGTACACCGATACCGGCTGGCATGTGGTCTCCGATTGAAGGTACCAGTTTCCTGAAACCTTCTAGATACTCTTGAGACAGCAGATTGGCTCATGTTTAGCTAACGAGCGACTTCTAGCAATAAAGCAACTACTTGTGCGGCTTTTTCTGGAGTAGTATTCTTAATTTTTAAGAAACATCGAATGAAACTGGTAGAGATTTGTTCAGGTCTGATAAGTGACTGATGGCAAATATCGGTCAACGTGATATTATACAGGAGATTGCAGCACGCTTATTGTTTTCACCAAAATATCGCATTTTGCTATGATTGGTTTAATTTGAAAAGTACTGTATAGATTTTAATGATTAAGCTGCCCTTGGAAAGATAAAATACTAAGCTGTCAAAAAAGTTTTAACGAAAATCGGTACACGCGGAGATTTGAGTCGATTTAGTTTCGCGGGAGTGTGAATACCAATTTGGTATAAAAAATAAAATAAGAAAATTGGCTAGTTAGCTAAAAATGTTTTATAGGGCGAAGCGACCATATTTATAAATAATTGAAAATATTAACTTTATCAAATCTTTCAAATTATTTCCTTCAAATTTGTAATTGTATTCCAGGTTTGACTAAATCCTTTGTTAATTCCAATGGAATCTCTATTTTTCAACAGCATATTCATACTTTAGTTAAAGTATTTAAACCAAATAGTCTACCATATTTTATTCATTATTAAAAACTAGAAAAACAAAAAACTGGGTAAAGCTAGGAATAAGATATAATTTTATGTATTAACTAGGAGAGGACTAAAAAAATGTTGTTAAAAATTTAGTCAACATCACTATTCCGTTACGGCAATAAATCCCACCATTTTAAGTTTAAAGTAAACCGCTTATGCTAAATATTGAAATAGCCCATTACCCGCCAACTGTGAGTTGTCCAACGTGGAATTCAGCCAATCTCTAAATTTCAAATGTGCACACGGGACATCAAAATATCTTACATTTAAATCAAAAAATTATTTATTTTTTCATGTTCCAATATTTTATATTGATATTGATTTACAACTATAATATTACAAATAATTTGTCAAATTGAAGTTACATATAAGTCGTGTTTTCCATGAGAACTGCACTAGAACTCGATAAATTTTAAATTCCTTTTATTCTATGTAAACAGAAAAAAAAACTAAATTCAGAAAGTGCTAATGTGTAGTGCATTTAACATAAATACACATTTTAAGTTGTTACAGCAATAAATAATTACAATTATAGCTTATGTTTTAATTACACTTGATAAACCCATGAATTTATCGAGTGTAGTGCGTGTAATGACGTCAGCAAGAAATAAAAAAATATTGATGGAATAACTGAAGGGGGAAATTTTTAAACTTAAAATGTGTATTTATCTCAATTACACTACATGTTCGCGATTTATGAATTTTTTTTTTTTTCTGTTTACATAGAATAAAAGGAATTTAAAGTTTATCGTGTTCTAGTGCAGTTCTCATGGAAAACACACTCATAGTGACTTTACCAATTGAAATAAACACTTTCAGGTGTTTCGGCTTCAATTCAAATTTAAATTTTCATTACTTTACTTTTATTACTTAGTAGTTAGTGTTCACTTTTTGTTTATTGGAAAAGTATAAAGCAGAAAATGTAAATTTATAATTTCGTCGTAGTATTTCACATAAATGAATATTTTTTTCTGTTTGATTTTTGGCTAAAATATTTTTACATGCGTGGAAATATGGATTAGGATTATTTTTTTTTTTTTGTTTATGTAAAACATTGATGATAAATTAAAAATATCAAATATTTATGTTAAAACCTCCACCAAAAAATTTAGGATTAGGATCAGAATAGAATTAGGTCATTATATGTGTATGTATTCTGTACTCAGTACAATAACACTACCCACATCATTTATTCTATCAAATCAGAAAATTACACATAACGAAACTCACATACTAATCAACTCGTGATTCCCAAGTGTTTCCAACACTATTTCCAATTATTTAAATTAATTTATTTTAATACATACCATACATAAGTAAATTGGTACAAAGCAAGTAAGACAAAAGAAAAAATCATTTCTAATTAAAATTGAAGAAAATTTTTAAGTTAAATAAGAACAGAAAAATGGGAATCACAACCAAGGGAGGAAGTAAAATCTTTTCATTTCTTTCACTCATTATTTCTTTTGTTTTAGTTTTGTTATTAATTAAATTAAATTAATTTAATCCTTTAGGTCATAATTTTTGGCAGATTTTTCTTATTTTGTTTGTTTATTTAAAGGCATGAGTTTTAATTTTTTGTTGATTTTTACATACATATGTATGTACATTTTGGTCTGATGTATAGAAAATCTTTTAATGAGTTAAACTATAAAATAGGAACAAACATAACAGCAATGATAAAGCTTTAGTCATTTGTTTGGGTTTCAGGCGATTGAGTTACACAAAATATTGGTTTCTCTAGTAATTTGTATATGATTTATACTCAAATGTTTGCTAAACTTTGCCGTTGCTCGTACGAGGGTAGTGGTCGAGATTCGTCGTATATTTATACGGTTCCCGAACTGCAATATCGTCCTGGTTTTTTAAAAAATCTAGGCCGAACAAACCGCCTTTCCAAGACGATAAGGTAATATGTCAGAAACTTCTTATGCTCGACGGGCATTTTTCAAAATTCTTTATTTACCTGTATTTCAAAGTTTTTTTTTCTATAGAATTTTCTTCTAGTAATATTGTAGAATAAAAGTGAATTTCGTTGAAATTCCATATGTACAGTTTCAATTGGATTATTAAATTATGGCCCGCAACTCTACTTTATTCCGAAAAATTGTCGGCCGAGGACGTCATAATGTACAGTAGTTCCAACTTTCACATGGATACTACTAAGCCTTACCTACGATCTGGGTTAAAAATGATAATACACACCTTCACAAAAATATTTTGTTGTTTGAAAACAGGAAATGAACGAGTACGATACATTTTCAAGATTTATTTGTATTTTCAATATGACTAAGACTTTTGAAATAAATAAAACAATTAAAGATGAAACATATTAGTTTAATTCTAGTTTTTGGCAACACAAATAGATATTTCTACAATATAATCAATCTTATGAAATTTCAGTATCATCAGTTGTCTAACAAAAATAGCCAATATTTCCATCCTCCGTTTTATATACTCTCTTTTTTGCCACTTTTTAAGGGACTAGTAAATGCCATTTCTCTATCTAATGAGAAAAAAGTGTATTAATAAGTTTGTCTCTGGACATACAGATATACTATATTTCTAATACAAAGGGTCTTTCAAATATCATAAATATTAAAACCTTTAATTAAAATTGAATTCAAAAAACTATTTATTGATAATAAAAGTGGAAGCATCACATTTAGCGCTGTATTCCCGTAGTCGTACAAATAACAGCCAATTTTTAATATTGCTTACGAAATAGGTTGCAATGAACTGATTTTTTACGAAACTAGTCATTTCTTATGACTTTTGTTCTCATGAAATATTTTCAAGCATGGAGTATCTGGGCTCATTTCAAATAAATTTTGTTCTCATGAAATATTTTCAAGCAACGAATAGCTGTGCTAGTAGTAGTCACTTGAAATGACTATTGTCGTAAAAAATCAGTGCAAGGTGATGTTTTTCACAGCAGTAGTCTACTTGACTTTTAAGGCCACTCCATTAGCCAGATTATTTTTATCCGAAGATTATTTTTCAATGGAACAAAATTAGTCACTAATCGATTTTTGCTCAAAAAATCGTCAAATTATTTGTCAAATTAGATTTTCTTTTTTTTAATTCAATTTGTGCTGGGTGGTGTTCAAATCAATTTGTGTTCGATTCGATTTTATATTTGTGCGATATTCAAACGTTTTTATTGCGATTTTTCGTTTTATTAATTGTATTAATTTTAACGCGTTATTTTTCCAGGTATTTTTAATTTATTAGGATGAGGGCGAGGACATTTAATAAATAATTGCTGCTTTAAATTCGGATATATTTCTGGTTTCTTATTTGTTTTAATTTTTAATGCGTATTTTTCAAGACAAATTGCAATTAACATTTTGACCACAGATATTGATCCTGTATAAGTGTGAAGTTTATGCTAAAAAAAAATAACAAAAAATTACACTGTTAAATTAGCTATTTTCCAATTGGAATTTAAATTACATGAAAATTTAAATTTTTTGTAATTTTGGATTTTTCGTACCACCAAACAGACTCTTTTCATCAGAAAACAGGTTCTTTTCATCCTTTTCAGATAGCTGGACCGACTGTTTATATCGTTAACCAAAAAAGCATCCAATTGTGTTCAACATTACTATATTTCAGATAATTTAACAGTTGACTGAATTTTGATGGTTTACATAATTAATTAGCGCCGATCCTGGAAATGTCCCGAATGGCCCCGCACATTTCTTAGAATAGCTAAGCCATATAGCGGTCAATGTCACAAATCCGATCCAATTATGATGAACTATAATATATTTCACAGTTTTTTAAATTTTTAATAATTTTCCATTATTTTAAAAGTTTTATATCGCCGACCGCAAAGATGTCCACAGGGTCTTGCCTATATTTTCGGATAACTTGACCATTTGCCAGTCTAGGTGGTCAACCTTACCCAATTGTGATGAATTATACTATACTTCACAGAATTTAGAATTTTTAATAATTTTATTGTTTTAAAAATGGTTGTATCTCCGATCACAGAGATGTCCACAAGGTCTGGCCTATATTTTTGGATAAATTGACCATATGCTAGTCTACATGGTCAATCTTATCCAATTGTGATGAACTATACTATACTTCACAGAATTTAGAATTTTTAATAATTTTATTGGTTTTAAAAATGGTTGTATCTACGATCACAGAGATGTCCACAAGGTCTGGCCTATATTTTTGGATAGCTTGACCATATGCCAGTCTACATGGTCAATCTTATCCAATTGTGATGAACTATACTATACTTCACAGAATTTAGAATTTTTATTAAAACAATAAAATTATTAAAAATTCTAAATTCTGTGAAGTATAGTATAGTTCATCACAATTGGATAAGGTTGACCACCTAGACTGGCAAATGGCCAATTTATCCGAAAATATGGGCAAGACCTTGAAGACATTACTGCGGTCGGCGATATAAAACTTGTAAAATAACGGAAAATTATCGAAAATTCCAAAAACTGTGAAATATATTATAGTTCATCATAATTGGATCGGCTTGGTGACATTGACCATTCGGGACATTTCCAGGATCGGCGCTAATTAATTATGTAAACCATCAAAATTCAGTCAACTGTTAAATTATCTGAAATATAGTAATGTTGAACACAATTGGATGCATTTTTGGTTAACGATATAAACAGATGGCCCAGCTATCTGAAAAGAATGAAAATAACCTGTTTTCTGATGAAAAGAGTCTGTTTGGTGGTACGAAAAATCCAAAATTACAAAAAATTTAAATTTTCATATAATTTAAATTCCAATTGGAAAATATGAAATTTAACAGTGTAATTTTTTGTTATTTTTTTTTAGCATAAACTTCACACTCATGATCCTGTAAGTGCTCCCCTTAGCGCTTACATATTACAAAATCGAGGCCATAATAGCACACGTAGATTTGCTGTTATATCGGTCAATCGCAATAGAAATTAACAAGATCTATGTCTAGTATTCTTCATTGAACGAAGCCGGCTGATTTTGATGAGTTGCTCGCAATTGTTGGCCCTTCAATTCAACGAGTCGATATAGGCGAAAGGTTCATCACTGCCGGTCAACGGTTATTTTTATATCGACGGTAAATATTTTGTTATCGTAATAAATTTTATTTATTTAACACTAATTCTATTTGTTATCGATAAGAAGGTATGGACATCGTGTGAGACAAAGTGCTACCTCACTACTAATAAGAGAGACGTGCTTAAAATTGTGGGAAACTTTAAAGGACACTGTGTTTCCCAAGCAAACTCTGCTTTGTGGAAAGATAAATCAAAGAGTTTCGAGGAACGATGGAACTTTCCACATTGCTTAGAGGCAATGGACGGAAAGCATAACATTAAACAAGTGAGATATTAATCGCTATATTTTAGTCAATTATTTTTGTTGTGAGATCGGGGCACCGGGCCATATAGCGGATATTACCATTTTTAGGATCAGTAGATTTGTCAGAGTGGTTCTAAGCAGTGGCGCTAAAATTAACTTACCGCAGGAAGAAAAACTATAATATAACGTTTAATGTCTCGGTTTTTGTCGGAGATGGAGTATTCCCGTTGCTTCCGAACCTATAGTCGTTGGCCAAAAAACTTGGGCACCTATTGAAACCACAAAAAAATTTTTTTTAAAGTCGATTACAGTGTTTAAATTTAGAAAAAATATGTCCGGTTTTCCAGTTATATAACTATAAGATTGTTGCCCCGTTTCAATGATAGCGGTTGAAGCAGATTTTTATTTTTTGCGCTAATATTCTTTCCAACCATTTTTTCAAATAGATAGTCTTGGATAATCTTACACTAAATTTCACTTTAACACCACTGTACGTGAGATTAAAATTTGAAACCTAACTCAAAATATGACGAAATATCAGTAAACAAAACATGAAAAAAACGAATTTTTATTGTTGAATGGTTACCACTTACTATTATCACACTTGTTATTGTCAGGTGGTTGAAAAATTTTTGCCCAGCCGCATAGGCACCAGACATTGTTCCTTCCGATTATCACCTGTTCCGTTCAATGCAGCATGGTTTAGATCTAAAATCGACTAAACTGAAATCGACGAGCAATTGACGCCTTTCACCGTAGGATACACTTATTGCCAGAAAGATAGGAAAAAGGTTTAGCAAATGACGGAAAATATTTTGATTGAAATAAAAAAACCATCTTCTCAAAATAAACGTGTTTTTTTGCAAAGAAAAAGGAGAAAATACCTAATACAAAGAAAAGGATTGGACAAAAAAAATTTAAACAAACAATGGTTATGTAATACAATTTACAGAATTACAAAGTTTAGTATAAATAAAAGGCTAATAATAAATAAAATTAACTGAGTAAAGCAATACATCGCGACCTTAGAATAACACAGTTGTAAGTAACTTTGACTTTTTGAGTTATATGTACATATATAGTATGTGTTTGTACTAAATGGCATACGCTCTTTCTAAATATCTGAACAAACAATATTCGCAAAAAAAGTGGTGAACAATATACAATGTTAACAAAAAACTTTTGTTTCTAAAGTACTGGACACCAAAAAGGATTGCTTGAATAAATGCAAACATTTATGTACCAAAATGTGACGTACAATAAACGGAGGATCAGTTGAACTCTTACGGCTAGAAAAACAAGAACGCAAAACGATCAGTCTCGCCGAACGTTTAGTTTCTCATATTTTATTTAAAATAATAGGATTCTTTCGGCTTTTTATAGACAAAATAAATTAACAATAATAATGTATTCAATGTCATTCAATAATGTGTGCCCCAAAATAAAATCTAGTTTATTTCCACTCCCATTCTACACGTTACAAAAACTAATCCTCACATCATAATACTTCCCCATGAATTATTTAGTTGCTTGGCATGGGAAAATACAGCATGTTGCTAACATTCACAGCAGCATAGAAAAAGTAATAGCTGTATATAAGTTCTTCTCTCAAATCGACGAAATCCTAGTAATTATCAAGTAAATGAAGGCTACTGATTCCATGGATTTTGCAAGCTAAGTGAATCCGTTTTTCGATATTTTTAAATTTCCTTACTCAAAATATTCAAATATCACCGGAGATTTTACGAGCTTCAATTCTATGACGCTCGATATTCCACGCACAAAGATGCAGCTTTTTCTTTTGGCTCTAAGCTTTTCTTTTGGCTCTAGAATTGATTGATTGTGAGTGTACGGCCAAGCATTATAGCAAGTCTCCCGGACTCCCAGGCACACACCGTACACCCGTTTACAAACAACAAAACCGAAGGATAGGATAGGATTATTAGTTGGGACAGACTCGACCCGGTTACAGACACCAATGCGATCGATAGTTAGTAAATTAACGGCACAAAAGACAACACAATCTAACTACATTTTTAGATGATCATTTCTCTGGAATTCAGGGCCGGATACTCAGGACTCCCTAAACCTAAATTAAAAATTATTAATGTTGTAATTTCCCCCTGTTCGCCTTTCATTAATTTACCTGATAAAATAATTAAGAAAATCTAAAGAAAAGCTAAAATTATAATTATAATTACAATTACAGTAGAACTCGCTTATAGCGAACACTCAAGGGACACAATTTTGTTCACTATAGCCGGCTATTCATTTTAATCAAATATTCGTTTACGTTTATAAACGTAGTTCTTTGTTTGTAGTGTATAAGAAAAAATAAATGTTCGTGCGAATTCAAGGCACACAACTATATGACAAAACTATATGATCATTATAAGCTTTTGTTCGTTATATATGTACATGGTTTGGTATAAACGGAATCTACTGTTTTATAAAAAACATCATTATAACGAAATAAAGATAAAATTAAATAAAATAAAGTTGAAATTAAACTTTCATGATTGATTATGAGTGTACGACCAAGCATCATATCAGGATCTCCCGGACTCCTGGGCCCATGCCGTATACCCGTACACATATAACAAAACCGAAGGATTGGATAGGATTATTAGTTGGGACAGACTCGACCCGGTTACAGACACCAATGCGATAGATAGTTAGTAAATTATTAGTACAATATATAATAAATAGGTTAGCACAAGACAGCACCATCTAACTACATTATTAGATGATTATTTCTCTGGAATCCAGGGCCGGATACTCAGGACTCCCTAAATCCTAAATCTAAAACAGGGCTTAAAAAAGTATTAATTATTAATGTTGTAATTTCATCCTTGTCCGTCTTTCATTAATTTACCTGATAAAATATTTAAGAAAACTTTAAAATAACAGCGCTTATTTCCTTATTAATGGTCCTTTTATATCCAATTAAAAATTATTACTTACTGCAACAAGAATTAACATAAACATTAAACCGTTTAAACATAAAATTTTACTTAAAACTAATCAGAAATTTCCTACCGATTAAGAAAAGAAAATATATAATTATGAATTCAATTATTTTATAAAATTTACATAAAATGATTAACATGATAATATTACAGCACCACAATACATAGATTTATTAATAATTCAATAAATCAATTAGGTACTATAAGTATGTTAAGAATCAACAAATAAAATTAACATACAAATTCTCAGACGACTCTGAAAACTAAATTTAATTAATAAACATCATAATAACAAATTTTATTACTTAAATGAATAATTATTATAACAGGATCTTCAGTATTCCCGAGCACACCTCGTACACCCATTTATCCATCCCCAGCCGAAGGATAAGAGTAAATTGTTAGTAATTATATAGTAAAAATAGTTAGCACAGGACAACACAATTTCTAAACTACCGCTTATTCACTACTTATTAATCCTGGAGGGTTGATTCAAACTAAAATTTAAATTTGAAATTCGGGATTAATTTTGATCCTTATAATAATGATTAATTCTAGAACTATGTTTATTCTGAAAATTGGATTATTTATTAGTAAATTAAAAAAGAGATCCCTTTAAGTATTTTAAAACTAAATTAATTAAAATATATTAATGGACAAAACAGAATATATTACACATTACAAAAAATTAACATTTTATTGATTGATTGATTGATTGAGAGTGTACGGCCAAGCATTATAGCAGGTTAAAGAGCATGTTAAAAAGAAAAAAGAAGAATTGAACATTAAATATAGGAAAATGTATTGGCTAATAGGTAGAAACTCTGAGCTTACAATACATAACAAATTGCTATTATATCAGCAAATACTTAAACCAATATGGACCTACGGTATTCAACTTTGGGGTTGTACCAAGAAGACAAATGTACAAATAATTCAATATTTTCAAAACAAAGTGCTGCGTGGCATTGTAAACGCACCATGGTACATTAGAAATGATAACTTCCATAGGGACTTAAACATGGAATATGTAAGTGAAGAAATACAAAATCATGCGAAGAAACACATTCAGCGGATATCTCGGCACCAAAATGCAGACATACGAAGTTTGTTGGACGTTGAACATCGCTACAACGTCCAAATGTTTAACTCCTTTGACCTTTTACTGGGTGAACACACACACTTGCGAAACCTTAAAATTCACGGGAAAAACTGGTTTCAATATTAAACATTTTTAAAAAAAAAAAAAAAATTTTTTTTTTGCAATTGCAAAAAATTACCTGTAGATGATCTTTACAAGATCGAAACTAGTTGTAATTTTAAATAAATAAAAGTAAATAAATTCAAAAATAAAATTTTGGTTTTTTTATTTTTAAGTAAGTGAAAACTGTTGGTGTTTTGTGATTATACGAAATAATATTAATTATAAAACTGGTTTCAATCAGGAGAAATTATTAGATTGTTCCGTTTAAAATTTTTTTTTGTTAGATAGCGGTGCCTATAAAAGAGATTTTTTTGGTTGTTGCTGTTCAGAAAAATAAAACAAAATTTTGGAAGTTAGTTAGTAAAAATCAGTCAGTGAGCTGATTACTGGATAAAATCTTTAAAAATTGTTTTTTTTTTAAATCAGAGATAAAAAGTTTGAATGGCCGTGGTTTGTTGGTGAAAAGGTTTTTTTTTGCACAATACAATATTGTGAAAAAAAATAATAATAATAAAAAAATAAATAAAGAAACTTTGAAATTAAATCTGTTGTGAGTTCATGTTCAAATGAACGGGAAAAAAAAAAGGAAAAGAAACAATTAAAAATAGAAAAAGATTATCGAACGATATAACGTGAACTGCGACCGGTAATTTTATGGTGTCAGTTAGTTTTGAGAAGAAAAATTGGTATATATATTATTTTTTTTTTTTTGTAGATATTAAAATGATAGTTTTTAAAAATTAGATTACTAAAGTTAAACAGTAAGATTTTTGAAGTTAAAGTGAAAAAATATATAAAACTCAAAATAATAAAACAAAAAAAAAAACACCAATCTTAGTGCCTAAAATATCCTAACATAAGATTTGGTAGAGAAGTGACAAGGACGCTCTACCCAATGTGCTACGAACTTATAATGTGTAGTAGTTAAAATTTATAAATTAAATCAAAAAGAAAATAAACAACAAGAAGTAATGATCGAGATAAAACTGATTAAGAATATGTAATTAAAATTATAGTAACTGTGAAAGTGGTGTAAAAAAGCAATATGTCAGTGCTAGTGACTGTGTATCTAGAAAAAAATATATCTAAAAACATTAAATAAAAAAATAAAAAAAAAATTATTAAATTAAAACAAAAACTAAAACAAATGAATTGTGAAATACGATTTTAATTAGTGCCAAAAGGTTCCCTAGTTTAAAGACAGTGAGTGATAACTGCAATTTTCTTAAAATGGTGCACCTAAATCTAGAACATTTAAGCAAAATACTAAAATAGATGGATCGATGGCCACGACCATTATTAAGATAAGAATTTTAATATAAGAATTATTAAGATAAGAATTTTTTTTTATATATTATATTCTATATATTATATTTCTTTCGCTATATTTAAGACTTTATTATACTGTATTATATTATATGACCTTTTTTTATTTTAATTTAAGTTAAGTTGCGATTATTCATTTCAATATTTAGGAATAATTAATTATTACATTTTTTTTTGTTTGTGATTTGTTCATTTCAATTACTGAAATTATCTAAATTAAATTCCTTGCGATTTAATAAATAATTATTGCTATAGTAAATGAAGTCAGGATCATAATTAGTTAAGGAAGTCATCTTCAAATTTTCAATGTACCTATTTTTCTTTCTCACTTTATTTTTAACGGTTACGGAATAATTAGTTATTTAAAGATCCAATAAATGAGGAGTTCGTTTTGTTTATTATACTGAATTTTTCTATTTTTATGGTTTTCGCTAAGTTCGTTCGAATTCGCTAAAATTGTCGCTTTTCAGGTATGAGATCGTAAACGAGTTATTTTGAGGATGAGGTTGGTGAGCGTGATCGCTACCTTCGGCGGTAAGTTGTTCCTACCTTGTTGTTCCCTCCTGGACTTATTGTTACCCTAATCCTTATTGTGGTCTAGCAATGCTCCTATAAACCTTCGGAAAACCCCACCCCATCCTGAGCTCTAGCCGGCTTACTACGACCACACCGAAGCTCTGTATAGGTGAATAAATTTTCAGTAACGGATGGCATTCAAGTAAGTAAAAAAAAAAAACACTTTTGGAACCGAGATTTTCTCGTGACCCAGTCATGCCACCACACATTCGTTACAACCACCAATGCAGTAAGAAGACTTCAAAGGCAGAAACCTTTGGAATTGAGCAGTTGTATTTAATTAGGATAGAGAAAAATAATTACTATGTAAATTCAAACGGGAGTAACCATTGGGCTACTGCCCGTCAAATGTGAATCTTCATTTAAGAAAGATAAATTACTAAATGATTTGTAAATCAGTTGTAATATTAAATAAAGGGGAAAAAATAAAAAATAAAAAATTATACCAGGATCTCCTGGACTCCCGGGAACATACAGTACACCCATCTACATATAACAAAACCGAAGGATAAGATAGGATTATTAGTTGGGCCAGACACGACCCGGTTACAGAGACCAAAGTGATCGATAGTTAGTAAATTATTAGTACAATATATAATAAATAGATTAGCACAAGACAGCACAATCTAACTATATTATTAGATTATCATTTCTCTGAAATCCAGGGCCGGATACTCAAGACTCCCTAAATTTAAATCGGGACTTAAAATTATTAATGTTGTAATTTCCCCTGTCCGCCGTTCATTAATTTACCTGATAAAATATTTAAGAAAAATTTAAAATTACTAAGCTACGATTACAAAAACCGCGCTTATTTCATTTTTCATGGTCCTTCTATATCTAATTAATTAATTATTACGTACTGCAACATGAATTAAAATAAACGTTAACAACTATTTTAAACATAAAATTTTACTTAAAACTAATCAGAAATTTCCTACCGATCAAGAAAAAGAGAATAAATAATTTAAAAATGATAATGTTACAGCACCACAACAGCCTAAAATCATCAATAATTCAGTTAGTACTATAAGTAGTATATCAAGAATGGACAAATAAAATCAATATATAATGTCCCAGGCAATTCTGAAAACTAATTTTAATTAATAAATCACCATAATAATAAAGCTAATTCTGAATTTCAGGATTAATTTAATCTCCATATGAAAGATTGATTCTGGAACTATGTTATATTCTGAAAATTGAATTATTTATTAGCAAATTAAGGAAGAGAAACCTTTAAATATTTTTAATCTAAATTAATTATTATATATTAATGAGCAAAACACAATATATTACATAGAAGAATTACAAAAATTAACATTTTATGAAATTGCCTATGTAAACTCTCCCACTTCTAAGCTAAAATTCCAAAAGAATGTTTAAAAATTGTAAATTGTTAAGTTATAATTTAAATTCACAGCACTTGTTCCATTAGTTACCATTCTCCTGTAAATAGATAATTAATTGTTTACCTACTGCAACTAGATTTAAAAATAAAAGTTGAAAATTTATATTTAACCATACTATTAAATTTAAGCTAATCGGCAATTTCCTACAAATCTAGAAAACGGAAAGTAATAATGTAGAAATAAATTATTTATTTATAAAAGTATATAATATAATTTAAACATTGATCATAATACTACGCAAAAAAGTCTAGAATATCAATAATTTATTTAAGTACTACATGTACCTATATATGATATTTACTAATAAAACACAATTAGAGTTTCCCAGGTATCCCTGAAAATTAAATTGCTTTACTACATAATTAATAGAAATTAACTTATATAAATTAGTTAGTGATAAATAAAATAAAATAGATAACACAAGAACAATACATTTTCTACGCTACATAGCTGCTGCTTGAAGTCTCTGGATGTTGAGCGAGAATTCACCAATATTTCTGTAGCTTGGAGACGATCTAACAATTATATATAATTATATATACTTAATATCAACTGGACCATCAGACAAAAATACCCGAACAAACTATGACACTTTGATATAATTAAATTAAATTAAACTGACAAAAAGTATTGAAATATTTTCATCAATACCTCAAATAATTTTGCAATGCAATGCAGTTTACAATATCATATAAAAGGGAATTTCCCTTATCCTAGATAACGTACGATGCTATTCCTTTAATTAGTATAATATTTCAATCTATATACATAAATATTTAACGAAATAGCAACATTAATATAAATTACAATTAAATACCAATAAAGTGATTGATTTTAGCAGAAGATAATTTTTGATAATTGCAACGACAAGAAACTTATCAAAATAAATCCCTACAATATGTAATATCAAACGGTAGCATCAGTTTGATTCAGTTTGAAGCAAGAAATTTATTGAAACCAAATCAACACAAATAAGCAACGTTGTAAACGACTTTAACTAAGTCGACTGAGCGGTAATTTGCACGAGTACCAAAATCAGCTACCCCAAAATCAGCTCCAATGATTAATCCCGGATGTCATCCAAATATTTATGTCTGATAGTGTACATATTCAATTGATTTGCTTCAACTTAGTCATTTTCGCAACCCAAAAATAAAACTTATAAAATATTAGACTACCTAAATAAAAATCCAATTAGCATCATTTACCAATTGAAGAGATCACCGCCACCAAAAACCTGAACGTAATCAATAATTCAGAAATTTATCTCTTTATTAATAAATAAATACAAATACATATATCCAAAATTTTAACTCAGTTCACGGACCCTCATTCCCTGCCAAATCAAGCATGCAAAGTAAATAAAACAATAAATAAATGCAATGAAAATTAACCCTTACTTTCTTAAAAATGTATCGATGTGTCATATACGTAATTATGACGATTATCTGTACATCCCACCATCTAAATTTCAATAAATCCATTAAGACAACCATTAAACTCAAAAATCAAATCTTAACGTAATTTAAACCAACATTTCTAAATTCGCATTTCATTTATCTATTTATTTATTTATTTAGACAATTTATAATTTATAATATTAATTAAATTTATTAGAAAACAATTTGATTCAGTATGTAATACCCTGTAAAAAAATTTATTAATCCTATCTATATAAACCGTTCAAATGAACTGTATAAGACAGCTCCCAATTCCAATTCGACTCAAACCAATTCGATTACACAAAGTATAAAAATCCTATTTGAGTCGAATATACAAATTCCACTGCGCTTACACAATACATGATTTCAATAATAACTGTATTTTGTTGAGAAAAAATTAATTCGAATTATTTTGGAGTTATTTTTTTTCTCAACAGAACAAGCCGCGAAATATTTTTTCGATTTAATTTTTATATTCTATGTTGGTATTTCGTCGGTTTTTCATTCAAGCAGTTACGTATTTTATTTGTTCGAGCTCGAATTAAATAATTCAAATTTTTTGTTCGAATTATTTAATTCCTGTCACTTGCAATTGTTGTTGTAAATTTCTCAACAAAATACAGCTAATATCATTGCTTCGTGAATACACAAAAACACAAAGAGATTAATAACACCTGCATTCAAGTAACAAAATCCTATATGTATACTAAAATCAAAAACATACTAAAACCACCAACACACATTGACGGTAAATATTAGTCGCGTCTTTCCATTCGCTCCGGATAGCCGCTATCGAGAGCCGTCATTTTTATACGCCTTAATTTAAATTTGACGCGCTATTTATTGGTAAACTAAACTTATTTAACATCAAACTATCATTTTTAATTCAATTGTTTACCAAAAATTTCAAAATAAAAGATATTTGGCTCTACCTATTTATACGGAGCGCTATCGGGAGCCATTTTTTATATGACGGCTCTCGATAGCAGCTATCCGGAGCGAACAAAAAAACGCTACAATTTTCTACCATCTTTCATCTGCGTTATAGTAGTAGGCCTTTTAGTACATATAAACACACTTAAACTATGTAACGCAAAAAATTCTCTTTTTGTTGTTGTTTGTGCGTTATAATAACCAACAAAATGTATTACATTTCCTTAACAGAATCCGTGTAAAGAGCGAAGAAGCAGCTGTACAACCATATTGTTGATCCTACCATATATGAATCAAGTTGTATGGATGTATTAGTGCCCATTTCAAACAACAGTAAATTACTTGTGACTGCTGTATCAAAACTAACGTAAAGATTCTCTTTCTCGTTGTTGTTTGTACTTTATAATATAAAAACCAACAAAACCACGCACACTTCCTTCACAAAAAACGTGCAAAGAGAAAACGACACAGCTACATAGTACACAAACATATTTATGGCTCTTTTATATACTAAATTATAAGTATGTATTAGTGTCGTAAAAATAAAATATTATACCAAATTTATTGCGACTTATTTTGTATACCATAATTTAAAATTTATTTCAATACTATCTAAATATTAAACTTTAGTAATTAAAAATTGAAATTTGATTGTATTTACAATCCACAAAATATCAAATCATGCACTTTTAATTTTCTATCTACAAAAATAAAAAACATTGCCTGACAAATGCATCCCGGTGGATTGCATTTTCCAAAATTACACTTTAGTTTAATTATTTTCACTACACATTACACTAAACTTGAATTTAATAGAATTAAATTTAAAATTTAAAATTAAAATGTATATACATATCAGTACATAAGAAACAAAAAATAAAAAGAAAAGAAAATTAAATTAAATTAAATTTTTGAAGAGGATAGAAAAAACACGTCTATCCTCTTTGAATGTTCGCACTCCACCAAGCTTTTCTTTTGGCTCTAGAATATTCATAAATTTAAATGACAAAAAATAAACCAGAATTATAGCATAAAAAAAAGGCGCATTTTCAAGCATTGGTCCAGTAAATGTCGGTGAATGATATAAACTATTATAAAGTAGTTTTGAAGTTAGATGAATTTTCATTCAATACTCTTAATCGTGAAATAGATTAAGCTAAGAATGAAGTGAAGGAAACGTTTCAAAATAACAGCAATACCTCACTAAGATTTCGAAAATTTCAAAATAGGAACCAAAAAGAAGTCATAAAAGGAATCAAAAACTGAAATCTACATAAACGTTGCATGCGTCAGCTCCTAAGTTTCTATTTCATAAGACTGCGTTTTTTTATTTGTATACCAATAGTGTCTTTACCTAATTAAATAGGTAAAGACACTATTATTGTTTATCTATTTTAAATGGAATTTTACTTTTATTTATTTTTGTAACAATAAATTTGAATTTCGGCCACGTACCACGCTATTTTTTTTATTTTTTTTTTGTTGTTCATTTAGTAAGTCCGCCAACCCTTTCCTTAGTCGTCTTTTTCAATTAAATAAAATGCTATACGGTATCATGCAGCATGTAGTTTTGATGAACGCTATTTTTATTTCGAAATCTTGCCTGTCAAAGTAGAACTTGTTTATTATTCTTCAAAGCGCAAAACCATCGCACAATCTCTTTTGAGTTATGTTGAAGAGATCAAAATGAACTTTTCTGCACACTCTGAGGCACGAAATTGTTTCTTTTTACCAGTCATCTGAAATGTTTGCTTCAAAAATACGTTGAAAGACTTAAATGCCTGTGGTATCGACAATGTTCGCAAACAACTTAAAGAAAAAAGTTTTGACAAATATTTCCTTTGAAACATTTATGTAATTTAAGACTTAGCACTGGTGTCTTTCCACATGTTGTAAAAGTGATGATACAGTTACCTATCTAATTTTTTGCTTTCGGTTTAAGCTGCTATTCCATGAGAAAATTTTACTGAATAGTAAAATTAAAGGAATAAAAAAATATATATTTGCTGGATGGGCGAATGAAACAAAAAAACCGAATCAGTAAAAAAATATTTGTGTCTGTAGTTGTGACACTCCTCTAAAAAGCATCAAATCGAGAACTTTTTATAGGAGTGTCACTAACACATGTACATACAATTTGTATATGATAGAAAATGGTAGAGATATTTTTTAATTTTTTATTCTGTGAAGGAAATTGTTCGAAAAAATGAAATTCTGATATGAGTATTAATAATATTTAATTTTTTAGATAATTTTGAGACGAAAAAATAATCGAATAAATACTAAATTACCAAATACCTAATTTTTTTAGCAATTATTGGTTATGTTTTTGTTAATGCCAAATTTCCCCATAAAACTTTTGCTATAAAAAAGTAAAAATTAAAAACACCTTGTCTTTGTCTATTATATGGTGTTTGATTTTTTTTCTCTTTTTGGCGTATTTTACTATTCAGTAAAATTTTCTCATGGAATACCCATTTTCATTCAAAAATATTAGAAAAAGAAGTGAAAAGACGAATATTGGACTTTCTCGATACAACGGGTTTTATTAGCGGAACAAAAAATGGCGGGTCTCTTTATTGATGTTTCCAAGACATTTGATACAGCTGTGTTTCGCGATTATGCATTAAACTGATTTAAATCCTACTTGTCCAATCGAGGCTCTATTCTTGGACCCATTATTTTCATAATTTACATGAACTACTTACAGAAAATTGACTTTTATAGAAAAATGATTTCTTTTGCCGATGATATCGCATTTGTTTATGAAGGTTGTTCATGGGTAGATACAGTTTATAAAATATCTTGCGATCTTGCACTACTTAAAATTTGGTTTAATAATAATTTTATGGTTTTTTCTAAAACGAGGTATGCGACTTTTTCGTCAGCTGTAACGGGTTTTATAACAAGAAATGTTTCCGTGTGTGTTAGCTGGTATTTGTTTTTATTTTGTGCAATGTGCAATGGAGGCATAGAATTTAGCTTCATTATAATATAAAAAGTTTGATTTATTATTTTTCGTTTTTAATACAATCGAATGCCAATTTGTACGTATACGTTCATTGGATTTTTTTTTTATTAATATTTTGCACTTTTTTAAATGTAGCAACAACAACAAAAATATTTGTTATTTCTTTTCATATTTGACGTTTTAATTGCAACCGATTAAAGGTCGAGTTACAATGAATCCGTCTCGTTTCGTTCCGTCGTTCTACGTCTCGTCCTTTCAGTTTGTTGGTTACATTGCATCCGTGTTCCGTCTGTTTAAACTGACATTTGAAAAACCAATTAAAAAATAAAATGGAAGACTACGAGACTCTAAAATCTTTAGAAATTCTCTTTGATTTATACGTTTTGTATATGCGTCCATTAAATCTGGATAGGGACGAATCCGGCTATTTTAAGACTAGCTTTCTCCAAATGAAAGAGTTAGATAGTAAAGAATTCTTCATCCAAACTAGAATGACCAGGGATATCTATAACTTATTATTAAATTTAGTTAAAGAAGATTTGACAAAAATGTCGAATCGTAAACCAATTCATTTTCCCAATTCAAAATCCCTATGTAGTTACAGCCTACTTCTCACGTTATGTCAAAAAAAAATTAATTTGATTTGTTTGGTTAAGATGTTCCGTCTTTCCGTAAATTCTAAACTTTTTGAAAAAACTGATGAGCTCGTCTGTCTCTTTCCATTTTATTATAACTAAAATAGTATTGAATAGTGCATTCGGTCAAGAATCAGAAGATTTTAACGAAAACAAAGCAATACTTTTGGAATTATATCGAAAAAACTAAATCCGATTTTTCTTTTCGTTTTTCAGTGGGTAAAGCGCTTAAGATAGCCTTTTGGTATGTTTTTATACATTTTGTATAAAAGTTTTGTACCATTCGTGTTTTTTTCAATGATGCTAACAACTATTAGTTTTACTATGGTTTCCTTTGGGAAACAGAGAAAGTTATTGCACTAAAACAGCTTGCAAAATGTTAAGACGTATAATTATGACTCTCTACTATAGATGGCTACGATGTGATACGTTTAAAATACCATGCGATTTCTTCCATCGGAACATTTCGATGCCAACTGATGGCCGATGAGAGACCTGAATGCGTTTTTCTATTTTGTAAATTTTTTTTATATTTTAATATTACTATCAATTTAATGGCCTGATAATATATCTCGTTTTATATAAAAGAGGCTAATTATAGACCAACAAATTGGTTTATTTTAGTACATAATTATCCAAAAAACGTCACGAAATTTTCGGGTTTTAAACCATTTCCAAAGGTAAAAATAAAATAATTTTTTATGTAATACAAAACTAAAACTTCTTGTCGCAAGGAAAGGTTTTGTTATAACGAGCAGTTTTAGTTTTGTGAATAAAATAAATTAATTTGTTGCTCAATAATTAACCAATTTATTATGACATTTTTAATGATCTTTTGCAGTGCCAAGTGTGGGATGATGTGTTCTTGTCAAATTGTGCGAATGATTCATTAAATAAGTTCTTTAATATATTTAAAGTTTGCTTAGAGAGTAGTACGTTTGAAAAGCAATATATTGCCAAGAGATTAAGAATAGCTCCTTGGATGCCTTTTAAACTAAATTTATGGTGAATTTGAAAAATAAATTGTCCAATAAACTTAAGAAACATCCTTTGAATGCTAAACTAGCGAATCGTTTTAAGCGTCTTGGTGCAGCATCTTTAGTTGGTGAGGATTCTAGAAGATATGAAACAATATCTTCTATACTTGACGTACATTGTAACTTAATTAAGAATTGTTTGGATATCTGTAATTTATTTAACTGTCATTTTACTAGTTCATTGAGTAGTTTGCACTATGGTTATGCTTCGTATTATTATGTTAAGTGGCAGGAATTTACTCCTGCAGAACTACTTCATGCAGTCGCATCTTTAAACAATAAAAACTCTAGTGGTTTCGATGGAATTAATTCTTAAGTTCGTAAACAAACGGCTTTAAATACTTGCTTAAATTTTTAATCGCAGTGTAATAACTGGTGTATTCCCCAATATTTTAAAATGTGCAAATGTTTTCCCACTGTTTAAGAAAAATGATAAATAGCTTATGACAAATTACCGCCCAATTTAACAGTTACAACAATTTCAAAAGTTTTTGAAAAATTGATAAAAATTCGTGTGGTTTCTTATTTGGATAAACTTAAATTATTAAGTGACTCTCAATATGATTTTAGAAAGGGTCTAAGCACAGAAGTGGCGCTTTTAGCATTTTTTAACTTGATATACGATTCTTTAAATAATGGAAAAGTAGTGGGTGTACTTTTTCTTGATATATTTAAGGCTTTCGATTCCATTAACCATGTAATACTGGTATTATCAAACCAATTGTAGCGTATTGGAATTAGAGGTTTTGTATATAATTGGCTAAAATGTTACCTTCAGCGTTATAACAGATGATTGTGCTAGTGATTTCAATGAAATTCTTTCAGGTGTACCTCAGGGTTCTGTCCTTTGTCCTTTACTATTTTTAATGTACGTGAATTCTTTTTTTCTTTTGAATTTGTCTGGTATAGTGGTAGCATTTGCAGATGACGTTGCTTTAATTTATTCTGCAGATAGTATAGATAAACTGAAACGCAAAATGAATGCAGATTTAGTAGTATCGCATGTCTGGTTTTCTGATCATCAATTGTGTTTAAGTGATAAATCTAGAGGCACGATTTTCAATATAGGGTCAAGAGTGACTAGAGATTTAAATGTGTTTTATGATGATAATGAGTGCGCTAGCTCTAATGATTCCAACAATTGCTTTAAAATATAATTTGTCCAAGAATTTAAATACTTAGGAATAACGATTGATAGCAAATTGAATTTTGTTATTTGTATCTAGCTCTTAGAAAGCTTTATCTACTTAGATCAATTTGTCCGTTTGATGTGCTACTCAAAGTACATATATTATGGCATTTTTAATTCAAAGATTGAGTATGGTCTTGTTGTTTATGGTGGAACCTACAGTCCGTTACAGTTGATTAAATCCAATGAAAACAATGTACGAAATACCCTTGTATGATTTAATTTTAACCCCCCCGTGTTATTTGGGTTTTTACTAGAATTTAAAGAACATTGTCACTAAAATAGAAGGTTGTAATTGTTATTTTGTTATTTTGTTGGGAAGTACCAATAAAATGTATTTTTTTATTGTTACATATGAATAAATCCACGAAATATTATTATGAAATTATAATTTTTTTTTAATATTTATGTTTATTTATTTATAATAATGTATTTTTTTATTTATTTTAATAATGAGTGCTGCCTCCATTCTTTGAAATAAGCTCAAATATTCTATTGGGCATTGAATCGTATAGCGACCTCAAATAATTCAAAGAAATGTTGGCCCACGCAGCTTTGATGACTTTAATAAGCGACTCCTTATCATTATATTGCTTATCCCCTTCATAAACCTTGCGAGAAAGCCATCCCCAGACGTTTTCCATAATATTTAAATCAGGAGAGTATGGGGCCATTTAAGTAAATCGACGTTTCTGATAACGACGAGCGTTATTTTGCTGATAAGTCCATTTCAGTGGTCCGTACTTTGGAAATGCTGAATCCAAAATAGACAGATACGACTTAGCTGTCATTTTTTGATTTTGAAAAGCTGACTCAATCCCACCGTAGTATCAAATACCTCCCCAGACCATAACCCCTCCTTCCCTGCTATGATGTCGATTGAGAACTAGCTCTTCTTTGCTTAGGTCATTGAAATAATAGTTATAACTATCGGGCCCGTCTAAATTGAATTTTTTGAATTGAATCCGAAAACACGAATTTATACCATTCGTTATTCCATGTCATATCCTCTTTCCCAAATTGAAGCCGATTGTTTTTTCGAGCTTCGTTTAATGGTGGCTTTTTCTTAATTTCCATCCGTTTAAGATGTTTAGCTTTCTGTATGGCGCGACGAACGGTTTGTACACAGACATTAACACCGGCTTTCTCCTTGATTCTGCTAGCAGATATAGCAGAATTGGAGGCAATACGAATTATTTTACGCTTATCTACCCGTTTTAATTTCCAAACAGAACATGCTTTCATATTTTTTCCATAGTTTTCAGGATTTCTTAAATAATTTAGCACAACAGTGTGACTTCGGTCTAGTTTTTCGGCTATGAATCGGCTCGAATGTCTTTGATCGTGGTAAGCATCAATTTTTCCCTTTTCAACATCGTTTTGGCTTTTGGTTTTTCCCATTGTTTTAAAAAACAATTAACAACACTTATTTTTATTTTATTTAATATTTTTTATTTTAATAAAACTAAACAAAAGAAAGGAAAATGAACTGGATTTATTCACGTGTAACAATAAAAATGAATTTTTTTATGTTTAAATGAAAAACAAAAAAAGGAACATTTCCAAAGCCAACTAGAAAACAAATTTTTAGTCATTTGATTATTGATGAAATCATCTACCTTTCAGTATAGAAAAAACAATAGCGATAGAATCCAAAAGAGATGAATTCGGGAATTCCCATTATTTTATTTATTGGATTTAATCTGCTGTAACGGACTGTATGTCACTAACATTAAACCTTTAACAAAGACACAGAAATTTACTTAGAGAATTATTTTTAACCGTAAGCGTACTGCTCAGTGAAGTGTTAGCTCTTCGGCATTTATATGTTTAAAAGTTTTAAAACTTTTCTTTTCGCGTAGCGGGCATAAAGTAGTAAAACCTTAGTGGTACAATTTATGGATCAGAAGTTCTCGTTTTGTGCCGTTCACTCACAAAAAGTACTTCAGACATTTTTATATTTCAAGTGTTCCAACTCTTTTTAACAAACTACCACTAGCTATTCAGAATGAGCAATCGACCAAACGTTTTAGTGTTTTGTTGAAAGAATGGTTATTTCAGCAGGAAGATATTGAAAGTTTGTTTGAAGTTGTTCAGTAGCATTGTTTTTGGGTATCACACAATTAGGTATGTAAGTTGAGAAATCTAGACAAAAGAGAAATTATTAGGCGTACAGGGATGATCGTTAAATAAATTAACTTTCGTGATTGGTAAATCTTGTTTTGTTTCCTTTCTCTTAATGATTCTTATTGATTATAGTTTTTAATTTGAAGGTGACTCAGTATAGATATTTTTTGTCTCAGTTTCACCTACCTAAATTCAACATAATGCTTACATGTATTATAAGATGTAATACATATATTAAACGTATTAAAATTTTCAGTTTCCTATTGAAATTATTGTTCAATTTTTATATATTAATTTTGTATGACTGCTTTTTTGTTATATTATTGTATTGTTTAATAATGTGACAAAAAAGAATTGTTAATAAATATTTAAGGAGTTTTTTGTTTTATTGTCATAATAAGATCACTTGTCGTATTGTCCTGTTTAATATTAGGATTTATTTTTTAATTGTTATCTTCTAAGTCATGACCGATTAAAGCCATCAAATTTTGATGAATTATCTAATTGTTTTTTTCTTTTATGTTGTAAAAGTTACTAATCGGCTATTATGAAAATGTCCTTAATAATATGATTTATTTTTTAAAAATTTTAACAGTAGACATCAACACAAAACATTGAATTTAAAAATAAAACTTACAAATAGTTTAAGCAATAAGAATTATAGTTTAACGAAGTTTGAAAGCGCAATAATTCAAAAATTGTACTTTTAAATACCTAGTAAATTTATACTATGAATTTAATCTGATTCAAAATTTTATTATTAAATAATCCATAATACAACTCACAATGTTGCTGTTCACAAAGTATTTTCCAAAAATCAGTTACAGAATGTAACATAAACACTTTCACGAACCTACATAGCAAACCAGAATCGACAAACGGGAACGTGCCAATATTTTTTCCTTCAAAACGTGTGAACAGAATCAAGAACGCCAAATTTTTTTAAGCTTTAAATATGTCAGTTGTTATGTGTAGGTGTGTGTTTATGTGGCTGTGTGTGTGTGTATTCAGTTCACCGTGTCTTTAAATATAAAAATATAATACAGTTAATAGATAATTAACGTTCTCTATAACCAAACTTTTGACAATACGCGAACATAAACTCTGATATTTTATTTATAGATAACAACAGCAACATAGTAATAATAATAAAAAAATTTACGCGTCGCGACTTTATATTGTTGACGTGGTGTGAATCGTTTCTCCAAACTTTACATAAAAAAAATACAGCAAAAAGAAACACAAACAAATCATCTTTATATAACAACTAGACGAAGAGTACAGGTTTTGTTGCTTTCTGCTTATGGGTGAGGTATACATATATCTGTTATGTGTACGCCATGCATAAATACATATCGATGCTTGAATGGATTTTGTTTAGGTAAGAAGGATGGATAATTTCGCTGGTAGAATTTGTTTGGGTGGGTTATGTGGTAGTACGTGTCTTAGAACTTTATCATTTTATGAAGCTTTTGAATGATGAGCTTTTAATAAAATATTTGTGTGACATGCAAATGTATTCTTCTCGTCCTCAAATTTGCGACAAACCATTAAACGAACGCTTCTCATTATTCGTGATAATAATAACGAACTTTTTAATTCTGCTAGCAAACTTTAAGTTAAAACTTTTTATTTAAAAAAAAAAAATGTTTCTGTTCAATTTTAAATGAACTTTCCCACCATACATTTTTATTTTATAACATGTCAAATATGGGATGGGGAGTATTTGATGATGAGTTTTTATTTTATTTTATTTTTTTCGTTGGGATGAGTTGTAATTCATGACGGATTTTGGTGTTGTTGTTTTCGTTTTTCTTTCTGTTTTCACGGGTATTTTCTTTTTATGCTTGAAAAATGATGGTATCTCATCATTGTTATAATCAACCGAATGAATAAATTTTCGTTTAAATTCGAAATTTTAAAGTTTCCTCGGAAGTTTGGTTTTTATATTTCCGGAAGATTATTTTTCATTTTTTATGAGTTTAATGTAGTTGCGCGCTCTTAGGATTTTATGATTTTGTATTTATATGTAAATAGAGGATGGACGGTAATATAGTTTAATGATATGTGACAAATTAAATTTTTTAGAATTTAAGCAAAGGTCACCGAGTATACAGGGTGTTCGGCACTTATGGTATTGGTATTACATTGAATGAGGTGATAGAGGTCAGGATTCTACGTAAAAAATTCTTGTATTACTCGGTTTTCAATATTCACAATATTTCGGGCTTCACAAGAGACACGAAATCATAATCCGCTTCTTTTTTTGTAGCCAAAACACTGAATTATAGGCTTAGTGAGAAATCAGCCTCTTAACGACTATGTTTGGTTTCGTTTTTAGTTTTCGTTTATTTTTCGGTTTCGTTTTTTATCATTTTGACTTTAATAATTTTCGTCACATTTAGTATCTGCCCGACGTGTATTTAAAACAAAAAGGGTTTATTAATCATTAATTTATGACA
The DNA here is from genome assembly GCA_958295665.1 of Tipula vernalis. Classification (NCBI taxonomy): domain Eukaryota; kingdom Metazoa; phylum Arthropoda; class Insecta; order Diptera; family Tipulidae; genus Tipula; species Tipula vernalis. Next base: position 218,332,828 of record OY282559.1, on the reverse strand, counting down.
GCTTTTTATAGACAAGTTTTTATTAATTCAAAATAAAGCTAATTAACCTTTAGAACAGGTCCGATTTCAGTGATATTTTTGCTGTAATAATTATGATGCCCTAAAATACACTGTATTTTTTCTCAGTGAATAGCTAGAGCAACTCAAGTGATTCTACGAATTCAAGACTAACAGAAGTTTCTGCCGCAGGAAGTAGTGTCATTAATTTCCTTTTTCATATTCAATATGTAAGTGACATTTTCGACAAATTGTTGTATCATAGTTAGAGCCTCCATATTTTGCATTTATATTTAACATGTTTAATGTGCTTTTGTAGATCTATCAAATAGAAAAAGTAAAATATCTACATATAAATATAATACAAGGTTTAGGAAAATAACTATCTTAGTATTTGTACATTCAATGAGTGGTAGAAACTAGACTGCATACAGTTAGGTGGACGGAAAGTTGACACATGTGTGCAATCTTCGCACCTCAACACCCTAAAACAAATGTTGTAAAATCTAAAAAAAAAAACAATTTTAATTTTGTTCACACCATTTTTACGTCGATCTCCACAATGAATTGATACACAAACATGTTCATTGTGCAAATGAAAAAATCTTTTTCTCTCCACTTCGTCATCATCCAAAAATCTAGCGACATCCGATTAATCAAATTAAATTAATTTTTTTAAATGTATTTTCCACAACAAAGAAGAAAATTCATTTTTAGTAAAAATACCCGTAATTTTTAGTAAATTTGTTTAATCTATTCTGCCAATTCAAAAATAGTTTTTAAAACACCACTTGTGACCGGACGCACACAGGCGAAATTTCAAGAAATTGTGGTCCAAATCCACAAACATAAATAAAGTTTGGGTTTTCTGGGAATTTTTATGTGTAATTACTTTATTTGTTAACTGCGTATATAAACCGACCCTTCATCGTAAATCAGGTAGTATTCGTTTTGATATTTTATCAGTTTAAACTTTATATTTGTGGAAAGTGGGTGTTACTGGTTGTGCTTAGTTAATAATTGTTTTTTGAAATTTATTAATAATCTGTTGTTGTGAATTAGCTAACTAAATATTATGAAGCCTGTTGCTGCGAGATATAGATAGATGTTTTAAATAGGTATTAAATGTTACAGCTTTCCCACGAGGTGTGAAATGGACACTTATGTGGGCATTTAGCGATTGAAAACGTCGTGTGGATGGTTTTCGCATGACGAATGTAATTGAATATTTTCATTTGCTTTTCTTCGACAAATAGGCGGTAAACGACACACATCAAAGGAAACAATCGATGCATTTGTGTCCCATCCACGCGAAGTGACAAAATGTTAACAAATATAATTTGAAATGTTAGTGCATTTATCTTTAGAATTTTATTTAATGGAAATGTTATTTATTGAACTTTGCATTTTTTTAGAAAACTAATATCTGAAAATTCTTAAAACGTAATATATAATTGATTTCAAAAGTAATGTTAAATGACATTTTTTATTTAAATGCTTGGAATGGGTATTTGGTCGGATATTATCAAATTTGCTGTTAATTTTTAGTAAAAACCGATATTTAAACCTTTTCGCATAGTATGTAACGAAGTGGATTTGGTAATTCGCTTTCATAAGTCTTTTCACAAGCATCGAGGAATACAAATTTGACTGTAGCGCAACTAGTTTCATTTGCTTATAACATTGGTAGTCAAACATTTTTTGGAAATCGAAAGAATTTAACATAAGTGACAGAACGCAGCGATCCAATTTTTAAGATTTGTATTGTGAGTTTGATCGCATATACACAAATCCCTCCCGAACATAGACAAATTTTTTAAATCTTTTCTGACATTTTGAATCCTAAACACAAAAACCGAAATTACGTAAACGATGCTTGGTTACGTTTAAAATCGGAATTTAGCATCGACTAACCAATCGCTATTTTAAAGAAAAAATAAGATTGTCTAATGGGACCCTATAGAGCACTACGTAGGAAAGTCATAGATTCTACTGTTTCCGGTTGTAATATTGTATTAAAGTTGTTTGTCATTTTATTTACTTAAATAAAATATATACAATTTTTTTAAATTTAATTCCATCCATTTTGCCATTTACTTTGACCGTTTGTTTCAAAATAATTGGCTAATTCTTGCCGGATATTTTGTGCCTCCACAGAAGTTTTTCTAGCCACTTTTTGTAAAGGGATGAAAGATGTTAGATTCTTGTTACCTTGTCGCCAAGATACCGGTGTAAACGTTTGGCCGTCTTCTGAGTCAAACGAACCAGCTGGAGAATACACTTGGCGTGATGTTCTATTTCTTCGAAGGAAATTGTGTAGCAATACGCATGTCATTGTCATTGAGGCAACTTTTTCTGGTTGCAATAGCATTGGTGCCCTCAAAACTAGGAATACAGAGGCCATAATGCCAAATGCATTTTCAACCACTCTACGTGCTCTGCTTAGCCTGTAATTGTATATCCTTTGCGTGCTTCCTTTAGAATGCATACCTGCATACGGTTTTTGGATTCTGGAGCTGAGGGGGAACGCATCATCTGCAACGAATAAATAAGGCACCGGTATGTGCCTTCTTGGAAGTGGCTGATCGGGTGGTAAGCTTAATTGCTCTTCCTTAATTTTATAATATAATGTCGTGTTCCGACAGACACCCCATCACTGACTCTCACTCTCATTACAACAATACTAAATTAATGTTTGTAATTAAAGTTTTCGGTGCCACTGTTAATCGGAGATTGCATAACTATATGTTTTCCATCTAGAGCTCTTATGCAAAGTGGAAAATTCCATATCTCTTCGAACTCGTCCGAAAGATGTTTCCATTTTGCTTGGGTTTTTGGGAGCTGAAATAATAATAAAAATTGCCATATTCGAAAACAATAACCTAAAAACTATTAGTATTAGTAATAAAAATATAAAACAAATTTAATTTTTTTTTTAGAACGTCACATTGCGAGGCTTCAGAAGAACAACCCGTTCTGATGGAAAATGAATTAGTAAACAAGGTATTTCGGTCTTCAAAGGCAACACCTCCAAAGAAGATGTGTGCACATCTTCAATAGACGCAAACCTACAAAATAATATAAAAGAAGCCACCGATGCGTTGCAAATAATTAAACAGAGGCATTCTCGACCACCTCCTGAAGAGTGCTCCTTACACGGAGAATTACTTTCCACAAAGCTGCGTGCTTTGTCAAAAAGGAAAAGGGCCATCCTTATATCTCGTACAAGCAATGCAATTATTGTAATTATACATATCTCGACAAAGTACTTCAAGTCCTCTATTTCAATCCGTTTCACAAACCGGTTCACAAATAAAAATGTGTTTTACTTTTGCCTCATCATGTAACGTGTCGTTTAACGCAAATCTCGTGTGGATGCGGCTTTATGTTTTTGATCATATTTTCGGAGTGGTTTGAGCGATTTTGATTTTCTCAATCATCTCATAAAATTTTGAAACCATTAGTTTTTAATAATTTTCAATTTGTATTTCTTAGTATCTCGGTAACAAAAAAGTAATTTTTTAAAATTTTTTAAATTAACGTTCAATCACTTGCTAATAATGACACTTTAATCTGTGAAATGTTCAGCTTGGCCGAGAACAAAAATTTTGAGATACAATCATTTGAACTTCACTTTGTCGACAAAAACAGGCCTTAATTTTGACGGCAAATACCCCGGTATAGAAATGGAAATCTTATATATTTTGGAATCAAATATTGTAGTTACGAACTAATTATCGATAGTTTGTGTTAATTTTTCATTTATTTACTAAAAACCAGTACTTCACTGTCCCAATTTAAATGCAATAGAGAATGAAAAAAAAACAATAACGAACAGATTTATACAAAAAAAAACAGAAATAAACAAAAATAAAAATTCTATTTGCTATTGCTTTGCAAGAGCAACAGGCGCTATTTTGTGTAAATAAAAATAATACTGTGGCCCTAGGCCACTCTTCATCGGCACAGTTGACCGTGAGCCAACTCACGGAAATTTGGGCTGACACCATTTAACGGCAGCTCCGCCACTGTATCCATTATGGCATCATGTATTGTCAGAATCTGGTCCAGTTTTATTTCAGGGAATCCTTGGTTGGTAATCTCCAACCTGATAGCCTTCACTGCATTTCTATACGTTGTGGCCGTGTCGGCCCTGTTTTCGGGGCAACTCTCTTTATTGTCGCCCTCAGTTGCAGCTTTTGGGGCGGCTTCCACTGCCTTCGGTGGAGGACTGGAAACTTTCCCTCTTTTTGCCGCGATGTCTTTGGGGGTAGAGTCGTCATCCGATCTATTCCTCTTGTTTGTTTGGACAATTCTGTCCCTGATTTTCTGCTTACATTGCTGCAAGGCAGTGTCGTGGGGGACCCCTGACCGAATTAGATGGGACAGACGTCTCCTCGCGGCCCCACTGATGCGTGTTCTCCTCTTTGATGTCTCCTCAAGCTCCAATTCCTCAAGGTCGTTGTTTATTTCGGCCGTTGTCGACGTGGATTGGGTGCCATGTACAGGAGAGCCCACCACTAGAGTTTTCACTACTCCGATCTATTAATTTTTTGATCTCAGAATCAGGGCTTGAATGGTCCTTGGCATCTTCTGAGATTGGTGCGTTTGAAGGAGCACCGCCCTTATTTTATTTGTTTTTAATGAAATCCATACAATATTGATTTGTTTGAGGAAAGATAGGTCAAACAAGGCAGCGCCTCTTGCCGTGGTAAGGCTGACCGAAACCGTAGGGCTCCTAGTATCCGGAGTTCCGTGGTAGCGACCAACTAACCCACTATCATTCATCCCTTGGCGCACATGTCTTACCTTAGATTTGGTTTTTCTGTCAAGGTTTATACCATCCTTTAGTGTCGTACTTTAGCCTGTTGTTCGGTAATTGAGCCAACAGTTTCCGAAGGACACCACGAGGAGTTAGTACGTACACTTGCAAATCACGCTCAGGTTACCCTTCGCGCAGTTCGTGGGCCCACAGAATAGCCTGCTGGAGCTCACCCTAAAGGAAGGTTACGCCGCTGGTATTACTACACAGATTTATTCCCCCAGTTCCAGAAGACGCCAGGCCTCCAGAGTCCATTTAAACGTACGAAAGGCTCAACGAACCAACGTAAATCAATGTACAACATAATGTATAAATGTAACCAACATAATGTATAAATGTAAACATTAATGTATAAATGTAACCAACTTTTTAAAATGAATTGAAATACAGTTTCCTAAATTTGAAATATTGAATTTATACAGTTTAAATTTGTCTAAATTTTCTTGTCCATACGTTATACTCGGGTATATCAAAGGGAAGGTTCAACTCAAAATTGTATATTCTTCCATACTAATGTCGAATTCTTTTCGTTTTTTCAAATCAATGTAAATTTTGTGGTGTGAAAAGTACATGAAACCAAAACTGATGCAGTTTTGTGTTTGTATTGGTAACATAGAATAACAACTATAGCATATTTTGTATGAGGCAAATATACCAAAATAAAATAATTTGAAATATTGTAAGTTTTGTTTTTGTAATTTTATGAGACGAGTATAATTTCTATATGCCTCTCTTTCTATCATTCGTGTATTAAGTAAACAGAACAAAATGTTTTTAAAATAAATGAAATATCTACGAAATACAAATACTAGAAACCACACCCCTTACAATTTCAATCACTTTTACCAATGCCGTCTAGAATATACAAGCCATACTACCAATGCCGTCTAGAATATACAAGCCATACTACTGTCTACGTCACTCAATTTATGTCGACAGTTCCATTAATCTTCTGCAGATGGCATTCATGCTAGAAAAATGAAAGAGAACAAAACCTGAAAACGAAGAGATTAAAACATGTGGAAAATAAAAATAATAAGTTAGTATTAATCCAAGCGCAGGAAAGGGAGGTTGTACGTCGGGTGTTTTTTCTTAATTTAAAATTATTAATAAAAAATAGTTCATATAAATTTGTCCAACTCATGTTACATTTTTAGTTAATATTTATTTATATTTAAATCATTATTTTATTAATAATTTTATTAGTTTTAAATTATGCCGAAAATTAGCAGAGATAAAAATATGTACAACCTTCCTTTCATGCGCATGAGATAATACTAAATATTTTTTTTATTTTAGAAATGTTTTATTCTCTGTTTCTCTCAACTTTTTCATTTTTCGAATGTTAATTGCCATCTACTAGGTTATGTCGATGAAATAAAAAAAAATAAAAAAATTTGCTTTTAGCGGTATGGCTTGTAAATAGTATTCTAGACGGCATTGCTTGTATATTCTAGACGGCATTGATACTACTGACTACGTCACTCAATTTATGTCGACAGTTCCATTAGTCTTCTGCAGATGGCATTCATGCTAGAAAAATGAAAGACAACAAAACTTGAAAACGAAGAGATTAAAACATGCAAAAAATATAAAAAATAAATTAGTATTAATCCAAGCGCGGGAGTGGGAGGTTTTCCGTCGTGTGTTTTTTCTTAATTTAAAATTATTAATAAAAAATAATTCATATACATTTTTCCAACTCATGTTACATTTTTAGTTAATATTTATTTATATTTAAATCATTATTTTATTAATAATTTTATTAGTTTTAAATTATGCAGAAAATTAGCAGAGATAAAAATATGTACAACCTTCCTTTCGTACGGATGAGATAATACTAAATAATTTTTTTTATTTTTGAAATGTTTTATTCTCTGTTTCTCTCCACTCTTTCATTTTTCGAACGTTATTTGCCATTAAGGCAATGCCACTACATAAAAAACCATAACACAAAAATATGTGGTAGTATTTGTTAAAGAAGGGTATAAAGATTTTTATTTTCTTAGGAAACGTAAAAAAAAAATCATATGGGATTTTCAAATACATTCAAATACATCAAATACAAATATTATCTTTATTTTCAATTTATATCAACATTTTTATTTACAAATATAAATAATTTGATGTTAAATATATCAAAATGCAATTTGTGAACAATTTTGATTGAAATTAATAATCATTTAATAAGTAATTTTGCATTTTTATAACGATGTTTTTTTCTCGAAACATCGTCGTGCTTCGTGTTCCTTTAAACATTTCATTTTCATATTAAAACTAATCTAGTAATCTACGAAATGAAATTTTTAAAGAAACACGAAGCCTAACAATGGTTGAGAAAAAAAATCAATTTACTAAAATGCAAAATTGTGCATTAAAATTTTATGAATTTTAATTAAAATTGTGTACAAGCTGCAAAACGACATATTTAATTTAAAATTATTTATATTTATAAATAAAAATTTTCATTTAAATTGAAAATAAAGGCAACAAAAAACAATGAATTTTAAAATCCCATATGATTTTGTTTACGTTCCATAGGAAAATAAAATTCTTTATTCCCCTCTTTATATTAGTGATTTAACTTTTTTAGACTGATGTCACGGCTATTTACGTAGTGGCATTGTATGATTGATTCAAATCCGATTGTTTGGCGAAACGTAAGAAATAAATGATCGTGTCAGGTTGGTAGTGCACGTGCACGTATAAATGTAGATACAAAATTATATTCACGTCGATTATAGAATCCGCGGGAGCGAGTCAATCGCGGATTGAAAACTACATATAAAAAAAATGGGAAACAAAAATTTTATATCATAGTTTCTTTGAAATCGCTATGGATTTTTTTACAAATCGTTAAAAAGAAATTGTTTTAGAAACGCTACAAAACTATTGCGTTTGTACGATGAATCAAAAAATCCAAATTGCATGTAAATCAATAGAAATTTTCCAGGATACTTTGCTCTGCAGCAATTGTTTACAATTTTTTTCATGTGCAGTTTTCGATCCTCGATTGATTCGCTCCCGCGGATTCTATAATCGACATGATTAATGTATTTTATTTTGTATCACAGAACAGTCATTCACCTTTTGTGTTTTGTTTATTTTACTGCTTATGTTTTTGTTGCTTTTTTTGTCCATCTGATGGAGTTTAGGTACGTTTCCCATTTTAAGATTGGAAGAAAAGTCAAATTGATAAACAAATTTTTTAAACAAAATAAAAAGGTAATAATTAAATAAATATTCATTGTATTCGTATTGAATAACAAATGTTGAATTTAAATTTTCGTGTGTATAAACAAAAAAAGGCTTTGACTTTCGTGTCAATTAGACCTGTTTGTTATTTTTCCCTTAAAATTATTTTTTAAAGTATTTTATATTTTAATAAAAATATTTGCAACTACAAAATGACCAAACCTCGGAAGCCCGTGTTATCATCACTGAAATTGGGTGGCCAAATTAAACAATAATCAGGATGATGGAACCTTTGGATGGTGAAGAACCGGACTTGTGCGGATTTGCTGTAATTTTGACGTCAGTTTTTCTATTTACATATTTGACCACATGTTGCACACTGTATTGTGAATGAGCTCATGCTCAAAATTCAGTGTGCCAAAATTAATTAATGTATCAATAAATAAATAAATAGTTTGCATGTACTATACATGTTCAGTCATAAATTAATTCAATTTGTTTAACTAAGTATTCTTCCTTTTCAAATTTTGAAGAAAAATTGGGACTAGTAATAGCGGCTAAGTATTCTGAAAGAATATGAAAATGTGTGCGAGCATTTTTTCTTTTATTTATGAAGGTCTTTAATGTGACCCAATTTCTTCTTCATTATACATATTCCCAACATTATTATTTTTTTTAAATATTTTCTGGAATTTTCTTAATCATCGCAGTAAGGGATTTAGATGTTCAAAAATAAGATTTAATGGGCAATGTTACACTGCGAAATAAATCAATTCCTCTGCGTTAAGACTAACCAATTCCGGCTAGATAAAAATAATAAGCGAAGTGTAAACTTACGTGTGTATCAGTGTATTTAAGGATAAAAAAAGGGAGGCAATAGTTCATTCAATTAGTGCAGAGCAACGGGTTAAAATTACACAAACGTATTACAAAAAATCTTGCTTCGTAATCACGCTAACGCGACATGATAACCGATTTTTTTGTGACCATCTTTCAAATATTTATATTAAAAATATGTAGTTTCAAAAAGACTGCACAAAGTCAATAACCATTTTATATTGCAAAACATCAATACCAATTAACAAAGGTTTATGCTAACAACCCAGGACTTGAAGAACGAGATGTTGCTATACTATGCTAAAGATAGAGTATGTCAAAATTAATTTATGTTTACAAATGTTTACAAAAATTGAGAAGATTCTAATCGAATTACGCCGGAAAGTTATTGGAAGTTTAGACAAACGCACATGTCATGCCATCGATACCGTTGTTTTCATCTGGTTAATTATGTGTTTGCATATAATTGGAAAGAGCTAAATTAACAAAAAATAAAAAACATTCTAAGGTCCGTAAAAGACACCCTTTATTTATCAACATTTTTAAACAAAATTAATTGTTAAACACAAATAATACAACAGTGAGGTTAGATACGAATAAACAAATTTCAACCAACCGAAAGGTTTATATGTATGAATAACACTCACAAAAGATGCACAGGTATTAAAAGTTCAATTTTTGTAAAAATGGAATTTTAAAAAGACGCAACAGGTTACATATTACCAGAACCATCTTGATATGAATAGAGCCGGCATGTAAAAAATGAACTTAAAATAAAGGACATAGAAACACTAAAAAATAATTTATTTTCATAGAGTTTGTATGAAAAAACGCGATTTCGATTGACGAAAAAATATGAATTAAAAATTACACCTAGATAAATAGTTTTTTCTGAAATCACTAATAAACAACTCAATGACTAACTCATTTAAAGCACAGATTCTCAAGCTTCCCCATTTTCCAGATATAATCAAAAGAAAATAAGGGAATTAAATTAAAAAACGTTCTACAACAACAACAATATGTATTAAAAAGAGAATAGTCTATTTAATGACGTCATCACTTATTCACAACTAAAATCAATGGTAAAAAAAGACAATATGTTGAACAGCCAAAATTAAAATAAATCAAAGAGAGTCAAAGAGAAAAAATTATAATAATATGCATTGAGCGAGAAGAAATCAAAAAAATCAAATCAACCCAGATTGTTATACATTACAAATAAACGACATAACCAACAAACATTAACTGTAATATAAATGCCTTATTTATTTCTCAAGTATTAGAAATATTATTTAAATTAAGTCACAGCTGAAAATAAATACAACATGATTAATAATTGGCATCGATTTTTATTCCAAAAAATTAATGACCCATTCAAAATAAGATTTTGTTTAGAATATTTGAATTGTCATAACATTTGAGAGCGGTGTATAAAATAAAATAGCTCTTACTTATTATTCCCATTCCAAGATGTCACTTAACACACAAATAAAAACAACAGGGATTCGGGCTGAGTAAACGATTTGAAGGAAAACTTGTTACGTAAAATTAACATAATTTCCCTTCATAGCAATGGTTTAATTTTAGTAAATTTATAAAAAAAATTATATTAAATTAATTATTATTACAATTTAGTTATTACTATAGAGGGAAGCCACCAAAAATATATTTAACCGAATCAAAAATCAGACCGATTTTAGAATCCGACCGGTTCGATCACCTATTTGATTTTTTTTATATGTTTTATTTGTAGGCGACATCTATGGTTTAAACAAAAGTCGTTTATAAAGCATTGCCACATGATATGAATTTGGATTCGGGCAGATTTTTGTCATGTGGCAATGCTTTTAGAAGGAGACTAAAAAGAGATGGTTATAATTGTTTATAAATTTTATGTTATGACGTATTTTACAACAACAACATTCCAAAAAAGTTTAGCAATAGTTTATATTCCAAGAGGATTTTCCCTAAGAAATAAACATTTTCATGATTCGATTTTTCAATCAAATAAAATTACATGTTTTATGAACATTTTCGTATAAAAATAATGTAAAAGCTCATAATTCTTATAGACTTAAAATGTAAATGAAAACCATCGTTTTCCCATATAGTTTCATAGTAAAGAAAAAATTTTATGTACTTTATTTTAAGCTTAGTAAAAAATACAGTCAATGTGGAGGCTCTTATTTATAGAGTAGGCTCTGATATTACGTAAGGTTTTTTTTTGTTAGTTATTTGAGTTAGTTATTCAGGAAGTGTGTTAAAATATTTTGGAAAGTCCAAGAAGACGTTTTATAGGATATTACATACCGACGCGGAAAAAACAAACACGCTGAATCAATACATTATTTTGTTTTGCTTATATAAAGCCAAAATACATTCCATATATGAATGTAGGTAAAAGTGATTGAAATTGTAAGGGGTGTGGTTTCTAGTATTTGTATTTCGTAGATATTTCATTTATTTGAAAAACATTTCGTTCTGTTTATTTAATGCACGAATGATAGAAAGAGAGGCATACAGAAATTATCCTCGTCTCATAAAATTACAAAAACAAAACTTATATTTGAAATTATTTTATTTGGGTATATTTACCTCATACAAAATGTGCTTCTATAGTAGTTATTCTATGTTGGTAATATAAAACATTTCACGTTTAAAAAATTTTGAGTCGATTTTTGCAGTGTTTAGTCGAGTGCTTTAAGGTTAAGGTGCTATTCTACTAGACAATTTGACTGGCTCAATTTGATGAATTGCTCTCGATGGTCGGGCCGGTAATTCACAAAGAATATGTGTTTAGAGAACCGTTTAGTCCTGGTTTAAGATTGGCCGTGACCCTACGGTACGTGTTATTTATTAGAAGTTATATGTGAAAGTGAGTTAAATAAATAGTTTAATACTGGTTTTGTTTTGTTTTAATGCTTTAGGTATCTTACCACGGCTGAATCCCAAACCAGCATTGGTATTGCTTATAAGTGCTCCCAAACAAGCACTCATCGTATTGTAAGCGAAACAACCAAGTGCATAACATTTGTACTTCAAGGCAAAGTATTCTCAAAAATATCTACGGATTATGTCAAAACCGTGGTATGTGGTTTTGAGGAAAGGTGGAATTTCCCTCACTGTGTCGGAGCAATTGATGAAAAACATGTCATAATTCAAGTAAGACAAATACAAATTTTTAAATTCATTTAGGTATATATAATATTTTATAATGTATTTTAGGCCCCCAAAAAATCTGGATCCGAGTTTTATAACTATAAGAAAACCTCATCCATTGTATTAATGTCAATATTTGACCACAAATACAATTTTATTTGGTGCGATATTGAGGCCGCAGGACGCCAAAGTGATGGAGGTATTTTTAGGAAGCGTAATTTCGGCAAACGATTCTATGCTTAAACCCTCCTGTAAGTAAATACATATATGAATATGAAATTGCACAGAATTCAACAATTCTGCGATTTTGATATTTCATTTTGATAATTTATTTTTTTAGATTACCCGAACTAAGCAATGTGTGTGAAATTTACCGATGTACCTTATGTTCTCGTAGCTGACGATGCCTTTATCAGCTTAGTCGGGCTCGCCGAATGGTCGAAAATTTTTCTCGGCATTCTGTCAGCCAAATGGAGAATATTTCGATCGACGATATTAGCTGATGTTACTTTGGTGGAGGACATTATTCAGACCTGCTTATACTTACACAGTTGGCTAAACCAAAGCAACGTAAATTTCATATCTCCAGATCTTACAGATCATAACCTAAGGAGAGTTGTCATTTCAGGTAAACATTTTAATTCAAATATGATAAGCGCAAAGTTTATTAAAAAACAATTCCATTGTACATATGGTTTAAGGCATATTGAAGAATAACACCATGAGCTTCATGCCACTTCAGCCAATGAACAGGAACTCTACTAATTCAGCAAAATTTACTCGGGAGAGATTTTCCGAATACTTTTCTGAAGAAGGGCACGTAGAATGGCAGCTGGGCAAAATATAAAAATCCATAAGACGATTATTTATAAGTTAATATTAGCATAATTTTTGTATATTTTCTCGGTCAGGGTTTTTCTGTAGTTTCCCTTGACCATAATCCATTGACTTAATCCTTTTTGTTCGTATTGTTTTATCAGACGTGAAGAATGTTATATATATATTGTAAAATTTTTTTCTATTTCAATATAACACTGAATTCAATAAAAACATTTTAATTAATAAATATTAATGATAGTTCAGTATTTTATTGCATATTATTAATATATATGGCATATGCAATAAAATACTGAAAATAAATGTTGAATTAAACATAAAATTAAAAATTATTATTAGTCTTTAATATTTCTGTTTTTCAGGTACATAAAAATTCAATAAAACTAGATTATAAATAAAAAATAAAAATTGATCTTTAAAATTTGGTTTCCTGCAAAAATAAAAATACTGAATTATCTAAATAATTGTAAATTGAACCTTTTTGTCAACACGAGTATCGAACTACTTTTCATTAACACAAGCATACCCTGGTGTGTATTAAATTTTATAGTGCATTTTATATGAAAATCGTAAATATTGATCCAATTTTATTGGAAAACCAGCAAGCATGAATTTCTTATTTGTTTTTCGTTTACATTGATTTTTACACTGGAATCCCAATACACACCCAGGTATGTCGTGTTGATAGGAAGGTTAAGCAAATTGTGTATTTAGTTGGATTTTCCATGCGTCGCTAACGCTTTTCAAAATGTTTTACTGCGCTTCCATCCACAGCAACACGCTTAAACATTTCAAACGTGGTTTTAGAGATTTCAAAAATCCATTGGCTTCAGCATCTGTTGGACCAGAATTCGGCGATGTTGTGGTATATGTTGACGGAATTTCCGACCCGCTGATTTTTTCTACCGCTTCGACGTACCGCTGTTTAATTTGAGGGATTCCCCCTGGTATACGTTTAGTTGTGCTGGCGCCGTTTCAAATCAAAAGTAAAATAAATATCTTAATATTCTACATAATATACAAGTACACGTCATGTGTTTATTGCATTTAATAAATTTTTGGGACCAAGTTCAAATAATCTATCAGGAAGAAAAACTATTCGACCCAATCGGCCTAGTAATGTATAAATTTTTGTTGTTCCAGCTAGTGTCACATATCATCTCACAAATTATTGGCACTTGAAACTGAATCATCTTACATATAAAATGTATATATTTCTATTTACTCTTTCTACTGGTTGTGGTTGGTGCTGCATCAAAATGAACACCCTAATCTAGGGAGCTGCTAGATCCTTCGTCACCAGCTGCTACCCCAACAAGTTCTGTTGATCTAACACACGAGAAAAAGATTCGTTAAAATAGTAGGGCTCGTGTAATTTTAGTCTACTTTATAGAGTACAAAAAATTAATTTTAAAATAAAAAATAAATAATGTTTTAAATAAAAAAAATACTATATTACTACATTCACTTGTAACCTCTTCCCACAATCGTGTTCTAAATATTTTATTTTTGTATTGGTGATCCCGGATGGATTCCCCGAAAATTCATCGAAGCACAATTCTGCGAACAACAATTTTACGAAATCACATTTCTTCGCAATAACAATTCATCGAAAAATAATTCACCGAAAAATTCATATTAAAAGTTCCAAAAGATCCATAGTAAAATGATTTTAGTGTCAGACTTCGTTTATTTTTATTTTTTGAATTGATTACTTATTCTTAACAAGAATAATTGTGAAGAAATTATTTATTTATAACAAACAAATTAACAATAAAATTATTTGAACATTTTATTTTTAATTTGTTATTATGACAATATAATTTTTATATAAAAAAAGCACTCACTCAGCAAAAATACAAATAGTAAGAAGAAGAAAATTATAAATAATACATTTTTTATAAATAATTTATATGGGAGCGGCTCGGCTCGAAATCTTGTTTTCGAAAATCTTGTTTTTTTTAGAAATTCTGGAAATGAGGATTTCGGTTAAGAAACGAAAGTAACCAAAAATATAAATAGAATTGTAGAGGCTAACGGCTTCGGTAACTCTCACGGGCACGCCGGAGGTCGCTGCGCTCCCGCCCGCTTAGCCCTCCGAGGGGCTTTAAATATGAACTTCGGGGCACGTAGGAGTCGAGATCAGCAAACATGTCGCACTACGTGCTGCACGTAGTAGATGAACGCGGATTGTCCGGGATCGGTACGTAATCCCTTATTTCATAATATCAGCTACAAAATCTCCTATTACCTTAAAAATCTTCTAATTATAAAATCTCCTAATTACAAAATCTCTTAGAACCTTTTTTTGAATAATTGTGTTGAACTGGGATGGCAGCGATATTTATAAACACGCCCATACACACACACACAAAGACACACACCGACACACACACACACACAGATACATACATATACATACACACACACACACACACAGACACACACACACACACATAAACATACACACGTATGCGCACAGTTCCAGGGAAATAGAGAAGTGGTTGCTGGAGCAATCGATCAATTTGATATTACCCCAGAGAACATAGTTGAAGTGATGCTATCGTCCCCAGGAGGATGGAGTGCTGTAGCAAATTTTGCAACAACAACGATGAAGGAGTTGCGACGGTGGGAACGCCAACGTCGCCAAGCAAGGTAACTCGCACCCTTCAGTTGCGTGGGAGATGTGATCGTACAGTTAGTACAGACTCCTTCCCTTTCAAAGTAATACCTAGCGGTCGTTCCGGGGGGAATGGATGTAGGATGTGGTGTTAGTGAGTAGGAGTCTTACACCGTTGTGGTGGATAGCTAGGTTATCCCCTACATCGTCCATGATGGATTTCCACCTTCCTTAAAAAAAAAAAATAAAAAAAACACACACACACACACACACACACACACACAAACATACACGCACACACACACAAACATACCCACACACAAACATACACCTACATACACACACATCCATACTTGCAAACATAGACAATAAAAGACATAAACACAATCACTTTTCTCTTAGGAGATTTTGTAATTAAGAGATTTTGTAATAAGAAGATTTTGTAATTAGGAGATTTTGTAATTTAAAAATTTTGAAATAGAGATTTTGTAAAAAATATTTTGTAAGGCGAAATTTCGTATCGAACCCGCATTGTCCGTCTATTTCAGGCTCTAAAAGAGGTTGTGGAGGCATTAGACCGTAACAAATTATCCAATCTTTATCTAATTATCAAATGGCGTTTCTTTGGAAGTTCTGGCATGAGCGAATAAAAACAGGAATTTTCTGACCGCAGCGTTTCTGATGCAAACATTTTTTTAACTTCGCTTGTTCCTCTGCAGCTAGTGTCAGGTGAACCATATTCTAAGGAAAATTTGTCGTGTGATAGAACCCTCGTTCATCGTCTCCAAGGTTTTGCTGGCTAATACGAATTCACTTGGTTCACGAAATGGTTCATGATCGATGGAAAAATTTGTAATGCTGTCTCTGAAAACACATCAACACAGAGATGCTACTTGTGTGGACTTACTTGTAAGGATTTCAACAACATTGATCCGGTTGTTAATAAAGAAGTCCAGGACAAATCAATAGTACAGTTTGGGTTGTCATCTTTACATGCGTGGATACGCTTTTTTAAGTGTTCACTTTACCACTCATATAAGATGGTAATTGGTCAGCCGCACGCACGTGGAGATGAAAATAAAACGAAAGTGGCAGAACAGAAGAAAAACATTGAAGAATCTGACGAAGAATTTAGTGATTCCGACTAAAAAAGTTTTAGTTTGGAATTATTTGTAATTTTACAATATATATAAACTTCAACTAAATACTTGTATTTCTTGTTTTGAATGATTTTTTTATGTGATTTCAAAAATTTATTTTCAAACAATACGAAATGTTGACAAATATTTTATTAAATTTATTTTGGAGTCTGACGTGATATTTTCACGTGAGAATCCAAAATAAATATATTTATTTGAATATTTTCACAATTTAAAAAGAATGTTTCAGCGGCCATTTTGAAAAATAAAAGATGGTACAATTTTTATAATTATTTCATAATCCCTATTCATGTATCTTTAAAATGAGCCCAATTTTATAATTTTCGGATAATTAGTTATTTTCTATAGCAATAAATACAACACCAAGTCCGTGAATTTTGGAATATTTGACACCTTGTATCGTAAAAAATAACTACAACAAAACAGAAATAATGTTCCTAAATTGTATATTTTACTAGGTGTTACACTACACATGCAAAACATAATATTCAAACACGACTTCCGGTCCCATATAAAGGATATGTGATTTCACGTATTTTTCTCCAGTACTATAAAAATAATTTTTTTACAGATTTATACACAAGCACCACATTGTAAAATCTTTTTACTCCAAAAAATGTAAAAAATTTCCTTTAGAATAGAATAAAGTATAATATACTAAAATATTATTTTGTCCAAAATTTCTTGAAATTTCGCCTGTGTGCGACATTTAAACTAAATTTCTTGTCCTAAAAAATGTACAAATCCCCCTGCCAATATACAGTTTAAAAAATTCGGGAAAAATTATTAGGAAAAAGTGGTACAAAGGCATTTTTTTCCTAATTCCTTATTCCCAGAGAAATTCAGAATAAACCCACTGGTATCATTAGGCATCATTTACAGAAATGTTTCAAGACTGTCCAATACCAGCTCACAAATTTAATATTTTAGGGTATTCGGTATGTGGTTCTGTTTTGGCGATTAAACGTAATATTGTTGCTTCATTCTGACAACATCCCTTTGCTCACAAAACTTGGGTCGTTGTTACATTTCTAAAATAGTTTGAGAACACTAATATTTGCTGACATACATAACTACAATATATTGGCTTACGTCCTCACGAGTTACAGTTGTTGGAGGCCCAGTTTTAGTCATATGTATTAAAAGCTGAGTTGACTGGTGCTCTTAGAATTTTTTTCTATTTGGGATT
This sequence comes from Tipula vernalis, assembly GCA_958295665.1. NCBI lineage: Eukaryota > Metazoa > Arthropoda > Insecta > Diptera > Tipulidae > Tipula > Tipula vernalis. The sequence continues at coordinate 218,315,009 of OY282559.1, read as the reverse complement.
CAATTTAGGTGTTAACTGTTCAACAAGTTGCAAACTTACAAACGGAAAGTTAATAAAAAACGGGAATAGCCTGATCCTATATTTACTCCTTCTCTGTAGAATAACACGATAGAATCGATTTTTAAGAAATCATTTAAACGCCACTATATTAATGGCAATGTCTATTTAATAAATTTTATTTAGTGAAGTTTTAATCCGCTGAACAGTATTACATATTTTCTACTATCCTGAAAACTAATTCTCTTACAAAAAACAAAAGTAACAAAAGTTGTTGCTAGCTATCTGCCAAGAGTGTATGATTTTATACGCAACAAAGAAATACAATCTAAATTAGAAAACTTTGCCGGATTAAAGCAAGTAGTTTTTTTCCGATAAGTTAATCAAAAATGAAATAAACTCTAACTTAGAAAATCCTTCAAAAACGTAAGAACTGAACACAACATAAGAACTGGGAGTAAGAATTAATTTAAAATATAATGTTTTTTTGTTCGTCTTTAAATCAAATCAAAAACTTGTATTTGTATCTTCAAACATCAGATTGTAATGCTTGTTGTTGTTGTTGTTGAATTCTGTTGGAATTATATAAGAATAGTACATTGTTAAGTTTACGTTTTTATTGTTCAGAAAGAATTGAAAAACTATTGGATTGATATTGACAACAAAGTAAGTAAAAATATCAAATAAAATTCGATTAAAAAAAATAAAAATTTCCCAATCTTTTCGTACAACAATATAAAGGATACGATGCTCAAGTTGTAATAGAAAAATCTGACAAAAAAAAATCTAAAATCTTAAAATCTCAATAGAATTTTCATTTTAATGTTTTATTTCTATGTATGCACGTATGCTGTAAGTTAACAATAATAATAGTAAACTAGAAAGATCAAAAAATGCACATTTTTGGTTCGTAAAACGATCGATATTTCTAACACATATAAAAAATGGAAGGAAAAAAATCTACTCGAGAAATGTGTATGTATTATAATGGACAAAGTTTGATAAAATAATTTAAGATTTTCCAAACTTTTTACAGATGTTTTGCTTGGCCATTTTCTATAGAAAAAAAAGTTTATCGTAATTTTCGATCATATAACATGAAACTGAAATAATAAGTAAATTACATTGACAAAATAAATAAAAAAGTTCTTAAAAAATTCTCGTGTGTCATGTACCGATGTCGTAAACCGTTTTTTAATTGACCTATCACAACTGTTAGAATACATACACATTATGTGTGTGACGACCAAAACACCTTGGGTAGGGTGTCGAAATAACAGTGTACCTTATTTTATATAAGAGAATGTGTTTTTTATCTGTATATTGTAAATATGGTACCGGTATACGGTATACCGGTTTCTTTTGAAAAAAAAAAAAAATACACATTTCCCAAACGCCTTTGGTAAATGTTTTTACCCTCTAAATTTGAAAATTTGTATATTAACTGGTAGAGAGCAGGGTCTACTGTGAAAAACGTCGACTACAGAACAGGATTTTTTCATGATTATGTTTATAAAACCAATTGTGAATGAAATTTTGTCGACACTTTCCTCTCTTAACAATCGGAAATATTCATGCTGGTTTCCAAAAAAATGATTATGAGGTTATTTATTGAAATTTTATTAAAAGAGCTTCCTCTCTTGACAATCTAATATTTCAGATCAGAGGCTCTATTCTAATTCCACTATTCTTGAATAATTTGAAATATTTTATTCACCACTCTGAAATTGTATTAAATTTCGCAGTTTTTTGAATTTATATTTGATAATTGGTTCATGTTTAATTTGTCAGCGAGACATGAAATTTACAAAACAGCACATACGAGCACATTATTTCGTTCTTATGTAAACCAAATTCGGATGACAGCACTTCACGTTGCCTCGAGGCCTAGAACTCTGCGGATATACATGGCTTATTTTCTGTAAGTGTACCTATAACACCAAAATTCCTTAGCTTAAGCGTTATGCCAATGCTAATGATGTAAAAGTTATCAACATTGAGTGTACCGGTATTTTTGTATGATACTATCAGCCGATTTACCACTTTTTCACTTGAGTTCATGTCTCTTGCCTCAAGATAATTCGATAATTTTCCAGTATATAAATCACCTTGTAAAGGGAATACATTTTTTGTATCGCATATTCACCAGATTATTATCCCATATTTAGCTGGCGTTGAAGGGATGTAATGCGTAAATTTGGGTCTTCCTCGGTATGGGTATGGTTCGTATCGTTTCTATTGAAGACGGTGGGAAAAATCGTGGATCATCAAATAAGAAGTGAGATCGTTGTAAATAATCCACTGCATCGAAGCCAATTTGCTTATCAAACTGGTAAATCCATTGTGATGGCTTTTAGAGGTCTATGTAGTCACCAGGATTGAAAGCGGCACATCAGGAAATTGCCCTTTGTGGACATTGAGGGGCTTTTGATAATACCTCCTATGGACCGATAGAGAGGGCAGCAATGGAGCAGGGGGTTCCCATTTCTACAATTAGATTGATCCGCTCCATGCTGGAACATCGCGAGATCACAGTCAGATTAGGTGGTGAGTCAGTAACCGTCAGGACCGTAAAGGGATGTCCCCAAGGAGAGGTACCTACTGTCTTCTTTTTTATGTTCATTGGTTAATGACAGAATACTGGTATTTCTGAGTAGCTATGGGTTTGTGGTTCAGGGCTATGCGGCTGATGTGGCTATCGTAATTAGAGGCAAGTTTGATGGGGTCATCTCTGATCTTATGCAAAATGCACTCGATTTAATATGGCAGTGGTATGACCAGGAAGGACTTAGCGTCAATCCAAACAAAACTGTCCTTGTGCCTTTTACCAAGAGGAAAAAACTCTCGCTTATACCTCCCTCGTTAAACGGTACTATTGTTCCTTTTTCCGGTTAAATATTTAGGGGTTATCCTAGATCAAAAGTTAAACTGAAAACAACATTTACTGAAAGTTCAAAATTGGGCCACCAAGGCTTTTTGAGCCTGTCAGAGACTCTATGGACGTACTTAGGGACTACAACCAAAAATGATCTATTGGTAATTTCTTACAATCATTAGGCCTATCGTCACCTACGCATCAGTAGTATTGTGGCCTTATACTGAACAGAGGACAGCGCAAACTTTATTGAATAAGGTTCAGCGTATAGCCTGCATCGGTTTCACGGGCTAAATGAAAACATGCCCAACCCTAGCAATGGAAACACTCCTAGGACCAATTCCGTTGCAAATGCGTGTTAAAAAGGATGCTGCTATTATGGCCCTTAAGATGCAGGCGGAGGGAAATATCAAACCAGGCAATATGGTGGGTCATCTGGAAATCCTTAAGGAATTTCAGACAGACCCAACCATAGAAATGTCTTCCGACTGTATTGTATGCCAACTAAACTGGACTTCCACAAACCGTTTTGTGTTAGGTTACCTAACCAGGATATGTGGAGAACAGGGGGAGCATCCTTGGAGTGAGGGTCAATGGTATGGTTTACAGATGGATCAAAAACAGAAGACGGGGCAGGGGTAAGAATACACAGGAGTGGGACTGCCCCCTCGAAGTCCTTGGGTAACAACGCTACTGTCTTTCAAGCAGAAGTTCATACTATAGAACTTTGCGCTAGAATAGGCATAGTAAAAGGCCTAAACGATACAAAGGTGTTTATTGTGTCTGACAGCCAATCGGCCTTAAATGCTCTTATGTCTTGTACCATTGAGTCAAGGCTGCTATAGGATTGTCTAAAGGTGGTTAAGCATCTAGCAAGCTCAAATAAGGTAACACTTGTTGGGTGCCAGGGCATTCGTCAGTCAGGGTTAAGGAGTGTCTTGAACTTAGCAAACCTGAGTTGAGGCTGCTTACTGGCTTCCTCACAGGTCACATCACTTTTAAAAAATGGGCCTAAGTACGACCGACGGATGACGCTTCTGCAACCTGGAAGCGGAATCAGCGGATGGCGGTGCCATTACGCAGCCATTTTCCGCAAAAGACTGCAACATCTAGGATGAAGAATAATGAGCCCAGATAGTATGCATCATATACCGGTCGGTAGTATTATCAGGTTCATTAAGAGCCTGAACGCCCACATGGCCTTCAGTAATAATGGGTATAGTTGCTCATCATTTGTAACTGCTTCATAAGATGTAAAAAAGTTGCAAAGGTTAGCATTAAGAATTAAGAACAAATCTCTGATTGGTGCTGAATTATTATTTTCCATTCGTGATTTGCAGGTACAGGTGTTTTCGTTGTCATATAGAATAAACTGATGCGTGAGAATTTTTTCCTAAACCTTTCCTAAAAAGCAAAAACAAATACTTAGGAATCATTTAGCAAATAATTCACGAGCCTTTTTTAAAACGTGAAATTTTTCCTAAATCTAAAATTGTAAATATGTATGTGTTAGTAACGTATGTTGTTTCACAAAAGCCAACCAAATTCAAATTGAAAAGATACCATCCAATTTTGAATGTAAAAGATCACTACAGGTTTGTAATCAAAGGTTAATGTTCAATAATTATATTACTAGACCATCTTCAGTACATTGTCCGGAAATAAGACTAATTACTAAACGTAGACGTGGTCCATAGTTGACATCTTGAGTCCTTTGTTTGGTAATGAAACTACTAATAAAATGTCGACCATGGTCCATTCTTAAATTAAGCAAAAATTACAGACATTCTCTAGGAGCTATGAGGGTTAGATATGAGAAAAATCACCCAAAGTTTACATTAAACGGCAACACTTAAATATTTAAATTTACTAAACCATCTTCGGTAGTTTGTCCGGAAATGATACTAAAAATAAAATATAAATCCATGGTACATTCTTAACTTATGCAAATATTGGGGACATTCTCTTGGAGCTATGAGGGTTAGTTATAACGAAAATCACCCAAAGTTTAAATTGAACGACTAACGTTCAATATTTAAATTTACTAAACCTTCTTCGGTAGTTTGTCCGGAAATGAAACTGCTAATAAAATATAGACCATGGTCCATTCTTGACTTATGCAAATATTGGGGACATTCTCTTGGAGCTATGAGGGTTTGATATGACGAAAATCACCCAAAGTTTAAATTGAACGACTAACGTTCAATATTTGAATTTACTAAACCATCTTCTTTTTATTTTGTTTCATTTTTCACATTATCAGCATATTATAATATGCTGATAATGTGAAAAATAAAACAAAATAAAAATTACAATACAAATCAGCGAGAAAAATTAAAAATTTATAAACCATCTTCGGTACCTTGTCCGGAAGTAAAACTAAAAATAAAATGTAGGTCATGGTCCATTCTTAGTAAATTTAAATATGGAACGTTAGTAGTTCATTTTAAAATTGCAGTGATTATCGTCATATCTAACCATCTTAGCTCCACAAGAATGTCCCCAATATTTGCATAAGTTAAGAATGGACCATGGTCTATATTTCGTAATTAGGTTTATTTCTGGACAAACTATCGAAGATGGTTTAGTAAATTCAAATATTGACCGTTAATCGTTCAATTTAAACTTTGGGTGATTTCCCTCATATCTAACCGTCATAGTTCCAAGAGAATGTCCCCAATATTTGCACCGGTCAAGAATGAACCATGCTCTATATTTGTTCTTAGTTTAATTTCTGGACAAGGTACTGAAAATGGTTTAGTAAATTCAAACATTGAACGTTAGCCGTTCAATTTATTCTTGCGGTGATTATCGTCATATTTAACCATCTTAGCTCCAAGAGAATGTCCCTAATATTTGCATAAGTCAAGAATGGACCATGGTCTACATTTTATTAGCAGTTTCATTTCCGGACAAGGTACTGAAAATGATTTAGTAAATTCAAATATTGAACGTTAGTCGTTCAATTTAAACTTTGGGTGATTTTTGTCATATCTAACTCTCATAGCTCCAAGAGAATATCCCCAATATTTGTATAAGTCAATAATGGACCATGTTCTATATTTTATTAGTAGTTTTATTTCCGGACAAACTACCGAAGATGGTTTAGTAAATTCAAATATTGAACGTTAGTCGTTCAATATAAACTTTGGGTGATTTTTGTCATATCTAACTCTCATAGCTCCAAGAGAATATCCCCAATATTTGCATCTGTCAAGAACCGACCATGGCCTATATTTTATTAGCAGTTTCATTTCCGGACAAGGTACTGAAAATGGTTTAGTAAATTCATATATTGAACGTTAGTCGTTCAATATAAACTATGGGTGATTTTTGTCATATCTAACCCTCATAGCTCCAAGAGAATGTCCTCAATATTTGCATAAGTCAAGAATGGACCATGGTCTATATTTTATTAGCAGTTTCATTTCCGGACAAGGTACTGAAAATGGTTTAGTAAGTTCAAATATTGAACGTTAGTCGTTCAATTTAAACTTTAGGTGATTTTTGTCATGTCTAACCCTCATAGCTCCTCCAAGAGAATGTCCCCAATATTTGCGTAAGGTAAGAATGGACCATAGTTTATATTTTATTAGTAGTTTTATTTCCGGACAAACTACCGAAGATGGTTTAGTAAATTCAAACATTGGGCGTTAGCCTTTCAATTTAAACTTTGGGTGATTTTTGTCATATCTAACCCTCATAGCTCCAAGAGAATGTCCCCAATATTTGCATAAGTCAAGAATGGACCATGATCTATATTTTATTAGCAGTTTCATTTCCGGACAAGGTACCGAAAATGGTTTAGCAAAGTCAAATATTGAACGTTAGTCGTTCAATTTAAACTTTGGGTGATTTTTGTCATATCTAACCCTCATAGCTCCAAGATAATGACCCCAATATTTGCATAAGTCAAGAATGGACCATGATCTATATTATGTTCTTAGTTTCATTACCGGAACAGGCTCTGAAGATGGTTTAGTAAATTTAAATATTGAACGTTAACCGCTCAATTTAAACTTTGGCTGATTTTTGTCAGATCTAACCCTCTTAGCTCCAAGAGAATGTCCCCAATATTTGCATCAGTCAAGAATGGCCCATGATCTATATTTTGTAATTAGTTTCATTTCCGGACAAAATACCGAATATCGTTTAGTAAATTCAAATATTGAACTTTAGCCGTTCAATTTAAGCTTTGGGTGATTTTCGTCATATGTAACCCTTTTAGCCCCAAAAGAAGGTCTCCACTAGTTGCAAAGTCAAGAATGGACCATGGTTTACATTTTGTGCATAGTTTTATTTCCAGACATGGTTTTGCAGTTAATACGGTGTATAATTTAACAGAGTATTATTATCTCTGATTTATATTCAATTTTTCATTTGTGTGTTTCAATAAACCACTATTGATTACAATTAATTGATTGGTTTACTAACACACTAAAATATTTTTAAAATTTTAGGAATGTTTTAGGAAATAATTCACTATCGTAATAAACTGTGGAAAGTTCAGCTTGGCAGTAGAACAAACATTTTGAAATAAAGTTTTTTTAACGCAAATATATACGCAAAATTATACATCCTTCCATACTGAAATTTACCCGTTTCAAGAATTTTGAAAAATAAAACCTTTGTGACATGTGAAAATAATATTATTGGTATTTTAATGATTATTTAGACTATGCCTATTAATATTTTACCTAAAATTAAAACTTGGTGAATTTGACACCGTAATAAAATTATCGTAAAAAAAATTCTGTATTCTAAAATGGGCGATGTTGTTTAGATAAATAGTCATTTTCCTTTATTTAATTTTCGTCGTAAAATTAGCGACCATTTTAAACAAAATGCAGGTAGAAACAGGTGACGCTATTACAATTATTCCGTTATCTAAACATTCATCATAAAATTTAGATTTTTGTATATATACAGTCCTAACCAAAATTATTTGTACCTGCTAAATTTTTATATAAATAATAAACTTTTTGAAAACATTAATTTTAATTTAATAAATTTATCTACCCTGCGTTACATTTCTATAAATGTTTTTTTTTAAATTTTAGTTCTAGGAGAAATTACAGTTAATTTAGTTGTTGCCAAAATTATTTGTACCCACAAATTCGTTCTCAATATTATTTGTACAATATAGAAAAGATTAAAATATATAAAATAAAATATAGTCACTCATGTTTTGTATGCAGACGGTCAGTTTTTGTTTAGCCTCTATAACATCTAGCGAGTGGTTAAAAAATTTGTTGTTAACATCACCTAGAATCTTATCCCCCTCGGTTTCCTTGGCACCATGCTTCAAATTTTTGGTCTTTTTAGATGGTATAAAACTTCCACTTTAACTTATACCTCCGCAAGTTAAAATCGAAACTCTGCTCTGGCCATGACAAATAACATATTCAAAATTTTTGTATAATTTCATGGCAATTTATATTTTGGTTAGGACTGTACTAATGTAATAACTGTTAGTTTTTGGTAGCTATTAATTTACTAGTGAAAATTTAACAAATATTAATACGTTTTATTGTTAAATTGGATTATATTAAAATATTTAATTAAAGTGGTGGGATTGTGATTTGTGATTAATTTCGTATTGGTTATCATAAATTTTACAAAAATTGCCTTTAAATTATGCTGTAACCCTTATAATCTTGATCCGCATCCAAGAAAACTCTCCAGATTCCGAAGGTAACTGAACTTGTTATATCTGAGGCTGTGAAGGTAAGAAACCCGCATCAACATTTGTGGTGCATGTCGCATGCGTATATCCCAAGATGCCACCAAAGAAGATTCAGATACAACTAGCAATCACACCATACCTGAAGAAACACTTATGTAAAGAAAATTGCGGAGCGAAACATATGGAGAGGAAAAAATCCGGAAGGTATTTTCAATTTTGAGTAATGCAATTCAAATTTAAAATCCAAGCATCGTAAGTTCCGCTGGCATAAATTTTATCCAAAACGAATTGGATTCCTGAATTTCAAATTTAAAAAAGCATGCAAAATGTAAACAAAACAAGTCAAAAGATATACTTCCTAACCACATTGCCAGCTAGTTAGAGTCAAAAGCGTGTAGAAAAAGGATTTGAAGTAAGCAGTTACACAAGCAGACAAGTGAAACAACTAGATGCTACCAAAGGACATTATAGTTACCCAGATCCTATTAACGGTAATCCATAATCAGACGATGTAAAAAAGCAGAATTTTGGAATATTATTACGAAAATCAAGTAGGCCGAATATTACCTGGCATGAAAGATGCAGGGAGCGTCCAAACGAACGACCAAAAGAATGCGTTTTGCCAGGTGCTTCAGGGACACACTCAGTTTGTGTTTGTATTACACATCAAAATTCAAATTTAATGTATTCAGCTGTCTCCAATTTAGTACAACCAAACGATACTGAATAAGTTTTAAAATATATTATGTGCAAGAATTTCTTCAATGGATACATTGCCGGATGCAAAATGCGATTCTTAAAGTAAACTAAGTTGGACAACTTGACAAGGTATCCTTTATTACTTTCCCGTATACACCGGATTAATTTTAAATTAACAGAAAAAGAAATCAGTCCGAGCTAATTACACGCAGTAGTTTCAGTGAGACATTTAAACGAAAACTTTTTAAAACCTAACACGACAGACGCTTCAACTTTAATATATTTTAACCTGTCAGAGTTTATAATTTCTCGCGTTATTTCATTTCTCGAGATTTGAAAATTTTCGTTCTTGTTAAAATTTAATTTTTTGAGAGTCGGGATATTTATACTCGTACATATATTTACTTCGGTCTAAAAAGACCAAAGTATTGAAATCCTGTCAAAAATGACCAAAAATTTGGTGGGTCCAAAACCATTTTTCTCAACGTTTTGCAAGTCTCTGAGTCTAAAAAAAAACAAAAAAAAAATGTTCGTCCGTCTGTCTGTATCCATGGTATCTGAAGAACGGCTTGTCCGATTTAAAAAAATTTTCACCAATCTGTTTCTAAAAGCTTTGGCCAGTTAGGATGTAACTTATCTATTTCTTAAATAACTAATAACGGATTTTAGTCAAATTTGACATCAGCTTTGGAAATGAGATTCTAAAATGATTTTTAGATGAAGTTCTGGAATATGGCCAAGTATGCTGGAACTTGCCTATTTCTCAACCGATTATGATGAAATTCGGCTTGTGCATTGCAAATGGGATTCTAAAATGATTTTTGAATGAAGTTCTGAAATATGGCGAAGTATGATGTCACGATTATGATCAAATTTGACATATGCGTTGGAAATGGGATTCTAAATGATTTTTGGATGAAGTTCTGGAATACGGCAAAGTATGATGGGGTTTGCCTATATCTCAACCAATTATGATGAAACTCGGCTTGTGCATTGAAAATGGGATTTTTAAATGATTTTTGGAAGAAGTTCTGGAATATGGGCAGGTATGATGAAATTTGACATGTGCGTTCAAAATTGGATTCTAAAATGGTTTTTGGATGAAGTTCTGGAATACGGCCAAGTATGATGTAACTTACCTATTTATGCCTATAGTATGTTTAGGCGGTCTTAAAGAAACCTCAACAGCTGCATGATTCACAGAAACCTAAATAGACAAAATTATAGAAACCATATTGGCATATTTCTCACAACTTCGTCTAAAAATAATTTTTGGGTCACATTTCCTTCGATTCGTTAGAAATGTCAAAATTCTTCATAATCGTTTAATAGCTAAGTTATATTTTTATTGACCATATTATAGAACTTTATCCAAAAATCATTTTAGAATCCTATTTCCAACGCACATGTCAATTTTCATTACAATCGGTTAAGGAATAGCCAAGCTCCATCCTAATTGATTTAATGGAATAAAGGTATGGTGGAATGATTGTTTAAGGTTATGACGGTACGTATGCCAGTATGATGGTGAGTAGGGTTTGAGTTAAAATTTAGTTGGATTTGAAAGAGATGTTTGGTTAGGTATTAATTTGAAGATGAGTTTAGGGTTTAGTGGAAGGTTAGATTGAGTTGAGTTCATACACGCACATAGCTTTCGAACCGAGTTAATTTTGGGATTGAGTTGGAAAATAAGTGTTGAGTTGCGCAGAGGGTTGAAATTTGGGTCGAGCTCATCATCATAATAAAACTTTTTGTGATCTATTAATACAAATACCTCTTAAACAAACTTTTTTTTATTTCGTATATTGGCATTTTAGCAACAAAAAAAAAGCTGAACACTAATTAAATAATTTTCAAAACTTGCAAAACACTTTCAAAACAAATAAAAAAAATAATAACCAAAATAATAATTATTAATAGTCATAAACACCTACCAAAACTATTCTATACTCTCTCTAGTTCAACCTGTCTGAACGACAAATATGTAGTATTACCTTTCCCCAGACAAAATTTTGATTCTTACAAAAAATATTTAATTTATTGATTTAAAAAAAAAAAAAAATTTTAAACAAAAATAAAATGTTGTTTCAGGGGTAGAAATACCATTTGCTAAATTTCCCCGTTCGCCCAATAGATTATGTAGAGATTGGCAGTAATTGTCACTACTATTGAAGAAACTGTGGAAATAATATTTGGACCCAAACTTTCGAAGTGTTCGAAGTGTGAGGTTTGAGATCGCTCGGAACAAACTATGATCTATAGAAACATAATTTGTTGATTTTTTCATTCTATAAAATCTCCACAGATGAGATCACGACTTTATAGCAATGAGAATGTAAAGATATTTTAGTACTTGACGATAAAATTTCAAGAAAAAATTTGAGAAAATAGATATTAGCCAACGAAAATTATTTGATCACGGGAAAAAAGAATCAAATCTATTAAGCATGTGAAAGACCGTTCAAATTCGCCAACTGGTAGCAACTTTAATTAAAATAGTTAATTTAAACAAACTTGTGGTTTTCTGAAAGCATCCGATTTATAAAAAATACATAACAACGTTATAATTTTCCTTCATTAGGAAATGTTCAATGCAAATAAACAGGCAGGTAAATAAAAATTGAATTCTGATAATCCCCATAGTATTCTTGTACTATAAGATACAGAACTGAAAAAATAAAAAATAAAATCAATACCAGACAGCCGTTACAGCAATCAGTTGTGAGTGTATCCAGTAGTGATTTGACATGACATGATATACAATAATTAAAGTCAATATTATTTTCAAATGGTAAATGCAACAAATTCACTAATCCAAACTGTCAAAAACAAGACACAAATCTGATAACAGCACACAGAACAACACAATGGATGAGATAATATTCACAATTGTTTAGTTCAGTCGATTTTTTGTCCTCAGTGTTTTTATTAGGTCTTGGTTTGGGGATTTTCGTTTTTCTTTTTGGTCTCTTTAGATGACATGTTAGAATTTGATATGAAATTCAATACAGAACCAAAATACAACAATAAAAAATAAAATCTAGAAAATTCTGTTTGTCATCTATTTTCAGAAACAGAGAGTTATTTTCAGTTATTTTTTTTTTATTCCAGATTCATTAATTTTTTTCATATACAATATCTGTGTTTTTGGTCCAAAGCTGGAAAATTGATAAGTATGTATGAGATTTTTTTGTGTATGGACTAACAAAAAAAAAAAAAAAAAAAAAAAATCGGATTTGTGTCATCAAAAATGTTTTTGTTTTTTTCTGAATGTGATTGTGCTGAAAATGTTTCGTGGATAAATGCTGATAAAGGATTATATGGTTAGATAGGTTTTAATTTTATTCTGGCTTTGTTGTTGTTGATTGTGTATTTGGTTTTGGTAGCAACGGAAGCCAGACGGTGGTGTTGGAAAAATGATCACATTTTTGATTGGTATCCGACCAGTTAATGGCTTACACGTATGTTTAAAATTAAAAAAGGTGGACTCGGTTGAATAATTCTGTGTATTCCTCAAGAGAGTACCACCCAACTACAGGTACTTTTAGATGTATAAATGAAAATAACCAGAGTGTCTAGTTGGTGAGTAAATAATGGGGAGAACTTTGGTTACGTATAACGCATTGTGAAATAATGACAATGAAAACAACCAATTCGATTTTTATACAAATAATTAACACGAAGAAGAACTATAAAAAATTTATTTTTAGTCATCTCATCACGTTATATCTACTGAATATATTATCCTGATTACTTTCTGTAAATAGAAAGCAACCATCTACATATGTAAGTAATATTAGCGAAATATCTGCAATACATACTACAACAGTTTAAATTTTATTGTATTTAACGCATACAGGCGGATTCTATTTAAAACATTAGCCCTATTAGAAAGGTCGTCGATGAATTCATCACCCATTAGTGACCCATTAGATAAACTGTAAATTAATGACCCGTTAGATAAGCTGTAGGGCCCGGCGCTGAACTTATTTATACAATTTTCATTCAGCAATGAATGTTTATGTGAACAATTATAATATTCAAGAGCGGTTCATCAGTGTCCTCATTGAGTGACATACGCAACACAACCATCGAATAATTACTAACGCATTTCTTATTGATTTTGGATAGAAAGTCTGTTGTAAAATGGTAAAGATTTTCGCTGGAGATCCAAAAAATAATCCACATGGTAAATTATCAGGGATTAAAGCAGGGAGCAATCAGTAATCTATAACAATAAGGAATCAAAAGTAAGCAGTAACATGCACAAGTCAAACGTTTAGTTCATTAAAAGGCACTGGATGATGATTTATTATTAGGTACATATAATTTACTTAATAAAACCCTTTCCACCATGTCAGCGTTGGTTTAGGAAATTTGCTAGTGGTGGTTATGGCCTATCTGCCAAGTCTCGGAAGTGGGCGACTAGTTAAATTTGGTGAAGACGGCTTAAAATTGTTGGTGCAGTCTGACCCAAGATTAAGTATAAAGGAATTATCAAGAAACCTTGGGTCCAACTGGCCAACTGTTCAAATACCCCTACATGAAATTGGTAAGGTATATAGGCAAGGAATATGGGTGCCACACTAACTATTCGCTGCCAACAAAGATCTTCGACGAACAATTTACCGTCTTTGCTCACAAGGTTGCAAAGAAATGAACTTCTGCTAGTGCCTCCATTTTGTTTATATTTGTGACTATCCAAAAACTAAATCTTATAAAATACGTGCGATGTATTGACGATTTTTTGAAATTCTTAGGCAAAAAATCAGAAAGTAGACTGGTCCAAATTCTAATGGAAAACTTTTACGATCGTTTGCAATCGTTTCGGTAAAATGCGATGTTTGCGATTCTTACGATCATTTATTGTATCAGTGTAAAAAGTTCGCGAATATATCGATTGACTAGCGGAGAAACGATAGTAAGAAATCAAAGCATTGCGGTAATTGCCTGTTAGACACTCGCTCAAGGAAATCTGGAGACAAATTTATTAGTACAATCAATGCCACCAACGGACTTGGTTAAGGTAAAGGATTGGTGTGGAAATAGGGTTACATACAAGGTGCTGTTGGATCCTGGATCCCAACTCTTGTTTATCTCGGAGGCCTGTATGAATCGAAAAAGTCGGACAGACTCCAAAAAGGGGATTACATCAATCCAGATGACCAGCCTAAACAACTACAACTCAGAATTTCACGTCGAAGTAACTGCTGCACTTTCACCACCAACACCACACCAAAACGACTTAAGTCTATTGACTGGCACTGGATTAGTAGATCCCGAAACAAATAAATCAAACACAATATACATTTTATTGGGATCAGATGTAATTTTGCAAATTTTAGACTATGGCAAAATTCCAAATAATAAAGGTCAAATTATCATCCAATAGACCTTATTTAGATGGGTTTGGTTGGACGCCAAGGTGATATTCGAACCATCGCTCTTCATTGTCTACAATATCAAAATATTCAGCTGATATCAATATTGACAAACAGTTGAGAGCCTTTTGGGGAATTGAAGGAGATTTCAGAGCCATCCAAATAGACGAATGACGAAGAGGAAAGTGAAGCCTATTTTGTTGCTAATACGAGGTTGCCGTTTGAGGAACCCAAGCCGATCCTAGGAACATCGCTCAATTTAACAATTAGCAGGTTGCACGCCAGGGAGAGAAAATTTGTCAAAAGCGAAGAATATCAAAAGATATATAAATCGTTCATACAGGAATATTTTGAACTCGGCCATTTGGTGAAAATTAGCACAGAAAGGGTTACCCAAGATACTTGTGTATTTTTACACCATCACGGTGTTTTAAAAGAAGATAGAATCAGCACAATGTTAATAGTAGTATTCGATGCACCAGCCAAAACCGGATCGACCGCTTCGGGAACATGCCTTTCTCACGAGTTCAGATATTGTCAAGATGTACAGGCAAATTTTATTGAATGATAAAGATCAGGAAAACCAATGTACGTACAGAACCTGGTCACTTATGGTACCGCTTCTTCCCCGTTCTTAGCAACAAGGGTTGTGAAGGAACTAGTCAGACTAAACCAAAATACATCCCGGCTGCCGCAACTTTACTTAATGCTAACTTGTATTTTGAAGAACTGATGACTGTGACCAATGATTTGAGGGAAGCAATAACTTCGAAAAATGATATAACTAAAACCCTGAAGGGTGCGGGAATGCACTAAAGTAACTGAAAAAGATTAATGAATTTCAAAACAGTGAACTATCAAAAGTTTTATTTTTCTTGGAACCAAACGCGCAGGTTAAACTTCTAGATCATACCTACATATATTGACCATCGAAAATTACCTGGCTTCAACAGTGATTTTTAATGAAAACTTTCACACATAAATATAACACATACACGACATCTTTTTCTAGGGCTACGGACCAATAGTCGGGTTAACTGTTCTTTTACCTACTTTTTAACAGTGTACAGGGTAAATTCAAATATTATACTAAAAAGTTGTTAATTCAAATATTGTACCAAAACTCTCCAGCCAAAATGAAAATTTTAAAGATCATGTGTTGTGAAGCATAGGGAATCAGTACTTCCCTTGCTTCCAAAGACGCTACGCCCCTGATACACTACCGACCAAAAGTTTGGAAGCACATCTGGTTTTAAACAAAACAAAAGATTGCCGACGATATGCGGTAAAAATTAGCAATAAAATTAAGTTTCACGTCCTTTTACGATTGTTTATACAAAAACAAAAGGTTATCATCCCACATTCATCAATTTTTAACAAATTCATTGACTTTGATGAAACACGTGTTTTATGATTTAAACCGTACGGTACTTTCATTTATGCAATGGTGTGGTTTTAATTTTAGGCTCGTAGTTTCTTGTAAAGGTGTCCACTACAACCTTGCTAAAAAACAAGGAACTGGGAAAAATGAAAATAGAAACTGATCTGGTAGTCCCAAATCCATAACAAATCAAGAGGATAACTTCATCATAGTTCTCTCTAAGCGGAATCGACGCTGCACCACAATTTACCACAGCTCTGAATGATACGCGAGAAACACTCATTTTAATAACTGTTAGAAGGCATCTACTTTCTGCGGGACTAAAAAACCAAAACTTACAATAAGACATAAGAAAAATAGACCAGAATGGGCAAAGGCGCATAAAAACTGGACAACAGACTAATGGGAAAATGTGCTTTGGAGTGATGAATCAAGCTTTCAATTTTTCGGATTTAATAGAAGTATGTCGGTAAAAAGAAGAGAGGACTTCAGAAGCATGTACAGGAGTAATGTCATGGTTTGGGGGTGTTTTGGCTACAGTAAACCCGGAAATCTTGTGAGCATAACCGAAAAACTAAACAAATAAGGCTATTTGAAAATTTTTGAGGATTCCGCCATACCTTGTTGACTGAATCTCATTGGTCCTGGATTCATTTTGCAACAGAATAATGATCCTAAGCATTCATCAAACTGTGGCAGAACTTTCTGAACAAGAAAAGGATGAAAACATTTTCATGCAACAAATCATACAATGGCCATCTCAATCAACTGACCTTTCTCCCATTTAACTTGTTTGGGATGGATCTCATTCTAACTGGATAGAAGGGTGAAAAATCGATCTCCTACGAGCTCTGAACATTTGTGTCAACTATTAGAGAACGAATGGAACAAGTTAGATGAAGATTATTTTAAGAAATTAATTAATAGAATACCTAGAATATGCGAGAAGATAATAAAAGACAAAGGTGGACACTTCGATGAAGATAAATTTAAGATAGTTTTTGTTTAATTTTTAATTTCTTTAAGATAGTTTTGGTTTAACATTTAATTTTATATCAATACAAATAAATTTAGATAGATTTGTTTTGTTTTATTTGATTTTACCTTGCTGCTTCCAAACTTTTGGACGGTAGTGTATATATAAATCTGTGGTCACAAACCAAAGGGCCATAAGTCGAGTTGCGCCCTTTCACATATTATTTGAAATTTGAATTCTCCACATTCGATGTCAGATAGTATCAATTTTTTGTAATATCGCGGCAACTTCAAACAACCGTATTTACTCTATACAAACATTAAAATTCAAAAACTCATAAGATTTTCAATGATTTTTAGTTTTAAAAGCAATTTCCTGAAAATTGCGAATTTTCGAGTTATGCCCCTTTGTTGGTATGAGCACAGATATATATATATATATATATATATATATATATATATATATATATATATATATATATATATATACACTGCAGTTCACTTGAATAGGAACGACAGTTTTTTTGGAATATTTCGAAATCGATCCAACTTTTTCAAGATTGTCTTTTACAGGATTATAAGTTTTGATGAAGCAGTAAATATTAAAGGAAAAACAAATTTATTTTTTCATGATTAATTTTGCTTTCTTGTTTTTTCTAACAAAATGGTAAATTTGAATGTTCACTTGAATAAGAACGATTAACTAATCTTAATAAAAAGTTATTTTGTGTACTATAAATACAATTTAGTTCGATTTATTATTAAAAATTAATTTAGTTTACATGGTTTTAGTAATGCGTACTACTTCCCTTATTAAAAATAACTTCATACAACCTGCTGGAGATGGAGTCATACAAAGATTTTAATTAATCTAAAGAAATCTCCTTTCAGGCTTCATTTATCGCCTTAATAAGGCTTTCTTTGTTATCGAATCGTCGACCACCTTCGTAAACTTTGCGAGACAGCCAACCCCACACGTTTTCCATGATATTAAGATCGGGAGAATACGGTGGCCATGGCAAAAGTTCTACGTTTTGCTGCGATATCCATGTTTTAATTATATTAGCCGTAGAGCCAGGAAAACGGGTCTGCCACATTTTGGTCTGTTAACATGACGTCATTTGGTATTTTAACAAAGAAATAAATTTTAACTTTTAAAAATTTCATCAGGTATACTTAAGGTACACTTAAAACTTAGGAGGCTAAAACTTAGCTTTCAAATAAAATATTTCCATATAAATACGATGGAAATTTATGTCATTTGTAAACGTGAATTTGAAGTAAAATTTAAACCCCGTAAAAATATTAAAGTTTAAATATGAAAATTAAGTGTGAAATGTGCCTTAAAAATAGATCGCGTATTCGTAAAATCTCTAATTATATAATTGAGATAGCTCATACAAAAGGTGTTTGCTTATTTAATGGAGGGAACATTTGTACTTTATGCTACTTCGAAATATATAAAAGTAAACAAAATAATGTAATAAGTGAAGCTTCAGGACCTTTTGGTGTTCAACAAATTAATTTGGATCAAAACAGTTCACCACTTACATCATCATCATCATCGCTATCAAAGATTTCAATAATATCAAGTGAGAAGCAATACGTCTATCCTGACCTTTCATCACTCAACCCTACTTTACAGTCAATCAATACTTCTCCTATAGTACGTAGGAAAATGAGATCTAACAATTATAAGAAACAAAAAATGCAAGAAGTTCCAGCAAAAATTTCTAAGGAAATATTTCAACTACCTTGTAGTTCTGGTGAAATTCAAAATAACACTGAAGGCGATAACAATGAAGTAATTCAACAATTACGAGAAAAGTGTGAAAGTTCCAATACCTTCAGTGAAAAATATATGGTTTTAACATCGTTACCAAAAAGCTGGTCTGCTCGAAAATTTCAACGAGAGTTTAGTGTTTCTTATTATAAGGCAAGGAGAGCAAAACAGATTCAAGAGGAAAATGGAATAATGTCAACAACGAATATCAAATGTGGATCTAAGGTCCTTAACCAAGGACTGGTAAAGTTTGTGCGGAAATTGTTTGAAGATGACGGAATAAGTAGGATATGTCCAGGAAAACGAGACTTCGAAACAATTTCATCGGAAGGAACTGTTATTACTAAACAACGTAGATTGATACTTTGTAATTTGAAGGAAGCATATCAAATCTCTAAAAAAACACACCCGAGTAGAATAATTGGATTTTCAAAATTTCCCTCACTTCGTCCAGCACACTGCGTTTGGGGGAATTCCAGGGCACACATAGTATATGTGTTTGCATATATCATCAAAATATTAAACTTATATTTAATTTCATACAAACAATGAAACTCGTTTCACATGAACAAGAAAGTTATCGGAAACTAATTTCTCAGATTGTTTGCGAAAATCCAACAACATCTTGCCAATTAAACGACTGTGCAACCTGTCCAGGAACGGAAAATATCCGTACGGATTTGTCTACAAAATGATGTAGAAGAAATAACATTCAAGCAGTGGCAACAAGTAGAATGATGCACAATGGAAACAGTAACAGTATCAACATTGACTTCTATGGATAGTTTTGCGAACAACTACAAAACTTGGTACCGCATTTATTTATTGCAGAACAACAAGCAACTTACCTGAAACATAAGAAATCCAATTTAAACCATGATGAATGTATAGTTATATGCGACTTTTCGGAGAACTATTCATTCGTAGTTCAGGATGCGCACAGTGTACGATACATCCCTTTGCCGTTTACTATAAAAACAATGAAGAATCACATTCGATGGGCGATGTTAACCATACAAGTTTGGTGGCTATATCTGAATCAACAAAGCACAATCATGTAGCAGTGAGATTATTCATTCAAGGCCTAGTCAATTTCATAAAGGAAAAATTACAACAAATAAAAAAAAATTGTTTTTTTTCCGATGGATCAGAAACCCAGTAAAAAAATAAAATGAATTTTTACAATCTCTGCAATTTTAAAAGGATTTCGACTTGGAAGCAGAGTGGCATTTTTTTGCAACATGCCACGGAAAAGGACCTTGTGATGCATTAAGAGGAGTTCTCAAAAGGAATGCTTCTCGAGCAAGTTTAAGTTTACAAAGACCGTTTGAAAATCAAATAACCACGCCACATGAACTATATTTATGGGCTGTAAAAAATGAATCAAAAGTCAACTATTCATGGTTTAGTACTAAAGATTATTTGAAAATTGAAAGAAAATTAAAAAACAGATATAACTTAGTTAGGCAAATACCAGGCACTCACCAATATCGTAGTTTTTCTCCTATTAATAAAACATCCTTATATATTAAAAAAACATCATTTTGTAAAAACTCAAAACTGTTTGATATAACAAAATAAAAATTATTTCAAAATTATTTATTTCTGGTTTATTGTTTTTAAAAAACTATAAAATAGTAAACAACACTAATACATAAAATAAAATAGGATTACCTTTTAAAATACAGTAAATGGTGCAAAACGCAGGTAGAATAATTAAAAATTTAAACACAAAATATGTCGAGGCTGGTATATTAAAAAAATCATAACTTTAAAATTGTTCCTAACGCAATTTTTTTTTATTTTTTATTAGTTGGTAAAATAAATAAGCTTTTAAAAAAAATAAAAAATAGGCAACTCGTTGTGGCCCAAAAGACCGAAAAACGGTTAAGTGGTGTTTGAGAACGAGCTCTTCACAAATTTTAATTTTAACGAAAAGTAGAAAACGGCAAATCTCCCTGTATCGAAACAGAGTGACTGACGTAAAGGAAAACAAATCAATGTGGGTGGAGTTATTTCAGATGGAGAACATTTTCACCAACTATCATAAAAATCAAAAGGGGTCAGGCCAAAATTTGCGATTTTTTGATCGTTTTCGTATGGAACCGCTGTATATATATATATATATATATATATATATATATATATATATATATATATATATATATATATATATATATATATATATATTATTTATATATATATATATATATATATATTATATATATATATATATATATATATATATATATATATATATATATATATATATATATATATATATAGGTATATATATATATATATATATATATATATATATATATATATATATATATATATATATATATACATATATATATATATATATATATATATATATATATATATATATAGTCCGATGAGATGACAACGAATACAATTTTACTAATCCTCGTCTGATCTAAACTGAAATAGCAAACTTTTGATAATTTCCTTCTAATAATAATCCAATGTTTCAAATTTACTTCTTTTAGATTGCTATTGCACTATTAATAAACCATATACCACAAGCACCATCCAAAATACATAAATCTGTACATAAAAGTATTATCTCTATTACTCAAATCACTCGTCCTTTTCATCTTTATTTGCCCCAAAAACATTGTCCATTTTATATTTCTCTTTGCAAAGCACATTTTCCAATATGTATAACACTTTTTGTGTGTTTATATGGATATATTTTTTGTTTTGTTTTGAAAATGAAAATAGATTACTACTTTGCCGTTATGTTTATTTTAGACTTTTAGAGTTTTCAACAGACAACAGTGTTTTGCCCTTAACAAAAAACTCGAAACAAAGAAATACTTTCGAAAGGAACATAAAATAGGATGAAAGGATAAAACAAAGCAACAGTAAAATAAAATAAAAAATACGACCTGGATGGAATAAATGGAGAAAATGAATTGATTAATGTGCTTTTTTGGAAGAGA
Organism: Tipula vernalis; assembly: GCA_958295665.1. Classification (NCBI taxonomy): domain Eukaryota; kingdom Metazoa; phylum Arthropoda; class Insecta; order Diptera; family Tipulidae; genus Tipula; species Tipula vernalis. The sequence continues at coordinate 218,293,263 of OY282559.1, read as the reverse complement.
ATTTTCACTTTTAAGTAAGATTAATTGGAAAATTTATTCTATAATTCTTCTTTATTTTTTTTTTATTTATACTGTTACAATACTAACACTATGCACAGTAAAATAAATAATGTACAACAATTGAAAATGGAAATGTGGAAATATATATTATTTTGTTTTGTTTTACACTTTAAATAATCACCAGATATTCATACTATTTATTATTACTGCTTAAACACCGCTTTAAACGTGTTGCAGTATAAATTTTAGTAAGCCCTTGCCAGAAGCATTAAATTTTGGAAAAATAAAGAAAATATTGTTAAACATTTCTTCACTCCACTAGCCTTGTCCTTGTATAAATCTAGGTATGATTTATACCGGTGATGGCTTGTTGGATCCTTTAGGCAGAACTTCCAGATGAAATTGTGATGGTTGTGGTGGTAAACAAATCCGTTGTAATTCGCGCAACTCCGTTGTAATTAAAAATACAATTTTATTTAAGTTTTAAGATTGATGTGTTCTCTGCGAAATCCCAAAACAAAGTGGTAGAACAAAGTTTTTTATTTGTGTATCTTGGTTGCGTACATTGTACTAAAAAAGGTACTAAATTATATAATGCAAATCAGAAAAGGTACTAATAATTATTAAGGTAAGTTTCTAAATATGACTATAATATAAAAAGGTACTAAATTATACAATTAGAAAGGGTACTTGAATTATTGTTATCTGTCAACATTAATAACAATAACAAATGGATTTAGTAAGTAATTTGAATAAATAAATTATATTAAATATAAATTCGATTTGTTTTGATTTTAGGTGATGATAATATACATACTGCCGGCCGGAAGGTGGTAGGGCAAGCTAATCCGATGTTATCAAAATCGATAGTTTATTGACGGGCCTCTTCAATTTGTTGGTTGATGTCTGTACAGTCACCACTCGTATGATGTTGTCTCGTCCTGGATGCAGCTCAACAACACGACTAAGTTTCCAATGGTTCGGAGGTAAGTTTGGTTCATGTAGTAATACTATATCGTCTAATTTTATAGTGTTTGAATGTGATTTCCACTTGGTTCGTTTTTGTAATGACGTTAAATAGGTAGTATGTCACTTTTTCCAAAATTTTTGTCGTATTCGCTGCAAATATTGCCATCGAGATAATTTATTTAATTTTAGATGACTTAAGTCTTGTTCCGGTAGATAGGTGTACGGGTGACCAATCAAAAAATGCGCTGGCGTTAATGGATTGATATCGTTTTTCGAAATGATACAAAGCGGCCTAGAGTTGAGTATCGCTTCGATCTGTGCTAAAATGGTTGCCATTTCCTCGTATGTCAGCGATGCTTCTGCCAAAACTCGTTTCAGGTGGTATTTTATCGACTTCACGGCAGCTTCGTACAATCCGCCAAAGTGACTTCCGGTTGGTGGGTTGAATTTCCAAATTATCTGTTTTTGAGTTAGAAAATTCGCTATATTAGTATCTTTTACAAGATTGAAAAGCTCATTGAGGTCATTTTTGGCCCCAATAAAGTTCGATCCGTTGTCACTTATGATCTCGTGACACAGACCACGGCGCGATATGAACCGACGAAAAGCCGCGATAAATGATTCGGTTGATAAATTTCCTGCTAGTTCCATATGAACTGCCTTGGTGCTTAGGCATACGAACACGGCAATATAGGCCTTAACTGGTTTAAGACCCCTTCGATTGGATGGACGAACATAAATAGGCCCAGCATAATCAACTCTTGTTGAAGAAAATGGCCTGACGAGAGTAACTCGATTGACTGGTAAATCACCCATTATTGGTTGAATTGGGTTTGCCGAATTTCGGAAGCATTTACTGCATTTTTTTATTACGCGACGTATAACTAACTTGGAGTTAATTATCCAGTAGAGCCTCTTTAGCGTAGTCTGCATCAAGGTATGGTTTCCACAAAGTAGTTCCTCATGCGTTGTGCGGACTAGAAGTTCGGTGACGTTGTCTTCGGCCGGTAGGAGTATCGGATGCTTTATGTCAAACGGAATGGTTGCATGTGCTATACGCCCGCCAACTCTAAGAATACCATTATTATCTAGGAACGGATTGAGATTTATTAACTTATGATTTTTAGGTAAAGGTAAATGTTCATTAAGTGTCTTTAATTCAGTACGAAAATTCCTTTGTTGAATATATTTTATTAACAATTCTTTCGATACACTTAATTCACTGAGTTTTAAAAATGTTTTAAGCCTCGCGCCAGGCTTTAATCTACAATTATTAACGAAGCGTTTGATGTATGCAAGAATTCGAATGATTTTATTGAAATTCGAATTTTTATTAATTATCAATTCGATAGGTGGTGGTAGCGTTGTTACATTGCACTGGATAGCGGGCAGGGTACTTATTGGCCAGTCTAATTCAGGATACGTGAGCCATTTTGGTCCTGTCCACCAAAGGTTATGATGTACAAGCTCTGACGGTAGTATACCTCGCGATGCGCAATCGGCAGGATTTTCCTTTGTGGTTATATGATGCCAAAGTTTCCTGGGATGGTTTGTAATAATCTGTAACACGCGGTTTCCTAAGAATACATCAAGTGAACGAGGTATGGTTTCTATCCATGCTAACACGATCGTTGAATCACTCCACATATATACATTGTGTTTTAGTTGACCTAGTGCCAACTGGACGGTATTCATCAGTCTAGAAAGAAGAAGAGCTCCACAGAGTTCCAGTTTCGGTATGGTTATTTGTTTTTGTACTGGTGCCACCTTTGTTTTGGCTGATACGATAGTTACTTCTCTCTTGCCATTCTCGTTGGAACAGACAGCATATACGACCGCAGCATAGGCATTTTGCAACGCGTCGGAAAACCATGTAAGCTTATCAAACCGGGTCCAAATTTTAACCATCTTGGTATGGTAATTTGCTCGACTTGTTTTAATTCACTACGCAATTTTCGCCAAGCATCCAAAATATCCTGTGGTAGTGGGTCGTCCCAATCTAAAGCCTTTGTCCATGTACGTTGAAATATTATTTTTATATAAATGGTTATTGGGGATAACCAGCCTTGGGGGTCGAACAGCCTGGATGATTCTGATAGCAGTTCTCGCTTCGTGAGTGTTGGTACATCGTTTAGTGAAACCCTGTAAGTAAAAGTATCAGAAAATGTATTCCAGTAAATGCCGAGTACCTTTGAATATAGTGAATCCTTTTCGATTTCAATTAGCTTCTTTAATTCAATTGGAGTTTCCTCGTCAGGTAGACCATTTGACAGCCATTTACGGAGGTTGAATCCTGACTGCTTCATTATTGAGGTTAGTTCTTGCTTTAGCGTTTTAAGCTTTTCCAATGTATCGGTGCCCGTCATCAAATCGTCGACATAGACATCTTTCTCGATCACGGTTGCAGTCGTTGGAAATGTGTGCCGATTGTCATCAGCGATCTGTTTCAATACTCGGGTAGATTAAAATGATGCTGATGCGGTGCCATATGTAACGGTGAGAAGTCGATATTCTCGAATTGGATCCGTTGGTTGTTCTCTCCATACTATTCTCTGGAATTCTGTATGCGGTCGTGTTACTAATATCTGTCTATACATTTTTTCCAGATCTGCGGTCATGACGTATCGGTGAAATCGGAATCGTAACAGGATTTGCTGAAGAGACTGCTGTATCTGCGGTCCAACTAGCAGGTTTTGGTTTAATGACCGGCCGGTTTTAGTCTTGGCGGAGCCATCAAAGACCACTCGCAACTTGGTGGTGGTGCTAGTGTCTTTATAAACGAAATGATGTGGTACGTAGTATGACTGGCTCCATGGGATGTCTATTTCGGCATTCGGTATGCATTCCATGTGCCCTAATTTTTGGTACTCTCTCATAAATTCAATATATTCCAATTCCAGGTTTGGATCTCTGGCTAGTCGACGTTCAATGGCATGGAGCCGTTTGATTGCTTGTGCTTTCGATTCTCCAAGCGGTGCAGCTTCAGGGTCAAACGTCCATCGGATTGTTTTCTGAAATTATGTATAAAATGCTTTTCACAATAAATTTTTGTGTGGTTTGGGGGGTGGTTGTTTTAATATCTTCGATTTCCCAAAATCGGGTGAGAGTTTGGTCGACGTTGATGACTGTACAAAGGTGTGTCAATTTTAATGGTTCACAGTCATTTATGGTTCCTGATATAATCCAGCCTAGGACGGTTTCATGTGCTATCAGATTGCCTTTTGTGCTTGGTATGTGGCCTGCGAGAATAAGCGACAGGTAGTGGTCACAGCCAATTAGTATGTCGATGTCGCCTGGCTTATAAAATGTCGGATCTGCTAGGTTCAGTTCACTAAATTCTTCCCAGTGATTGTAACTGATAGTTGTTTGTGGTTGTTGCAACGTAATTGATGGTAAAATGAGAGTTTCAATGTCGAGTGTCAATTCTGGTCGAGTTCGCGAAGACATGTTCAACCACACCTTTCCTCTAGTTGTACCGACTCTGGCTGAAGAAATGCCTTCTACTAGGATACGTTGGTTGGTACGCTTTAATTCCAGCCTTTGAACACATACTTCCGTGATGAAAGAAGCTAAACTTCCCGAATCCAGCAACGCCCTGCAAGTATACAATTGATTGTTTGCTCCACGAACATTAACCAGAGCAGTTTGTCCTGTTTTATAGCATTTTGTTCGGTATGATTGTGTGGGTTCACAGGATGAAGTAACTAAAACACTGGTATTTTTATCATCTGAACTGATTACTGGGTTTTCTTTGATGTTGTCCGACGTTAAATTCTGATGCAGCAAGGTGTGGTGACGTTTGTGACATTTTCGGCATGATCTTCTGGACCTGCATTTAGACACCACATGGGAATCACATAGGCAATTGTAACAACGATTTGCCCTTTGCATGAATTTTCTCCGTGCCGTGACCTGCATCTCTTGGAACTTTGGGCATTCGTAAAGGTTGTGAGATGTATTACACAACGAACAGCTTTTAATTGAAACGGTATGACTACGAATGTTGGTTGGCCTTGATTGTAGTTTTGATGTTGGTTGACAGTGTTCTAATCCATCTGCCCGTTTGTTCAGAAAGTCGTTAAACATTTGCCAGGTAGGAAAATCTACATCAGTTGTTTCATTGGCCCAACGCTCACTGGTATCTTCGTCCAATTTAGCTAACACTAAGTATATCAGCCATGGATCACGACTTTCTGCAGCATTTCCTAAGGCCCTTATTCCACGCACGACTTCGTCCGAGGTGTCACACACTTGTCGAAGCTGCTTTGCCGACGCGTTTGATACTTTCGGTTGCTCTACAAAAGATTTGATATAAGAGTTTATTGTTAATTTCTTTTTACTGTACCTTTTAACCAACTTCTGATACGCTTCCATATAATTATTTTCGGTAATAGCGAGGTGTCGTATGAATGTACTTGCTTCTCCTGTTAGTGCACCTTTGAGGTATTGGAATTTCTGTACGCTTGATAAATTCGAATTGTCATGCACGGTTGCGATGAACATGTCATGAAACGACTGCCATTCTTGGTATTTTCCATCAAACGTTGGTAGCGTTATTCTCGGTAACCTGATTTCACGTTGTGATCGGTTCATATTTCCAGTGGTGTCATTATTAGCTGCAATTGAAATGTTTTGGCTTAAGGTTTTCTGGTGTTCCTCGTTTAACCATCGGTCTAATTTAGCGATTGCTGAGTAGTATATATCGTCACATTGCGGCGCTTCCGATATAGCTTCTGGGTCCCTCGCAAAAATTTCGTCTTCGGCTTCAGCAAAGGTTTCCATTAATGCTTGTAGTTTTTCAGCCCGTACCTTAACACTCATTATATCCTGCGATCCGTCTGTTAATTGATCGGCGTAGGTTTGAATCACCTTTATTTGGTGTAACGTTGTTTCACGTCGACGGAGGTATTGATCAATTTTCGGAGGCATTTTCACCTTTTATTATTTTCACTTCACTTACTTTTCTTACTTATAACTTGTTCGTTTCGGGAATGTAATTAACTTAAGTAATTTTAGCTCGAAGTTTTACGACAAGTAAAATGATTTTCGCACTTAACTAATTTTACCCAATTGAGAAGATTAACAATGAAAATAAATTTTCGTAAATGAACGATTGCACCATGAGAAAAAATTAACCAAATGTTCGCAAGTATTTACACAACCACAAAAAAAAATTGAAAGAAATTTGTTCGTACTGATATTTTATTAAACCAGAAAATGTAATAATGGTAAATGAAATGATGGGATATGATGGGAAAAATGGTAAATAATAAAGTAAAAATGTTATACTTAATGTTTTTTGAGTGGCGTTTCAATATGGCGTTGGTGGCAATTTGCACGTGGTGGTGGGTTTCTGCTTTCGAATTATCCAACATCTGTCTCGAAGGACCAATAAATATGTATAAATCTAGGTATGATTTATACCGGTGATGGCTTGTTGGATCCTTTAGGCAGAACTTCCAGATGAAATTGTGATGGTTGTGGTGGTAAACAAATCCGTTGTAATTCGCGCAACTCCGTTGTAATTAAAAATACAATTTTATTTAAGTTTTAAGATTGATGTGTTCTCTGCGAAATCCCAAAACAAAGTGGTAGAACAAAGTTTTTTATTTGTGTATCTTGGTTGCGTACATTGTACTAAAAAAGGTACTAAATTATATAATGCAAATCAGAAAAGGTACTAATAATTATTAAGGTAAGTTTCTAAATATGACTATAATATAAAAAGGTACTAAATTATACAATTAGAAAGGGTACTTGAATTATTGTTATCTGTCAACATTAATAACAATAACAAATGGATTTAGTAAGTAATTTGAATAAATAAATTATATTAAATATAAATTCGATTTGTTTTGATTTTAGGTGATGATAATATACAGTCCTGACTGTTTAAATATTCGGATGGTTTGTTCAACCCTCTTACAGAGTAATAATTATGTAGGTATGTTAACACGAGAATTTTTGTATCAGATTCTTTACTCGATGTTTACCCCTTTATAACAGTACAATAAACTAATTGTTATTCACGTATCTCACGAAACTTTCATGGGAACAATTTTTTTAGAAAAAAAAAAGGAAAAAATTGTTTGCGATAAGTTATTTTGAATTTCTGGAGATTCTAAAGACCATTAGCTATGGCAAATGTTGATTTAATTGTACTACAACATTTCCAGAGAATCAACGGATTACTCTATGGTGAAATGGCACCAGATAAAAGTTACTGTGACAATTTGGATGCAGATGAGGCTTCGCTTTAAAGGCGTACGAAAATTTTTTGTCATGGAGTACTGTATTAATTTTTGTGAAGGTTTTCTAATACGTCAGAAAAGAGAATTTTTTTTGTCTGTTTCAGTCGTATTATAAAACTTACAACAAATCAAAATAAAATGTGAATCTAGTAGAGCAGCATCTAAACTCACTGAAGAAACATGCTAATATGACTTTCAAATAAGAGAATTTCGATCAAAATAAATGGCAAACCGAAAAATACAAAAAGAATATGGGCCATAAACTTTTTTGATCAGATTTAATTTTATATTTGGTAATCAAAATATCAAACTGGATTTTATAAAAATATGCAAAAAACAGCTAAAAGTACAGAAAATTTTGTCGGTTGGTGGTTACTACATACTGAACTACAGGGTGGCCTTATTGGAATGAACGATTTATTTGTTGAACTACTTAGTAACTAAAACAAGATTCTTTAGAATTACGACAACCATTTTTTATTAGTATCAATACAATTTCTTTTCATAGAGTTTGAGAAAAATTATGTCCGGAACATCGGCTCGTTTTTTTCATTTCCATGACGCGGCGCACGCAGTGTTTCGGTCAAAATATTGAAAATTTGTTGTCGAATGCTTTCTTTATCGATAAGAGACAGAGGAAAATTAATATACATACAGATAGCCCCCACAAAAAAAGGTTCGTTGTATGAAATCGGGCGATCTGGGTCACCGAAACTCGATATGACATATTCTTGAAGCATATTTTTTTTATTTTTTTTTATTTAAAATACATTTTATTTATTAATTTTATGTAATTACAATCTAGTCTCCTGGACTAATGAGCAATTTGTTTCTGACTTAATTTACTAACTTAAATTAATCTATGGCTTCTTCCCATTGGCGTTCCATAGTGTTTGGTAAATTGAAGTAAACCACATCTTTGTAGTGAATTTTAGATCAGCAAAATGCTGCTTAAACTGACAATTACAACAGCTCAAAAGGTTTGGTTCTTTTAAGTCTGCGTACTAAATTCGTGATGCTTAGGAGCTGAGTTACCTCAATGTTCACATGTTGGCGGAGCTTTTCTTCATGGCTCCTTGCTTTTCCTGGATTTCGTTTAAGATGAGGTTCGCTTTAAGGTCCTTATGAAGGTCATTGTTCCTGACATACCAAGGTGCATCAACGATGTTCCTTAATACCATATTCTGAAATCTTTGGATGATATTTACGTTGCTCTGTTTGGTACAACTCCAAAGCTGAATACCATAAGTCCAAATCGCTTTCAATATTTGCTTATAAAGTAGAAGCTTGTTGTATGTTGATAAAGAAGAGTTCCTTCCCATTAGCCAATACATTTTTCTCTATTTAAGTCTTAATTCTTCACTTTTTTTCTTGACGTGTGCTTTTCATCGTAGTTTAGCATCCAGGGTCATGCCGAGATACTTAGCTGTGTTCGCATGCGGTATTATTTCCCGATTTATGGTAATCGGAATATTACGTGTAGCGAATGAATTTTGTGATTTGTAAATGAAGAATTAAAAATAAACGTCAATAGATAGTCAGTATTATTATTTTATTGTTTTGATGTACATATTGTATACTTTTTAATTAAAAATAGCTATTCGGACTTTTTCTTCATTTTACGGCGAAAATTCACTTTTCCCGAATGGAAGCCGTTAGCTTCTGGATGATATCTTCAGTGACTCTGGTAGATGCCCGTTTCCATCTATAAATTTTTCGACAGCTATGGTAGTAATTGATTCGTCCAGTTCTTCATCTTTCTTTCTGATGTGATGATATAGGGGACTTGGAAGTGTCGAGAAATGCATATTGACGTAGGTCCCGTCGTCCATTACGATACAAGAATATTTTCGTTCGTTCAACCATTTGCTAAGATTCTTTGCTCGATCTATTCCTCTATTAAATTGTTCAACACTTCTTTTTGAGATTTTGACTTCTTATGTGTTCGTAGATTATTTCTGGTTTTAGCTTGTTCCACCATCGATTTGTTTGTTTTTGTTTTTCTAGCCAAATCCCACACAGATATCGAAATATGTTTGGTAATGACGCCTACAATTTTCTGATCCAACATTTTATTTCGAGCACCTTTCTTTGCTCCGGATCTGGGCTTAGGTGATATAGAAAGATTGAAATAAATTTATTTTTTACATTTGTTACCGTATTATTGGAAACACCGGCAAATTTAGCAATTTTGTTAGTAGTATACTCCGAACGATCATTGCACCATCTAATTATTAAGTCACGTTTTTCTTCTTCTGATTCGTCCATTTCGAAATAAATAAAAAAATGCACAATTTGACGTTTATTCGTTTTTTTCAATTGTTTTTCTACAAAATAACGGTATTATTTTTTTCCTTTGCGCAGTAACCCATGAGATAATATAAATTTGGGAATCACAACATGACGCAAAATCATTGCCACGCGTTCGTTGATAAATTCATTAATATTTTTAATATTCAACGATATTTTGATCGAAATGCTCTTTGAGTGCAAACAATCGAAGATTCATTTTTATAAAACAATTTAAGCATTTCTGCGTATTCTTTTGGTGTACATATATCGTTCCATAATAAATTGTTTCTGCACTTCAGGAAAAATCAAATCGCACTGCGAAATGACAAGAAATACGAAAATAGCGTCACCTGTTGTTCATTTACTTAATTATGGCCCACCCTTTATATTGTTAATTTAATAATAGGGCGAACCCACGAACGTAGCACATGGTACACTGTATTGCGGCTGGATTAGAATTATCGTCGGAGTCTACATAAAGTAATTAATCAATTGTCTGCTCGTGTAGACATTATATGTAGACAATTCACAAAGTGGCGTAGATAATGTAGACAATGTTAACAATGTAGAGAATGTGTCGAAGGTTTCCAGCACCAGAAAATTTTAATGTCGAGTATCTTTTAATTTTAAAAATAATTATTTGTTTTGTGCAAAAGAAATTTGGCAGATTGACACGAATAATATCAGTAGGTACAAGCAAGTAAGGGTTGTTAACGTAGTTGTAAACGTAAATAGGTATGGAGCTGCCAAATCGGAGGCTCATTCGATTTTCTGTAGCATTTGAAGCCTTGTTTGAAGTTATTAGCAATAGCAAGGGTCAATTTAGATTACATGTTCTAAAGGGAAAACTAAATTATTTTAAACCAAATTTGACAGCTAATACATATTTGGCCACCAAAAAATCCACCGATTGCAAATTCAAAACTAGGCCTCAAATTAATGCAATTCAATGAAAAAGGACACATAAAAATTGTCAAAGCAACAGCCGCAATCATTAAAGAAGGCTTCTAATCCCAAATTTACACACATTTGATGAAATGAAAATGGCGATGAAGAGCTAATTGCAAATATTTACGAACGAACTACATAAACATAAGCAACAAAATATATCCCCATCAACAAAGAAGAGTAAAATGAAAATGTTTATTAATCACTTTGTGGTATGCAGTTCCAGATCGAAACCTTTTATATCATCAGTGCAACTTGGATTATCAGTTTATCTTCATCGTAAAGTATAGATTCTAGGAATGTCATTGATTTATTGAGTTCTATAGGCATATATTCTGTCAAAAGTAAAGGGGTTAATTTAAAATGCACGCGTTAGAGGGATTTAAAATTTTCTTTTTCCTAGATTGGCAGAACTGCCTTTCATTATGATGCCAACATTGAGCGCGATATGTCAACGAGTTTGTTTACAGCAGTTGGTTAAGTCAACTTCATTAGTGCACGTTGATTTTTACGATGAACGAAATTATTGAGAAAAGAGTTTGCCTTAAATTTTGTGTTACAATTACCGATTTTTTTTTCAAATTTTGTACACAATGATTTTGTAATTAATAAATTTTATAAACAATAATAAAATTTATATGTGTGTTATAATGTATTATTTGTTTGTTTTATATATATAAACGTTAAAATTATTTTATAAAAAAAACTCTAATTTGGTCATTTGCCCTCATTATTATAATACGCGCAAAATTTATCACGAGTTTCCTTCGCTTCCGATGAACTGTTTCGGCTTAAAGTTTTTTGTATATCAACCAGATTATAATCAGCAACTGAAGTTCCAGTATTATTTGAAGCCAAATATGTTATATTATTTTCTTTAACTAATCATGAAGGTATCAACATACCATTGTTATTGTTTCTTCTTTTTTCGGTTCAAGGCATATTGGTTTTTTGAAAACGTCAAATCTGGATGCTAGAATTCCGAATGCATTTTCGACAACCACGCGAGCCCTTGATAATCTTTTATTGTACTCATGCCGAGCTTCTGTTAGAAATTTCTGTAAATAAGGTTTCATTAAATTAATATGTAGAGCAAATGCCTCGTCCGCTACGAATGCAAAAGGAAACTTTTCATTTATGTTGAGTAATGAACTGAGATTTGGTAAATTTAATGATGTTTGCTGTAAAAGCTCCCCAAATTTGGAATAGTACATCACGCCTCCGTCTGAAATTCGGCCATTCATACCAGCATCAACCATTATAAACTCCTTTTTCGCATTCACAACAGCCAACAGAGCGATGCTATAAAACCCTTTATAATTGAAATACATGGCACCTGAATTACGGGGTTTTGTAATGGCAATATGCTTTCCGTCAACTGCCCCCAATGTATTCCAAAATCGATGTAGGTTTCCAAAATCATTCGAAATATTAATCCACTCTTCGGGAGTTTTAGGAAACTGAAAACAAATAACAAATTTTTGTGAATGAAATTTTATTTAATACACATCAACATACCTTTATGTAGTCTTTCAAGACATAAATAAGTACTTTGCATGTTTCGAGAATGGTATTACTTATTGGTGCAGGTGACATGACAGCCGAAAACTTTAAATCTTCAAAAGTCCTTCCTGTTGCAAGGAATCTCAAAGTCAATGCCAGTCTTTCATTGACAGATATACTTTCTCTCATTGTGGTATCTTGCCTTACCAGAAATGGATGGACCATTCGAAATATTCTTTCGAATTGGTCTTCGCTCATCCTTAAATAATTTTAATAATCATTTGCTTCATTTAATTTTAATTCATTTAGTAAAACTATATGAGAATAATTTTCTCTTTTCTCCAACCAGTCCTTCATCCAGCATATTTTTTTAGCTTTACTGTTTTTTGCAAGGATAATGCTACAATTATAGCAATACACGCCTTTTCTTTATGATCCATGTTAAATTTAAGAAAAAAAAAAATGCTTCTACTAGCACTAATGAAAGCTTGGTATTGATGGAATTAATAATGATTGTGTAAGGTTAAAAAATATTGAAGTAGTAATGACGCAGGTATTTACCTTACTGGTAATGACGTTTATATTGATCGTGTAATGGTTGCTTATGTGAGTTTACAATTTTTCGATATTAGTATAGTAGGAGTCAAGTCGATGTAATTTCAAACTCAAAAAAGTAAACTTTGCTTTTTACAAGTTTTCACGTTTACACATTTTCTTATTTTTTAGAGAATTAGGGTGCTGCATTGGTTGTACGTGACTATTTGGCAAAAACTCCGACTCATGTCGTTCAACAACCGCCCATTTTGCCTGACTATTCATGAAACTCAAAAAACCGCACTAGGGGCAATGGTTTGACTCGATTGAGAGATCCAAGGAGAGAAGGTTTTGAAGGCCATTCCTGAAATCAATTTTAACAACTATTGGAAATACTGGAAAAAATGTTGGCATAAGTATACTCTATCTGAAGGGGATTACTTTTAAGGGGATGAAATAAATTGGAACGAATAATAAACCGATTGTGTTTTATTTAAAAAGTATTATTACTTTTTGATAACATCATTTCATCTCTTAGACAGTCTAAGTTATTTTGAAATATTAAAACAAAACCGTTTTTTCCTCTCTGTGGCGAGTTCGGTTAGCTAACAGCTATTGCAATCTAAAATATTCATTATTAAGGAACTTTAAATTTGTTAGAATAAATTTGATAATCAACCCTGCCACTATTGTTTCAATTGGAGTATAAATACATTCATCTCAGATTAACCATAAATCTCTTCTCACTTTGTATCGTATTTCCATATTATTGTTGGTATTCTAATCATTTTGATGTTCCACTACAGTACAATAACAAATATGTATGTTTGGGTCATCAACATTGTTTAAAGCTCCTTAACGGAATTTATTATATCAATCACATTACGACCATTTAAGTTTTTTATTTATTCATAAGTTCAAACCTATATATGTATGTTCAATGTGTAAATTTAAGCACAAACTAATTATGTTTCTTTTCAAAACAAATTAATTAATTTTGTTTTGTTTTAACAAACTGTTAAAGTCTGGACGTATCCAAAAACAAATCCAGAACATACATATACAAACAACAAGATTCTAAGAATTTTTCAAATTTTGTTATAATTGCCTTTTACGCTTAATGACAATTTTATTATTTTTCCACGAATCCGAATACACAGAAAATAATTATATTAAATATTTTTTACTTTTTTGTTTAAAATTAAAATTCTAGTTAAAATCTAATTATCATAAATTGTGCTCCCTAATTAATTGTTTGTTTATTTTTTCTAAATAAAATTCGAATTTTCATCGAACATAAAATTAAAAATCCATTCCACTGTGGAATTAACAACACTTTAGAAAATATTTTTAGGGGGTTTTGTTATATTGTATTTAAATAATAATTAATACAAAAAAAGTAATTTTGTTTTAAAATTAAAATTCAATTTAGTCATAATCACAGCTGAATAATCAAACATAATGCAAAAACGTAATAAACAAAAAAATGAGAAAATGACATAAAAAAAGTAGTGTTAATTGCTTTAATTTTAGCGTTTAACACCTCAATTATTTAATTTATTATTATTTATTTTTTTTTAATTAAAACAATTTTTTTTGTGATTTTGTTTTGTTTTTAATTTGAATTGATACATTAAAACGGATTAATATATTTTGGGCTATCATTTTGGTTTTATATTATTTTTTTTTTAAAAAATTAGCTTTGGTTAATTATGGTTTAATTATCGGTTTTGTTTAAATTAAGGAAAATGATGTAACATTCATGGTATATATACATATATACTAATAAATCAAAATATAAATGTTCTAGTGTTGTTCTAATTCAATTTGATACGTCAGAATGGGTAACCAGCCAGATAAACGGTAAAATACATGATAAAACGATAAGGCATTTATTTTAAGATTTATAGTCAGAAGAAGCGATAAGGAAAATCTAATCTCCATGTCTCGTCTGCAAGGTTAACGAGCTACTTGAGCCGCTCGCTTTCCCTAGGAATTTCTACACCGCCTGAAAAAGCGGGGGTTTCAGGGCAGCAGCCCATCTTCTAAGGTCTAAGGTACTCAAATAATTAAATAAGTTCACCTAATTTCAAATTGTTGTCAATGGTGTTTTAAATAATTTAATAATAAAATTTTCAATAATAATATAATTTAATTCAGAATCTATTATTTAAGATATTTAACAATATAACAAACAAACAAATTATTAAACTTTCAATACGAAAGCCAAAAGTGTATTCTACATCATCGCTACCATAACATGTCAAACTACCGCATGTGAAAAATATTCCATTTTTATAGTCGTTACTTTAAAAAGCCCAAACTCTTGAAAAGCCAATTTTCACGTTCAATAGTTTGACATGGTAGCAACTTTTATGTCAACTGCATAATACTCCACCTCTTCCAACGCATGCAAGTGTTTTTTTCTTGCTGTAATTTCTTATAAGCTGACAAATGTTAAGCTTAACGAGCAAACGAAATAAAAAAAAACTGGTGTAGAGCGCTGGTGATGGTGTCTGTGGCAGGAGATGAGGTGAAATATTCAATGAACTTATTGCATTGAATGATTTTTCTCCATGTATTTGCTGCGTCGAGTTTTTTTTTTTTTTTCAAGACCGTGATGAATTTGTTTCAGGGCTTGTAACGATTAAATCGCTACAATGACGCGCAAGGTGTCCACCCCTGATTTGATGTAGAATTGCTTTGTTGAATTGACTATGGTATGGAAAACAAAAATAAAACGATGAAAAAACGGGAGTCGAATGGAAGATCTGATAGAGTAAACTCCGAGTTTTTAAAATGGATAAAAATTAATTGGTAGGCGGACAAAAAACAATTGTATGTGATAGTTAAAATATAGAAATAAAATTAAATAGTTAAATAATTAAAACATATCTCAAAAACAAATTTACAAAAATAAATTAAAAATAATTAAGTTTAACGTAAATTTAAATAATATATTATAGTTAAGTTTAAAATTAAGTTAAGTGATTAAAAAGAAAAAAAAAACAATCTAGAAATTTTCACCCGTTAAAGTGAGTATCATTGGTTCTGCGATCGGATGATTATTTGGACGACCTCACGAAGGTTGAAATGAATGTGCTTTGTGTGATAAGTGAAAATTGATTGGACAGTTACATTAAAATAAGATCAATTACAATTATATAATAAGTTCTCTAAATACAAATAAATAAATAAGTTACTGAAATTAATAATTTAATAAAACGGAACATTTCCAAAATAATAAGTAAAAATAATAAATAAGTTAATTTTAATGAAAACATAATGACAATACAAATTAAATTTACGCTCATAATAAAATTCATTAATAAGTGTTAATAATATTAATCATTGAATATAAAATAAAAATCGAACCACAAACACAATCAAATCATTCATAGTTTAAATTACATTACTGTCCGAAAGTGTATGTTCGTCCCATTTAAACCGCAATTACAAGATACGTAAAATTGCTTGCAGTACTGTAAATTAATCATTCGTATTTACGTTGTACAGTATAGACTAAGACTGTGCCCGAAACCTGTGATAAATATTTTTTAGTACACATTTTTGATATTTATTTGAAAAAAACGCATGCACCCGAATTATCATTGTCTTTTGCTATGATAATTTTTGACACAAGCAGAATACATTATTTGTTCGGTCGACATTTAACAAGGTCGCCTTAGCATTTTACATCATAAAAATAAAATGTCAACTAGCAGCACATAATAATAGGAAAATGATATTTCCTATTTTCAACTGCAGCAGCTTGCCTACTATTATTGTCTTCTAGTCAGATGATTTGTCTGCGTAATCGTTTATGTCAACTATAAGGTTAATCTTAATTAGATGGCATATTGATCTAGTGAAACGTAAATTTGAGATACCACTATCGCCTGATAGATTATTGAAGCAATTATAAAATTAATTGATCGATTGATTTAAAATATTGAACTGTGCACTACATCATTAACGATTTATTTGAATCCATATAGAGCTGCCTCCATTATTTTTAATTTTGCATTACAATTCTTATTTGAGACCACCGTGACCTTCCCATTTCCTGTATAAAAACAACTATATCGAAATTTATTTTCCAAAATTTTGGGAAGAATTATTGCACCATCATGCTATTGTACTATGCCCTAACAAATACAGCCCTACACTACAATACATATATAAAACGAGAGCCAATTCGATGCATTTAAAAGGATTGCTTTCCATTAAAATCGAATAACAACATGACAGACGGGGAAATATTTCAAAAAATTATTACACGATTTGGGCAGCGTAATACAAATTTGTGAATGTAGGGGAATATTTTTCAAATAAATGTCAAAAATTAGTACTAAAAAATATTTATTACAGATTTCAATCACAGTCTAAAAGTAAATAATCAGTAACAGCAAAAATTATAATCGATGTTTTGTACTGTACAAGTAAATTATACCATCAACCAACAATATAACCACAGCTGATCGGTTCAACGAAGATGATTATCTCACACAACAACAACATTAAATAAGGTTTTCTTTTTTAATTATTATTAATTTTTATTATAAACAATAATTTCCATTTTATTATAATTACTTAGTTTTTATTATATATCATATTTTTTTTATTATGCTATATTGTATTGGTGGTAGATAAGTTTCACTATTATAAATTTCAGTCAAGTGTACTTTAGTTTAGATTTTAGTTTAGTTCTAATTTCTCTTAATCTTACGTTATTGTAATTTTCTTTATTTTTGTAATTTACCTGAAATGGGTTTGGAATCCATATTTATAAATACTTGCATTATTTGAATTAAAAATTGGAACTTGCATTAGATCAAATTTTCTGTTCTTTATTTTTAAATTATTATTGAATTCCGCCATAAGATAGTGTTTGTCAAGGTGGGGATGAGACCATGGTAGGTAGTTGAGTGTTGGGTAAGTAAAGATGTCGGTATGTGCTGAATTCCTTAATTGTTTCTATTTTTCCTTTGGCGGCAATGCAAGATGTAACTAAGCTTCATTCTCCACCCACCCATCCGATGAGCTTTAGCCAAGCTAAAATAGTCCGCCTTTGAAGCCTCTAGATATTTAAACAAACAATTCTGATAACGATGTGGGCAAATCATGGCATCAAATACATTATATTTTTTGGTGGCCCCCTCGCCTACCATCGAATCGTTACAGGTTCTCTAAATCGTATTCTTTGTAAATTTCAACGATATCATCGAAATTATCGGATTAGGCGGTTAAATTTTCAAAATTTTATTCGTTGGTTTAATTAACGCAAATTTTTGAACTATGTATTTGATTTACAAAGATTGCCAATCGCTCAGAAACGATATCCAATAAAAATGATATAAACTAATTGCTTATAACTTTTGAACAAATGAAGATAGGGGAAAGCAAAATATACCAACTTAAAGACAGAGTAGTTTAATTAGTGTAAATAAGTGGCAGAAACCAGTGACGTCAAGGGCGACTAGTCGGATTGTACAAAGCGCATATTTTAGGAGTGTAATTTCATGAATTTGTTACGCCTCCATGTGTTGTCAGCGAACATTTGTGTTAAGAAAACGAAAATTTCTTGCCTAGTGCGCGAGTTGAATGCTCGACGTTTCACTGTATTGACTCTTTACATTCATTCAAAAATAATAATTTTTAAATTTTTTCCATTCTCTTTTTACTCATATTAACGTACGAAATTTTTTACGTTCATTCAATAACAGTAAATTTTGAAATCCATTCAGCCTCTTTTGGTGTGATGATGGCCTGATATCGGATGATTTCAATAACATTTGATTTTCTTATTTTTCTACAAACAATTCGATTTGGGATTGGAGGTGCGTGACCCATGACTCAGAGGCTTGCAATTTGTTGCTTCGGGTGCATAGTTTTTTTTTTTTTTTTGAACGAAGAAAAAAACGAATTGAAGAGAGGGGAAGTGAGGTAAAAATAATAATAATGAAAAATCGGGTTATATTGGTGGTAAGCGTTGGTTAAGCAACGCTTATTAAAACCTCCTCTCAAGTGTGTATTGAAATCTTAGTAAAGTCACCGTTTCCTTTCCCAAATTAAATATATACCATATATGTACATACTATATGTATACCATATACTAATTGTACATACATATGTATACCGTATACTAATAAACATATACAATGCAAAGTTTCATTTTTTTTTGGTAAATGAGTTTAAGTTTGTATTTTGATTAAAATTGTGCAGACATTATTATAAAGTATTTAAGTGGAAAATCATTAAATTTTTTTTATACTTCCTATAACTACATACTATATATAATACTTAAATAATTATAATTGGTGCAGACTTATGTATTGTCTATGTTGCACCAATAACGTTATTATAAAAAAAAAAACTTTAATAAAAGTTAATAAAATTAACTCAAAGTGCGTTTTATATTTAATTGATGAGTTGCTTATTGAAATAAGCGCTGTGAAAATAAAACAATAATATTCATTTTCGCTTCGTCTGAGTCGATTTTCTCGTCCTTGGTGCTTTTACACTATACAAGATAAACCAAAGGAAAAAAAAACGATATTCCATTGTTGTGTACGGAAAAATAATTATTTTAACGAGTTGTGGTAGCACTCCGCCAATCAAGCGGGTTGTCGGAGTTTGAGGGGGTTCCTGCGTCGGCGCTGGTGAGCTGTTCCAGGCCAGATTGACTCGATGAGGTCAGCTGATCGACTTAAAAGTACCGTTTTTGGGTTTTCTTTTTTTAAACTTTTTTGCAAAGACAAGGGCATATTATAAACTTTAAACTTAGTATTTTTAATTTCATTCAAATTTTTTTTCTGATTTTCTTTTTTATTATTACGTTAACTTCTCGGTATTTTTTTTTTTGATTTTTCTAATTAGTTTATTGTTGTTAAGATTATTTTGTGAGTCGACCTTGACAGTCGTTGAAATTTTGTTTTGCCTCCGTTGTCATTTTCGCGATTATATTTTTCTTATTACTATATTTTTATTTTACTATATAAACATTTTTGTCAGCCTCTGTGAAGTGGGTCACATACATAATTCGGCCGTTGTTCCTTTTCTGTTGTTATGATATTTATTGATTCCTTTTATTATTTTACTGTTTCTTTTTCATGATTTTTTTTGGGTTTCACCTTATTATGTTTTTGCATGGTTCAAGTAAATCGAATCGCTGTGTAACAATTACAGTTTTATTAAAGATTTTTTACATTCATTAAGTTCCAAAAAAACAGCAATCGTTCATTTGATTTTCTTGATTGGTTATTTGGTTTTTCGTTGGTATATTCGTTATTCTGCCTTTTCCTTAACCACGTAATTATGTGTTTAATGAGTGAGTAAGTTTTTAGTGATCAGATGATAAGGAGGTAGGGTCCTGTGGAGAGTCGCGCTACCACCTTCCACCTAGCGAAGTGGATATTAGGCCGAAAAAAATCAAGCGCAAATGGATTGAAAAAACCTTATTGTAAATACTGGAACAAAATTTTGTCCAATAATGCTGACCATTTACATCGATATGAAAATTCGGAGACACATCGAGCAACCATGAAATCATTAAAATGCCAACCAAATATTTACTACAGTGGCGCTAACAAGTCTGTGGCAGAATCTACAAACAAATTGGTACATGTAAAATTGGCTGAATTAAAAATTATAATGTTTCTCCTTGAACATAATCTAGCATTCGCCTTAATCACACCATTAATTTTATTAATACAATCAATCGCGGAGATTCTATCATAGCCAAGAAATTAAAATGCGGTAAGACAAAGGCGATTGAGACAACTAAAAAGTTGATCTTTGAAGAGGGTCTAGAAAAAATTGCTTCTATTATTCGAAGTCAGAAATGTTCAATAGTAGTTGATGAAATGACGGATATCAACACCAAAAAATGTTTGGTCCGAGTGCTACGTTTTTTTGGATTTTGTTATTGGCAAAGTAACTGATAGTTTTTTTGGCGTGGTCCAATTGGATCGAGCGGATGCGAAAACCATATGTACTCAAATACTAAAATATTTTGAGCAAGTTAAAGTGCCCTTAAAAAATCTCATAGGATTTTCGTCTGACAATTCATCGGTGATGATGGGTCATAAGGATGGCGTTAAGGCTATGTTGCAAGCAAGCATCTTGCAGCTTCTAAAATGAGAAACATATATTCATTTTTTTCGCATAGTTCGAAAAGGCAACATGAGTATTCAGAGTGTTAAGACTACTTTAATGTTAACCGGCACAAAATTTTAAAAATTGCTATAACTAGGTGGCTATCTTTCGAGACTGTATTGTCGTGAATATTAGAACAGTGGATTCCATTGCAACATTATTTGGTTTCGAGCGAATTTGAAACCGATTCAGATATGGCCCATCAAATCTCTTGTGAAATGACTGACGAACATAAAATATATTTTTACTTTCTTGCATATATACTCAAACTTACCAACAAATTGAATATTGAGTACCAGTCTGAAAGAAATCGAATTCACCTGCTGAGATCCACAATTAAATGTTATTACGAAACAATTTTATCCAATTTTATTAAGTCTGGTTTTATACAGGAAAATTCTTTGAATAAAATTGATTTTTCAAACGCTTCCTGGGTTTAAACCAAATTTATATTTAACAAGGACCTGTATCGGATGATATAACTCAAGGCTTGAAAATTAATTGTTGAAATTATTACACAGAACTTTGTAAACAAATTGTTAAACGGGTTGAGTTCGAAGACGAGGTGTTGGTGGCGGTTCAAGCTATAGACCCGAAATAAAAAATTCCCACTCTCACGCCATTAATTAAAATGTTTCCAAATTAGAAAGAAGAATTAGATGAAGGATGGGGGCATCTGAGTGTTCTCACAAGTTGCTCTCATTAAAAATAAGCAGAGGAATTAGCCACCTGCACAGTCAACTCAATACTTATTGCAAAGGAATTAATAAAAAGATCGAATGCCAGTGAGTGGATTCCGTTCAATGAATTAATAAAAAAATATATAAAAAAATATAAATAACTACTGTCTGTTTGTGATTCACAACGAATGTGATTTTTTTTAATTTAAATTATTTTTTATTTTTGATAATTAATTAAACATTATTGTATTAGAAATTATATATTATTTATTTCTGTTATAGTTAATATATTTGAATATACAATGTACAATTTGCAATTATATATAATTATTTTAAATTGTAGTAGAAAACTCTGAAAAACATCTGAAATGGTTTTATTTGGTATATACTTCTTTCAGACTAGAAATACTTTCCTGGAAATTAGAATGTACTAATTTAAAAAATTTTGAAACAACAGCACGGGACGGGGACGATAGGTTCTAAATTCTAAGAATTTTTTTCTGAATCGTAATATTTTTATAACAAGTCAAACAATACCTCAATGACACAAACGCAGAGTCGTTATTATGGAAGATTATGGAAAACCGATTATTAGGTGCATGGATCAATCGAACTTTTAGAACAAAACGAAAGGAAATGTAAAACTGTCATAATGTTGGTGAACGTGGATATTGCCGGAAGGAATTGAGCATCTAGGCTGTGATCCTGGTTAGACATATTTTTCACATGGTATTTGGGTATTTGCCTCTTTTGCTAGTTTGCTTAGAAAGTATAATTTTCCAAAACGATTCTCATTCATTCTGTGGGGGTAAGGGGCGCCGGAAAAATTGGCTACGCTATGCCACTATCAACTCATTCTGGTCGGAGTGATAGATGTAAAGACCTAACAACTAGCAATGCAGTACAATAATAATGAGAATAATACACCAGGTGGTATGCTGAATTATTATACCTCTGCGGAGGTAGGCTCAATGGATTCTGGGGTGGGACACTCATTGCTACCAGAAAGCATGTTTGGAAGGAGGCCTAAACTTGGTAACTCACCACCAGAAATTGAACGAAATTCAGAGTTTTACTACCCAGCTACGCGGCGAAGTTATGAAGCTCAAGATAGAAAACAAGGAGCTGAAAAAGGCTATTCAAACAAAGGTGCAGGAGAAGCCTCCGGCTTTTATAAACATCACTAAAGAACAAGAGTACCATACCGATGAAGAAGAACTTGAAAGAGAAACCGGACAATATGCCTTGACGTTAAAAACTAATAAAAAATCAAATAAAAAAAGGAAAGGCGAATCCTCGCCTAAAGTTGATTACAGGCAACCATCAACTAGTGGAAACATTAGTAATAAACAAAAAAAACACCGCAACATAACCCGGTACGGTAGGGTGCAATCAATACTAAAATCAGTGACATATAAAGAGTATCGCGTGGTGTCTCTTAACAACAACGTATGGAAGAATAATACGCCAGACTCCGACACCTATAGAGCATTGGCAAACAAGCTCAATGAACAAGGAAACGAATGGTACACGTACGAAAATATCAACGTAATGACTCGAGGCATTCATCCAACTTGCCCAATTAAAGACATAGTGGCGGATTTAAATCAAAGAGTGCTGCTAATAAAAAATGTAGTTAATATTCTTAAAAAAGAACGAAAATTAAATGCTC
Source organism: Tipula vernalis (assembly GCA_958295665.1). NCBI lineage: Eukaryota > Metazoa > Arthropoda > Insecta > Diptera > Tipulidae > Tipula > Tipula vernalis. The sequence goes on along the minus strand of OY282559.1, from coordinate 218,270,257 downwards.
AGGGAAGCAAAGTAATCAAAAGGGGCTTCCATTGTTCATGTTCACCTTTAATAATGAACAAAAAATTGAAGATATTTTCAATTTAAAAGCTATACACAGAAATACTGCAGGCGAGAGCCAGGATGCGTGAGATGTGCAAAATGCATAAACTGCAAAGGTCAACATCCTGCCAACTATAGAGGTTGTAAAGTAGCTAAAACTTTACAACAATTAAGAAGTAAAGCCCACCAAGTTTCACAAAATCGTGTAACATCAAACGGGCGAAAACAAACCATAAAGCAAGTGGAACTTAGACCTCCTACTCAAAAACCACTAGAACTTAATTGCGGGTTTCAGTCTGGAAACCAGCCAACGCACTGGCCGGTGGATAGGAATAAAATACCTGACCTCATAGACTTTTATATAACAAAAGAACTATGCGAGGAACTCTCGTCTGATCAATCACATGTTATCATGACTATCCGCTCAACTGTAGTTAATAAAGAAAGTCCGCCTAGGTAAACAAACAATAAAACTAATTGGGATCTATTCCAGGAACTTATTAATTTGAATATTGAACTGCAAGTGCCAATTAAAACACCGACACAGATAGAAGAGGAACTAGACTTATTTAATGGTAATATTCAAAAAGCAGCTTGGAAGAGTACTCCTACTAGCCACAAGAATATGAATAAGCTATCCTCTGGAAGTCAGGGAATTGGTTCGAGAGAAAAGAAAAGCACGAAAAGCCTGGCAGAGGGATCGTGCACCACAAAATAAAAAAGTACTCCATTATCTATGTTATAAACTGAAAAATCTAATCAAGGAAATTAAGAACACCACAATCAACAAATACTTAAGTAGTCTAACTGAAGAAAAAGATGAACAAATACTTAAGTAGTCCAACTGGAGGCAGATACTGAGTACTCGCTTTGGAAAGCTATAAAATCTCTGAAAAGACCAAAAATGCAAGTGTCACCAATTAAATGTGATGATAGAAGCTGGGCTAGAAGCGCCAAGCAAAAAGCCACGCTGTTTGCTGAATACTTGCAACAAACCTTCCAACCTCTGTCTAGACTATCAGCAGATGAAAATATAACTCCAGTAAACAAAGTGGATGAACTTGATATATACGTAAAGTTACACTACAAGAGCTGAGAGAAGTAATTAACAACTTTAATGCAAGAAAATCTCCTGGATACGATTTAATTATAGGCCAAATAGTTCAAGTATTACCTGAAAAAGGACTAAGAAAATTGCTCCAAATAATCAACACAATGTTCAGACTGAAATATGTCCCAAGCCAATGGAAGGTAGCACAGGTTATCTTAATACCAAAACCAAATAAACCAGCTAATAAAAAAAAACGTATAGACCGATTTCTCTGCTTCCAGTAATTTCAAAATTTTTCGAAAGACTACTGCTGAAGAGGTTAAAACCAATAATAGAAGAAAGCAGTCTAATTCCTCCACATCAATGTGGATTTAGAGAAAATTCCTCCACTGTAGAACAGCTGCATAGAATTACAAACGTAGTTGAAGATGTGCTTGAAAAGAAGCTCAGGCTTTTGACAAAGCGAGGCATCACGGACTAGAATTTAAATTGCATCGAGATTTACCAAATCAGTTTTATCAAATTCTAAATTTTACATAACCGATCGTTACTTCCGAGTTAAAAATGAAGGATACTACTCTGAATTAAGGAAAATATCAGCAGGAATACCGCAAGGCAGCGTTCTAGGGCCAGTACTGTACCTTCTCTATACAAGAGATCTACCAAATGCCGATGAAACAACCATTGCAACATTCGCTGATGATACTGCAATCCTTGTAATTGTTAACACCATAGAAGAAGCGATAAGAAACCTTCAGAGAGCCACTAACACAGTGAGCAACTGGACGAAAAGATGGCGAATCAAGCTGAATAAAGCGAAATCAGTACATATTAACTTTACAAACCAAAAAGTTAACTGGAAACCGCCGAAATATCTTGGCATGACTCTCGATGCTAAGTTAAGTTGGATATGAACGACATAACAAGGAACAATATAATACAGGAACATGTACTAGCTCATAGGAAGGCACTCTGAACTAACATTACATAAAAAATCGCTCTTATCTCGGCAAAAATTAAAACCAATATGGACTTACGGTATTCACCTTTTGGGTTGTGCCAAGAAGATCACCATTACAATAATTCAAGGTTTCCAAAATAAAGTCCTAAGTGGCATAGTGAATGCACCCTGGTACATAAGAAATGACAACCTACATAGGGATTTAAAGATGAAATACGTCAGCAAAGAAATCAAAAGGCACGCGAATCAACACTTGGAGCGTCTTAGAAAACACCAAAATGACGACATCCGTAGTATGCTAGAATACACCAATTTAATGAGACGGCTTCGATGGGCGAAGCTTCTAGATTTAAGTTCAAATTGGAACCGCTAAATTAAATTAAATTTCAAACATATATTGGGAATAGCCAATGAGCTACACACGAGTGTGAAGTTTGTCCTAACTTTTTTCACTTGAGAATGTATTCGTTAATTAAATTAAATCTCTCGTTATTATGAATTTTTTTTTAAAGTTTGAGATTTTTAATATTACCTGAACAAACAACATTTAAAAAAACTATTTATAATTTTTCAACGTCAAACAATAAAAAATATTTTATTTTAAGCGGAAAATAGAATCGGTTTATCTATAAAATATGTACAAAAACACACTATCAACCAATGGTTAGTAATGTCGTAACAAGAGCAATTCGTGAGAAATCCGCTGTATCGAGAATTGGTCATTAGTCAAGTAGTTCTAAAATATAAGTTATGGTCTATAAGTAGTCTTTATAGTTCGCAAGCTCTTGCCTCGAGTACCATTGGATTCTTTACCATTTTTCCACCGATTGTTAGAAGTGATCCTTATGGAAGATTCGCAAGAACTTATCGCATAGCGTTGGATTCGTTGAAGTTCTCTCTACGGTTCGTGTGATTTTCGAAACCATGACGCTATTTCGGGTTATGGTCTTTAGAAGTGATCCTTACGGCAGACTCGCAAGCACTTATCGCATAGCGTTGGATTCGTTGAAGTTCTCTCAACGGTTCGTGTGATTTTCGAAAATTTTCCATGACGTTATTTCGGGTTATGGTCCTTAGAAGTGATCCTTATGGCAGATTCGCGAGCACTTATCGCATAGCGTTGGATTCGTTGAAGTTCTCTCTACGGTTCGTGTGATTTTCGAAAATTTTCCATAACGCTTTTTCGGGTTATGGTCCTTAGAAGTGATCCATATGGAAGATTCGCAAGCACTTATCGCATAGCGTTGGATTCGTTGAAGTTCTCTCTACGGTTCGTGTGATTTTCGAAAATTTTCCATGACGCTATTTCGGGTTATGGTCCTTAGAAGTGATCCTTATGGCAGATTCGCGAGCACTTACCGCATAGCGTGGGATTCGTTGAAGTTCTCTCTACGGTTCGTGTGATTTTCGAAAATTTTCCATGACGCTATTTCGGGTTATGGTCCTTAGAAGTGATCCTTATGGCAGATTCGCGAGCACTTACCGCATAGCGTGGGATTCGTTGAAGTTTTCTCTACGGTTCGTGTGATTTTCGAAAATTTTCCATGACGCTATTTCGGGTTATGGTCCTTAGAAGTGATCCTTATGGCAGATTCGCGAGCACTTATCGCATAGCGTTGGATTCGTTGTAGTTTTCTCTACGGTTCGTGTGATTTTCGAAAATTTTCCATGACGCTATTTCGGGTTATGGTCCTTAGAAGTGATCCTTATGTCAGATTCGCGAGCACTTATCGCATAGCGTTGGATTCGTTGAAGTTCTCTCCACGGTTCGTGTGATTTTCAAAAATTTTCCATGACCCTATTTCGGGTTATGGTCTTTAGAAGTGATCCTTATAGCAGATTCGCGAGCATTTATCGCATAGCGTTGGATTCGTTGAAGTTCTCTGTACGGTTCGTGTGATTTTTGAAATTTTTCCCTGACGCTATTTCGGGTTATGGTCTTTAGAAGTGATCCTTATAGCAGATTCGCGAGCACTTACCGCATAGCGTTGGATTCATTGAAGTTCTCTCTACGGTTCGTGTGATTTTCAAAAATTTTCCATGGCGCTATTTCGGGTTATGGTCTTTAGAAGTGATCCTTATGGCAGATTCGCGAGCACTTATCGCATAGCGTTGGATTCGTTGAAGTTTTCTCTTAAGCACTTATCGCACAGCGTTTTCTCGAGCTCTTGGTGCATAGCGTTGGATTCGTTGATGTTTTCTTTACGGTTCGTGACATTTTGTTTAAAATTTTTTTTTTGGTTTTTTATTTTTTTTGGTTTTTTATTTTTTTTGGTTTTTTATTTTTTATTTTAGCATATTTTTTAATTTTATTTTTTACAAAAGAAGCAAAAACCTTCCTCAATTTTCAAAAATTCTGCACAGTTTACATGAATTCTTCTTTGACAAGATGAACATTGTGTAGTTTCATTTATATTTTGTAAATGTTCCTCAAAACAATAATAGCAATGATTTGCCACCGAATCCGAATTTTCACATATCATGTTTTTTAAATATTCCCGGTAATCTTTCATAGCTTTCATATTAGCATAAACCTCGTTGGAGTGTATATCTCCTATGTAATTTTTATTTATAATTGAATCAACGGCATAAATGATGTATATACCACAATTTTATCCATCGATCTGTTGTGGTAAGGAGCTATTGCTACAAACTGTGAAGTTTTCCAAAATGATTGTTTTGGCAAATCGGGATGATTACATTTCGATTAGCTTGGTTGGTGAGCAACAATTCGAATTGATTCTTTTCCTCTACCGCCTTATACATTGTTTTTTCATCGTATATTTTTATAATTTAATATTGGTCCAAACAAATATAATTGGAACCTTTTAGCAAAATGTTCAAACAAACATAGACTGCTTCAGAAGACAGAAAATTTTGATTAAAAAGGCTAGTAAATGAGAAACTATAAAAATAGGTTTCGAATAAATCATACAAATTAAATTTGAACACTATGATGTTGTACTCTCCATCAACCATTTTTTGGTAATACTCATCTGGCATCCGGTAGCAAGCGTTTAGCTTTGGCAGCAGGAAGCGTCATAAAGCTCTTTTGCCTGAGTATTTGGGAGTCATTTTGATTTTTTTCTACTCCAACTTTCTTCGTGGTCATCGTCTTGTGGGCTCTTCTCGTCGGCTCGGATTGAGCTCGGTGTGCTCATTCCACATGTTTTTTCGATTTCTTTTTGTTTCCTTTTCTTTGATTTTAAATGCGGAGCCAATTCTACTGATTTTAGTGTTAAACTGGTTTCCTCTCTTAGCAAATCAATAAAACGGCCTAATTTTAAAAATCGTTCATTGATTAAATTGTTTTTTAATAAATTGAACCAACTTTCCACTGTTGCGTTAGAAATTCTTTTTTCCAAACCAAATTTCCGCAGAAAAATTGTGGCCCATAATGGTAAAAAACGCATATATCTTTTAGTACAAAACATTATAAAATCATCGCAGTACAATTTATTTTTTTTCCCCTCATCGTATTGTTTGATTTCCCCTTTTACATTATTAATTATTTCATTGTACCTTACAAAAAATGGCGAGTCTTTCAGAATTACGTTTCTTCGTCAATTTCAGGCAATACTTCGATATTTTCACTATTTATATTATTAATTGTCGGCCAGTTAGACGATTAGACAACTTGTTTAGTTCTATTTTTTTATATATTAAGCGTTGGGCATCATTAAATAATTTATTCTCTGTTTTAGAACAGCACAAAATACATAATATACGAAAATAGTCGTCGATTTCTTCAATACTTTCGGCATCAATTATAAGAAACATAACGATCATAAATGTTTCCTTTAATTTTGAATTATAACCGATTTTATTTTTGATTTGTCTTATCAATATGGCTGCAAAGTGCGAGCAACATATGAATATTCCCACTTTATCATCAGGAAGGGGTTTCCCTAAGATAATAGCATAACTAAAGTTCAGGTATTCTTTTACGGTCATATAATTCATTTGTTTTAAGATTGAATTAATAAAAACCCATGACCAATCGGACACATAAATTTTCGGTTTGATTGCTTTTGCCGTATTACGCGTTAAACTGTCATTATAAATATCAAAAAATTGATTTAGTGCTAGCATATTGTGTTTACAGCTTATTAACTCTGAAATCGGAAAAACTACGCCGTGTATTTTAACAACACAAGCGTAGTAGAAAATTTTCGGATAGTTGTGTTCGGCACAACATTTCGGGTTTCGAACCAAACTACCCGTGGCATCAACGTGGACAACAATATTTTTTGAATTTAAATAAAAAAATGATAAATCCCGGATAAGGGTGATTTGAAGCGGTAGGGTAAATTGAAAAATATAATTATCGTTTGACTGGTTATTCAGTCTTTGCATTGCATCTAATACTTCACATCCAACTATAAGATCTTTCTCCAGTTTTCGCTCAGATCTTGCTTTTCTCAAATTAACTGGTATAACAAACGCTTGTGTGTTTCCCTTTTCCAGAAGATTTTTGTCAATATTGCTCAACTGTTTTAAACTGTGGTGATGGGCATAAACGTAACTCAAGTCATTTTGAACCCCTTTCCTTTTGTTACCTCTTAACTGAGTGAATTCTTTGAGTTCACCATGCGTATTCATATCTGGACCGAGAGTATAAAATTGCATTATGTTATTTGGTTTCACTAAAAATTTAAACTTTTGGTGGTGCTTAGAATATTTGCATCTAGCGTATTGAATTATTATATTTTTTTTTTATTAAAATTTGCGGTTCGGTATGATAAAACACACGAATGTTCACTGACTATCATGGCTTGAGTAATGGAGTGCCGTAAATCTTCAAAACTCCATTTAGATGAGACGTCTAATGAAATTTGCATCGTTCCTCAATATAGCCAATCATCGGTATGGCAGGGTTCAATTTCCACGCTAAGATTTTCAATTGACGGAAAATGTAATATGTTATCCTTACTACCACAATCAGGTGACAAGGACGTTCTTATCTCATGTTCATTTCTATTGTCATTTTTCAGCAAATATTGTTCGTCAATCGTATTATTTTCGATCTGATTCTCATGAAGTTTAGTGCAATCGTTCCAATTTTTATAGGCGACAGCTTGGTTTGGATGAAAATCTGGGCCTTTTAATTCTTTATACTCTACATTTTCGGGGGCAAGCAGCTTGTTTTGTTTTTCCGTAATAGAATCCAATATTTCGTTTCTAAAATGTATATTATTGCAGAAAATATAATCCAATTTATGTCGCATTTTATCGTTACATGACACTTTCAATTTGCTGCATATTATTGACAAAAGTGGATTAACACTCGGGTTCACGGAAAATTTTATTTCACTGGGATCGTTTACGATCTCCACAATTGCATTTGTAATAGTAGAAAACTGGTTTTTCGAATAACCAAATCCCTTAAATGGCATATTTACTTTGTAATATATTTGTTGTTTACTCCTAAACTAATATCAGCAATAAAAAAATTGTATATAATAAAACAAAATAATACGGTTTTCTCACTTATGATATTTATTTTATTTGTAAATGACGATCGGTGTGGATGTTACTCCTTTATCAAATTTCTAACAAACATTAACTAAAATTATGCTAAAAAACTGCTTTTATACCCTATTTTTTGTGCCTACGTGCCTTTTGGATGTTCTTTCCCCCTTATTTTGTTTTTCTTTTTAAAGGGGTGGTACCGCACTTTTTTTTAGTATATACTATCTGGTGAGTATTTTATGATAAAAACAGAGAAGAATTTGTTGACCATCTGGTTTGTGTAGGTGTGTGTGTATGTGCAAAATGATATTAATTACGGATTTACAATGAGGTCGTAAATTTTTTTGCGGCCAATTTTCCCGTTTAGTAACAATGGGTTATATCGTTCCTTGTATATTTCCAGTTCTTCTAATCTATTCATTAGTAACCCTTTCCGTATTCTGTGTAATACCTGTGACTTTGTGTTGATGTCAGTGTAATTATAAGGCCAGTGTAATTATAATGCTATAAGGATCACTTCTTAGGACCATAACCCGAAATAGCGTCATGGAAAATTTTCGAAAATCACACGAACCGTAGAGAGAACTTCAACGAATCCAACGCTTTGCGATAAGTGCTCGCGAATCTGCCATAAGGATCACTTCTAAGGACTATAACTCGAAATAGCATCATGGAAAATTTTCGAAAATCACACGAACCGTAGAAAGAACTACAACGAATCCAACGCTATGCAATAAGTGCTCGCGAATCTGCCATAAGGATCACTTCTAAAGATTATAACCCGAAATAGCGTTATGGAAAATTTTCGAAAATCACACGAACCGTATAGAGAACTTCAACGAATCCAACGCTATGCGATAAGTGCTCGCGAGTCTGCCATAAGGATCACTTCTAAGGACCATAACCCGAAATAGCGTCATGGAAAATTTTCGAAAATCACACGAACCGTAGAGAGAAAGAACTTCAACAAATCCAACGCTATGCGATAAGTGCTCGCGAATCTGCTATAAGGATCACTTCTAAAGACCATAACCCGAAATAGCGTCATGGAAAATTTTCGAAAATCACACGAACCGTAGAGAGAACTTCAACGAATCCAACGCTATGCGATAAGTGCTCGCGAATCTGCCGTAAGGATCACTTCTAAAGACCATAACCCGAAATAGCGTCATGGTTTCGAAAATCACACGAACCGTAGAGAGAACTTCAACGAATCCAACGCTATGCGATAAGTGCTTGCGAATCTTCCATAAGGATCACTTTTAACTCTCAATGGTACTCGAGGCAAGAGCTTGCGAACTATAAAGACTACTTATAGACCATAACTTATATTAAAGGACTACTTGACTAATGACCAATTCTCGATACAGCGGAATTCTCACGAATTGCTCTTGTTACGACATTACTAACCATTGGTTGATAGTGTGTTTTTGTATATATTTTATAGATAAACCGATTCTATTTTCCGCTTAAAATAAAATATTTTTTATTGTTTGACGTTGAAAAATTATAAATAGTTTTTTTAAATGTTGTTTGTTCAGGTAATATTAAAAATCTAAAACTTTAAAAAAAAATTCATAATAACGAGAGATTTAATTTAATTAACGAATACATTCTCAAGTGAAAAAAAATAGGACAAATTTAGGACAAACTTCACACTCGTCGATAAATTCGTGAAGTTTGTCCTAAATTTGTCCCAAATTTTGTTTTTGTAATTTTAGGACAAATTTAGGACAAACCACGCGAATAGCTACACCCCTCTAAACATTAAACTCATTTATTAAAGATAAATTACTAGATGATTGTAAATCAGTTGTAATAAAATTCATTTAAAAAAAAAAAAAAAATTCATTCTGTGATCAAGAAATCAGGTATTAAATTTTATAACAAAAGCCAATAAATTTAATGTACATTTTGCAAAACATTTAAATCAAATTATTTGAAAAATTTCAATTAAATTTTCGAACAGCTTCATATATGAGGTTATATCTGAATATTGTTAAATGTCTTTGTTGAGATGATGTACGAATAAAATGATCCAATAATTTTTAATTTTCATTAATTTTTCCTTCTTCCTTCTTCAACAAAACAATAAAAAGCAATCCTTTTGTGTGTAATAAAATATTCAATTCTCATTTAAAAAATTGTTTTAAGAATAATAATCCAACAATAATAATAATAATAACAAGAATAGTAAAGCATCTAAACATTAACATTAGATCTTGAGTACCTCACAATACAAAATGACAACATATGAAAACATACGAAAATCTTTGTTTTATGTAATTTAAATTTTATTAAAAAATAAAATAAAAGAAATTAAATTAGAAATCCAACATACTTGTCTTGTATACTCGTAGTAATATAACAGTCTTAAAATGTAGAGATTGTTTGGCAACAGTCGTCCCATTTAAACAACCTAATGGAGTATCGGAATTGTTGCAGATTTATTTTTCATTACTGTAAAATATTCATCTCGGTTATGATGATGTTGATCTATAAATACTTGAATTTTATGTTATCTCCTGGATATAATCTCTGAAGAATTTATATTCATTTTTGTGTTTTTCATTATCATTGTCATGTAGAAAAGAATGATTCTTCTTGTGATATTTTTGTTTTCGGACAATTCTACTTCTCGTACATTATCACATAATTAAAAATGTACTAAACTATTTAATTAAATATTGTATAAATTTTTTGTTAAAAAACAAATTATTATGAATCAGAAATTAGTTTGGTATTCTTTTTCTGGCAAAGGGAAAAGTAATATTTTCATGTTTCTAGAAATGATGACGATGGACTATTGGCAGGGGGTAGGCAAACAATTAGAGCTCTATTAAACATTACATTTGAGGAAGAGCTGGAAGAAAAAATATACCATTTACAGTTAATAGGACAGTGGAACTTCACCCTTTCGTGTTTGAGAACAATCAAAACATTGTTTCTCAAATTTTATCAAAAACATAGCACCTATGTTGATAAATGCTACAAGTAACCAAACAACAATGTAGCATGAATGCTACAAGTAAACGCAAAAGGGCTGACAACATCAAAAATGATTAGAAAAACCCATGATTCTTATTGAATTATCGTAAAGTGAAGTTGAATGAGTTTGTTGACATCGTAAACATTTCAGAAAAATATGTAGGAAATATCTTCTATGGACATTTGCATTTGAAAAAGATTAACGCAAAATGTGTGCCGCGTTCGCTCATTATTGATCAAAAACGCAAACGAGTAACCACAGCAATCTTTGGAAAAAAAAAAAAATGTTGGAAAATCGTAGGATGAAGTATATTGAGTTAACAGATTACATTTAACCTTAAAAACACTCGTGCAACTTTACCACGGTCAAGTCGGTGACGATCAACTCGGCGGCGGTAAACTCGGCGACGGTCAACTATTCCGAACCATTTCTTAACATTGTCTGAAGATTAGGCTGCCTCATTCTTGTATGTAGTGTAATCTTATATTTTGGTGGGCGGATTTTTGCTGGATACAAATTAAAAAATTAAGGTTTTTTAATGAAATCATATTAATTGTAAAGAATTTAAACTATTTTTTAATTAATTTTCACAAAAAATTTCCACGAAAAAATTTTATCAGACATTGGATTTGACGACTTTAGGAAACGAGTTTTAAATGCTGTAAAAATGGCTGCGGTTGACTTGTGAAAATTTATATAGAATAATTTCTAAGAAAACCTCGAATTTTATGTAAACACACGTGTAAAAATTATTACGTAAAATTATTTTGCTTAAACCGTTCTTGTTTTAATTCTCACGTCTTTGCCATAATTCATTTATTTTTGGATTAAAGTTAAGTAGAGGCCCTAGAGGGTTTTTAATTATGCTACTCACACGAAATTTATTTTCGATTGTTTTCAGGCATTTTTGTTTGAAAATTGAAAGTAACTTCTCTGTACCACAAATTTTAAATTGAAAATGCTAACGAAATCATTCAAATATTTCCAGAGTGGGTAAATGTTTTCTGTGGCTATGAACAAGTTATATTTATTTCAGTTTTGATAGAAAGGGCTATATACAAGTTACAATTGTTTCGATTTTTTAAAGATGAATTTAAAAGAAATTATCCGTTGACAGAGGGGAGGGGGCTGTATACGAATATTACTAAATTTTTAAGCAGCGATTTAAAATTTTTATAACGAACCGATTAGAGGCAATAATTTAGTGTAAGAAATAACTAGTATTTATAGAATAGTTTACATAATTTAAATAATAAATATTAATGAGCTAATATTTTACAAAATGGTCACCTCACGGAAACGTAGCGAAGCGTAAATAAGTGATGTGCAATTTGTGTAAAAGCCTAATGTCTTACTTACAATCGTGGATCAATGACGAATTTAAAACGTTATTTGAAGAACAGGCATCTAACCGTAGACATATTCTACCGTTCGACACCAAATAATAGAATAGAGCAGCCTGTACCTCTAATTTCAAGAATATCACACGCATCAAGTGATCCGTCACTTCTACCCAGGGAGTCATTATGCCTTCGGAAAATACGGGCGCATCTTCACTTCAGGCAATGAAATAGCAACACCTTACGTTACGTCATTGGTCATTGTCTCTCGCTCGGTTTAACAAGTTTCGTCGTAAGGCCAGCATCAAAAACGAGACATAAACGGATTAACAAAATCCTGATAAAATTTATTATTACCGATTTTCAACCGTTTTCAAAAGTGAACGATAAAGGATTTATTGAATACACGAAAAGTCTAGATCCGACTTATCAACTACCATCCAGATCAATGCTGACAAAGAGTCTATTATTTCAGGCATATGATAAATGCTAGGAAAACCTAAAAAAATGTATAAAACAGGCAGAGAAGCTTTCTATAACAACAGATACATGGACTTCAATAAACACAAACAGTTGGCCGTTACTGGCCATTTTATTACCGAAGATTGGAAGAAGAGCATCCTGATTCTGGACTGTATCAAAATTTCGGCGTTAAGAAATGGTACTAAAAATCTTAAAGAAGCTTTCAGAATTTGCTTTTTTAATTTTGGAATCGAATAAAAAAATTAACGGTATTGTTACGGACAATGCAGCAAATATTTCGGCAGCCATTATCGCGCAGGACATGAAAACTAATGATGCTATTATTGCCATAAAATAAATTTAGTTGTTCAAGATGGTATTTAAAGAGATTACAAAAATAATAGTTATTAATGATGTAATACAACCCCTACCGTCAACCGCAACAAAGGAAACGTCATGCTACGGGGTGCAATACGTGTAGGTGGGGTTAGAGATTTGCTGTTTGAGCAATATCCTAATTTTACGGAACCATTTAAAAAGCAGTGCGATAAAAATTGGAATACAAGGAAATTTCATCTTAGTTCAAGACAATGACCTAAAACATATATCCTGCTTAGTAAAAAACTGGTTGATCTACAATGTTAAAACCATTTTATCACATCCCGTACAATTGCCAGATCTCAACCCAATCTAACATATTTGGGATAATTTGGAAAAACGGATACCCCAATATGAGATTCGTAACAAAGAAGACTTAAAGTCGAAATTAATCGAAGAATGGAACAAAATTATCGCAGAGGGAATCAGAAAGCTAGTAGAATCGTCTGAAACAGGTAATTGATCAGAAAGGGTAAAACACAAAATTATTAATTGTATAGCTAACATTAACAAAACCGTGTTTATTGATTATGTTTTGTGAAATTTATGTTATTAAAAATAAAGATGTAATTAGTTATTAAATGTGACAAAAATCAAAGATTAAGATAAGATTTTATATAAATAAAATACATGAGTTTGAAAGCCAAAAATATGATGTATGTTTTTTTTTGATGTAGTGTATTTATACATAAGCAATGACGGTTCTCTAGATTGTGCCAGTGAAAACGCAAAACAAATCATTTTTCTCTGGTTGAATAACCTAACCTAACCCTTTCGCAGATTAATTTTACCGTCCTACTTTACGCAGTAGTAGCCAAATCGAGGACGTACGCCTATAGACCCGCTATGTATAAACCACCTGCACATTGCATTGCTTCATGCCAACCTATAGTGCTGACATGAAAGGTGGGTCAGCCCATGGATTCTGCACTCTCAACAGGGGGTCATAGTTGTGTTCATCGTCATCACCGATCGTAATCAGATGATGAAAAATCGCTTTATTGCATCCCGCCCCTGTCGGGATTCGAACCCGGTACCTCCCGATCCAAACGCCGCAGCTTTAACCACTGCGCCGTTTGCTCGGTTATCCGAGATCACTTTTGGTAATTTTAAACTTGTGTCGTAATTTTAAACGAAGCTAAAATCGGTGATATTCGATATCGATTTTCGAATTAATATCCGCTTGCTGGGATATTTGTCAATTTTTTTGTTTGTATTTCCTTTCAATATTTTTTGTTTTTTATTTGCTGTCAATATAATATCGTAATTTGTAGCATTCTGTGCAGGAAAAAATAAAAAGAAAAGCGAGCGGTGCACGCAAGTTTAGTTGACATTGTGCACGAATTGTTTAAATTTTATTATTTTACAGATCGAAGAATATAAATAAAAAGGATAACTAGACTTCTTTTAGTGGAATTAGTGGAGAAACAGAAATGTATGATTGAATGCAAAAGTTGCCCACAAGAATTTAAAGGGAAAGGTACGGAAAGATGTGGCAGCCGAACGTTTGGGAGGTTTAAAACGGGAGGTGGTATTTGTTCAAAAACGGTTAAACCCAATTTTGAGCATTGTGGGAAACAGTATCACCCCAAACCGTAATCCATACGACTCCAGAGCTGATCTTTTTGGTGATATGGTATATTATATACAGTGAAATCCCGCTATAACAAACCCGGTTTATAAAAAAACATCCGGTTATTACAAACTGTTTCGGATAAAATAAACTTCGGTTATAACACTATAGCAAACATTTCGGATTTAGCAAAGTGCATTTGCTATAAATGATGTCATTTTTAACAAACCTCCGTTAATTTATTTATTTTTTTTTTTTATTTAACATTCATTTTTTATTTATTTACTTTATGTAATTACAATCTAGTCTCCTGGACTAAGGAGCAATTGGTTTCTGACTTAATTTACTAACTTAAATTCATCTATCGCTTCTGCCCATTGGCGTTCCATAGTCTGTGGTAAATTGAATTGACTTTATAAAAAACTTTTTTGTTTTCCCTTGGGTGTTTGTTATATCAGGATTTCACTGTATTTATAAATTCAATTTTAAAATTTAGCTAACTATATAGGTAGAATTCATCAACTACGAATTTTTAAGCAATGAAGAAGAGTTGAATGGAAACAGCGAAGCATCTGTACCGAAAGAGCTGATAGCGACTCAGCCAACTTCTGTCCCATCCACAGCTGTTACCCAGTGCAGTGTTCGCGATAAATGTTCATCAACGCGAAAACGCCCTATGCCACGAAAAAAAAAACACTGTCCGAAGGTGAAAAGAAATTAAGAGAGGCTCAAATGGAAGCTCTTCACTCCCGAATAAAACTTAACAACATTAAGATGGAATTCTATAAGAAAAAAATTGAAAAGCTTTAATTTTGCATATATTGTAAATATGTACTTGTATTATGAATTTATTTTGTGATTTTTTATTTAAATAATGTGATGAAATACTATATGTGAAATGAAAATATGTGATACATGAAATAAAATTAATGAATAAAATAATAAAATTTTTATTTAATAAGCAGATCAGGAAATATATATAAATTTCTTCTTGTAGTTATGTAGGCTTATGTAATTTTCAATTTATTGTGCTAAATTCCGGCAAATTTCATCTCTAACATCAAAATTAGTTTGAGCTTCGGAACTATTTGGAATTTGATTTTGGACATCTCGCGGAATCATTAAATTTAGGTCTTCATCGACGGGAGCATTTTCCTCTTTCAAAATAATCGCAATGTTGTGGAAAACTACAGTTGACACAATAATTGTTGAAATGTTTTGTAGGTACAATTGTGACTCTAAGGAAAAAATTATTTAATTAAATGCAAATTTTGAAGAAAATAAAAGCAATTTTTTACTTATTGCTAGAACTGGAAACCTTCTCTTCCACTGCCCGAAAGTACCTTCTACTAAAGACCTAGTTGACGATAGGGCATGATTATACTTATACCTTTTCTGACTTGCATTTCCAGGGTTTTTAGGTGTTATTCAATAAGCTTTGTATCCATAACCAGAATCACCAATCAGCAGCATACTGCTGAATTCGTTTTGCTCAAATCCAGCCTTTATTTGTGTAGGATTAAATATTGTTTGGTCATGTGAAGATCCAAACCACCTAAACAAGGAAACAAAAATTGTCTTAATATATAAATGAATTGAATAAATTGAAATTTAATTACCTTGCAACAATATCGAGAAATTTACCATCAGCATTACATATTGCTTGTGTATTAATCGAAAAATATCCTTTTCGATTACGATACAATCCTGTATCGTCTCCACCAGGAGATTTGATTGTTATATGAGTACCATCAGGCACCCAAAACAGCGAGGCTTTGTTATACAGAATTTCCTGTGTTTTATTAATTTCCACACCTACAGGCATCTTTATAAAATCTTAATTTTTTTCAAGAAAAAGCTCTTGAAACTATGGATTATATTCCCAGCTGTACTCTGGCTTACATCTAGTAAATCACAAAACACAATATGAAATGATCCTGTAGTGTAATACCTCAAACATAACAAAATTTGTTGGATTGTGGTGAGAGAATATCTATGCACGAAAGTACAATGGCTCCAGATCTTCTTGGAGAATGCAGGCCAAATAAATAATGAACCCATTTTTTAAAAAACCGGAATCGGCGCCGAAACTCTTCCTCGTTGCAAAACTCCATCTCTATCCTATCGTGAGACAATTAACGATATTTAAATCGTGGATATAATATTACCTCGTAATCTGTTTTACCAGACTCTGATGACGAAAACGAAGAATAACTATTTTCCATTTTGAATTTAAATTATCAAAATTTAAATAACTGAAATAATTATTAACAATAAAAACACATTTAAAATGGTATAATCACCGGTAGCATATTAGAAATTACATGGATTAATTAACATTCAAAAAAATTAATAAAAGTAAAATTAGCTTACACAGAAATAGAGCTGTGTGAATGTTGTGAAGAAGAAAAAATTGTAAGAGAATTTATCTGTATTAGTATGATTCGCTAGTACATAACGCACAGTACATTCTGTATATATAGAATGTAAATTGTGGTATAATCAGTCCAGTCACCGCGGCCTGATGAGAAGATTGATTTTTTCATAATCATAAGCTCATCAGTTCGAAACTGGATTGAATCCTCTTACAATCTTCGGAACATATTAAAATCATGTAAATTAAAAATTAAATAAATAGAATTTTGTCTATTAGTCGGTTTCGTTGAATGATTGTTCGTAAATACTAATATACTTCTACGTGTTAATAAAAACACATTTAAAATGGTCTAATCACAGGTAGCATATTGGAAATTACATGATTATCATTCAAAAAAATTAATAATCTAAACATAAAACTGTTTTGCCCGGTTGTAAGAAAAAGAACGAAATGCAGCGCCAGTTATTTTATTTCTCTTTCTTCTTTTATTAAATTGTGGTGTGTTTCTTATTATAAATTCAATGCAATCTGATAAATTTTCTTTTTACAGAGAAATATTTGTCCTTTAATTAAATATTTATTTGAGCGAAATTGGGCAGTTAAATAGTGCATTCAAATGCATTCAGGCAATTGATAATGCCGCTTTGAGTTCAAAAATTAATTCTGCTTTAAAAAATTCACAATTCGACATTTGAAAATCAAATTTACGAAAGTATTCGTAATGCAGATTTTCCAGTCTTTTAACACCGCCTGCAGTGGTATAACTTCGACTATACTGCAATATCTGATACTGACTGCAAAGTTGCTGAATTTGTGAATTTACCCCTATACTTAATTCTCCTGTAGCCTAATTCTGTAAAAACAAGATTATGTGAAAAAACGAAATATAAAAAAAGTTTACACAAAAAAAATTTACACAATTTTCATCTTATTTCGCTTAAATTGTATTCTGACAACAAAATACTCAAGCGTGCAACCTTTATCTTGCTAAATAACATTAGGATCGAGAAGCCAAATGCAGCCGTGGAGCACGCCTCTTATAATGGTAGATAAAGGGCACATACTAAAAATGTTCAAATTGTAAGTTAATTTAATATACTTTAATGCAAACAAAAAATATAATTTTGCGGTTGCGTTATAGATTTGTGATTATCATTTAAATATTTTGAATATAAACGCAAGGTATGGGGGAACAGCGCATGCCTCGATATTTGGTCCAACTCCCAAGCGAAGTCATTCATGGTGAATTTACATAAAAACGTTTAAATTCATAAAAGGTTTTAATAAATGTATCAAACAATTTTTCAGGTAATAGTGGTTACGAGCAACGCCCTTGGATCATGACTCCAATACGTAATACAAACAATGCATCGCAAGAAGCGTACAATGTCGCCCATCGAAAGGCTCGTAATTGTGTTGAGCGATGCAACGCAGTTACTAAAGGGATATACACATGAGGACATTCGTTTTTATACGCCAACAATTATTTATTAATTAGAACAAATGCATAATAGCTGCGAATTTCTTTGAAGGTGGATATAGAAATTAAAAGGGTAATTGCACAGAACTCTTAATTCTTTATTTTTATTTCAAAATTTCAAAAACTTATAATCAAAATAAAATTAAAACTAAAATTAACGTTTTTATACGGTGAAGTTCATTCTCCTGAAACTGAGTATATTACCGTGTCACCTAACTTTCAATATTTGGTAGGATAACCGTTATTCTTGATTACTTCCTTAAGGCGATTTGGTATAGATGCAACTAATTTTCTTGTATAATTCTCATCAATTTCGGCTCATTTATCTATGATAGCAGTTATTAATTGGGCACGACTTTTTATTTTGTGATTTTATCTTCAAGATGTGGCCACAAATGCTCTATGGGATTGAGATCAGGGCTTTGTGGTGGTGTCTCAATCACTTTGTTACAATTATAAAGCAGCCACGGTCGTACGTTTAATGCTTTATGTTTGAGATTGTTGTCCTGATAAAATTGAAATTTCTCTGCAATCCTCAATTTTATAGCTGATTCTTTTAAATGACGCTTCAATATATCTAAATATACATATTGGTCCATTATCTTATCTATATGGTCTATTGTGTATTGTGCCGTTCCATTATAACCCATTGCTCTCCAAACCATTATGTTTTTACCCCCATGTTTTACTGTTGAACATAAATTTTTAGGTACAAACGCCTCATTTGCTTTACGGTAAATCCTAATTTGTTTTTTATCACTTCTGAAATACAGAATTTGCTTTCATTGACAAATATCACATTTTTCCAAAGATTTACACTCTCATCTTTTAGCAAATTTTAATCTTTTACACGATTGATTTCGCTTATTAAGGGTTTTCGTCTTGCAATTCGGTTTACCATGCCATTTATCTTTAGAAAACGACGGATTGTTACCGGGTGAACCCATTTCCCACTAAATTCAACTAATAGCCTCTGCAATTCCACTGCATTTAACTTCGGATTTTTTTTCACTTCTCTTAAAATGAACTTTCCGTCACTAGCTAATAATTTTCGCGGCGCTTTATTTGTGCTTAAACTCTCAATACGATCTTCTTTGTAATATCTATCACATATGTTTTGTACCGTTGATTTGTGCAAATTTAAAATATTCGCAATTTCATTCAAGGATTTTTTTTTCTCACGATGGTAAATCACCAAATCGCGAATGTTTATTGACGTCTGCTTACCCATTATAATAACTATTGTATTCAATATGTAATATTATAGAAATAATTTTTTTTTTGTACTGAACTATTATTTACGACCAAAGATTAAATAATTAACACTAAACAGACTCAATCTATCTATAGTGAAATGACAATCTATACTAAAATAAATTTCCTTCGACGCGTATAAAAACGAATGTTTCTATAGAATTACATGTTTTTTTTTGTTTCTAACGGTTTTCCACGAATTAATAACAAAAAATATAAAACAAATTACATGGAATGAAATTTCATATAGTTGCTCATCATAATGTGTTACAAAAATAATGTTTCTTCTTTTTTAAACTACATAAAACCGTTATTTGAATGAACATTTGAATCGTATAAAAACGAATGTCCTTATGTAGTTTAAAAACAAGTTAAAAGTCAACCTTTCTTTTTGTGATATTTAAATTTTTTATTATTTTATTTAATTTGGAGACCGGTTTCGGATGTTCATCCTTCCTCAGTTCCTTGACTATTGTTTACAAGGTACATAAATCGTTACATTAATTAATTACGTCAAAAAAAAATTTTCTTTAAAAATAAATAAACGTTATAGTTAGGCTATATTGTGACATTTTGCGTTTTATCTTCATGTTGAGACAGTGTATGTTCTTCTCATTGAAACCATTATTTTTTGCTATTTGAGTAATTAAATTTAATTCATTCTCGTAATTCCTCTCATTCATTGGGATGTTATTAAGCCGATGAAGCATATGGTTATAAGCTGCTATTTTGTGCTGAAATGGGTGATTAGATGAGTTGTGTAGGGTGTGATCTGTTTGTGTGGCTTTACGATATATTGAAAAGTTGTGTTTTTGATAAATGTTGGAAATTGTTAGGTCAAGAAAATTAATTGCTTTATCAGCTTCTATTTCTAAAGTGAATTTAGAAACTGTATTATAACTATATTATATTGTGATATAAGCCGCAGCAACAAATACAGACATGGAATTATACCATCTTTATAGCAATTACTAATGGGAGATTCAGGATTTTAGGAAAAGACAGGATACTAAGATGTTCACCACAAAAGACTGGAACAATCATCAACGCATGCGCTGTTCTGCATAATTTAATGGTGCGTGCCAATGTACCATACGAGGCAGATGTCGATGAAGTAGAATACCACTGATCACAATAGTGAAACGTATCTCCAGAGGGAAATTTCGGTACGAGACCGACTTATCGAGGAATATTTTAATTAAAATAACGCTTTTTGTATTTCAAAATTCATTTATTTTTTCCTTTCATTAGTATATCACATTAAAATTTAAAACGATAATTTATTTGTAATTTTTATTTACTTATGGATTAATGCGATAGTTAATTTGCATTAGATTCTTTAAATCTCTCAAGCTTTCGCTTATCGATACTAATGCATCAGCCTTCTTCTTTGCTACAAGTAATCTTTCCGCTTCTATATTTTTCTGAAATTCAAATATCTCTTTTTTCAAATTAGTTTTGTCCTTTTCTAGTTCCAAATAATGGCCAATTTTATTTTCATTCGCCTTTCTGCGCCATTCATTAAATCTCGTCGTTCCTTGTCTTCGTGACCTTGGTATCGTATTACAATTTTCATTAACAAAAGAAGTAGATGTTTCATCATTTATTTCCGTACAAGACGACTGAATGTGGCTTGCAGGAACAGATGCATTTGACTCAACTACATCTTGGTATGATACTATCTAAACAAATAAATAAATAAAAGATAAAATCAAATAGATAACATCAAATATATAACATCAAAAGATAACATTAAATCCAACTTTTTGGCTGCGGCCGTCGCCATCGACAAATCAATAGATATTATTGATATGTCGCGACGTTCGAAATCATCGAGAGATTTGATTTTCCGCATTCCGTTTATGCCGGATGCCTCAATCTGCCGCTTCTCCTCAGCGGCTTTAGCTATCACATTCCGTCTAAAATTTTCAAAAAATTCCAAAAACGGATATGAAAAATTTATAGAATATAAAATGATACTTGAAGTCCTTCCAATACTGCTTCCATTGCTCTCCACTTTTCAAAGCACCTCCCATTGCATTTAATTTCGTCGACAAGTTTGACCACTTTTGTTGGGTGTTAAAACCGGCATCACATTCGAATCTTTAAGGTTATGATAATTTTATATTAACAAGTATGAAAATTTAAATTAATTAGTTTACCTTTCGTGGGCAAAATTAATTTTATCCTCTAAATGTGATAAAAGAGGTCCTCTTTGTTCCGCACTAACGCGTTGGTCTCGTTGAATAATGACTCCTACAAATTTAAAATGTCTACTTACTTTTCGATAATCATTTTCCAAAAAATATGCTATTTATTTATTAATTTAAATAAAATATTGTTAATTAATGGTTTGGTATCTTGCTCATTATTTAATTTATCTTGCTGAATAATTATAGAATACTATTTAGGTGCGAAAATGTGTAAAATGGTCTTTATCACATTTTCACATATCTTATATGTTACAGAATTAGGCTACTGTTGCAATGTTCATGTAAAATAGAAATAAAATCAAACCATAATGTTATGAAAGAAGAATGAAATGCAATATTATTTAAATGGCTGTTGGCATTAGTGTATGTAAATTAATTTGCCCTCCTTTTGAGAAACGCAAATGCATTTATGAAATTTATTGTGTTTTCCTGAGTATTGGTCCGCAGCCTCTTGATTGATTGATTGATCAGGGTGTATGACCAAGCCTAAGCAAGACTCCCGGATGACGCCCGGCCCTTTACACATAATAAAATCGAAGGAAAGGAAAGGTATGTTAGCAATAAAGAATCAACCTGGCTTCAGACACCTAAGTAGTGGATAGTTAGTAAATTTGTTAGTAATATATTTTTAGTAAATTATTTAGCAAAAGACAATGCAATTTAAAGTTCATCAACTACTCAAATTCCTGTAAATTTGTTTCAGGTTCTTCAAGAATTTCCTAAATTTAAAATATGCATTAATCCTTTATAATAACTATCCTAAAACTAATTAAGACTATGACCGAAACCTATGATAAATATTTTTTTGTACAAATGTTTGACATTTATTTGGAAAATATTCCCCGACATTCACAAATTTTTATTACGCCGCCCGAATCGTGAAATAATTTTTTGAAGTATTTCCCCATCTGTCCCCATGTCATTTCACCATGTTGTTGTTTGATTTTAATGACAAGCAACCCTTTTTTTGATATACGCATCGAAATGGCATTCGTCTAATATTATATATTGTAGCGTAGGGCTGTATTCGTTAGGACATTATATAACAGGAAGATGGTGTAATAATTCTCGCCAAACATTTGGAAAATTTAAAAAGATAGCTAGGTTTTTATACAGGAAGTGGGAAGGTCATGGGTATTCTCAAATCAGAATTGCAACGCAAAATAAACAATATTGGAGGCAACTCTATTTCGAATTAAAATAAAGCGTTAAAGACGTGGTGTATGTTGTGGAATGTACTCATCCACTGTGTTATGAAATATGTATACTCATCCACTGTAACTTATCGATAATCACAAATAAATACTTTAAAATGTCTCTTTCATTTTGTTATGATAAGTCAAATATTCAATGTTACAAAAAGATAAAATAATCAGTCATCGTCACTCTTCCATAACATAAAGATCTACATAATAGATCGTTAATAAAATAAAATTGTATTTTATAAATAATTTATTTAATTATTTAATAAAAATAAAAGTTTAATTAAACTAAAATAAATTTAATTGAAATTGTTTGGAAATTTTGTTTCAATTAAAATTGTGTCGACTAAAACCTCTCAATTACGAGGTTTACCCCATAACAATTTGGTGGCAGCGGTAATGGGATTCTAAAAGTATATTAGAATCATTTTTATACGCATTTCCAACTATTTTGGAAACATTTTGGTGCGTGTTGATGGTTTTGGAAATTTTTTTTTTTTTTAAATTACGGTGTTTGATTTCATCCAACAATGGTTATGGTGTTTCGAGTATTAAAATCATCATAAAATTAACCAGCAATTGTCCGGATTATACAATTTATATAAACTGCAACAAAAGCTAAAATTCTACAAACAGGAGATGAAAAAAAAATCAACATTTTTCCATGCGGATGTACCGGACATTACCATTTGGCAGTTATAACCTTGGTGAACTGTAAGTAAATTCTAGAGTTATCTAAATTAAAAAAAAAAAAAATGTCTTAATTATTTCTATGATTTACTATTTAAGTATTTTTTTTTTCAAAATACCATACATTGAATTTTCATTTAAATTATTTGGAAAAGTAATAATAATAGTTTAAATATAATATTTGATTATTACATATCCTAATTCAAATAACCCTAATATTTTAATTTTAATTAATCGGTTATCATTCAATTTTTTTATTTATTAATTTATTGTGAATATATGAAATTACTGAATTTATTGTTTTGCGGTTAAATCGTAAATTTTGAATGTCGAGAGATTCAATAATCAACTCAAAATATAATCTTCAACCTGTGCCTAAAATAAATTATTTTGTTAAAGCTGATCCATCGAGTAAATTAACAAAAAAAACGCAGATCAGTCTCCTTATCCGTTATAGTTATTGATAGTGAAGATAGCAGTAACGAAAGTGCGTCAGAAAATTGTGGTAAATTAATTAAATATAACAGTGTTCCCAACACTAACAGTGACGTAATGGCAGAAGACTTTAATCCCAATTTAGCTTTAAAAATAATACCTGATTTCAATGGAAATCCGTTAGAGCTACACAAATTCTTATCGTGCTGTGATCCTGTGTTATCCTTTAAAAGCTTCTGAAAAAATAAAATTTATAATTTTACTCAAGTTCAAGTTAAGCGGAAAAGCTTACGAAATAGTCCAATACCAAGATTGGAAAAATTGGAAAGAACTACGAGCCGAATTCAATTCTAGATTTGCAGAAATTCGTGCAGTAGAACAATTACATGTGGAATTATTTAATATTAAACAGCAACGAAACGAAGATGCCCGAACATATGCAGCAAGGATAGAGCAATTGACGACATGCCTCAATGAAGCAAGCATTGTCACAGAAGGTGCAGAAGCAGCAACTTATGTACGATCGTCAAATTCAAAACTGGCTCTAACTGCATTTGTTGAAGGTTTATTAGAACCTATCAGGAGCTACATCAAACCATGCAGATGCTTTACTCTAAAAGAAGCTCTGACAAGAGCCTGCGAAGAAGAAGTTCTGCTAGGTAAACGAATAAATATCACAAATACAAATATACCAATTTCGACCAAACAAATTCGATGTCAAATTTGTTCCAAATTAGGACATTCAGCGGTAAATTGTTTTCGCCTAAATAAACCAACATCGTCATTTACAAATAATCCATCAGCAAACCCGAATTTTTATCAACCTAATCGTTCTAGTTCCTGGAATCAATCTACAAACATTCCAATAAAATCTAATTTTGCTTCTTCATCAGCTAAATCAATAAATGTTGTGTTCTGTAACTACTGTAAGTGTCACGGTCATCATATTTCGCAATGTAGAAAGAAAATCAGAAGTGATCACAATAGATTGCCAAGTGTAAATAATCAATCTCTAATTTTACAGGATCATCCATCGGAAAACTGCCCAAGGTCCGAACCAACTTCACAGAATTTGGTTCCACAAGTAGTTCGGGCCAAAGAATTGATGTAACGGAATCTATAAATATTAATAGTAGTAAACCAAATAGAACAGACATAAATAATCTTCCCAGTTTATCAGAATTATTTATTTCCGAAATTCCAGTGATTGCAAGTCAATTAAGTGGTAGAAAATTTATTACCATTTCATTAAATATTTCCATACCGAAAATTCCAACATTTTTATTAGATACTGGATCCGACATTACTTTAATAAAACATGGTTGTATTGACGGTAATGTTCTGTGTCATCCCAGTAATAAATCACAGCAGAAACTTTACAAACTCTAGGTACATGCAATGCGAAAATTATTCTTCCTAATACAAATACTGTTCACCAAACATTTCATTTAGTCCCTGATGACTTTCCTATTTCATGTGATGGTATTATTGGGAACGATTTCTTAAAAAAATATCAATGCAAGATCGACTTCAACTCCGATACGTTAGAAATTATTTCTGGTACAAAATCCATTCGATTAAATATTCAATCTTTGCCAAAAAATAATCGCATTCCAGCTCGTTCCGAGAAAATTCTAAGATTGCCTAGTAGCAAACCAAATGGATCACAGTCGTTTTGTCAATCTAAAAAAATTTTGTCTGGTGTTTTTGTAGCAAATGGTTTAGTCCTAACTCATGATAACTCAACTTATGTTAGTGTGGTAAACACCAATGATTATCCAATTGAGTTAAATGACGTTGATTTAGATCTTAGTGATATTGAACACTATGATTTACTTAATATCAACTCGTGGGAAAACCCTATGGAATCTTGATTTACGAAACTCGAAAAAGAATTAAATTTGCAATCGTTAAACAATGAAGAAAAATCTTCCATTTTAAAAATTTGCCGTGACTACAATGACTGTTTCTTTCTTGAAGGAGATAGGTTCTCTATTACTCATGCTGTTACCCATAAAATACCCCTAATAGATGGAGCACAGCCCGTTTATACTAAACCATATCGCATACCTCATTCCTTTAAGTTTGAAATAAATTCACAAATTGCTAATATGCTAGAAAATGAAATCATAGTTCCAAGTACCAGTGCGTGGAATTCCCCTATTCTATTAGTTCCTAAGAAGAGTTCTGAAGATTTTCAAATATCTACAAGCAGCGGAAAAACTAATTCAGCTAATAACCAATGGAAGTGGAGACTTGTAGTAGATTTCCGTAAATTAAATGAGCTGTCGATAGGAGATGCTTATCCACTGCCCAATATTGCTGATATTTTAGATCAGTTAGGTAAAGCCAATTATTTCAGTACCTTGGACTTGAGCAATGGATATCATCAGGTCGCCGTTGAGCCTACCGACCAACTGAAAACTGCATTCAGTTCAGAGATGGGCCATTTTGAATCTCGACGTATGCCATTTGGTCTGAAGGGGGCTCCGACTACCTTTCAACGTTTAATGAATACCGTACTCTCCGGTTTAAACGGAATCAAATGCTTCGTTTATTTGGATGACATAGTCATTTATGGTCATGATCTAATAGAACACAATAAACGTCTTATGAATGTATTATGGTGTCTCAAACGTTATAACTTAAAGCTTAATCCATCTAAGTGCAATTTTTTGAGGAAAGAGCTTTACTATTTAGGACACATAATTACACGAAATGGAATAAAGCCCGATCCAAAAAAAGTAAGTGCCATCGAAAATTATCCTAAACCAAGTACCCAAAAACAAATCAAATCCTTTTTAGGGTTAATTGGATATTACAGGCGATTTATAAAGAGTTTCGCAGAAATCGCTCAGCCACTTACTTCACTCTTAAAAAATAATTCAAAATATATATGGGATCCATTTTGCGAGGAATCATTTATTCGGTTAAAAACATTCCTCGTCAACCCTCCGATATTAAGTTATCCAGATTTTTCTAAGGAATTCGTCGTAACCACAGATGCAAGTGATACTGCACTAGGTGCTGTACTATCACAACAACATGATGACTTTGATCATCCCATCGCATTTGCTAGTAGAGTTCTCAATTGCCACGAAGAACATTATTCTACTATTGAGAAGGAATTACTATCAGTTGTCTGGGCTGTAGAACAATTCCGGCCTTACGTGTTTGGAACTAAATTTATCGTTGTAAGTGATCATCATCCTTTAGTCTACCTGAAAAATTTAAAAAATACATCGCGATTAACTAGATGGCGCCTTAGATTAGAGGAATATGATTTTTCAGTTCGATATAAAAAGGGCAAACTTAACAGCAATGCCGATTCACTAAGCCGTATTGAGCTTCCAAACGAATTAAATGTAGTAACCCGTAATCAAACTAAAAAACAAGATAACGAAGTTAAACTTGATTTAGATGGTTCCGTTTCCACAGAAAAAGACCCTAAAGAAAATACAAACAATGACTCTGAAAATATTCCAGAAATAGAGAAACCAACAGCAAATAGTGTAAATCCGAAAATTATCAAGCTAAGTGATGAATCGCAGATAAATAAATTAATTAAGGAATATCACGTTACTCACGAAGAAAAGAACAGTTCACGGCATGACCTTTCAGGTGCCTGTTTTTACGCCATATTGTTACGTAGCCCAATTACGACAATCAACACGTTCTAGTCAGATTACTTCAATCGGATTGTGGGGGGATTCTATCTTTGTCGTAATTCGTGCGATACCACGAACCCATCGTGTTGTCCTATGTAATATACTACAAAACAAGCATTTAAAAAAAATATTATGGGAGATCATAAAAACAAATTAAAAATCAGGATGATCCAAACATTCTAACAAATCATTATGATGGTTATGAAACACGAGAAAATAGAGAAAAACGGTCCCATTTGTATTTTATGTCGTGCAGTTGTCAAACCATAACAGAATTTGTTTAACATCACGGTAGTATGTATATGAAAAATTTATAATAGGCGGAAATAATGTCTTATAATAGGCGGAAATAATGTCTTCATTTTTGCGACCGGATGTTACCTCATGCCATATTATAGCCATCGGTTGTTTAATTTTACTCCACTTTCATATGGGCATAACACTTTCATGTCAGTGGTGTTCAAGGCACTAATCTTTTCGTAAATAACATTCGTTTGAACATTTCCATACGCAGCAGCTGATTACTTTTCAAATCAACAGGCAAACAAATCCAATTTTTATCCCAAATAATAACTTTAAACAGCTTATAAGCTTGTCGGCTTTGAAATGACCGAGTTGTATGGAAATTATAATCCGTACAAATTTCACATGCTGAAGCACAATTTTGGTGTTTTGATTTTATATTTTGTAAATTACACACGTTCCACTCTCCTCTTTCTGCAAGCCGGTAAAACTAATGTATATGTGTCATAACAACATATAATTGTTTGATAAGTTTCGTTACATAAATCGTCAAATCCGAGGGCAAACAAATACCTTATTCTGCGAGAGTTCCCGGCGGTAGTATGAAATGGTCGGATCGAAAGTCTAATATAGTAGTTTTTTAATTATATCTTTGTATGTAACAACACTTTGTATGTTTAATTATGTTTTTGACTGAATTCACACTGAATGCATTTAGAATGGAGTTATTGTTTTTATTATATCCAAGAGTGGTAAAAAAAAAAAAAAAGTTTCACACGCATCTTGTACCTCTTGTTCGTTGTGCAGTAAATATTTTAATGTATATTGCCTTCAGTTAAATTAACTATTTTCCTTGCTATAATGTGCTTAGATGTCAACTTTTTTACAAAATTCCCTGGCTCACACCACGACCTATGTTCGAAATTTTGATACTGCATAGTTTTCTGAAAGATGATGCGTTTTAGTTAGTGAAGATTTCTTCTTTTGTTTTTTAATTGGTTATCCCTTTCGCTTTTTTAAAAACTGAACTATCTGCTTTGCCGTGGGTTACGCCCTTTAATTAAGGATGTATCAATCGCGTTTATATCTAATGATAAACAAATAATAATTGGTAACAAATAAAACATAAAGTATGAAAATATTCAACTAATCTTATCACTTTTCACATTTGCCTCGTTTGGAGAAGATGATTCTTCTATAAAGTTATTCTGAGTTCGAGCCCGGTATTCCTCGTCTGCTAAATATTCAATTTGTCATGAATCATCGGATTCTGTATTACTTGCTGTTGCTGATTCAAGCAAATCATCCATATTCTCAACTTGGGATGTAAAAATAAAATTGTCCTCAGAATAAATAATGGCGTATCAATGTAACTTTTTTTCAATTTGTATCATTATCGGAGTTCTAGAAACTTTATCATATTCATGGTTATTGGTCACTCTTACTACTATATACAACTTGAAACTATAATAACTGCCGCATCGGACTCAATCCATAATAATTATTATTATAATATACGAGCCTGTTATATTATATTTAATCTAATAATATGTCTAATTAATTTTTAATTGCCGTTTTGAAATACAACAATTTATTTCTCTCTTAATTTTTGCCTAAACCACTCAAAATTACAAATCGTACTGAAAATTGAAATTGAAAGATAAAATTAGACGCAAAAATGGAATAAGGGAAATAACTTACATTTATTTGCACATAAATTGTAATTATTTAGTATAATATGTTAATGACAAAGCTGTTGTTTCCTTTACAGTTAAACTGTTTTTGAATAAAAACGATCACAGTTGAGGTGGTTTTGTTTCAAAACATATAGCTTTTTGTTAAGATAAGATGAAAATTCTAATGATTAAGTTAATTTTGCTTAAATCGTCATGTTAATAGTTACAAATAAGTCATTTCCACAGGAACAAAAAAATTGCCTTAAGTGAATTTTCATTTAATGCAACTAAGCAAATTTGATTTAACTAACATATTTGAGGAAATTGTACCTTATTTGTAGTATATCCATTGTTGTGTAATCTCGCATTTCAAAATCTCGCATTACAAAATCTTGCATTTTAAAAAAAACCTTGCGCTCAAAATCTCACATTATAAAATCCCGCATTACAAAATCCCGCATTACAAAATTTCACAATACAAAATCTTGCATATTGTTATATTGCATAGTAAAATATTTAGTTAGTAACATCGTAAATAAATCTCGCAACTTCTCTCCAGCTTATACGATTTTTGAAAAAAAATATATTTAAGTTTTTAATTTTATTCAAAATTTTTTAATAATTCAATTTTAATATGAAAATAATTTAATACATTTAACATGTTAATAAAACTAAAACAAATAAAAGAATAAAATTAGGTAAGCATTAAGTTGTAAGCAATGTTCTTTAAAAATTGTGTTGGAGTGAGTCTATCTTTTTTTTCTTATTACTTTTTTAATTTTATTAATTCTGGGGGGATCGAGCGAACATTCAAAGAGGATAGACGTATTTGTCTTTCCTCTTCAAAATTTAATTTAATTTTATTTTATTTTTATTTTTTATTTATGCGTTAGTGTGAAGTGTTATGTATATACATATGGACATACATTTTAATTCTAATTTAATTCAATTTATTTAAAGTGAAATAATAATTAAAGTGTAATTTTGGAAAATGCAATCCACCGGGATGCATTTATCAGGCAATGTTTTGTATTTATAGCTAAAGAAATCAAAATTCTTGATTTTTTGATTAAGTGCATGATTTTAAATTTTTATGTGGTTATACATACAATTTAATTACTAAAATCTAATAATTGGATTGTATTAAAATTGATTTTAACTTAATTTGATATATTGTACGTAGTTAATTTTCATATCTTATTTTATTTTTACGCATATTTATAAGTGTTGTTGTGTTTTATTTTATGTAGAATCGCAAAACCAACACTAATGTAATACTACAGGCCTGATTCAGTGATGAAGCAGACAGATGCACTCTTACATTTAATAGCTTATAGTTGAAAGTGTTGGTGCGAAAATAGAATAAAATACTCTCATCTAACCAATTCCAATTATCATTATTAACATACCCAATTTTCCCTCCACAATTCATTTGTTTTGTTTTATCTACAATTTGTATGTTTTTCTCACTCATTTATATAATCTGTCGATCACCAGCACTTTGATGTATAAGCGCAAAATAGATTTATAATATTGGTGACAATCAGGTTTGTGGTACATTAATGTTGGTTTTGACAATCGACACAAATATGTTCCTGAATATTGTTATGTAGAAGAGGAATTTAGTATGATTTTTTGTTTATATAATTTGTATTTTGAGTGGATCTATACGTATGCCTATAATTGAATTTTGTTATTCATAAGTGAATTGTCTATAGGTATTATAGATAATACGCGTACGCTTTGTTATGTCCCCTGCTACGCACATGGAAGATAATATAAATTTATATATTTTCTTTGTATCTATTGTCTTGTATGGACATTTTTGTTGGTTTTTTGAAATTATGTATAACTATTGCCACTGAATAAAAGCGGTGTAAATAGCACAAATAATAGTGTCTATACTGGCAGTGGTGATCGCTCGTATTTATGTATTGGTATTCCTTTTATATATAATTTTAGTTTCAATCCTTGTATTCTCTGTATTCTTGAGGCATTGTAACGCTATTTGTATGCATATAATCCTAGTGTTCAATCGGGCAAAAATTAAACGCACTCATTTATCACACAAAAAAACCAACTTTTTTCTTGGTTTTTTGGGTTCCAGCTGTCAATTTTGAATTTTTTTTCTTTATGTTATTTTCGGTACTTAAATTAAATTAAATTTAAGCTTTTTTAAGATATTTATATGGTATTTACACAGTCACCTATTTATTTAAACATAAATAATCATTTATATTTCGAAGTTTTGTCTGAGAACACAAACACAATAAAACTCAAACTAAAATTATTTGTGTCTCCAATATTTGGATAAAAAACAAATAGTTTCAATATCAAAATAATTTATAAAAAAAAATAATTAAAAAATATAACATTTAATTAAAAACCTGACGACAAAACGAGTTTATTGAATTTTACAAAGCGATTTAAAACCAAATGTAACATTTTAAATCAATTTATCATTTTTTATCAATATAGGTTGTTCAATCGGGTTTGACGTACAGTATTACAAAATGAAGTTAGGGTGGGATAAAATATCATGATATTTTTTATCATTTTTGCCCGATTGAACACGACCAATGTAGATACTAATATACGGAATGGGTACGAAGGGCCGAATTTTAAAGGGCCGAATGTCGAAGGGCCGAATGTCGAAGGGCCGAATGGGTCGAAGGGCCGAATGTGTCGAAGGGCCGAATGTCGAAGGGCCGAATGTCGAAGGGCCGAATGTGTCGAAGGGCCGAAAGTGTCAAAGGGCCGAATATCGAAGGGCCGAATAGGTCGAAGGGCCGAATGGGTCGAAGGGCCGAAAGTGTCAAAGGGCCGAATATCGAAGGGCCGAATGGGTCGAAGGGCCGAATGGGTCGAAGGGCCGAATTTTTTTTTTTTTTGTTTTGTTTTTAGAAATATAATTTTTAAAATTTGTTGTTTTAAGGAATATTTGGTAATTTTGTTTTTGTCAAATATAAATTAATTTCTTATGAATTTATGTATTTTATTATATTTGATCTTTGGATATTCTATCGACAAAAATATTGCATTAATTGAGGTTGTTTATATTTTGCATTCCTTTCGGAATTATCAAGTGAAAAAATATTTGTACATAATAGGTATTTTACCAAAACCAAGTCTTATTATATCAATATAAATGGAATATATATGTAGGTATACACATATGTATTACTTTTGTAGTATAACCCGCTCGTATATAATAACAAAAGGCGAAGGTTATTTTTTCTAATATGCGTACCAAATGTAAATAGATTTTAAATAAGAAAACGGAATTTTGTCATAAAAATTCAATTTACTTCTGTTCTTTAAACTGATGATAATATTCATTCTTTTCGAACGATGTTATTTTCTAGACCATTATATAGTTTATTGCTATTGTTTTAGAAAAAAAAAAGTAAGTGGTGGAATTTGTCTTTTGGAACAAAGAATCCTAATTATCGGTCTTCTTTCTTTCAACCTCACTATACGAAAATGCATTATTTTGCTCTACACGATAAATACATAAAAAAAAGGGATGGAAAGATTTTTCAAGTGTGGATCTACAAAAAAGAGTTTTATTGATGTGTCCATGAACATAATCATAAATAAATAATGTTGTATTATGTGTTTTGGTTATTCTATATACCTATTTGCATCATGGACAAATATATCTAGAAAAAGAAAAGACAAGAGAAAGATAACAAAAATATCTAGAAAAAGAAGAAAAGCTCAAGAAGAGAAACTAACTTCCGGAATTATAATTTTAAATAAAATTTGTGTAATTATTACAATTTGTTTTTTATTAATTGAATCTGAACCATCTTGATGTAAGTAGATAAATTCCTACTCATATAAAAAATCAACTTAAAATAAGGGACAAAGGAAAACTGACTTTGGTATGTAAATTTTGCATTACAACATATTGCAATTACAAAAAGTTGCAATTATAAAATATTGCAATATAAAATCTTGCATAACAATTTCCCGTACTATTTTTTCTTTATTCTGAGGAAAATAAATTGAAGAAAAATGACATCGACTAATTTAACATGGAATTGTAGAGACTAACGGCTTCGGTAAATCTCACGGGCACGCGGGAGGTCGCTGCGCTCCCCCCCGCTTAGTCCTCCGAGGGGCTTTAGATTTGAGCTTCGGGGGACGTAGGAGCCGGGATCAGCAAACATGTCGCACTGCGTGCCGCACGTAGGAGCGGATTATATAGAATTAAAGGTTTACCCAAATACATAATGTTGTAATTTATGACTGGATGAATGGAAAACATCAATAAAACTCTTTTCTGTAGATACACCCCTTAAAAATTTTTCCATTGCTTTGTTTGTTATGTGTTCGTCGTGTAGAGAAAAAAAATACATCGTATAGTGAGATTGAAAGAAAGCCGACCGATAATTAGGATTCATTATTTACTATTTTTTTTTTCTAAAACAATAGTAATAAACTATATAATGTTCTCGAAAATAACATCGTTGGTAAATGAAAGAATTTTTATGACATTTTATGACAACATTCCGTTTTCTTATTTAAAATCTATTTACATTTGGTACGCATATTAGAAAAAAATTACCTTCGCCTTTTGTTATTATATACGAGCAAGTTATACTACAAAAGTAATACATATGTGTATACCTACATATATATTCCATTTATATTGAAAAAAAAAGACTTGGTTTTGGTAAAATACATATTATGTACAAATATTTTTTCACTTGATAATACCAAAAGGAACGCAAAATATAAAAAACCTCAATTAATGCAATATTTTTGTCGATAGAATATCCAAAGATTTAATATAATAAAATACATAAACTCATAAAAAATTAATTTATATTTGACAAAAAAAAAATTACCAAATATTTCTTAAAACAACAAATTTTAAAAATTATATTTCTAAAAACAAAACAAAAAAAAAAAACAAAAATTCGGCCCTTCGACCCATTCGGCCCTTCGACCCATTCGGCCCTTCGACCCATTCGGCCCTTCGACATTCGGCCCTTCGACATTCGGCCCTTCGACACATTCGGCCCTTCGACAAATTCGGCCCTTCGACATTCGGCCCTTCGACACATTCGGCCCTTTGAAATTCGGCCCTTCGACATTCGGCCCTTCGACATTCGGCCCTTTGATATCATTCCCTAATATACTATACAAAATAGGATTCTTATACTTCGTATAATCGAATGGGTTTGAGTCGAATTGGAATCCGTCTTATACAATTCATTGAAAATAGTTTATTTATTTATGACTAATAATTTTTTTACAGGGTATTACAAATTGCACCAAATTGATTTTAAATTAATTTAATTTTATATTATAAAATTATAAATTAACTAAATATATAAATAAAATTCTAATTTGAAAATTATGAATTGAGTTGAGTTAAGATTTGGTTTTCAACACATAATGACGTATTCATTTATGTGTGCATAATTTAGTGGCAGGGTAATATGTACGAGAAATGAGATAAAGTTTTATGGATATACTATATTTAGATTTATTTAAGAGTATATTTTGGTATGATTTATTTTTTACAGGTATTATAAACTACATTAAATTATATTTAATTGATTTTTATTAATATTATAAGTTTATAAATTAACTAAGTTAGATAATTAAATACTAATTTTGAAATATTAATTTTAAGTTGAGTTGTGATTTGGTTTGCAACACATAATGACGTATTTATTTATGCATGCCAAATTTGGATTAAACAAATGTGAACAATGTGGAATTAGATTAAGGCAAATTGTGATGCTAAATGTTTTGAACTTAATTGATTAATTAAATTAATGGATTTATTGAAGTCTAGGTTGCAGTTTTCACATACAAACGTCAATTTTACTGATATAGTACACAGATAAAATGAGGTTCCTCCAAAGGTTCCAAAGGTTCCTTCCACTGTTTTATTATTTTACTTACTTTGCATGCTTGATTTTGCAGGGTAATATATCTATAAATGGAGTTGAAGTTTTGTGGAGTAGATAAGTAATAAATTTCGTATATATTGATTTTTGTTTATCTTAATTATGTCAACAAGATTATGTAAGTGTTATAAATACTGGTGAATTCTCGCTCAGCATGCAGAAACTCAAAGTTTCCAACTGTTATGTAGCGTAGAAATTCTATTGTCTGGTGATAACTATTTTATTTTATATCACTAACTAATTTATTTAAGTTAAATTCGATTAATTAAGTAGTAGGGATATGGTATAACGGTGATAATTTAATTTAGGTTCTGGAGATACCTGGGAAATTCTATTTGAGCTTTATTCGTAAGTGCCCGGTTTACATGTAGAGCTTAACTAAATTATTGGTATTCTATCTAGACTTTTTGCGGCGTAACATAATCAATTTTTAAATGAAATTATATAATTTTATAAATAATTAACTTCAACCTTATTATTAATTTCCTTCCTTCCTTTTTTCTAGATCTGTAGGAAATTGCTGATTAGTTTAAGTTTAATTTTATGGTTAAATATATATTTTTAACTTTTATTTTTAAGATGTAGGATAAACACGATGAGAACCATTGGTTTACCGTTGTGCTGTTTTCTATTTGGAATTATTAGTTTTATATTACTATATTAATATTATTAATATTTTTAAAAATTTATTTATTTGTTATATGGGAATTAATTTATAATTTATTTCAGAGAATCTTTTGTGAGAGTCTTGTGCTGATAATTTTTATCAATTTTTATATATATTACTGAATAATCATACTAACTGTCGGTTATACCTGGATGTTTATAACCGGGCTGTTTGTATCACTACTAATTATCCTATGCTATCCTTAGATTTTGCTGTGTGTGAAAGGAACATGGTATTACCCGGCCAGGGTTGGACATGGAGCTGTCACATTTATGTAGTGTCGGAGTGGTTGTACTTTCTTTGTTGTAAAGATTCTTCGATGTCCTCAATGGAAAGCATTCACCTGTATCATAAAGTTGCTGTGACAAATCAATTCCTCTAGAATTATTAGCCTTGAATTGGCAAGTCTCCATATTTATTTTCATAAAATGTTAATTTTTTTTTTTTGTAATGTGTAATATATTCTGTTTTGTCCATTAATATATTTTAATTAATTTAGTTTTAAAATACTTAAAGGAATCTCTTTTTTAATTTACTAATAAATAATCCAATTTTCAGAATAAACATAGTTCTAGAATTAATCATTATTATAGGGATCAAAATTAATCGCGAATTTCAAATTTAAATTTTAGTTTGAATCAACCCTCCAGGATTAACAAGTTGTGAATAAGCTGTAGTTTAGAAATTGTGTTGTCTTGTGCTAACTATTTTTACTATAAAATTACTAATACTAACAATTTACTCTTATCCTTCGGCTGAGAATGGATGTATGGGTGTATGATGTGTGCTCGGGAAAATTGAAGATCTTGTTATAATAATTATTCATTTAAGTAATAAAATTTGTTATTATGATGTTTATTAATTAAATCTAGTTTTCAGAGTTGTCTGGGAATTTGTATGTTAATTTTATTTGTTGATTCTTAATATACTTATAGTACCTAATTGAATTATTGAATTATTAATAAATCTAGGTATTGTGGTGCTATTCACATCACAAATAATTATAATCATTTAAATCATTTCATATAAATTTTATAAAATAATTTTCTGGATCGGTAGGAAATTGATGATTAGTTTTAAGTAAAATTTTATGTTTAAACGGTTTAATGTTTATGTTAATTCTTGTTGCAGTAAGTAATAATTTTTAATTGGATATAAAAGGACCATTAATAAGGAAATAAGCGCTGCTATTTTAAATTTGTATTCATTATTTTATCAGGTAATTAATGAAAGACGGACAAGGATGAAATTACAAAATAATAATTTTTTAAGCCCTGTTTTAGATTTAGGATTTAGGGAGTCCTGAGTATCCGGCCCTGGATTCTAGAGAAATGATCATCTAATAATATAGTTAGATTGTGCTGTCTTGTACTAACCTATTTATTAAATTTTGTACTAATAATTTACTAAGTATCAAATATCAAACTATCAATCTTTCGGTTTTGTTATATGTGTACGGGTGTACGGCATGGGGCCGGGAGTCCGGGAGATCCTGCTATAATCCTTGGTCGTACACTCATAATCAATCATAAAAGTTTAATTTCAACTTTATTTTATTTAATTTTATCTTTATTTTGTTATAATGATGTTTTTTATAATACAGTATAATCCGTTTATACCAAACCATGTATATAACGAACAAACGCTTATAATGATAATATGGTTTTGTCATATAGTTGTGTGCTTTGAATTTGCACGAACATTTATTTTTTCTTATACACTACAAACAAAGAACTACGTTTATAAACTAAAATAAACTAAATTATAAACTAAAATGAACAGCCGGCTATAGTGAACAAAATTATATCCCTTGAGTGTTTGCTATAAGCGAATTCTACTGTAGTTATAATTATAATTTTAGCTTAGTAATTTTAGATTTTCTTAAATATTTTATCATGTAAATTAATGAAAGGCGAACAGGGGAAATTACAACATTAATAATTTTTAATTTAGGTTTAGGGAGTCCTGAGTATCCGGCCCTGGATTCCAGAGAGATGATCATTAAAAAATGTAGTTAGATTGTGTTGTCTTTTGTGCCGTTAATTTACTAACTATCGATCGCATTGGTGTCTGTAACCGGGTCGAGTCTGTCCCAACTAATAATCCTATCCTATCCTTCGGTTTTGTTATGTGTAAACGGGTGTACGGTGTGTGCCCGGGAGTCCGGGAGACTTGCTATAATGCTTGGCCGTACACTCACAATCAATCAATCAATCAATCAATTACTTTTTTAATTTTATTAATTCTATCAATTTGCTTTCTTTTTTTAGGAATCGGTTCACCAGATTTAAGTCTATCTATCCGGAGTTTTGCTAGAACAGCTTCTTTCGATAAATCCTCAGTTATTTTGTAGACACCTGCGTGGCGTTTACCAACCACGACTTTTAAGCGACGGTGCCATGCTTCAACAATATTTTGTGTTCGTGGAAAGCATTCCGAACCAGTTTCTGAATTACTAATCGACCAAAATTCTGGTTTGTATATAGGTCATCGGTTATTTTCTCCGATGTAATTTTTTTTGAACCAAGATCCAATTTTTTTGGCATCTTCGTCATCGAATTCACTACTCAAACTTGTGTAATACGATGAGATTTGATTTGGTGGGACAAAAGCTAGAGCCTTAAGCATCCTAATTTTTATAGAAAAAGATTCCAATATTAAGCTGCCAATCTTCCTTTTTGGATTTTTCGCCATATTATGTGTATGTTGCCAAAATGGAATAAATATCCCTTAAATGTAGTTTCAGGGAAGAAAAATGATGCCGACGAAACAATTGTTTTTTCATAATCGCATATTATCCTTTCAGGTTTTATGTTAATTTCATTTTCAATGCAATTTTTTTTTAAATTGAAGAACAATTGATCATATACTTTTTTTGATTTTTTGCTCATTAAGCAAAATAGTAGTGGAACTATTTCACCATCAATACATCCGTGTATGGAAAACAGTTGCCGCATTATGGATGGCACAATATCGAATGTACCATCCATAATCCAGCAACTGGATTCAGCGATAAGTTTTAACGATGAAATAGTTCCCAATAAAATAACTTTATCGCCATCGAATTCTCCTTCATTTAGAACAAACAGCTCTCCATCAACATACCGAAGATTTGCTGAAATATTAATATCTTCAATACTAACTGGTTCCTTTAGTTTATTACGGCGGGCGCGTTGTATTTTAATTTTGTGTCACTGGAAGTATTTACTATGGATTCACTTGTTATAATCGATGATGGCTGATTTGAATTTCTAGATTGGAATTTTATAGTATAATTCCCTTCAGTTACAACTCTTTCCGATGACGATTTATTTATTTTATTTTATTTAGTTATACTTAAAAATTTATCAAACTTTTGCCATGCTCCATTTTGAGCTTTTGTTCATTCATAATTTTTTTTATTTTTTTGTGGGGGAGGTGAAAATGCATTTACGCACATCGTGCCGGACTCCCGTTTCCGGACTACCGACTAAAAACACTTCCCCATACTTCAATAACTACCCTGGGACCGTTGTTCACATTACTTCAAGCTAGTTAATGTTTCCTATGCTCCATTCGAGCTACCTCCTTGTCTATGAGCCGCTATCAAGGTCAACTTTCTTTCGCCGCAAGATGTTTTCCACGTAGTGTGCCACCCGCTCCCACTCGTGCAACCCCCGGAGCATGATCTCCACGGCAGTCTGCACAGACCATAATGGTTTGTTCATTCATAATAGAGTATACCAAAACTGTATTAATAATGAAATGGCTCATTTATTTTGGTAATCAAGATCGCAACCCACCTGTTCAAATTTACTGAGACCCTTCTCAGTTTATGTTGTATTTGCTATGCAAATATGTGGATATACATTCAATATTGATTTCATTGATAACTCCACAGCTTTTGGCAAATCTTTAGATTCGGACACTCAAATAAATTTCATTTTTTCTGGCTCCTTGTTTTCGACATAATGAGTCGCGTGATTATGCCGTTTTGTATCTTGAACAAATTACTCTTTAATTAATCAAAAAAGCCAAATTAATTAAGAAAGAATATCTTTCAAAAATCAAAAAATACACGTTGAACAATGTTGCGACGGAGGTTTCATAATTTCTTGTTTATTTCCCACAGTGTAAGTTATAGCACGAGCTTTACGCTTATATTTTTTTTGTTCGGCACAAACTCAATTGAACGTTTTCTTGGGTTTTCTACTTAAATGATAACAATATCCATCAATGAATAATTCATCTTAACCTTTGTTGGATTTCACGATGGATATATTCATGATAAATCTGTTATTATTCTCCTATTACAATCAATATGAAATTATATTGTGTAATTTGAATAAAATAAAAGTTATTATATAGGTACATACTTTTTGTCAACTTTTTGATATTTTGATATTTCACATATGAATTAACTGATTTCACATACTACCTTGATCAACAAGCTCTCGGAATAACCACCGTGCGGCGCTCTCATCGTTCCGATTTGAGTTCTATTTTTTTGTTAAGTTGGTCCATCTGTTGTTGATATTCCCTCTAAATCTTAGCGTCATAGCTTGACATTTGCAAAAGTTACGTAGTCAAGAGTACATCTATCTCTGTGTGTGTTGACGATTATTTACAATTTTAGAAATTATTTACAATTTTAGACATGATTTGCGAGGCTGAATCCGATCCCACATTCATCAAAAGATCATTACTGGAGACAAGACGTGGGTTTATGAGTACGACACGCAATCCAGACATCAGGCAAGTGAATGGCGTTCACCAAACAAAAACCACGTCGTTTTCAGTCAAAAAAGAAAGCAATGCTCACGGTTTTCATGGATTACAACGGTGTAGTGCATCATGAATTTTTGCCAGAAGGCCAGACCGTAAGCAAAGAGTATTATTTGGGCGTTATGAGACGTTTGCGTGAAGCAATTCGCCGAAAGAGACCAGAATTGTGGGCAGAAAACTCGTGGATTTTGCACCATGATAAAGCATCGTCGCACAGTGCCATCATTATTCGTAATTTTTTGACGAAAAATGCAACAAATACCATCCAACAGCCACCGAATTTACCTGATTTGACTCCCTGTGACTTCTTTCTGTACAATCGAGTTCAAAAACCATTACGGGGAACGCGTTTCAGCAGCCGAGAGGAAATAATGGAAAAATCGCCAACACACACAGAATAGATGTACTCTTGACTACGTAACTTTTGCAAATGTCAAGCTATGACGCTAAGATTTAGAGGGAATATCAACAACAGATGTACCAACTTAACAAAAAAACAGAACTCAAATCGGAACGATGGGAGCGCCACACGGTGGTTATTCCGAGAACTTGTTGATCAAGGTAGTATGAATTTTTTTCTGAGATTTTTAATTGCGGATGTTGACAGCGTATTTATTTATTTAATGTTTATCAGCCTGCTTAATCTTACATTTCCCATTCAAATTTCCCATACAGAAAATCTCGCATTACAATTTCCCATACGTTTATGTAATCGCGCGCGCGATTACATAAATGTACGGGAAATTGTAATGCGAGATTTTGAAATGCGAGATTTTGTAATGCAGATTTTGTAATGGGAGATTTTGAAATGCAAGATTTTGAAATGCGAGATTCTGAAATGCGAGATTCTGTAATGCGAGATAATGTGGCCAGCCCGAATGAAATTTATATCGTTTAGTCACGTCTTAATTAATTACATTTTCATTAAATTTATTAATTTATAACATAAATAATATTCATTTGATTTTTTCGGCTTTTTGTAGACAAATATATTAATTGTTCACGAGCATGACATTCCCAATGTCTCGACAACTTAGATTTTATTTTCTTTATTCGCAATAAATAACAAAAAAAACTGTATTTTCAAACTAGTAAATATGTTGTGCAATTCGTTCGGCCAGAAATGAAAATTTACAGTCCACTTGCGTACATCAAATATTTTCGATTTGGTAAATCAGATAAATAAAGAAGCCAATCACTCGTAACACATCTACTGAAAAAAGTAGAAATATTACTCTCCCTCTCTCCGTACAAAGGCCAAGAATTATGTAAATGTATTACTCTTCAAAAATGAAAACCCTCCTTGAGTACCAATGTTGGTAGTTTGGTTTCGTACCAGGAATGAAATTGACATAAATTCCAAAGTACTAAAATGTTGAGCAACAGAGGACTAAATTAGGCTTTCAGCCAAACTGCGATTATACGGACTTCTGTTATTCGGAACTTTTATTATCCGGACGAAACAAAAGAAAAAAAAAATCAGAAAAAATAGAAAAAAAACCTTTTTTTTTATTTTGTTTTTGGATTTTACTCTCTCTCATAATTTTTGTATAAAAAACATTATTTCGGAAAGCGAAATTTTTTCATGAGCAGTTGAGGATTGAAATTCTCTGTAACATTGCGTTTTTATAAGAGATCTCGAATGTCTGGAAAATTCGATTATTTGGAAAGTGCTCATTCCTGAAGGTTCCGGATAAAAGAAGTTCGACGTACTTTTAAATTTTTTGATGTGTTTACATATCGTCGGCTCAGAATTATCCTTATCCTTATATGCATTTTGACTTTATTGGAGAAAACGACATTTAGAGTTTAGCTGGAAAGTTAAAGATGTTTTTGAGCACTGTCATTACTAAATTTTGGTTTCCAAATAGATTTGTTAGAAGAAACCCATTCGAAGTACAGTGCTTCAACTCAAAAAGTATTTTAATTATTTAAGTTTCAAATTTTATAGTTTTGTCTGTGTGCAGTTTTAGACCATCCATAAAATTTTGTCTCTATCCTCGATTCTTGCATATAAAACCAAATTCTAAAATCCATTTGTTTAAGCATAATAAAAACATCAGAAATTCATTGCGTAAACAATACAACCCATTACACAGTTAAATTACCTTTTTTTTAACTTTAATTTGAATTAATTAATTAAATTAACTGACGAAATTTAAGACTGTTTTATTTTTAATTATTGATTCTTCACTCTGAACTGAAGGTGAGACATGCCCTCCATAGGATGATGAACGACCATTTAAGATTGTATTCTTATAAAATACCTGATCCACCGGTGGCATGTAGGTAACCATGTTAGACAAATCTTTCAGTTTCCGTGAAGACATTTTTCCGCTGGTTGAAAGAGGCAGGAGTTAACCGGTATCGTTTGACTTTTTTCTGTGATATTTTCGCCGAAATAAAATCACTATCATAACACAGCGATAATTTAGGTAGGGACCCCTTCTCACAAATTATATGTTTAGTCTTTATATATGCTGTATCTGACTGTAGCTTAACTTATAGGCTGCGTTATGATCCTTGTAATCGAAACATTTCGTTTGTATTGCCGTGAGCTTTTATCTTTCCTCTGGTAATTAGAAATATTCTCTTAGCGGCTAAAAGGGAAGATAAAAATTTATTTTTAAAATTTATTTCCAAAACGCTATGCGCAGAGTCAATATCTTGTATACTGCTGCGGGAGTTACGTAATACGACTCCACCATTAATCCCGATTCTGCAGAAACCAACAGCAACAAAGCAAGCAACATAAAATACAACATTATGTTTTCACAACGTACAATACAGCATACCAAATATTGCTGATTGTTCAAAACTTAACATAAAAACATTATGCGATCGGTCTTCAACCCATCGCAATACTTAATAGCATATAGTTTTATATTCTTATCAAAAACATATTATATTATATACACATAATAACTTACCATAATTTAATATTATATTGATCTCAAATAATCCTATAAACAAATATCATGCGATCGGTCTTCAACCAATCGTAATTAAGAATATTATTAAAGATAAACATCAATAGAAAATGATATAAGACAATACACTCTGTATTGAGAATTAGAATAGTGTTAACTCTGTAAACTTAAACATCCACGATCGCCTTTGAAATAAAAATAAATTGTGATATGAATCAAGTTGTGTTTTTTATTTTTTTAAAATCGAACCCAAGTCTCATAACTCGGGCAGCTTCCGAAAATTTCTTTTCAATCCAGTTCTGGGCGTGAGCTTGTATTTAAAAATAGCTGTAGATCAAAGGACATAATACAATTCCTGTTTTGCAGCACGCAGCTGTAGACTAAACAAATGATAGTTTGTACTTCCGGATGAGAATTAATATATTTTTCCAATATTTTTATAGCACATTTGCAATATGAGTATCTTCGCGGCCACAAATAGATGCATACCGAAAAATGTGAAAGTTATTTGAGTATTGGTCCGCAGCCTGTAACAACGAAATATTTTCTATGTT
Organism: Tipula vernalis; assembly: GCA_958295665.1. NCBI lineage: Eukaryota > Metazoa > Arthropoda > Insecta > Diptera > Tipulidae > Tipula > Tipula vernalis. The sequence continues at coordinate 218,225,907 of OY282559.1, read as the reverse complement.
TGTTATTGTAGATCAATATATAGATAATGATGATGACCAAAGCTATTTTGCAAATTTATTTTAATCAATACAATTGGTTACAATAATTATCCAATAAATAACTGAAGTGCCCTTATACGAAAGCCATACGTGAATCAATAGCTTTTTCTCAGACGTTCTCAGATTCCACGTTCAATGATTAAATTAAGAATATTAGCTCAAAAGTTATTTATTTGAGTAATAAAAATGCCGTTATATTTTATAATTCTTTATTATAATTCGTGGGATTTTAAGCCTAAATTCACAGTTGTCTCACTAGATGTTTCCAAGTTTTTCAATCTTTCATTTATTGATAGGATTTGAACACAACATATAGTATATCAAACAGAATCATGACATGGCAATTATCGATCATACGATGCGAAAATAACGTTTTCATATTATCTGGCGGATGTTTTTTAAACAGAAAAAATAATTTGTTTCGTCTAGTAATAACGAAAAACGAATACTTATTAAATTATACTTTAAAAGCGATATAACAGCATCGCATCCAACATTAATTTCACCACCTGCCATCATTATTAATTCATTATCAACACTGAATGGCTGTGATTTGTGTTCAATGATTGGAAATTATAATTTTTGAAATGAAAAATATAAAATAAAAAAAAATTCAAAACGTTAAAATTAAATTTTTTCCTTCTTTTCATTTTATTTAATTTTCATTTTTGTTGTTGTTACTTGAAAATAATTCAAATCAAGTGAAAATAATAAAAAATTTCTCGTATTTTATTTTTATTTTTCTATTCGTCGTCGTCTTCTCCGTTATGTAATGTATAATAATCAGAAGACAGATTAAAATTGTTATTTCAAGTGGCAAAATATTTCTTATTTCTGATTTTAAAATTCAAGACGAATGTCTCAATTTCAGTTTTTTTTTTATGTAGTGTGTGCTATTGTTTGGGTGTCTCTGTATATGTATTAACGATATGATTTACTTATTCATCTTGAAATAATCTTCCGAGAATAATATACAAAAAATAAGAAATCCGGTAAATTTATGGTTATTTCTTATTTTATATCTCATACATATAAATACATATTTATATATGAGTTAATATAGATATGATTTAATAATTTATGATTTAATTTAAAACCATTTATGTTTTTAAATTAAAATATTTGAAACTTATGTTTTCTTTAGTTGAAATCATCGAGAAAAACTGTTTAGTTTTTTATTTAAGTTGTTGATATTTATTAAAGTATTTTCAAGACTACATGCCATACACTTCTTTGAGCAAAATTAAAAATAAATCACTCGATAAATGGTAGCAGACTTCAAATCAACGAGAATAACATTAATAAAGTAGAGAAACTACTTCAATGCTATAAAACTATAAAAAAATATATAAAAAACTAAATCCAATCAAGAAAGCAAAAAAAAAAAATCTCCATCTTATAAATTACCAAATTAACTATTTTGCTTTTTCCAGAACCCAAATTAAAAAGCAAACTGAAACAAAAAAAAAAATAAAAGAAAGCTACTAAAAACAATAAAATGTCCCATTGCAGAAAATAAAAATAAGGAAAATACGAAAAACTTTAAGAAAAGTATAGAAAAAATTTAACAGAATGTTAACTCGAGCAAAACCAATTTTCCACTCTGTTTCATTCGATTTAAAAAGAAAATTATGAAAATATAAATAAGAAAATTTATGTTGTTATTTATGACGAAAAATTATTTCCAGTGTTTCGGTGTTGTTGTTATTGTTTTGAATTCATAAATTATATTTTCATATTTCATTGATTTTTAAATAATCATTGATTGAATTGAAATGATGATGATTGTAATAAATAGCTACGATCACAAGAAAAAAAACCGAATTGGAATTTGTTTCGTCTGGCATATAATTAAGTAAGCGTCGACTAAATTTTCCGTACACATTATCAATGTAGTTTGCCCATGACTGAAATCTAGAAGCTTTGATTAAATTCAGCGAATGTCTAACTAATAGAATTATTTTGAAAAAGGTGATTATAAACTTATCAAAAATTTTCGTAAATTCAGGTGTAATATCAAAATTTCGTTTTCTTTCCAAATAAAACCTAATTTTAAACAACAAGGCATAAAACATTTTAAATGTTTGGGTTTCTTTTATAATGTAAGCCTATTATATTATAGCTATTTATGAATGTATCGACGATTTATAGTAAAATGTGATTTACAAAAAAAAGCGGATCATGATTTTTCGGCTCTAATTTTCGGGTTTCAGTTGACTTTTTAAGTAGATGTTAAATTTTTTCTCTTGTCTTCATAGATTTTAAATGTTGCGTTTCAGCTTTTTAACGGACGTCGAATACCGTTGAATATAAAATCGACTATTAGCGATTCAGCTTAAAAATTTGTATAGCTAAGAACTTCGAGTTATGAGCTATTTAACATTGAGTCTACCGGGGTTAGCGTTAACCACTGAGCCTATTGTTCTCGTTTGGCCAATTGGTAGTACCCTAAAGGAAGATAAATTATATGCTAAGTTAATGATTTGTCTGGTATAATTGAATTTGATACATTCACCAGCAGAGAAAAGGGTCACCACCAAAAAAAAGCATTGTTTTAATGTGAATACCTCTTGAACCGCACTAGTTGGAATCATGAAACAAAAACCAAATTCTAGGCATTCAAAACGATTTTTGAAAATGTGGGTAAGAGTTATGCAGTGTTTTTCAAATTTTCAGACAAAAACTAAACAATGAAAAATTTCAAACAACAACCGCAACAACAAAATCATAATTAACCAAAAAAAAATGTTTATTAGTATGTATTTCCTCCTCCCACCCCGGGCCCCCAAGCTTAAATAAGCGGTGTAATATTCCGTTCTTTACTTTTAAAAATCTATCGCTATGTGAGATATTTTCCCATTCCTCTAAGAGCACGGTTCAAAGTTGTTTCATCGTATTCGGGCTAAAATATGAGACCGAATTCTTCCACCAAGAATGTCTCATACATCCATAGGATTCAAATCGGGCCTCCTTTCCGATCATATCATATTCGAAATATTTACATCTGCCAAGTATTCATTCAAGACTCTGGCAACATGACGTCTTGCATTATCGTGCATAACCACGAAATTATCGCCTATAAATGGTGCGTACAAACAACATATTCTTCTAATATTTCTTTAATATAGAGAAAGGCCATTGTAGATCTGGTTGGAACGAGGTAAAGCTCGGTGCGTGCATCAGGAGACCGTAAGCCAAATCTTGATTAATCGGTGAATAAGACTTGTCTACAATTAATCCTGACCCTAGCCGAACAATCCTATGTTGTGACAGAAGTTTTGTATCCGTGGCTGGTCTTCATTTATACTACATTTATATTACGTATGTGTTTTTAATTCATTACAGGTCTCAACAGCGGTTGCGTGGCGATTTCTGAGAGTGGATGAAGCTACAAAACGGTAATATCGAAAATTTGTTACTCTTTGTCTGCCCGTACCTTTGTCTTGGTATACAACTCTGTCTCGAAAAATCCCGACGAAACACATCGTACGGCACTAAGGGAAAATCCGGAACTTATTGGCGATGCAGCGTTGGTTTTCCCATCTTCCAACAATGCCACGATTGCCGCTACGCTTTCTGACCTTAGCGACATAATAAAAATCTAACACACTGATACTGGAAAATGATAACTCGACAAAAAATCGATTTCACAAAGTTTTGATTATTAATTTGCCGATATATTTAAATTTTCCATGACTTTCTTCATTTTCTAAGATTGCTCTGAATGACCTAGAATTGGGATTTCGTTTCATGTTTCCAGCCAGTGCGGTTCCGGAGTTATTCACATTAAAAAATTTAGTCATAAGCCACGTTGTGGGATTTGTAAAAAAAAACTCAGCTATATGATTAGACAAAGTATGCTATGGTAATATTTTCTAAGATTGTTTTGAATGATTTTGAATGTGGTTTTTGTTTCATGTTTCCAGTTAGTGGGGTTCAAAACTAATTTACATCAAAATAAATAAATAATTTTTTTTTGAGTTTTAAGCTCGCTCGGTAGGAAATAATTATGCCATTAATATGTTTCCATTAAGATGAATTGAACCGAGCAAACGGCGCAGTGGTTAAAGCTGCGCCGTTTGGATCGGGAGGTACCGGGTTCGAATCCCGATAGGGGCGGGATGCAAAAGGGATTTTTCATCATCTGATTACGATCTGTGATGCCGATGAACACAACTATGACCCCCTGTGGAGAGTGCAGCATCCGTGGGCCGACCCACCTTTCATATCAGCACTATAGGTTGGCATGAAGCAATGTAATGTGCAGGTGGTTTATGCAAAGCGGGTCTTTAGCTACAGCCATACGTCCTCGATTTGGCTACTACTGCGTAAAAGTAGGACGGTAAAATTAATTGCGAAGGAGTTGGGGTGCCTTGAGCCCCAGAAAAGATTGCATAGATACAAAAAAAAAAAAGATGAATTGAAAAATTATGTAACCGTTTTTTTTTTGTTTAGTGCTGGACCTAATTGCTGGATAAATCTTTAGTCTGTTCAATAGTGTTGGTAAATACATGTAACACCGATTTGTTGTTTAATTTCAGTGAACCTTATTGAAGCGGTACGAAGCTATCCGAATGTGTGGGATTTACATAATAAAAATTATAAGGATACAAATATCAGGCAACGATCTTGGGAGGAAATCGCTGCTTCCATAAGCAAGTTAATTTTGGTTTTAAGAGGGACAATTAATATATTTCAATATATTTAATTTTTTTTTATAGATTTGTGGGCACAGATATTCCGGAGTTAAAAAAGTGGGAGTCTATGAAAAGGGTCCTACACTTCTACAACGGATCAAAAAAAAACGAGAAGCGGGCAAACCACAACGAAGTATTATAAATTTGCCAAATACTTGTCGTACTTAGACGAGACATTTGAGCCTAAAGCGTAAGTAAAATCTCGTAAAAATTGAAATCTAAAATATTGTTTATGCATTTTATGTTTATTTCAGAACATCTTCTTTACCCAACCAAAGCTTAGACAACGCGAGTTTTGGATCCAGTCCCGTACCACCTCTAAAACGTTAGTATTGCTCCTACATTTATATTTCAAATCCCTTAGTCTAATAGGTATAACAATTATATTTATATTTTTAGGAAAAGACACTACCGCTGAAATGGCGAAGGAACGCTTGCAACTAAAGAAGAAAGCTATGGATCTTCTGGAGAAAAGAACACAGCCAAGGCAATATTCGATGGCAGCTCCACCAGTACTAGAAAAGCCCATTGTTGCGTTTTTATTATACGCATCGTTAGAGCTTAACACGTTCACCACTCAACGTCACATATATGTGACATGCTACTTTAAAAAAAAACTCATGTCATAAATATGTGACGCAAAATGCTACAACTTTGAATTGCTATATCTTTTTTGTGATTTTTTTTACAAGGTTTTGCTTTGCGCTGTAGTTTACAGGTGTGTGTGTCACGTATTCGTGTCGAGTGATTTATATGTATGAGTTTCTGTTATTGCGATATTTTCATTTTTGTGGGACTCCCCGAAATGATTTTGAATAAAAGTAAACCGATATATTTTCGGTTTTTGTTTCAAACAAGTCACCAAGCCAAAAATTGTTGCGGACTATAATGCATACATGTCAGGCATCGACAGCGGTGATCAAATGATCTCATACTATGGTTGTCCAAGACGTTCCAACCGCTGATACATGAAAGTTTTTTTCCACTTGCTGGATATTTGCATTTGGAACTCGTGTTGAATTTACAACAAAATCAATTTAGACCGAAATTTGTCTTTGTTGGAGTTCCGAAAAAAAATTATCTAGTCTTATTTAGGATAACATCCATCTCAGCAGAGGTTGCAGCGTAATTCCAATTCAATTAACGTTTAAGAACTTGGCACACTAAATAAATTTTCGAAAATTGCTTCTTTTATTGTTGAATGAAATATAAATATGGCTATTTAAATGTTTGACTTTATTTGAATCATAATTTACAATTTATATATAATATGTCCATTGTAGTATTCCAAGGACCTGTATCACACATATGAGTCGCATATACTGTACAAACTGTAGACTTAGGCCGCGTAAACATGACAAAACACTATTCATAGACTCATGTCACACAAATGTGTCGCACACATTGTACAAACTTAAGACTCATGTCGCATATACGTGACGTATATCGGCATTCAAAAACTCATGTCGCATATATGTGACGCATTGTTGCCCAAGAAACTCATGTCACATATAAGTGACTTGTTATTGCTTATATGGTAGTTTTTTCTGAATATCAAAAAAATGGTTGAGTGGCGAACGTGTTAAAGCTCTGGGCCCGGAATTTGTTACGGAAGGAAAGGACATTTTTTTGGCGATTTTACAAAGTTTACAAAAAAACAATTCAATAAAATTTTAATTAATTAAAATAATTTTTTATTTCTTTTATTTGTACAGAGGAAAAGCACATATGGAAGCATTGAAACCGCAAAATGATTGAATGGAATTGCTTCCATTAAGCATAAAAACCTCTAATTATTTCCAAAAACAATTCATTTTTAAGCTCTTGGATTTTGACCCCCGAAAAGAAAAAAAAACAAAAAAATTAAACAAAGATACAAACCGAACGCCAAAGCCTCCACTAGTTATTTCCAAATTCATCATTCCTTTTTGGTTTACATATATCATCATTGATATGTAAATTACGCATTTATTCTGTTTTGAAATAAAAATGCTAAATTAAAATTAAGTAATTTCAAACTGCTAAATATTACAGACTAAATTCTGTGCATTTGCCAAGGCACAACTCCATCACTTAAAATAATTTGTAAGTGTATCTCGGACTTCCTTAGCTTGTTTCGTTGAATTGAAAGATTTCGTTTTCATGCTCCGTATGTTGTCTGTCTTTTCGTTTCGCCAAGATCCAGTACTGACGGTTCCATTGCCGTTTTTCGTATCAACCAAATCTAATGGAATATATGGGGTTGGAGTGCTTTGCTACCTCAACCAGTTATGAAGACACACACAAGCGCCAACTATTTTTTCCAGAGATCAAATTTAAATACTATACAGAATGTATTAACAATCCTTACATTCAAAAATGAACGAATATTCGTATAACGAAATTGAAAAAACACAAAATACAAAAAATTTTGTATTATGAATATACATATTCGCAACGTGACGAATTTGGAATTTCATTATACTGAATGTTCTTATTTGAGCTTCGTGTTTTTATTTTTTTTTTAAATACAGTATTTCATTTTTTCTATTCTTGTATTTCATTTTGCATTATACATGTATTATGAACAAAGACCAAAATTTAAATACTTTACAGAATGAATTAACAATTTACATATTCAAAAATTTTTGTATTATGATTTTACTTATTCGCCACGTGATGAATTTGGGATTTTTCGATTCATGAATTTCAAAATCGTAAATACAATATTTCAAAGAACGAATATTCAGTATAATAAACGTATGAAGAATGCAATTGAGCTAAAATAAAAGTACGAACTCCATCGTTATCTTAGTTATTTATATTTTATATTTTTATAATATTTAGGTGCGTAAGTATACCTTTTGGGGTAAGGTTTGTTAAATGGCCAAAAATATAATTAAATGACTCAGTTCATTTACCTTCGCTCCCAAAACCATCGAATGTACAATATTAATTTGTTTTTACTGCCAAAACTTTAAATATGGCCGAGTATGATTAAACTGGTCTATTTCTCAACCGACTATTATGAAATTTGACACGTGCGTTGGAAATGGTATTCTTTAATGATTTTTACATGAAGTGATGATGGCCAATTAGGACGGAGCTTATCTATTTATCAACGGATTTCAGTGGAATTTGGCATATGCGATAGAAATGGGATGCTAAAATGATTTTTAGATGAAGTTCTGGAATATGGCAAAATATGATGGAACTTGCCTATTCCGTAACCGATTATGTTGAAATGCGACATGTGCGTTGGAAATGGGATTCTAAAATGATTTTAGATGAAGTTTTGGAATATTATCAAATATGATGGAACTTCCCTATTCCTGAACCGATTATGATGAAACGCTACATGTGCTTTGAAAATGGGATTCTAAAATGATTTTAGATGAAGTTCTGGAATATGGCGAACTATAATGGAACTTGCCTATTCCTTAACCGATTATGATGAATTGCGACGTGTGCGTTGGAAATGGGATTCTAAAATGATTTTTAGATGAAGTTCTGGAATACGGCCAAATATGATGTAACTTGCCTATTCCTTAACCGATTACGATGAAATTTGACATGTGCATTGAAAATGTTATTCTTAAATTATTTCTAGATGAAGTTCTGAAATATGGTCAGGTATGAACTTACATTTTTACCAAGCGGTTATGATGAAATTTGACATGTGCTTTGAAAATGGGATTCTAAAATGATTTTAGATGAAGTTCTGGAATATGGCCAAATATGATGGAACTTGCCTATTCCTTAACCGATTATGATGAAATGCGACATGTACGTTGGAAATGGGATTCTAAAATGATTTTAGATGAAGTTCTGGAATATCGCCAAATATGATGGAACTTCCCTATTCCTGAACCGATTATGATGAAATGTTACATGTGCTTTGAAAATGGGATTCTAAATTGATTTTAGATGAAGTTCTGGAATATTGCGGACTATGATGGAACTTGCCTATTCCTTAACCGATTATGATGAAATGCTACATGTGCTTTGAAAATGGGATTCTAAAATGAGTTTAGATTAAGTTCTGAAATATGGTCAGGTATGAACTTACATTTTTATCAAACGATTATGATGAAATTCGATTTTTACGCTGGAAGTGGGATTCTATGATTATATTATCTTTAGTTGAAATTCTGGAATATGGCCAATTATGATGGAACTTATCTATTTCTCAACGGATTTCAGTGGAATTTGGCATATGCGATAGAAATGGGATTCTAAAATGATTTTTAGATGAAGTTCTGGAATATGGCAAAATATGATGGAACTTGCCTATTACGTAACCGATTATGATCAAATGCGACCTGTGCTTTGAAAATGGGATTCTAAAATAATTTTTAGTTCTGGAATATGGACAAATCTGATTTAACTTGCCTATTCTTAAACCGATTATCGTGAAATTCGACATGTTGGTTGGAAATGGGGTTAAAAAATCATTTTCAGATGAAGTTCTGGAATATGGCCAAATAGGATTTGACATGGATATTTCTCATTCGGTTCTAGTGAAATTTGACATCCGCCATGGAAATGGAATTCTAAAATGATTTTTGTATGAAGCTCTGGAATATTGTGGAAACGGTATTCTTAAATGATTTTAAGATGAAATTCTGGAATATGGTCAATTGAGATATAACTTAGCTAACTTAGCTACATTTAACCTATATTGATGAATTTGAACGTTTCCGAACACAAGGAAATGTCCTCCAAAAATTTATTTTGGATGAGGTTCTGAGAAATAGGTCAAATGACTTTTATAATGTTGTCCATTGAGGTTTCAGTGAATGATGCAGCCGTTAAGGTTTCTTTGAGGCAGCCTAAGCGTACTATTTCAATTGCTAAACGATCGATATTATCAGCATTATAACATTGAAGTAAAGTTAGGAACTTTTTCGCCAATCTTTCGTGTAAACTTACGGTTATGTTTTCTGAGTATTGGCTGTCCGAGTGTATATTTTGCAATGTTTAATATCATATTCTGTTGGAGCACACGCGCAGCAGAATTGGAACTACTAACGATAGTGTAGAGCCTCGGATTAAAAATATCTCTTTAGAATCTCATTTCAATCGCAAATCTCGAATTTCATCAATATTCAAGTTCCACCCTAATTAGCTATATTCCAGAACTTTACATAAAAATCTTTTTAGAATCCCATTTCCATCGAAAATGTGAAATTCTACTAAATTCCGTTAAGATCTATAAGAAATAGACAAGTTCCATCATAATTGGCCATATTCCAGAATTTCATCTAAAGATAATCATAGAATCCCACTTCCAGCGTAAAAATCGAATTTCATCATAACCGCTTGATAAAAATGTAAGTTCATACCTGACCATATTTCAGAACTTCATCTAGAAATAATTTAAAAATACCATTTTCAATGCACATGTCAAATTTCATCGCAATCGGTTAAGGAATAGGCAAGATAAATCATATTTGGCCATATTCCAGAACTTCATCTAAAAATCATTTTAGAATCCCATTTACAAAGCACATGTAGCATTTCATCATAATCGGTTACGGAATAGGCAAGTTCCATCATAGTTCGCCATATTCCAGAACTTCATCTAAAAATCATTTTAGCATCCCATTTCTATCGCATATGCCAAATTCCACTGAAATCCGTTGAGAAATAGATAAGTTCCTTCCTAACTGGCCATCATCACTTCATGTAAAAATCATTAAAGAATACCATTTCCAACGCACGTGTCAAATTTCATCATAGTCGGTTGAGAAATAGACCAGTTTCATCATACTCGGCCATATTTAAAGTTTTGGCAGTAAAACAAATTAATATTGTACATTCGATGGTTTTGGGAGCGAAGCTAAATGAACTGAGTCATTTAATTATATTTTTGGCCATTTAACAAACCTTACCCCAAAAGGTGTACTTACGCACTTAAATATTATAAAAATATAAAATATAAATAACTAAGATAACGATGGAGTTCGTACTTTTATTTTAGCTTCATTGCATTCTTCATACGTTTATTATACTGAATATTCGTTCTTTGAAAACTGTATTTACGATTTTGAAATTCATGAATCGAAAAATCCCAAATTCATCACGTGGCGAATAAGTAAAATCACAATACAAAAATTATTGAATATGTAAATTGTTAATTCATTCTGTAAGGTATTTAAATTTTGGTCTTTGTTCATAATACATGTATAATGCAAAATGAAATACAAGAATAGAAAAAACGAAATACTGTATTTAAACAAAAATAAAAACACGAAGCTCAAATAAGAACATTCAGTATAATGAAATTCAAAAATTATTCCTGAGTATTTGTGATGTTTTTATAAAAAGTAGTATACAATACGCAAAGTTTTAAAGAGAAAAAAAAACGAAAATACATTCACGAAGTTGCAGCGGAATGTACATTTTTTATCTCTGATTTTTTCTGTTGTATCATCTATAAAATTCAAAATAATAAAAAAATTGTAATAAACCGCTACATGATGAGTACTTACATTTGAAATTATTGGCTGTCTAAATATTCGCCATTTTGACACCAATATTCTACCAATATTGACAATCTATGATTGAAAATTTTCTGGGCAATTGTGAGCTTATATTTTGAGTATAGTTTCAAAATGTTCTCGTGCAGACCAAATGTATCATCCGCAACGAATACATATGTGATATTTTTCAATTTAGTTGGTAAGTCAGAGGGGTGTGGTATCCTAAATGAAATTGTAGAAATAATTTGATTTACCTATAGGTAAAATTAATTATTTGTACTTACGGTAAAAAATTCGAAAAAAATTTTTTTCCAAACTTGCTGTTTCTAAATATGTCCCCGGCGCTCTGTCTTCCAGCGGCCCCAATATCACACATCAAAAAATTATAATTGTGAACGCATATAGACGTTACCACAATTGAGCGGAATTTCTTGTAATTGAAAAACGTTGAACCACCATACGGCGGAGCCTATTAATAAATCAAAATTTACCTAGCTGAATATTAGAATCGAAGCACGTTATATAAATACCTGTATTGCAACGTGTTTCCCATCTATAGCACCGAAACAGTGTGGGAAATTCCAACGTTCACTAAATCCATTTGCAACTTCTAAAAAATTTGCCTCGTTAAGTTTTGTAAACACTTTGGATTTAAATGCGTTTATTATAGCGCGCGTCGTTTCCCGACTTATAAAATGCACGCTAGCTGGAGAATATTTATAGGCGGTTGATAGGCTTTTTTGTGATTCATCAGTTTCCAAATATCTAAAAATAGGTACATATAATATATGTATATAAACTAATTAAATTGCAATATGTGCTTATTCTCACCTAAGCGTAGCCAATCTGGCGCTCGGCTTAATGCTTTTTGGAACCAAATTTTGTTTTGTAATCGCCGGTCCAACTAGATGCAAAAGTTCGTCAAACTGAGAAGGCGACATTCTCATATAATTAAAAAATAGCTCCGGGTCCGTTAATTTTAAAGATAAAAATACATTTTGGAATGCTCCAGATTGGTCCCTTTCCAGAAAGTATGGCCGGCCTCACCCAACATTTTTTTTTTTTTGGGGTATTTCATCTTCACTATCACTGTCGCAGATTAGTTTTAATAGTATTTTATCTTCATCCCATTAATTGGTTAGTGTCTAGATCTTCCATATTTGTTTTATTTTGATCCGTTTTCCCAATATACCACGGGGCATTTACAATGTTCCGCAGTACTTTGTTTTGGAATGTCTGTATCATCTTGACATTCGTTTTCTTGGTACAACCCCTGCTTTATACCGTAGATCCAAACTTGTTTCAAAATTTTCCGGTACAGAAGGAATTTATTATGTATGGATAGTTCAGGGTGTCTTCCTATGACCCGCTGAGGGGGAGACTACGGACGCGAATGTACCCGCCACCCCTCAAAAGGCCAGCTTCCCGGGAGATAGGGCTCTTACTCAAATTATAGGAGGTACCTTCAACCCTCCTTCTGATGCCGTATGGGAAGATGGCGCCACGGACCCACCTGAGAGAATTCCCATTCCTCGAGCGTGACTCCCTTTCATATCGTCCAGCCTGCACTGCCACCTGCTACTGGATGAAACGAGCTGGACGCAGAGTCACCTCAGCAGCATCGCCGACGTACCGCCTTGATATGTATGGCCCGAAGCGGGAACATAACAAACAGATTTCGTTAAAACATGCCACACCATCTATACAGAGACATATTAATAATTGAAATCAACACCAAATGGAAACTAAAGGGGATGCAAATCGAATTACGCCTCCAATTAGGTTACTCGATAATTCTTTCATGCTCTGACCGGAACTGCGGAAGCAAATCAATCAAGGATCAAAAACTACATACATATAAACAAAATAGGAAACAAAAATTTTGTATCATAGCTTCATTGAAATCCCTTTGGATTTTTTTACAAATCGTTAAAAAGAAATTGTTTTAGAAACGGTACAAAACTATTGCGTTTGTACGGTGAATCAAAAACTCCAAATTGCATGTAAGTCAATAGAAGTTTTACAGGATTCTTTGATTTGCAGCAATTGTTTCCTATTTTTTTATTTGCAGTTTTCGATCCGCGATTGATTTGCTCCCGCGGATTCTATAATCGACATGATTATCAACAACACTACATTTAAATGATTCGGGTTTTTATTATTTTTTGTGACTTGGAGTATTTTACCCGTCGGATATAACCGAATTGACTTTCACTATAAGGTTTCTTTTCTAGCTCTATACACAATTTTTCTAACACCACTCCTTAATATGCACGAACTTATACGTTGTTATTTTTTCTTTTTTTTTTCTTTCACAGGTGAAAACGCGACTTCAACAACACCCACGAACTAACTGCCTTTTTTTCCAACGTGCTTATACTTAAAACAAAATTTATTTCTAGAGGGTTCCTAACTTTCCACGTAATTTTTAACTTGCTATTCTATCTGAGTAGCTGTTTGTATTTCTATCAATTCTTGGATTCGGTTATTCGATTTCTGTGTTAGCCGAAAATTCGTTCGAGTCAGGAACGACCGGTCTACTGGCTGTGTTGTTACAAGATCTGTCAATTGGATTGACATTTTCATCAGCGGTTTGTTTACTGCTTCTAGCCTATAAGTCTCTTAAGTACTTTCTTTGCTTTCCATAAACATTATTCAGAGTCTTTTTGGCCAGTGAGTGAAAACAAATATGTACATATTGTTCAACTATTGTGATGAGAAGTTTCAGTTTTTGCTATATTTCGATTTATTTGTCAAGACTTTCGTGCTTTTCGTTTCTTTGCCCCGTGTTTTTCTCTTACTACAACTGGAAAATTTTTACTACTAATGCTATTTACATAACTGACTGAAGTACTTTGCCACGTAGCTTTTTGAATATTTTCTTTTAGTCTTTCTACCTCCTCTTCGACGTGTGTGGTGTTTCTTATTGGTACTTGAAGATCGATGTTTTACTCAAACAATTCACGAAAAAGGTTCCAATTAGTATTAGTATTAGAGAGTCTTGCATAGACTTTTTTAAAATTATTGTTTCACTGACTGTCATAATAACTGGAGAGTGTTCCGAAGTAAGCTCTTCATTATTTTCCATGCGAATGTATTTTGTAACGGTGAGATAAAATAGCAAATTTAATTAAAATAATAAAAATCAAAAACACTATAAATTTACCGCATATCTCTTGTACACATTTCTGTCTCAGTCATTAATTTATTTTTGTGTTGCTGTTGTAATGTTGCGACTTTTCGCTATCAATAGCAATCCGCCACAACATTAAGCAGTCGCTACCCAAATCTAACGCAATGAAATTAGTGAAGCCATCTACATGTCGAACCCTGAATCAACAAAAACTTGTTTATGTGGTTTGGTGAATTTGAATTCAATTCAACTCGTAGAACATCGCACTAGCCGGGAAAAAACAATTAACTTATGAACAAGAAAATGGTAGAAATATTTTTCAGTCATATAGAGAATACTTACATTATCATTATTATACAATTATTATTATTATTGGAGGGTTATGCGGGCGATCAGCCACTTCGCACTGCGACATATAAGATCTATTGTGCTGGCTCCTGCTTAATTATCCGTACAGTCCATATTCAGGTTCTTAATGAACCTGACAATACTGCCTCCCGGTACGTGATACATACTATCTGGGCTTATTGCTCTCCCTCCTAGATGTTTACTACAGCATGTAGTTCCGCTACAAAGAAGGTAGCATTGGAGCCCAAGGACCTCGAGAGGGTTGTCCCACTCCCGTATATTCCTACTCCTGCCCCGTATTCTGTTTGCTTTTACTCTTACGAGTTGCTGGGAATTGCAAATCGCCTGTAGGTCACCCAGTTTTACTACAGGAAGACTAAATAAAACTGGAGGGTGCCTGGTATCCAGAGTCCGCATATTTTTGACTGATTAACCTATCAGCCATTCATCCATCGGCATATGCTGTTCCACCTTAGATTAGGATTTTTGTCAAGGTTTGCTCCTTTAGCGGCGTACTTTAGCCTGTGCCAAATGGCCAAAAATGTGCCAAATGGCTTTAGTTACCAGTGGTTGCCACGAGGAGGCAGTAGTACACTTGCGAATTGTAAACAGGTTACCTCTTACACAATTGTGCCCATCACGCAGCTGCCTAATGACAAGACCAGAACAGCTCACGTGATGCGCACCCTACTGGAAGGTTACGGAGCTGGTAGATTAATTTACTCAACTTTGGTGCCCCCCCCCCCTCTAATAGACGCCAAACCACCATTATTATACAAAAAATATCAGTTTAAATAAAAATAAAATTTGTCATACAGCATAAATTGTAGTTCATAAAATAATGCTGAGTTTTATTTATTGAATTTAAAGAAATATCCCTTAAGGCGGAATAAACCTTCGCCAAATCTAATAGATATTATTTGTGGGGAATACAACAATCACCACGCACACCCCATAAATTGGTGACCCCGATGTGATCGAACAGCAGCGTTATCCTGGTAATAGCTCCCATCCGAGGCAAGCTGAGGGTAAGGTTGGGTGCTAATCCCGATAACCGTCCGATTCATAAATAAACGCCGGTCGTAGTGCTGGTCGTGCACCAGCTAGTGGCAGTCATCTACACACAAATTGAACACCACCGGGGTTCAGCAGTAAAAGTTAGGTAAGCGACTAAGAAAAAAATTGTAAATTTGTAACATATTTTTTGTCTACTAGAAAATTGTTAAACAAAAAAAAAAAAATTTTGTTCGTTAAATAAATAGGCAAATATTGCTACAATAATTCCACTACTTCAAGTGTCCGTGGCTTCTGCTGGTCGTTCGTGAGGTTGAAATCCTTTTAAGTTCTCCAGTTTTGAAAGAAAAATTTTGTTCGACCAGTTTTTTTGTTTTTATCCCTGCAATCTGTTCTGGGGCTCGAGGCACTCTTTCGCAGTTCGTCCTACCTTACGCCTTTAGTAGACCAATTCGAGGACGTACGGCTACAGACCCGTTTTCGTTTAAACCACCTGCACATTGCATTGCTTCATGCCAACCTATTATAGTGCTGACATGAAAGTTGTGTCGGCCCATGGATTCCGCACTCTCAACAGGGAGTCATAGATGTTTTCATCTTCATCACCGATCGTAATCAGATGATGAAAAATCCCTTTGCACCCCGCCCCTATAGGGATTCGAACCTGGTACCTCCCGATCCAACGGCCGCAGCTTTAATCACTGCGCCATTTGCTCGGTGACCAGTTTTGTTGTTTGTTTTTTTTTCTCTTTCGAGTTTATTTTTAATTTATATAAATATATAAATGGTAGTATGAAATTTATGTGCATCATTATTCTCACTTTCGTTTCCGCGGTAACCAAATTCGGTTTCGTATAAATTAATTATTAAAATAAAGCAAGTGTAGTGTGTGACAACAAGAGATCAGGTAGTGAATCACCGATGGACCCGAATTCGCAAATCACTCCGAGTAGCGGCGAGGCAACCCTCAATAACTCGGAGGGGTTTGCAATTGACGCGCCAAGTGATTCATCCACGGAACTTGAGGCCAGAATCAAAGCATCAGTGCGAGTGACTCTAGTTGTACACATAAACTACATGAGCCCGACACCTGCCACAGTCATGCTTCCGTCAACACAATCAGTTCCGACGGAGACCTGTTCGATGCAGATAACTGCATCATCGACCTCACTAGGATCAATCTCGGCCATTGCGCTAAGGATAGTTTCACTCACCAAGCACGATCCTCGTATATGGTTCCACATGGTGGATTAGCAATTCGCCTTAAGGAGAGTAATAATGGAAACAACTAAATATCACCACCTTCTATGCACGTTAAACGACCGCATCACCAACGAGGTGAGCAACATCATTGTCGGTCCATTGTCACAGCAGCCATACACCGATCTTTAAAAATCCATCCTCGACCGATTAGGAGAATCGCGCCAAACCCAAATCCACCGTCTCTTGCAAGGCATCGAATTGGGAAATTTGAAACCATCACAACTACGGAACATCTGTTAATGACGAGGTGATTTCAACAATTTGGATGAAGCGGCTACCCATTCGCGCTTTGCGCCGAAACCGTAGCAGTTACAGACTCAACAATTGGATCGCACGTTTTGGCGTACCAACGTCAATCGTAACGGATCAGGGATAACAGTTCGAATCAGAGTTACTTGGAGAATTCTCTAAGTTACTGGGTTTCGAGAGGAAGAGGACGACCACATATAACCCAAAGTGCAACGGGTTAATCGAAAGGTGGCACCGAACGCTGAAGGCAGCGATCATGTGCCAAGAAAGGCGCGATTGTACACGGGTGCTATCAACGGTACTGCTAGGGTTACAAACGGCGTACGGAGAGGAGTTCGGTGTGTCAGCAGCCGAACTGGTCTATGGCGAACAAATCCGAATCCCAAGTCAATTATTAGAGGAAAATAAATGCAACACAAGCCTGTCGTAGTTCGTAAAAGAACTTGGTGAGCACTTCGGCAGGATTCGCCCGGCACCATCATCAAGGCATAGCAGTCGAACAGTATTTGTATTCCAGGCCCCTTTCTTGCAGCAACCATACGAAGGACCTCGCGCGATCATACAACGAGACGAGAAAGCTCTTATCCTAAATATCCGAGGTAAAAGCAGAAATATCTCCATCGACATACTGAAGCCGAGCTTCGCAGAAGACGATTCCACAGAAACACAACAAGCCATCGGGAAGCCAGAGTCAGGAGACAATCGAATAAAACACCATCAGCCATCGGGTAGCCAGATTCAGGAGATAGTTTAATAGAAACGCCACAAGCCATCGGGAAGCAAGAGTCAGGCGACCCAACAAGAGTTCGGTTCAATTTGAAACCTCAGCCACCAACAAAAACCAATACATCAAGTTCGCACAAATGCAGAAAATCCTGCCTGAAGCCCGATAAACCAGCCACCACTATACCAGGTGCAATGGTCTTTGACGCCGGAGGGCAAATTACGACGCCAGCACCCTACGCGAAAATCTCGTTCATCGGTGAATCACTGGCAAGGGCAAAAATAGCAAAATTATTAATTAATCAGATTTGCAAGCAGAGGTACGCCGCAGAGTGCCGTACTGCCCCCTGCCTTGGAACTTGGTCATGAAAGTCCTGTTTCTAAGGCTAGCGGATAGTGGCTTCAAGGTGGTTGCCTATGCGAATGATGTTGCTATTGGTGTCCGTTGCAAATATCCCGGCTCCTTTACTGAGCTTATGCAAAATGCCCTAGGCATTTTTCATTATAGGCCAATGGTTGTGGGTTGAATGTGAACCAGCGCAAAACCGAATAAGTTATCTTATCTTGAAAATATAAATTTCCTCATATCGATCCTCCCATTTTAAATAGGTTCAGCTTGACTTTTACAGACGAGACACCGACAATCTAGCGAAATTGTGTGAGTCACCTCTGTCTCAACATCAACAAGTGTAAGAGTTTATCGTTCCACCGGAAAGCCAACCCTGTTATACAACAATATCAAATAAATGGTATACTTTTACAAAAAGTATTCGAGATGAAAGAAAGACCTAGAGGTCACTTTCGTTGAAAACATATGGTTTACTAAGCACATCGAGCAATGCGTCGCTAGAGCTAATTCCAAGCTTCGTTTTATTAAGCGTTGGACTGGGGATATTTATGACTTCGAGACAATTAAGATCTTGTATTATGCCTACGTCAGGCCTCTACTTGAACACGTTGTCAACGTCTGGTGTCCTTTACCATCATATGCTACTGTATGTAAAACTTAACATATGCTGCTGTTTGTAAAACTTATTTTACTTCATCAAATCGATGCAGTTCCTTCATCTGAAATAATGAACCGGTAAACATGATGTCGAATAGTTTAATAAAATCGACCGTCTGTTCAACTTTTACTTAAGCAAAGACAGCTTTAAACGTGAAAATATTTTTAGGTCAATTTTAATTTTAATTAAATTTTTATTCTACCATGTTCCATTGTATGTATTATAAATTCAAGTTAAATTTGTAGACTTATTTCTTGTATAAATAAATAAATCTACCTTAATGTGGACCTGCAACAATACAGAGCACTGATCTATATTGTGTAATAAAGAGATTCCCAAGACCACCGACTATACTGCCCCGTCACTATCTTTTGACACAAAGTTCCAGACTCCAGAATATCGGCTTGTGATATTCGCTTATATTCGGATAGTCAGGCTGCTATTAAAGCGCTTCAATCACACCTCCTTACGTCGAAGGTAGTCTAGAACTGTCTCTCATCTTCAACATCGAAATTATATGGGTGCCAGGACATTTCAATATTATAGGGAATATAAAAGCCAATGAATTGGCTCGACGTGGTACAACGAACCACATTTCAAAAAGCGGAAAGGATATTGAAATGCCTCTTGCGTTTTGCAAACTGCTGCTTCAAGAGAAAGCTACTAAGTTGACGAACGAAAAATGGTCAAGTAGCACCTCGTGCGTAATAACTCGGCAGGTCCGGCCGAAGTTGGACTTGGAGAGATCCAAAGTTGGACTTAGACAGCAGCTGATCTCACTTCAGCGGAGTAAGACCAGTGTAGTTGTTGGGGCGATTACAAGGCACCTCTCACATTACTACTATCGTAGTTAAGAGGAGGATGAGACAGTCCTTCTTCTTCATTGCACCCGCCCTCATCTGGCACGAAACAGACTAAAGTTTCTCGGGGCAGCTCAATTCAATGACCTGACGGACCATCCTTAGCAGGATGAACGTCAGGATAAACAATAAATCGTGGTATGGCTACGGACCATTTTTGTGTTTATGCCTGGTCCTGGTGGAGCACCATCTAAACCTAACCTAACCTAACCATTGCAGATAGTCTGCTCTAATCACTTTATTTAAGAAAAAATTACAGTATTTTTACGAAACAAAAGAAAAAAAAAATTGAGTTAGGTGTATTCCAGTTTTTTTTTTATTGTTTTTTATATTTTTTATTACGCAATGAGATATAATCATCTAATGAACGTCAAGATTACAAATTAAATGTTGAGAAACGGTGGTCATTGCGTTTATTACACGTCTCAGAGGCGCTACTGGGCCTTTCCTTAGTGAAGGATATTTCTAAGTTAACTAGTGATGATTTGACATTTATTATTAGTTAGGCTTCAAATTTCGAATGATCGCTGGTTTCATGAAACTGAATCAGATTAAAATTCTAATAATCCTCAGTAGAGCCTTGTGCCTAGCTAAAAATCAATTTAAAAGTTTTTGTAAGCGACGCTATTATTTATTTCCATTGTTAAAAGTTGTTCTCCGGTATTGTAATTATTTTGGAGAAGCAACCAAAAAAGAGAACATTCATTATTTTATACGTCTTATTATCAATCATAAGTTTTCCTTTTTCCTTAAATCATCCAACAAAAAAATGTTTGTTTTGTTTTGTTGTCGAAAAAGCAGCAGCGAAACAGAAGCATAAAATTTTTGATTTATTTTCTTTTAAAGGTTTTTGTTTTCGTTTTTATTCATTAATTTTAAGTTCTTTAGAATTAAAAGAAACAAACAAAAAAAAAACGGAAAACTTTTACTTTGCTTTTTCTCAACTTGCACAAAAAATGAGCTTTTCAAAGCATAAAAATAATTTTTTTTTTATAAATACAAATGGTTTGTGTGTGTTTTTTTTGTACTTTTGAAAATTTCTCATTTAATTGATTTAAAAAAACTAATAAATTTTCCCGTTAACAAAACAGAATTATAACAAGAAGTTATAATTTTGTTTTGTGCCTTCCGCAAGTATCTGATTTCATTGTGTAATATTTGGATTTGTTTTTGGTTTACAATGTTTCACGCCTTACCACAAATTATTTTTATTTTTCTTATTTTATCGTTTCTCAAAATTTTCAAAATAGAAAATTATGAAATTATTTATTTTGTTTGTATTTCAATTAAAATTTATTTTTTTGCAGATGTGTTCAATTCATTCATTCATTCGCGTTTCATAATTCCTAAATTTAATTTTGTTGTGTGGCACAACAATATGTGACAGCTTCTGTACTCGTATATCCGTTAAATGTTTGTTTTCTTAAGTACTTTGATTTCCTTGTTTTCATTATCAATATGATAAATTCGTCTAGTGATTGTATACTCGTAAATGTGATTTAATTAAACTAAACATTTGTGTTTGTATTTGAATGGATTGTTTGTTTTGTTTTTAGATTGTTACAGAACATTTTTAGTTTTTGAATAACATCGATATCACAAGCGCTACAAAGAAGTAACTTTTATCTACTGCCTAGTTCTCTAGCAGCCTGTCAAATGAAATTAGCTATTTATTATTAAGACTGTGTCCGAAACCTGTGATAAATATTATTTAGTACTAATTTTTGACATTTATTTGAAAAAATCGAACACACGCAAATTATCACAGTCGATTCCTATGTAATTTTTGACCTTTACAAAATAATTTCATTGTGGTTGACGTAGTCGCCTTTGCGTTTTATTTCAAAGTAAAAGATTTTCATCATTCGACGTGTGCATCAAGACGATTTTTCTTTAACCTTCCTTTAACTATAATGAGTTATGTGATAATGAGTAAACGATCGACGGGAAATTATCACCTCAGCTAACAGTACCGATGATTTTGAATATTACAAATTTTGTAAATGGGGCTATTCTTTGTTTATGAGAATCATGAAGGGAATCTGATTAACCGTAAATATATTCACAAATCGGGAATTACCGTCATATTGCTAGATAAGAAATAATATAATATCCGATCTATATTTATTTTGTATGAGATCACCTTCACTGATTCGGCCTATTTGTGGATGTTGACATAGGAGTAGTTACTTATTGAAAGTGGAATATAGTTACTTATTGAAATTTTTCAGCATTATGACTAGTAAATTTCCGAGCAAAACCTGAAAAATCATTAATCAATGGCATGTGGCTTAGCATATACCTAAATAGCCCCTTCTGTCCTGTACATCTGTATCCTATGCCAATGCCAAGCCATGACAGAAAAAAACATTCCAAAAGTTTACTTCTGGGTACCATCCATCAAAATTTCTCTTTGAAATCCACCAATTTGTCGAAAATTACTGCAATAAAGTGAAAGAATAAACATGGTAGGTGAGAAAATTACCAACAAATTATTACACTATTCGGACAGCATAATAAAAAATTGTGAATGTAAGGAATATTTTCCAAGTAAATGTCAAAAATGTGTACAAAAAATGCACAGAATTATGAATATACGACGTAAATAAATTCGGGGAAAAGATGGTTAGAACAATTATCCTGTTCGGGGCTATTTGTGAATTTGATTCGAACGTATTCGAGACTTGGAAATATTTGATTCTTATTTGAATTGAATGAGGTTCGTTCGTTTCTTATTTAAATCAAATACGAATCTTATACTTCGAAAAGTCGAATACGTTCGAATCGCATTCACAAATAGCCCCCCAGACAATTCATATCAACCCTATGGATACTCTTCAACCTGGACAAATTTTAAAATGATAGCATTAAGCCTGAAAAGTAAGTAAAATTTACCTATAATACAACTAATTTACGTAGGTGTACGACATATTGTAACTGCGCCGTACAACCGACCATAAAAAGTGGTTGCCATTCATCAGGTAGCTACGACCAAACTACAAAAATACAACTCTCGCCATTCACATTAGGAATGTGGCCAGAACGTACTGACATAGTGAATCATAACATGAAAAACCAAAGGAGAAACCTCATTTTTGTGTGTATTTCCCACACGAATATTTATTAAGAATTTAAATTGTCTGTCAATTGATTTTTTCGGCTTTTTATAGACAATACATATATTAATTGTTCATGACATTCCCAACATTTTCGACTTGGTAAATCAGAAAAATAAAGATGGCAATCTCTCATGAGGGTTCTCCTTGGGTTTTTGATGTAGTGAATATAATTTACTATGTCAGTACATTCTGGCCAGAAACCTAATGTGAATGGCGAGAGTTGTATTTTTGTAGTTTGGTTGTAGCTACCTGATAAGTAGACCAAATTTTCAGTACGAAACCAAACTACCTAAATAGGATCTCAAGGAGGTTTCTCATTTGTAAAGAGTAATACATTTGTATAATTCTTGCCCTTGGGCTAAAGTACGTGGAGGGGAAAGGATATTTCTAATTTTTTCAGTAGATATGTTATAAGGGATTGGCCTCTTTGTTTTTCTGATTTACCAAATCGATAATATCGTGAATGTCACAATTAATAGTAGTAAATGTTTTATTTTTTAAGGCTGCAAACCCGAAGGTAGCATAAATATTATATCCAGCCGTTAGGTAGGTTTTGTTTTTAATTAATAAATAAAAAAACATCTGAAAAAGATTCAAAAAAGAAATTACATTTAATTAAATTGTCTAATTAATAAAACCAACTTAAAGTAACTGGAAGTGGCCAATAATTGTTAAAGTTAATTGCGCAACGTGAAATTCACAAGATATTTTTGTACATGCATTTTTAAAAATGCCTTTTAGAATTCAGCTTTTCTGTACTTATGTACATAACGAGCTCGATTCTGGAATGTTAAAATTCAATCTATAAAAATCAATCATAGTAATGCGTTCCCCTAAATTTCCCCTAAATGATAATTTGACCGGACTATATAAGAAACGGGAAAACAAAACAATAATATGGTTATTTTGGTTTCCCGCTTCCAATATAGTAGAGTAAATTATCGTTTTAAAGGGAGATTTAGGCCGAATTTAGTTGGGGCAACCTTTTCTTTTACATTAGTAAAATAAAACTAACATGATTGTGTTTGTCTGTTGAAGAGGACAGCCGAAATACTTAAAAATAAAACAAAAATATTAATTTCATAATTCTATTAAAATCATTTCTGTTTAAGTGCATGTTGATAATTACAATTGTTCTAATAATTGTATTGCTTGCAAATTAAAAGTCAGCCGTGATGATTTAAAATTAAAATGTGTACAAGCAGTTTATTTGTTCATGCATCTTGTGTCAATATGTCTCTCAGTGAAATCGACTTATTAAACAAAGATAAAAAAGCATGGTCCTGCAGCAATTGCGTCGAAAAGAAAAAAAGAGGGTGGTTCTTTAAATTTTGTTCCTGTTGCAATTACCGACGAGTGCGATTTTAATGATATCCCTGGTTCTTTCAAGTTCATATGTAACAAGCTAAATGTATGCTCATCAACTTTTAACGCGAGATTTAATGGTATCATCCGCATATTTGATAGTCATCAACAAGAAAATGCCAATTTAAAATCAAAAATTGTGCAATTGGAATCAAAAATCAATGATGTTGAGCAACGTACAAAAAATAAATCAATGGATATTATTGGATTACCGGTGCTACGTAACAACAGTGAAATATTAATTACAACCTTGAAGTTATTTACATCTGGTTTAAATGTAGCTATCAATGAAGCTGATATTAAGTCTGCTTTTCAACTTAAATCGAGTGATGTTAATAAATCTGGTAAAGTAATTGTTGAATTTACTAACAGTTCCTTCCGTAACAGTGTTTTACAAGCCAAGCGTAAAACAAAAAATGCATCAACCGAGTGACTAAAACTAAGTATAATTTATTTAAAAGGGCAAAAGAAATTAAAAAGTGTAAATATTATAAATATTTGAGGGCTCCGCAATGGTAAAATCATATTAAGAAAAGTTGAAGGGGATAAGTAGAGTCAAGATCATCAATAACTTATCTGACCTTGAAGCTTTATGATTTTTTTTGTAGTTTTAATGACTCAATCTAATCAGGGTTTCAAGGTTCTTGATGATCTGACTTCTTCTAGTTTTACTTCTAATAGCGTTTTTTCTATTGTAATTGGAAAAATAACAGTGCTATTGCTTATGAATTGTTGGTGATGCAACAAAACATTCGTGGTATGCAGCAGAATCTTGACACACTATTGTGTCATTTTCAATCTTTACAGGCTTTGCCAAATTTAATTTTTTTGTCCAAAATTTGGATATCTGATCAAGAATTATCTCGTTATGGAATCGATGGGTACAATTTGCATGCGAACTGCAATAATAAATATCGTCCTGGCGGAGTTGCAGTTTTTGTACCTAATTATTTTAATGCCATAATAAATACTGACTTTTCTTTATAAACTTGCGATATCTTGCTAGTTGATTGCAATATTGATTGCTTTAAATTTTCAATAATATGTATTTATAGATTTCAGTTTGTTAATATACTTCAGTTTGTTGACGAATTCAATTCAATACTTAATGTTCTTAGATCTAAAAATTTATTAATTCTTGGTGATTTTAATATTGACATTTTATCTAATTCTAGATTAATATAACCTAATATAAATTCATTATAAACTAATATAAATTCATGATGGCAAGTCTTGGACTCAAATCTGTGATCAGCAGACCTACAAGAATTTTTGGTGACTCTAAATGATCTTGAATTGATCATATCTTGTATTGATCATATGTTTTATAGATCATCTCGAGTTACATACATATAACCGATTATTTTGCTACTTTTACTAAACTTAAATTACGGAAAGATTTATCAGCGACCGATACGGTGATTTCGAGTATTGACTATGCAAAGGTGCATGGGCTGACCTTGTTTCTATTCAAAATCCAAATGAGACTTTTTCAGTTTTTCTTTCTAGATTGTCCTATTTTGTTTCTTATTGTACCAGCTCAGCCTCCATTACTAGAAAATATTTTAAAATTAAACCATGGATTAACTCTTCATTGGTATGCCGTGTAAATAAACAAAACCACCATATAAATAACACCGGCACACAAAACAAAACAAAAATTTCTGAACCCGTCATGTCCTCCAATGTATTTTGATTGAATACGAATTCGATGTCCGTTTTGCTCCATCACCCACCAGTTTACCACAAAACCCAATTTTGTACCGTTTACTCCAGATATATCCTTTCCGGAGTATTTTTAACTGCAAAAAAGGATTCCTTTGTTCAAATTTACTTCTGACTCATCATTATCCCAAAAAAACACATATCAACAGCAAATTAACGTGTGGCTGCACCCAGGGCACCTCTACGTGGTGACGGTGGGCAACGAAGTTGTTCCACGATCCGGTTAAGTCCCTGGGTTACGGCTTTCATGCCGTCATGACAACCACACATAAAAATGTTACGATGCAGGGAAGCCATACCCCAGCATCGGTGGCTGGTCAGGGTGGGCAAGCGGGCCCGATGGCGTCGTCATCATGCGACCGTAGCTTCTCAAGGGTAAGCAACTTTCCCTTTAAGGAGTATACGGCTACAAGAAGACATCGTGTGTGATAGGGACCCGAATGTGTTTTGTTATATTTGTGGTAAATTTGAAATAGCTAAATGTCGGAAGACGATATCTGACTCGACTAAAAATATATACCACGAATGTTTCGGTAGAGAGATCCTTGAGGAAAATATGTGGACTCCAAATATTGTTTGCAATGCATGTTGAACTATGCTAAAGCGGTGGAAGAATACTAAGAGTAACTCAAATTTAAAATATACAATACCCGCAATATGGAAAAAACCTTTATCGAAAGGGGAATGTTACTTTTGTAATACCGAAGTAAAAGGTTTTAATTTAAAGAGTAAATCAAATATAAAGTACGTAGATGTACATATGTACAATGATGGAACCTGTAAAGTCCAATTACTTCAACTCAAGTTTTTCAAACAGTGAAGTAATGGAAGTTTCAAAGAATAACGTAGGTGAAAGTGAAGCGTCAAGCGTGGGAGAATTTTATAGCAGTGAGAAAATTCCGAAGAAAAAGTTCCAATACTATTCACTCAGAATGGCCTCAATAATTTGATTAGGAGATATGCATTACCAAAAGATGTATCTGAAGACTTAGTTGGGACAAAACCTTCAATTTATCGAGAAATTGAAAAGTAATTTCGGAAGCACTTTACCAAAAATAAAAAAAAACTTCGTTGGTGTATTGCACAAATATACCAGAACTATATATTTTGCAAAAAATCAAGTACTCGGAGCACAATCGGCAAGTTTGTGGGGATTTAAAAATTATACCAACACTGCTGAAGAAGCAGCCTGGTTTTGTGAAGTACCCTTGTTTTAAATATCTCTGGAATAGTAGAGACCGAGAAAACCATTACGTTAAAAACAGTGGCCGCTAAGAGACTGTTTTCAGCCAGGAACATATAATGTAATTGAAGAACTTTATTAGATTCCTCAAAAATTCTCTTACCTCCTGGTGTGAAAACTTCTTAGAAATCACCAGAAGTGAGTATTACAAAGACATTGTTACAAAGTTGATAGAAAATTACAGGCA
Organism: Tipula vernalis; assembly: GCA_958295665.1. Lineage (NCBI taxonomy): Eukaryota > Metazoa > Arthropoda > Insecta > Diptera > Tipulidae > Tipula > Tipula vernalis. The sequence continues at coordinate 218,198,471 of OY282559.1, read as the reverse complement.
TTTGGGATATCTTATGAACTTAAAGCTGCATTTTTTGGATTCTCATCTTGATTACTTTCCTGAAATTTTGGTGACTATAGTGAAGAGCAAATGGCGCGCTTCCACCAGGATGTAAGGGAAATGGGAAGGAGATATCAGGTGGGAAGGTGGGATGTTAACATGTTAGCGGACTATTGGTGGATGCTCCAGAGAGATGAAGAAACAAATCTGAGAAAAAGACGTAGAAATCTACTTCACAGGTCATTCGAGGACAAGAGAGTATGCCATAAACGTAAGAAATGACGTCAATAAAACTTTACTTGAACGCTCGTGATAGGTCAATGAACAAAACGTTGATGAAAAGCAACAAACTGTAAGACAAATTCAAACTGCAGCAAGGTCAGGGGAACTCGTTTCAGCTAAACTTCCTTAGTTAAGTTTCACTTTCGTATTGCCAGTAACTTTGGTTTAGTCACACAAGCCGCGAATTTGTCTTATTTGTCTTCGATTTGTAACTTATACTCTCTTAATTTCAGTTTGCTTGTCATAATTCAAGTGTGAGTTTTGCGTCTCGGTTTGAGTAACAGTTTGACTGTCTGAGTTTCAGTGTAAGTTGTGCGTCTGGGTTTTAGTATGAGTTTCTTTGTCTGACTTTCTAACAATGGCTTATTCAAAAACCATTAGTAACCAAAATAGAAAGGTAAATTACTTTGGAATTTTTTGGTCATTTTGACCTAAAGTTGGGCGTTTTTTTGGGTTACTGAAGTGTCACAAGTAAATTTGGACTACGGAATCCTTTTTTGCGATAAAAGAAAATAAGTCTTTTAGCGTAATTTGCAACGTCGACTTGATTGCTCCTGGATTTGTAACGTGTCAGGTTGCGTGTGGGCGGTGAATTACAATAAATATGTTGACACTGTCATACTGAGAGTACAAGTCAATATAACATGGTAAAACTGACTGTAAACAGAAAATTTGTATATATCCAGATACTTTAGAGCGGACATATTTAAAGCCAGCTAAAGCACAGGATTAGTGGTGGGGTTTTCTAAAGTTGGGAAAACCTTATCTTAAACGCCAATGTGCTGTGAACCTAATCACAAAAAAAAGGATCATTATAATGTTGCTCATAAATCTACCCGTAATTTTGTAGAAAGGTGTATAAGGGTGTTGAATGGTCGGTTTTGTTGCCTTTCGAGAGAATGCTTCTTATGATACTCACCATGAGAATGTTTTGTAATCATCAACGCATGCAGCATTCTTCATAATATTTTTGTTAGAAACAGAATTGACCTTGATGAATACGAGTTTTTTTGCCGATGAAGAGGAATATGAGGAATTACCATTGAGCGATCAAGTCACTTCAACGAAGCAAGAAGAGTAAGACGGTAATCGGTGGACGAATTCTTTTAAGCAATAAAACATAAAATTTAATTAAAAATATAGGAGTTTCCGTTGTTCATAGACGAATTTGCATTACCCCGTACCGCTTCAGCCAAATTTTGTATTCCAATGACATTTTCCTTCACACAACAAGTTTCTTCGCTTATCTTCTACATATTCCTCCATTATTTCTTCTCTCGACCTCCGTCGGCGGTTTCTGAAATTTATAGTTGTAGGTATAGCTATTGGAGGAACCGTTGTCTGCGTTGAGGTATTTTCCGCTGGCGTGCTGTTAAAACTGAATAATGGCTCGATAGTGATTGCGATTAGTTCATCCTGATTAGAGGGAACTTCGTCGATAGTTGCGAACGAAGATGGGCACAAATTTTTCAAAATCCGAGATAAGCTCTGAAAAATATAACTTAAACAATATTGGTAACAAATGGAACTAACTATATTTTGTTATTAGCGATGGTAATCCAGATTCTGTCGCAGCATTTTCATCTCCTACCACGGAGTTCCACCTTACTATAATAATGATGAAATTTTTTTCGTGACCCCACCCATATTTTATTTTCAAATTCCGTGACGAGAAAATTTGTCGTTTAATTTTACATAAGTGGGATTTATTTTCTCTTTCACTGAATCAGAATGCAAATATCTCGTTTAGTACAAAATCCCATCTCACAAAAAAGTCTCATCGATTCGGAATCTGTGTCCTGATTAGGGTTAATATAAATAATATATTTTTTTCTTTTTCCTTTTGTAAAAATTTCGATCACTGTTACTAAAGATACATGTTAAACCGAAAGTGGTCTGACTGAAAATGTCCGAGATAAATTCAACATTAAAACGGCGGCTTGACTGAAAGCAAAGATTATTAACAAGAAGATCTTCTTGTTAATAATCTTTGCTTTCAGTCAAGCCGCCGTATACATGTTGAATTTATCTCAGACGTTTTCAGTCAGACCACTTTCGGTTTAACATGTATCTTTAGTATGTATTTTCTTTTTCAATTTAAGCGAATTCGCAAAATACGTCGCATAAGCATACTATAAACGTATCACTTATTTTGCTTTTCACTAATACATTCTCAAACTTAAATAAAATATATGTAGTACAAAAACACCTCGCAAACAAATTTAATTATCATCAGAAACGACGTAAATGCTTCGTTTTTGCTACGTCCTAGACGTAACGGTCACGAAGAATAGTACGAAGAAAATTTTTCGCTGATGTTTCGTAAACATAACACCTAATTCCTTTATGAATATTAATGGAATAATACTTATAAAGAAACGATAGTTTTGACTTTTCGATGGCCATTACCTATTTTTTGGGTTCATCAATTTTTTTTCTAATAAATAAATAATTAAGCAAATAATTAACGTCCCAGTTTGAATTAAAAAAAATATAATTTGTTGGTTAATATTTTTTTTTCAGAATAATACTAAAATACTTAAGAAAGTATTAGTCTTTTAGAAAAGAAAATTTGCAAAAAATGTTTTATTAAATCCATATCGCTAAAAATGTTGCGATATTATTTCACTAATTACGTGATGTAAAAGCAACACCTCAAGTGAAGTGTTTACGAACTACTACCACATTGATAACTCCTCGCAAAAGGTCTAATGATCATAAGACGGGAACGAAGTAACAGCTACGTTATTGCAACACAAAACTGTTACGTTTACGAAGAGTTGTATAAACCAAATTCTTCACTAGTGCTACGTAAACGTAACACCTTCCAAAAATTACAACCAAGTTACTACGGTCGGTTTCCATTTATTCCGATTCCAGAATAGAACGGATTATTGGTGCGTTATGTTATGTTATATGAAAATATGCTAATAAATCGTTTTGTTTCATAGATATTTTTTACGGGAGGACTTACTAATTTCATTTATTATTGTTTGTTTTTATGATAGTTTTTTTGTATAAACAGTAACAGTTACAATTTTAAAAATATTTTTATTAGTTTTTGTGGGTGATTTAATCACACTTCACGAATTTTATTTTTCGAATTATTTTATTTAATTAATCGATACACATTCTGTCAAAAAAAGTAGCGGGGATTGTTAATTTAAAATGCCCGCGCCGAAGGGATTTAAAATTGTTTTTCCTGGATTGGTAGTACTGTCTTTCATTATGATGCCAACCGTGAGCGCGATCTGTCAACCAGTTTGTTTACAGCAGCGGGTTAAGTCAGTCGACCTCATCAGTGCAGGGTAATTTTTACGATAAACGAAATTATTGAACAAAAATGTTGCCTTAAATTTTGTGTTGCAAACGAAATTTCTGGTGCTGATGCGAAAAAAGTGACCAGAATTAGGGGAAAAAACTCATGAATTTTACACGACGACATCGCGCCATCACACCGAGTGTGAACGAATATAAGACAAACAACTCAATAAATACCCCAGATGACTTTTGCCAGCTTCCCATACTCAAATTGCTACTCTGTGAAACCCGTTTTGACTCCATTGAAGCTATAAAATTCGGCGCGCGTACTGAAGCCCTCCAAGGAAGCGCCTATAAAAAATGTTTCGATGATTGGAAAAACGTTGGCATATGTGTATATCCTCGAATGGGGAGTACTTTGAGGACGACAAAATAAATTTTTATGATTGATCTTAAAATTTGTGTTTTATTTAACAATTCCCGTTACTTTTTTGACAGAATTTCTACAAAGCTAGGTATCAAACCAAATCCGATCATCGGTTATTCCCAACGAATTGCTTCTCGAAAGTTCTTACACTAACATTTTACACGTCCTAACATTGTATATTTTATTAGCACCAAATAGACTAGGTGTTTTTGTGAAACACCTCTTTTTCCCAATACAACAGCAATTTTATATTGTAGGTTAAATGCAACAATTGATCAACCCAACTTGAAAGGGTTAGCGGGAATAATTAGTGTTTCAATTTTTGTTTTAAATAGGAGAAATTAAATCAAATACTTTGCCATCCCTATTGGGATGGGTGGATGGCGCTACAGATTTACAAAAATACCAAAATCAGCTACAATCCTTAGCATAAAGGTATCCCTTTAACAGAAACAAAAAGTACTCTTAAATGGTATCGAACCCGAAACCTCATGTGCCATATAGTCCAGCATATTATGCCCAAACCAATCAACGGTAGAACAACGGATATGATTTTTGACTTTATTATTAGAGAAATATCGGGTAGGATTATGTATTAGCTGCAAGGAAAGTCCTTCCGTTTTTTAAATAAAATAAAATGATTTTCTTTCTCTTTCTATTTATTGTGATTGGAAGTAGTTATCTGAAGAATTTCAAGGTAAACCCCACATCTGCCGAAGTTAATGTAAAAGTGTAGCATTTCATGCATCAGGTAGTGTAAAAAATATTTCGGCTCTGTAAAATCCGAAGTTTCAAAGTGGCTAGCCTAGCAAATCATTAAACAAATTCACACATTTCTAACAACTAAAGCGGCTAATAAAACTTCCACCCCTAAAATATACGTATAATTGCATTAAACCAAATTATTCATATTTTTCCAATATTTTCCAATTTTCCGTTTATGATTTTGTTTATTACTGTTTTTATTATTATAGTTCGACTCGTATATTTGATTGTATTGTTTGTTGATTTATAATGTTCATATTCGGTTTTAATTGAAAAAATAAAATTTCGTGTCTAAACAATATTTTATTGTTTAGTCAGGTTGATTGTTTTATGGAACACAACAAAAGCAAAAAAAAAAAAACAACACAAAATTGGGGAAAAACTTATAAAAGTTTCCTGTTTTGTTTTCCTTTGGGGTTATTAGCCTCTACTTTTATATTATGTACGCAATGCCACAGTATATTTTTCAGTTATAACTTCGGGTATGAAGATTATAAATTTCACCAATTTTATAAAAAGTTAATCCTTTTATTGAAAAATAAAAAAAAATCCTAGCTTTCCTCTCTCCCATCGAAATATACCAAAAAAAAAAAAAATTTACTTTATTGTTTTCTTATTGAATTATTAAAATGCCTGTAATCTCTTTTTTCTGTGTACTTTACCCCAATTTTCCTTTTAACTTGTATTTGTACATACGTATATTTACTTACTTTTCAGGATTTTCCTGTTCGCGTTCATTTTCAATTATAAAGTTTAAAAAGAATAGAAAATGCAGCAATAGTATTATAAATAATGGTAATAATATGAAAATGGAATTAATTTCTTCTCTTTTACTAATTTTCTATTTGATTTGGAATGCTGCCCTTTCCCGTTTAATTCATATTAAATGTGCTCCTAGCGTACTTACTTTTGCGTATCCCATTATTTTTGTCCAACTATTTTTTAGTTTTGAAAGTTTTTTTAAATTCTGAATAAATACAATTCGTGGGAGCGATTCTGAGTTCAAAAATTGTATATGTTATGTCCTTTTTGTTTTTCCATCATTTCAATACAGCAATGAAACAGAATGGAAATAAATTTGTTTGAGATTATCATTCTTTTCTAAAATAAGTAACAAAGATGAAACTTGTAAATAGTGTTAGTAGTAGGCCATAAATCTAGAGCTACTAACAACTAAAATACCCCTCTGTGAGATAGAGTTGCTGCAAAAAGAGCTACAGGCTGTCATCCACCTTGCACTCCATATATACCAACTCCTTAAATTATATTGAAACAGTTTCTGCTACATTCTAACCAGATAGGATTATGTTCCCGACGGCGAATCAACTACGTGGTTCACAGGACACCAATGTTGATCACTCTTCACCAACTCCCCCAATAGAAGATGTTGTATTTAACTTTTTAAGAATCATTTTTTGGAATAGTTTTAAATTAGTAAATAAGATAATAAGGCCATTGAACGATATCATTTTACTTTTGTTTAATTTTAATCAGGGATTGAAATTTTTCCAGAAACCAGTTTTCATCGTCGAACATGTTTGTTATTAGCTTGATTTGTTTCGAAGTTTTTAAACCGTTTTTCTGCTTTGAATGTACATTTTTCAAATAAGTAGTGGCGGTTCTACGTAATGGCCTAGTTTTGCTAAGCCCATCCTGATTTATTTCGGATTATCGTTATAAAAATGGAATTATAACTTCTACTAATAAAACGTATTTTTTCCCCTGTTTCGCTAATTTAAAATCAGTCCGTATGCACTAGATATGCTGCTATATAAAAGGCTCGATTCTCGAACGATAAAATTCATGTTATTTATTTTACTTTCCTGCTTTATACACAAATTTGTACTCAAAAAATTAAAATAATACAACATAAAATATTATAACTTAGAATCGGGCCCATTACCGCCTTAAAAAATCGTTTGCATGTCTGTGTTTTATATTGATTAAAATTGCAACGCTACGGGCTAGTTAAATTAGTCCAAGTGCATGTAAAATTAAAATAGATATTTTTCCCTTCTTCTCCTAGCTAAAAAATATCTTACGAATTTTTAGTTTAGTAGAAGGCATTTCATAAGAGAATACCTATTGGTACAGAACAACAACAACAACCGTCCGTCATTCATATAAACCTTCTGAGCTAATTTCAAATCAGCATATGAATACAGAACAACACTTTAAAAAAAGTTGGTTTTTTAAAGTGGTTTTAAAATGAAACATTTAACGTTTATTTTGTTCTGAAAATATCTACTATATCGATCATACAATTCATTAATAGAACATTTCACAATCGACTATGTTGGTGTAAATTAAACTATAACCATTTAAAACAGCCTTTACAACTTGTTCTAATAATCAAATGAACCCAACCCAATCAAAAAAAAAAAAAAAAAAAAATCATAAATAATTTTTCGAAATGTTCCATCAATAAATTTCATGATCGATATATGGCCAACAAGAATTTTTTATATTTCCGAAAACGATATTTGCAAGTTGTTTCATTTAATTTAATAAAAAGTTTCACTCTAATTGTAAAAGGTTTCACTTAATTTGCAAATAGGTCCGTTTAATTTGCAAAAGGTTTCATTTTGTTTCGGAAAGGTTTCACTGAATTTGCAAATAGTTCCGTTTAGTTTGCAAAAGGTTTTATTTAATCTGAAAAACCTACATATATCTGTACTAAAAAGCAAAAGTCGCTTATCTGCATATTAGTAGTTTTGAGAAAATCAAGGTTAAAGTTTTAAAATCAAATGGGAATACATTGTGAGTTTTATATGTATTACCTCATAACTTTTTTATTTTTTAAGCGATTTTCACCAAAATTTGATACAATCTAAATAGTGGACAAATTTAGTTATTTATGCTAAATTCATAAAAACCGCTTAAAGTCACTTAAGCGAATTTTGCTTTTAAGTACAGATATATTTGAAACAAAGAGAAAGTACACGCATACTTTAAATATTATAATCTTAGCAAGCTGTGAAAATGGCATACAATACGTTGATACATAACAAAATATTAATTTTAAAATTATAGCCGCATTTCTTGACGTTTGATCTGATCCGAATCAGATCATGTCTCATGAAACGACACAAAAATGCGTAAAACAAACAAACACCACAATTCAATTTTTTTGTCTCGTTTCGTTTTGAATGCCTCTTCATACTCGTACTACATATATTCATTATATTCTTTGTCTTTACAAAATATTTTTCAACTACAAAATATTGTTCAACTATTTTTAGATCACCATTTGTGATCCAAAACGAATGTTGGTTCAAATGTTGTTGTTGCTTCACATGTAAATTTTGATCTGATCCGGATCACTATGCGTCAAGAAATGCAGCTTATTTAATCGGTATGCTTCATTATTAGTATTGCTCATGGTTTTGCTGAGTATGTTTATGGGGAGTTTCGCGCTACCGACCTTCTAGTTGCTATGATTTTACGTTCAAAATAGCGCCCTAATAGAACCACTCTGTTTAATTTATTTCAAACAGATCAGTGACAAAGCGATGTCATTTTGTTTTGTTCAGCGAACTTGCCGTGACCATTCACTACAATCTAAATAAGGAAATCTTGAACAAGATTACCGTGTATGAGTAATGGTACACTTTAAAGGGGAAATGGCAGGTTTAGGTGATTAACTTAACAGAACTGAACTTTGCTCATGCCAAAATAGAAAAACTTATTGACTTTTTGAACCAAAAACTTAATGTAATTTAAATACTACCACTCCTCAGCCTCATCGAAGTGGCTTGAAATAATTCAATTGATATACATACATAAATGTTTTCACATAAACCTTTTGCGAGTTGAGCGTGAATTTGCTCGGAGTTTTTTCTTATAGACACAAGGGATAAAATCGTTTTAATGATTTATCGCTAAAAAATTAGTGTTTTCTAGTCTTTTTAACGAGTACATCACACCAGAAATCCCATTTTAGAAAACCCAAGCTTTCTATATATAATTCGCACCATTGGGATTGTGCAATTTTATGCCTGTAATTAGAAAATTTGTGCATAGCGAACTTTAGGAAAAAATATAAGTGAAATATTTTGAATTACGCATTGTCACTTAGTTTCTAATTCAATAGTATTTGAATATAAATTTTAATTTTACCTAATCTTTAATAATTAAAACTGAACAACAATCAGAAATAAAGCTTTGCTGAAATGGATTCCAAGATTAATGTTATCCGAAGTTTTTGTTATCCGAAATATTGTTTCGCATAAACTGTTTCGCATAATGTGCAGATAACTCATCTTTTACAACAACTACTAGTTAACTACAGATATCGCTTTGTACCATACTTCAATCAACATTTTTTACAGATGCATAAAGCGGTATAAGTTAAGAAATTATTTTCAATTTTTTTACTTCGTTGTTTTGCACAGTACATAATCTCTTAATTATTTTATTAAATACCTTCATATCTTTGGAATTTATTATGTTCGACTGCCTCGATGAAACCCCTATATTTATCGACTAATATTAATGTCATTACCGATACCATCTTTACCTCCAAAACTCTTGTGTTATTACTGCTTCAATATTTTTCAGTCGTACACAATAATTGTAAGTGAAATTAAAATCTAGTGCACGGGACCTTTTATAAATCTTATCCGATATCCTATTGTATAATAAAATCCGAACCGAATATTTCAGTTAGATGATCATTTGTCACTAGAAACGATATATATAAAATATCAACTCACGAGCATGACAGTCTAGAATACCCCTACTGTTACCAAAATTTATCGGAGATGACTCATGTTTTGAATCGCTGGGTTGAGAATCTATTACCGTATTATTATTATTGAAGGGCCATGTGGGAACTCAAGCCACCTCGCACCGCGACCTAAAATATCTTTTATACTTGGACCCTGCTCAATTAGCCGTCCAATCAATATTTAGGGTCTTAATGAACCTGATAATACTACCGACCGATAAAAGGTACATACTTCTGCTTGAAAAACGGTAGCATTGGTAGCCAAGGACTTTGAGAGGGCAGTCACTCCCGTTTATTCCTACTCCTGCCCCATCTTCCATTTTGATCCACCTTTAAACCATACCATGGACCCTCGCTCAAAGGATGGTCCACCTGCACTCCACACACAACGGTCGGGCAACCTAACACAAAACGATTCGTAGAAGTCCAGTTTAGTTGGCGTACAGTAGGAAGACATTCTTATGGTATGGTCTGTCTGAAATTCCTTAAAGATTTCCAAATGATGTTTGATATTTCCTTCCACCTGCATTTTCAGGGCCATAATCGCAGCATCCTTTTCAACATGCAGGTGCATCGGAGTCAGTCCTAGAATTGACTCCATCACAGCGATTATACATGTTTTCATTGAGCCCGTAACACCGAAGCAAGCTATACGCTGAACCTTATTCAATAAAGTTTGCGTTGCCTTCTGGTCAGTTTTAGGCCACAAATGACTAATAGATCATTTTGGGTTGAAGTCAGCAAGTACGCCCATAGAGTCTCTGACAGGTCCAGAAACCCTTGGTGACTCTATCTTGAACTTTCAATAAATGGCTACTCAGAAGCACCAGTAGTCGGTCAACAACCACATTAATGACCACAAAAGAGGAGACAGTACGCCTCCTTGAAGACCACTTTTTACGATCCTTATGGTTACTAACTCGCCACATAGTCTGGCTGTAATCTCACGATGTTTCAGCATCGAGCGGATCCACCTAATTGTAGAAAGCGGAACCCCTTTTACCGTTGCTTTCCTCTCTATCTATCCATAGGAGGTACTATCAAAAGCTTCCTCAATGTCCAAACAGGCACAAAGGGTAATTTCTTTATATGCCACCGCTTTTTCAATCCTCGTGACTAGATCGCTAAGGACCATCATAGTGAATTTACCAGTTTGTTTCAAGGATCTCACTTCTTATTTGATAGCCCAGCATTTTTTTCATCGTCTTCAATAGAAACGATGTGAGGCTAATTGACCGATATGTCTTCGCCTGGGTGTCTGGACGACCCCCACCCTTTGGTATAAAAACCACATTAATTTTCCCCCGTACGTTTGGAATATAGTTAAAAGCATAACTTGCCCGAAACATATGAATCAAGCTAGGGAGTATTTCCTCAATGCCTTTTTTGAAGTAAAGCTGGGAAGATACCATCCCCCCACCGCCCTTGAAATTTTTTTCACTGACCGTTGACTGATCAAGGTCGTCCACCTCCGTACTGCTGACCTCCCGCTCGCTGAGGAACTCCAGGCCTCACTAGTGGCTTACGCGAGGACCCCTTGCAGGGTAAGCCCGTGCAACCTCTGACGAATTCTTTTCCATTTCCTGCCTCCTGGAGAGGGCCGCTACCCCAGTGGTCTTAGCCACCGTAGCCTCCATAGGCCTGGCCACTTGGGTTCCGCTCCCAGAAACCGGTTTGGCACCACCCTGGCCACACTTGGGATGTAATTAAACAAACCCAAACTTGTAGTTGACTTTAAAGCCAACCCGCTTCAGCTTCTCGATTGAAGAGTGGTCCATGGAGAAGGTGCAAAAGGCTGAAGAACCTTTCGCTTCCCTCCTGATCACTCCCCCGAGAACCATCATCCGAGCGGATTCTCTTCGATGGTGGGGCGTAAGTAGGAGCACAAGTCTCCCTTTGTATCCGTATCGCCAGAAGCCTTGTATCGCTTTCGAGCCTTTTGCCCTCAGCGAGAAGCCCCTTATACCACTTTTTCGCGGCTCCACACATTTTCACGTGTCACATCCTTATTTTATTTGTTAGACATATTTTATTCCCATGAGTGGCTGGAAAATGAAAGTCGCCTGTGGGAGACACCAAGCTTTGCCATAGGAAGGCTAAATAAAACTGGAGGGTGCTTGGTATCCAGAGTTCATATACTTAGGACTAATTAACCTATCAACCATTGATCCATCGGCATATGCTGTTCCACCTTAGATTAGGGCTTTTTGTCAAGGAGTTCTCCTTTAACACCGTACTTGAGCTTGTTAGAATTTGTTACATTTTGACTACTTGGCACATGTCAAAATGTACCAAATGGCCTCAGTTACAAGTGGTTGTCACGAGGAGGCAGTACGTACACTTGCGAATTGTGACTAGATTATCCCTTGCACAATCGTACTTATCATGCACGCCAGCTGCCTAAAACATGATCAGAACAGCTCCCGTGATGTGCACCCCACCGAAAGGTACGGAGCTGTTAGATTACTATACTCAACTTTGGTCCCCCTCACCAGTAGACGCTGAACCAACATCTATTACTGTAAATAATCACATTGTTCAAGTCAGTAATAGGAACACTCGACTCCAAACAAAACAAGAATCCTTGGAAGGTCAAATCACCGTGAATGTTGGAATATATGTAGGTTGAAATTCGTTGTTTTTCAAGAAACACTACTAAAGTAGTGCTGGATTTTTTATTGGACCACTGCATCGTTCGAACCCAAATTAGGTGAAAACCCTAATATATAAAAACGTCAAACAAAAGAAAATTAGTCAATAATTATTTAGTTATCACTATCGATGGAATTCTATTTTGTTGGCGCAGATATAATAGGATTTTGAAATAATTTTGGATACGGTTTTAGAACAGCGTCAAATTATTATTATTATTTTTTTCTTGTTTATCCGGGTTGGAATTGTAATTTTTTTTACACAGATCCTACCTACAAATCACTTTACAAATAAACTGAAAAAGCGTTTTACAATAAGACAAAACTCAATTTGCTAATTATTTTGGTTTAGTATAACATACGTAAGGATTCATATTTATTTTATTTTAACCTTTTTATCTACTAAATTATATCTTCAGTTTATTAGACACTTCAGTTGGTTTTAGCGAATTTTTGCTCTAAATCGTCCTTTACTTTTTATTTAAAACAAAATTCTGGTTTGGCGTTGGATTTCTGGTAAATGCTAGATGTGACTGCTTTCAAAAATTCTAACCGCTTGTCTATTGATGTTACTTTTTGGTGGTTGTCTTCGATCCAAGTTACTAGAGCTTTTTTCATATTCTCTATTATTGCATCAGACCGATTCGAATTGACACCATTTCTTTCACTATTGTTCTTACAGTAGTTCCATTGAGATTATAATGTTTAGCAACAGATGAAATGTTTAGATATCGGTCCCCTGATTTACACGTTAATTGATTTGCACGGTCAAGAAATTGCAACTTTAATACGATTTGCACGATATAGCTTCGGTTTAACAAAGTTTTTTGTTTTTAAATTTTTGTAAAATTCAGGAAATATCAATTTTTTTAATGTCCTTTCTGACATATGGTAGTTTTATTCAATATTTTATAGTAGAAAAACTTCGTCACTTATTTTAAAGCAATTTAGTCGGCAAAACAAGATAAAAGTAACCGCGTTTACAATACAAATACATTTAACTTTTAATTTGCAGGATTCTATGAATTTCCAATAAAACGAACAAGTCGAAAGTAACAGGAGGCGCCAGTGCTGTCGTTGAGAAAAATTTAGAAGGGGTTAATTTCAATTTTCCAGAGGAATATTTCAAGTCAGAAAGAGTACAAACAAATATAGTATAACACATATTCACATAATTTTTGGTATTTGGTATTTTGAAAAAACCAGTTCAGCAAACTTACATTTAAATTACTATATAATATATATGTATATATATATATATATATATATATATATATATATATATATATATATATATATATATATATATATATATATATATATATATATATATATATATATATATATATATATATATATATATATATATATGTATATATATACACATATATATATATACATATATATATATATATATATATATATATATATATATATATATATATATATATATATATATATATACAGGGTGGCTGAGACCAAGTGTTACCAAATGAAAACGCTGTAATTTTTTTAATTTTGATTATTTTTTATTGAAATTTCGTGGAATATGTTGAAAACATATTACATTTTATGAAAAACATGTTACTGCTCGATATGACCTCCTTTGGCTTTGATTATTTGATTCAGTCTTCCATAGAAAGCATTGCATGCTGACCGAACGTGGGCTTGCGGAATTTTATTCCATTCTCGAACAAGAGCTGACTTCAATGCATCAACACTTTCGTATTTTTTAGTGGACACCTTACTCTCCAAAATGGACCATATGGAGAAATCAATGGGATTCAAGTCTGGTGAATATGGTGGCCATTCTTTCGACGAAATCAGCCGCGGAACGCAATTTTGTAAAAATTGCTGTGTCGCTCGAGCTTTGTGTGACGGTGCCGAGTCCTGTTGGAATGTCCAACGGTTCGTACCAAAGTGTTTACGTGCCCAAGGTAGCAAAGCATCGTTTAGGATCTTTTGGCGGTACATCTCTTGGTTTACCTTGACTCCATGTTCGATGAAAACCAGAGGAGTGCGTCCATCTGCAGTAACTGCAGCCCAAACCATAACATAAGCTGGTGATTGCTTGCGCATGGCAACTCTTGTGTCCAAATTATCGTTGGACTTGTCCTCTAACCAAACACGATCATTTTGTTTATTCACATGCTGTTGAATGGTGAAAATTTTCTCATCAGAAAAGACAATTTTTGGAATCTCATCACGTTCGGCCAAGGCCTTCAATGCTCGTGTTCTTTCAAGCCTAACTTTTTTTTGTGCCTCCGTAAGATCTTGAACTTTTTGTATCTTGTAGGGCTTCAAGTGTAGTTCATTTTTCAATATGGTTTGAATGCTGTATCGTGAAACATGTAGACGTGCGGCTAATTGATTGGCACTTTGACGAGGATTTCGTTGGATTCGTTTCTTCACCTTTCGTATCATTTCTTTTGATGTTGCTGTCTTTTTAGGACCGCCTCTGTTGCGTTTAGCGATGCTACCAGTTTCGTTGTATCGAGTTATGGTTCGATACACAAACATTTTATTCACATTCAAATGCTGGAGCTGACGAACTATTGCTGTTTGTGAATTTCCACCCAAATACAGTGCAATTACACTATTACGTTTGAATTCCATTACGATTTTTTTATTAAGATATTAATTTAGAACAATTATTTATTGACCACATATAAACAACTAACCAAACTTCAATCTGTCAAAAAATTAATGCGCGAAAATGACAACTACACAAATGACAGCAGAGTGAAGTTAGTAACATTTGGTCTCAGCCACCCTGTATATATATATATATATATATATATATATATATATATATATATATACATATTATATATATATATATATATATATATATATATATATATATATATATATATATATATATATATATATATATATACATATATAAATATATATATGTATATATATATATATATATATATATATATATATATATATATATATATATATATATATATATATATATATATATTATGTATATATATATATATTATATAGTAATTTAAATGTAAGTTTGCTGAACTGGTTTTTTCCAAATACAAAATACCAAAAATTATGTGAATTTGTGTTGTACGCTGATTTAGCCCGCTTTTTTTAGAAAAAGCTGCGTGTTTTTTAAAAATTTGCTGTTGACGTTTTAGAGAACTAATTGTCGATTTATGTAGCTCTGAATCTTCATGCCGCTGTAAATGAACCGTATTGTTCATCAGGAGCTTATTGCAAAATTTGCAGAACGGTTTTTCTACTCCATTTGAATGATCTGTTTTTTTTTCGACCCACGTAAATTTATCTATCTAAATCGAACGAAAATTTTGTTTGCGCTTATTCTTACCCTTTTTAACCTGGATATTTTCGATTTCTTTGGTGTTATCTACATTAAGATGGTTCCATAAAATTTTTATCATTTCTGGATTTTTTATTAGGAGGCGGCATCGCGGTAGTGGACGACTTTTTTGAGGAAATTCCCGTCGACGTAGTAGGAATATTACTAATGTGGTCCGCACGTAAAATATCCTTTCGATATTTGATTAAAAATCTAATTTTGAATAGAATTTTTAAAAAAAACATAAACTACAATCATTTCACACTAAATATTTTACAAACCTTTCCATATGTTGTACCAAGTTATAAAGTGCGGGCGACTTGTTTTGGAAAGCATCAACTATACTACACCACACAAAAACTTTTCTGTCAAAATAAATTTAACCTATAAACAATTTCATTTAAAGCAAAAAATATTGCCATGTTCAATTAAGCATGTTGCTGAATACGGAATTATATTTTATAGTAGATATTAGTCAAACTTATAATTATTGCGAGCAAAATCCGATGCGTCCAAAACTCTAAATACGTGTTTAAAATTGTTTAATATATCGTTAATTATAGAAGGGGAGTATAAAATGAGATAGCGGAGTACAGGAGTATGGATTACACGAAAGTAGTATAAATACTCGGATCGTACTCACTTCGACAGCACTGAGGAGGCTCCATATTTCCACTATTTATAGTGTTACGTTTGTTTTATATTCTATTACCCTTTTATTACCCGTAAATTACAAAAACTCGGAGTTGAAATTTGGATCAAATCAATATTTGTTCAGAGAATAATCATATATTTACAAAGAAACAAAGAGAGGCTTGGCAACTATGTACATAAATGACGATCTTTTAAATATAAAAATAGAAACAAACGCACAGAACAAAATAAATCCAGGCTCCCTAATTTTTATAAAAAGGGAGCAAATTTAAGACAATCACAGCGGTATTATTATACCATAAATATTAGCAGTTAACAGGCGACATCCTACGATGCCATGTCAATGGCCATCGAATTTCCTACGTACCAGTCGTGTTAGTGTAGCCAGGCGTTTACATTTTTGTTGCTGTAAGGTTTTATTTCAATTTGTCAAAAACTACACGCTGCCTTATGCAACAAAATAATCGCATTCATTATGATGAATCTGTGTTCATATTGAATTATAAAATTTTTGAATACATTTAGACGAATCGGATTAACAATACGAACAACAAAAATAAATTTTCAAATTGAAAAGATTCAAAACAATTTTGTTAAATTAATTTAATTTTTTGTATTTTTCTAACGAATTTTCTTGTGTTGTTGTGTTATTTTTTAATTAAAATTAAAATTATACACAAAACATTTGTTCTTACTTGTGGGAAAGAAAATTTGTTTTCTGTTTTTATTCCTTATCGTTATCAGTAATAGAACAGTAATATACATATGCAAATGTAATTAAGATAATGTATAAAAACATATTTTATGTGTGTACCCGTATGAAAATGTGGGTGTGCTAACAAATAGATTAATATATTGTGTACATTTATTTACCTGTGCAAATAGATTAACACATTTTTTTACTACCCCCCCCCCCTCTCACTTAAAACAATTATTATCTCTCTAAAAATAATAATAACATATTATTTTAGAAATACGTTTTTTTAATTAATTTTATTTTAATTATTTTATTTTAAGGACTTTAATAAAATAATAAATATACATACACAACGTTTATAAGGAAGAAATTTTACACGTAATTAATTACGAGTATATTACTCGTCGATTACAGCGATATGATAAAAAGGCGTTATTTTTTAAAACCTTCGCGCTTTGAAAACTATTTGAATTTATCGTTTTTGTTTGAAAAAGTTTTTTCTTTAATTTGTTTCTCGTTCGAATAATTATTATTTCATTGCTTTATTGTTTCAAGCTTTGAAACAAAAAAGAAAAGTTTTATTGTTTGCAACAAGAATTAAAAATAGTTTTTTAATTTTTGCTTTTTGTTCGTCGAAAAGAAAGTTTGGAGGAAAATTTATTTTTATTTTTTAATGTGCAGGATTATTTCGTCGAGCTTCTGGTAACTTACGATCGAGTTAAAACATTTATTTTAGTTTAATTTTTTTTTTTTTTTTTTTGAAAATAATTCTGTTTTATTATTTCTTTTTTAATTACAATCTAGTCTAAGACTAATAAGCAATTTTATTCTAACTTAAATTACTACATTTTACTGAAATTTAAGGGTTCATCCATCGATGTACTCCTTAGTTTTGATATTTATGATTTGATCGCGCTTTTGTCGTGCGCTAGATAAAGATTTATTATAACTGATTTACACTAACTCAAAAGGCTTTACTCTTTTGAGCCTTCTAACTAAATCCGCATTATCCAGTAGCTGGTTGGCCTCTATGTTGACATGGTGAAGTAGCCGTTGTTCATGACTTCTAGCAAATTTCATAATTTCGGTTTTGATGAGTTCTATGCCCAGATCTTTGTGGATGTCGCTATTTCTGACAAACCATGGTGCGTTGACGATGCTTCTTAGCACTTTGTTTTGGAATCGTTGGATAATATCCATGTTGCTCTGCTTAGTACACCCCCACAGCTGTATACCATAAGTCCAAACAGGCTTCAATATTTGCTTATAAAGCAGAAGTTTATTAGGGATTGATAAATGAGAGTTTCTTCCCAGTAACCAATACATTTTTTTGTATTTTAATTCCAACTCGCCTCTTTTCTTTTTTACATGAGCTTTCCAGCGAAGTTTAGCGTCTAACGTCATACCAAGATATTTGGCAGTGTTTGCATGTGGTATTTCTTGATTATTTAAATATACTGGTTTATGAACTAATCTCTTGTTCGTAAAGTCAACATGTACAGATTTAGTTTCATTTAGTTTTATGCGCCATTTTTTTGTCCAATTGTGTACTTGCTCTATGGCGTTTTGTAATTGCTCTGCTATATCTGAGTTGTTGTCACCTACTGCCATGATAGCTGTGTCATCGGCGAAAGTGGCTATCATGTTGTTTTGTGGGATTGGGACATCTCGGGTGTATAGTAAATACAGAAGTGGCCCAAGTACACTTCCTTGTGGAACTCCTGCTTTTATTCCCTTAAGCTCTGAATATTCATCTTCTTGCTTAAGCCTGAAATATCTTTCCGTTATATATGATTCCAGTATTATGCTGTACTGTTTCGGTAGGATTAATTTGAGTTTGTAGATTAATCCTTCGTGCCAAACTTTATCAAAGGCCTGCGCTACATCAAGGAATACTGCTGAACAAACTTTTTTCTCTTCTAAAGTCTTCTCAATAATATTGGTTATTCTATGCACTTGATCGATAGTTGAGTGCTCACTGCGAAAACCAAATTGGTGATTCGGAATTAGATTATTTTTTTCAGTTATTAGTTTAAGCCTTTTTAATAGTAGCTTTTCAAAGAGTTTGGACATTATCGGCAACAACGATATAGGCCTATATGATGTTATTAGATGTGGCGGTTTTCCTGGTTTGGGAATCATGATGACCTCAGCCACTTTCCAAAGTTTGGGTACATATTTTAACCTAAATGCGGCGTTTATGATATTAGTTAACTTTACCGTAGCTTTTCCCGGTAGCTGCTTTATTATTTCTCCGGTAATCAGGTCAAACCCTGGTGCTTTCTTTAAGTTTAAATTGTTTTTAATTTCATTTGCTACTTCAGTAGTCGATGTAGGGGTGACATCTTCGAGAATTTGTGTTATGTTTTCATCCAATATTTCTCGTAATTGACATTCATGAGGTTGAAATATATTTTCAAGATGATTGGCAAAACCTTCAGCTTTTTCTTTGTTTTTCCTTGCCCATGTTCCATCCATTTTCCTGATAGGATGGATCGGCATTATTGGCCTTTTCAGAGTTTTAGTTGCTTTCCAAAGCGAATAATCCGTATTACTATCATTCGTTAACTTACTTAAGTAGAAATTAACTGACTCATTTTTTAATTTCTGAATTTCTCTTGTTAATTGTTGAGTAAGATTATTTAGTCTTTTTTTGTCCTGTGGAGCTCTAGTTTGGTGCCATTTTTTTCTGGATTTGCGTTTATCCCTAAGGAGATTTCTAATTTCTATTGGATAGTTATTTCCTTTTAGCCTTGATTTGATTTCTGGAGTACTTTCCCATGCTGATTGTTGAATATCTGTAATGAACTTTTCTACTTCTATGTCCAGTTGATCCATAGTTTTTAAAGGAACTTTCAAAAGTATTCTTTGTTCCAGGTGTACTTTGAAACTTTCCCAGTTCGTATATTTGTTGGTTAATACTGGATTATTCCCTTTTTGGATGATATACTCGCTTAGAGTTAGGACTATTGGAGAATGATCTGAGCTCATATCTTGGCTTTCTTCAACTTTCATAAAATTATTAGAAATATTTTTGGTTATAAAAAAATCGATCAGGTCAGGTATTTTCCCTGGGTCAGTTGGCCAATATGTTGGTTTAACTGTTGAAATGGATTCACATCCATTTTCTTTGATGGCAATCAATAATTCTTTTCCTTTAGTGGTAGTTAATCTAGAACCCCAGTGAGTATTCTTCGCATTGAAGTCACCACCTATTATGAACCTTTTTCCCAGACGCTTAAAGAACTCTGAGTATTGTTTGCTTTTAATTGAATGTCTTGGTGGACAGTATAATCCTGCCACAACAATAGGAAAGTTTTCCGTTTTTATATAAACCACTGTGGCCTGAATTTCTTCTTTTCCGTACTTTGCTTCTTCAAAATGTTGGATATTTTTTTTAATGATGACTGCACTTCCTCCTCTGGCTGAATTATCTGGATGAATAGTGTGATATATGCAATAGCCTTTAAATGTTATGTAGGATTGCTTAGTAAAATGTGTTTCCGAAATAAGACACACATCTATATTCTCAATGTCGAGGACTGCTTGTAGTTCTTGCTGATGCCGGAGCAAACCATTAGCATTCCATGACATGATTTTCATTGTGTTGTTCATTTTTGTGTTGATTTGGGTCTAGCTCCCAATGCTCTATCTTCCAATTTTTGTAGCCTATCATCAAATTTTGTTAATTTCATGAGAATATCTTGTAATGTTTGACTGATGTCTACATCTTTAGATTTTTGCTGGGGTTTATTGACTACGCCACTTGTTACTTCAGCATATGTAACACCTTCAGTTCTTAGTTGGCGGTCAAATGGTTGCCCATTGTCTTGTTTTGCATGCCTCTCATATCGATTTGACTGGCCATACATTTGAGTTTTATTCATCCTTTGGTTTTTCATTTTCTGAATTTCCTTTGCAACAATACATCCTCGATAGTTAGCAGGATGACCTTGTCCACAGTGTACACATTTAAGTTGAGCTTGTGGATTGTCGCATTTTCCAGTTAGGTGGTGTCCGGCACATTTAACACACCTTGGAAGTTTGCCACAATATCTTTGCGTATGTCCATATGCCTGACACTTTTGGCATTGCGGAACTAGTTTAGACTTTCTAAGTGGTTGAATTTCCACTTTGCAACCCAATAAACTAGTGATCTTATATATTTTAGTTATATTTTCGTCACAACTGAATGTTAGTACAAACATGTCTAGCTTCTTTTTATTTCTCCAGCTAACTTTGTTCATTACGCTGATTATTTTAAATTCTTTCGATGATAATTCTTCTTTAATTCGTTCTGGGCTACATGTATGATGTAAGTTCCTTGCCATAACTCTGATTGGCCTTTCTTGTTTATTTTCATACGTGTGAAAGATAAATGAGCCTTCGGTCAAAGTTTTCACTACGTTTCTATATGCATCGACGCTATTTACGTTGATGCTTATTTTATTTTGATTCATCAATTTAGTGATGAATGATTCTTCTGAAACACTCGCCTTAATTATATCATAGAAAACGTGATAATTTTTAACATCATCTACTATGATCGGTGGTGGGGGAGGTGTTTTTTTATCTGTTTTGATATTTGTCTCAACCTTTTGAGGCTGAGTGTTTTGATCCAGAGTTTGTGGTTTTTGTGGTGGTGACGGTGTATTATTTAACCTTCTCTTTTTACTTTTTCTAGACTTAGCACGAATCCATTCTGTTTCTTTAGCTAAGTCTTCCTCATCGGTTTGATATTCAACGTTTTTATTAACATTAGAATTGGTGTTTTGTTTCTGTATTATTGATGATTCGGTTGGACATTTAACATTGTTGGCGTTAAGTTCGGTATTCTGGTTCTGCTTCATTGATGGCTTAGCTTGAGTTTCGTTCTGCTTTAATTGCATCATTTCTTTTTTTAGTTCGTCAATTTGTTGTTGTAAATTGAGAATAATAATGCTTTGCTGATTTTTCTCATCAGTTACTTTTTGCCATTGTTTGTATAACGTTAGCTCTTTTTCTGAAGTACCACTTTCAAGAATAGATGTTTCACCATAGTTATATGAGGTTGTTATACTTGCTTGTTGGGGTGCTGCTGTTGCGCCCTTATTATTTTGGAATCGTTCCATGTTAAAATTTTCAGATGAGAAATTAAAAGTTTTCTCAGGAGATCTAGCAACGTTTCCTCCCTTGTGGAACGGGCTGTTTACTATTTCCATATTTTTGTTTTTTTGTGTATGCAAGGATCGGCCCTCCCCAGAATCCTTAGGGCCAGTCTCATCAGAGAGTGGATTGCCCAATATTTCTATTGGTTTACCACCTGGGGTATTTTTTCCTTCTGTTTTACTCATTGCATATTGTATATTTATAGTGTAATCCACTCGCCTCTAGTATTTAGCCGATTTTAAAATCGTTGCCCGGGTGTCACCACGAGGAGGTATACTAGACACATTTGGTGGCCTCTACATAGTTGCAGAGCTGGAATATAGTTCACGAAAGTCGTGGCTATAAACGGTCAACTCCTACCCTATTGAAGCGCACCCCCAACACCCTAGTTTAATGAAAATTGTTTTTCGCCCCGGAGTCGACCGGCAGTTCTTTTACGATTTAATTTTGTAAAATTAAAATAATAATTTACAATGAAATAGTTTGCGAAACATATTTAAGTTTTATACAGGTGAATATTTTATTTTAATATCTGCTTAAGTTATTTGGGCCAATCAATCGTCAAACTATTGTTATTAAGTTATTTACTTATTACTCTTTCTTTGAAAACTTCATTTGATTGATTTATTAAAATTTACAATCGCTAGTCATGTAGGCCGATGCTTTATGCAGACCATATTGTTTTAATCTTCTGTACCCGGAATCAAAAACTTCATATAATTATTTAAAATTTATTTTTTTTTTTTAAATAAATATAATTAACTTTTATATTTTGTATAAATTATTTTTAAATTTCAATTGCCAATATTTTCACTTTTCCCACTATAACGAAGTTATATTGGGTAAGTATTATAATCGCGAAAAAAAAACTTTACTCCAGATTTTTGCATTTCTCGACGAATCAGGTTACCAGAACCCCGAAACATTGCTTTGAAAAATGTCGTTTTTGTCCTTCCAGTCATACATTTTTATTATTTTGACAAATTTTAATGATTAAAATTTCAACGAGATATTGATCGATACATTATTTGTAAAATTCTTAAATAAAATCGCATTTAAAGGTATTATTTCTGACTAATAAATTCTCTTGGTATTAAAGGTCGCATATAAATCTTAATAGCAAAATACTATGGGAGGCTGCTATGGGATGTTGGTAGAGCAAGTTTAGGAGAAAGGGGCTGGACGATATAGAAAATGAAATTATTATTATTAAGCTAATATATATACCTTTACAAATATTTTGATAATATAATTATGTTATATAAAAATGTCTAATGTCTATTTCCTCCAATTCGTCTTTAAATCTTCTAAATATGCATTCTTGATAAATGTGAACAATATTTTGTATATGGTGACGCTAGTCGAAGAATTTAAAATTAATAATCAACATTAATGAAAATAGTTTATATAAACCAACTCGAAGACGATATGGAATTAAATTATCGACGAAGTATTAATATTAATAGTTATAATTGTATAATATAAGCTTTAATAACAAAACACTTTGTGGTAAATTATTATAATTCAATTTTATTTTAAGATGTTGGTTTACAATTTAATATATTTTAGTACACGTAAAAAATGAGACTGACCATCCAAAAATTATTATTTTTAATGACAACTTCTAAAAGGTATATACATAATATAAACAATGTACATAGAATATAAACAGTAGTTAAACTTGTCTTCACAATATTATATAACAAATTTAGTATATAGATAGATGTTCATTACAGTATGTTTTATTTAAAATAATTTTATTGTACATAACAAATCATGGGCTACGCGCCGTAATAAATATACCTTTATTGGATTGCGTAAACATACCGCGCCCTTGAAGTAACTAATTCAAAATATCTATAAATTATATAATGCAAATGATATTTTAAGTTATATTATCTTAATCCTATTTTATAATTATTACTTTATTTATTATTTATTTCTATTTGTAATAATAATTGTAATATTTTAATATAAAAAAATTAACCTATACATAAAATTCTATAATCTTAATTAAACCTTTCATTACAAACAAGTGCCAAATTATTCATTCAATAAAGAGATGTTTACTGATTCTAGTGACCGATCGTTTAAAAGTAGATTTCGAAGTTTTGACGGTAACTACGCGAACACGATTATCAAATCCAGGATGTGTGTGTATAATTCATTGGGTCGAATTAACAGGAGGAATGTTATCCTCATGTAAAATAACTAACTGACCTATTTTATAAGTATCATTTGAAGGTTTTTGCCACTTATAACGTTTCTGGAGCTCACTTAAGTATTCAACATGCCATCTTCTCCAGAAATCTTGAAACATCATCTGTAGAGTTTAATATCTAGGTAATTTAGTAACATTGAGATGAAGTAAAGATGGTTCAGGTAGAGCTAACAGAGGACTTCCAACTAAGAAATGGCCAGGAGATAATGCTGTAAAATCAGATGGATCACTCGATAGTGCTGTCAATGGACGTGAATTGAGGCAAGCTTCGATTTGACAAATCAGTGTGTAATACTCTTCGTTTGTCAATGATCGTAAGCCTATAACTCTTTTCATGTGCCACTTAGCGTTCTTTATTGCAGATTCCCACAATCCACCGAAGTGAGGAGATCTTGGAGGAATTGTATGCCATACAATTTGATGATTTGCACAAAATATATTTGTCTCATTCTGAAAAGTTTGCGATTGAAATAAATTTTTTAATTCTTTTAATTCAGAACGAGCGCCAATAAAATTTGTGGCGTTGTCCGAGTAGATTTTTGAACAATAGCCACGCCTTGAGACAAATCTGCGGATGCAATCTAAGAACGCTTCCGTTGATAAATTCATTACGATTTCTAAATGTATCGCCTTAACTGCGAAGCATATAAATAAACATATGTATATTTTAGTTTTAATTTTTGATCTTAAATTTGACTTAGCATAAAACGGGCCACAGAAATTTATTCCAACTATTGAAAACGGCCTAGATTTCATAACACGATCTGCGGGCAAATCGCCCAATATTTGATGTGATAACTTGGGCTTATTTTTGAAACAAATAATACATTTATTAACAATTTGTCGACATATGTTTCGACAGCCTAATATCCAATATTGAGACCTAAGATTTTATAGAAGAGTTTGTGGCCCACAATGTAAAAGCCGAACATGTTCTGAGCGCACTACTAATATAGTAAATGGATGCGTACTCGGTAAAATAATTGGATGTTTAGTTGTAAAACTCAATTCAGAATTGCAAAGCCGTCCTCCAACACAAAGTATTCCATTCACGTCAAAAAATGGATGTAATAATTTTAAATTGCTGGAGTGGTGAACAATTTTATGTTTCTTAATATATTGAATGTCATTGCCAAATTCATTTGTTTGAATGATATTTATTAGGTTTATCAGCGAATGTTTCAACTCAGCTGAAGTAAGCTCTCCAGTAATTCTTAATCCCTTTTTTTGCTTGATGTTAAATATTAATCGGCGAATATAAGCTGTTACACGATACAGCTTTGAGAAAGAGGAATACCTATTGAACAAATCCCAATACATTTCGGAAATATAGGCAATGGTTGACGACTTTTTCCGAATATATAAATCTAACAAATCTGGACTAATTTTAAAATTTGAATTTTTAGGCCAATTTGTTTCATTTTCTAGAAGGAAACCGGGATCAGACCACCATAAATCTTGCTTTAAAAATTCATTAGGCATCAAGCCACGAGAAACGAAGTCAGCAGGATTCAATGATGTGGGCACGTGGCACCAATTCTGAATAGATGAGAGTTCTTGAATTTGGGTAACTCTGTTTGCTACAAATGTAGCATATTTGGACGGCTCGGATTTAATTCGAAGCAATGTAATTTCCGAATCCGACCATAGATAAATGTGTTTGAATTGTATATCTAAACTTTTAATTAATATATTTAACGTTTGTGCAAGCAGCAAGGCAGCACAAAGCTCTAGCCGAGGAATAGTTTGCCTTTTAAGAGGAGCAAATCTTGATTTTGAGCAAATTAATTGTATATAATTTTTATTTTTCTCATCTGTTACTCTTAGATATATTACACAACCGAAACCTTTTTCTGATGCATCTGAAAATCCATGGATCTGAATTAACTTAGGTTGAGGTGGTAAAATGCAACGCGGAACTGTTATACGATTTAATTGAATCAGCTGCCTCTTAAAATCCATCCATTGATCGCAAACTTGATGAGTAATTATATCATCCCAGTCTACGTTATGAAAAATCCAAATGGTTTGCATAATGAGTTTAGCTGTCAATATCATTGGTGAACATAATCCTAAAGGGTCAAACATCTGACAAATCTCTGACAAAATATTTCTTTTTGTACAAATAGTACCTAGTGAGAATTTAGAAAAATTCATCTCGAACTCATCAGACGAAGTGTTCCATGATAAACCAAGTAC
Organism: Tipula vernalis; assembly: GCA_958295665.1. NCBI lineage: Eukaryota > Metazoa > Arthropoda > Insecta > Diptera > Tipulidae > Tipula > Tipula vernalis. The sequence goes on along the minus strand of OY282559.1, from coordinate 218,172,094 downwards.
TAATGAAATATTAGAAACAGATTCCGAAGACGATGAAATATCAGAGACATTCGATGCAAATTTTCTAAGTTGAAATCCACCCTTTTCTAACAATTTTATTAAGTCTACCTTTAAGGATAAAGCTTTATCGATGTTATCAGTTCCTGTTAAAACGTCATCGACATAAAAATCGTTCATCAATATCTTTGAAGCTACAGGAAATAAAATCGTTTCATCTAAAGCAAGTTGTTTTAATGTCCGAGTTGCTAAATACGGAGCACTTTTAGTTCCGTAAGTTATTGTTCTCAACTTGAAACATTTTATTTTGTCTGAAGGATTGTCTCTCCACCATATACGTTGAAGGTCTAGTTGATCTTCATCTAGTTCTATTTGCCTATACATTTTGGCAATATCTGCGGTAAAGGCAACAATATGTTTCCGAAATCTTAAAATTATCGACAACAAGGTTTGTTGAACCGCGGGACCCTTAAACAAACAGTCATTTAATGAAATTTTTGAAGATGATTTGAATGAACCATTAAATACAACTCGTAGTTGAGTCGTCGTACTACTTTCTTTAATAACGTAGTGATGAGGAAAATAGTATACATCATTGTTAGACCTATGGCTGATATCGGAGTCGGGAATTAAAACCATATGACCTAGCGATACATATTCTGCCATAAAATCTCGATATTGATGGTAAATTTCAGGGCGCCTTACTAATTTCCTTTCAATTGCATAAAATTGATTAAGAGATGAAACATTTGAAAATCCTTACTGATTAATATTATCATTGATAGGCAATGAGACACAATATCTGCCAGTAGGAAGTTGACGATGGTTTTGCACGTAATGATCTTCACAGTATTTCTCGTCAAGAGAATGTTGATTTTCTACCAAAACTGTTTCCAACTCCCTAAAACGTTTAATATCATTATGTAAGCTATCAATCGTACACATTGCTGCAGAAGAGTTTTCTTCCACTCTATAATTGGTTAACACTCGACCGCTAATAACATATCCAAAAACGCTGGAATAGAATTGTGGTAAGTTTTTGAAAATAGTAACAGATTTACCATTGAATAAAGAATTATATATTTCTGCCCCAAGTAAAATATCAATTTTATCTGGAACGTAAAACAACGGATCTGCTAGTTCAATTTTAGCAGGAATTAAATCTATATTGACAGATACTGGACTGGACGGAAGGCAATTTGTAATTTTAGGAATAATAAAGAATTCCAAATTGGTTGAAAAATTAGACACTCGGGATGATATGGTCAAATGCACTTTACTACTTATCGTTGTTTCATTGCCACCTATACCAGATATAATCTTATTGGTTATTACCTTTCGCAGTTTTAATAAGTTCACAATATTTTCACTAATAAAATTTAAGTGTGATCCGCTATCCAAGGCTCTGCATAACAAATTCTTGTGAGAATTCGATGACACATTAACTAAAGCTGTACCAATTAAGACTTGTTTAGTTTGGTTTGAAGATGATTGTATATCAACTGGGCTTTGATTTGAAATGCACGAAGATATGCCAGTAGTGTGAATAATATCCGATTCGACAATTTTATTTTCATTCGAGGTGTTTGGTCTGTTAACAAGAGTCAACGCAGTGTTTTTGAAAATATTGTTCCTATCTGAAAATTTCGACTTTGTCCCAAAACGCAGTAGTGTATGATGCTTTAAGGAACACACTGTACATGGTGGTTTATCACATTCACCAACTTTATGTTTATCAATTAGACAGTTGGTGCACATTTGCTTACCATGGATGAATTGACAACGCATTTGTGGAGTGATGTTAGTATCAGAAAATGATGGACAGTTCAATATTAAATTTGATTGGGCACAATAGATACATTGACCACTGGTTGAAATTAATGAAGTAGGCTTGTTTTTTGAATAAGTGTGTTTGTTAACTTCATGCGATTGTTTTGAAGATGTGGTAGTTTTAATCGCTTCTAAAATTCGAACACGATTTCTTAAAATTGTTATGAAATTATCGAATGTTAATAATTTATTAGTGTCTGAATTTTTAATAACATTAATCTTTGACGAAGTATCAAGTTTTTCTGTTAAATGATGTATCAACATCAAATTCCAAGAATCAACTTGAATATATAACGATTTCAGAGCATTGTAATTTTTAATCAACTGATCTATAAAGTTCTGCAAAGAAGTAGGAGAATTTTCAACAGGAGATTTAATATCATATATTTGCTTCATATGAGTTTTCTGAATAAGAATAGCATTATCGTATCTAGTACAAAGAGTTTTCCATGTTACTTCGTAGTTATCAGAAGTAACAGGTAAGCTTTCAATCAAATGATATGCTTTACCACTACGAATATGCGATATCAAATATATAAATTTTACTGTGGCATCGATGTTTTGTTTATTATGTATAAGAGTGTTATAAACATCCCTGAATGCCAACCAGTCACTTTCGCAACCACTGAAGGTGGGTAATTTAAGTTCAGGCTGAGAGTACTATTAGCGGAAGATTCAAAATTAATTGATTCCTTTGATTGACTTTCTATCTTTTTTAGTTCGTTGAGTTTATTAAGCAAAGTACTCTCAACATATTCATAGTCCTCGTCAAATATTAGACGATCAACTGATGCTGCTTCATCAATTATCTCAATTTTTAATTGAACATTTTGATACTTGTCATACATCAGTTGCAGCCTACGAATATTAGATTCGATTGCCTCTTGAGTTGTAATTTGAGTAGTAAGTGATGCAAGCTTGTTCCGAAACTGTGTCAGTTGACCCTTAAATGCACTCCGTTGACGTTTAAGTGATTCTACATTTTGTTTTGATTTCACTGTAATTCCACTTGGTTCACTCTCATTCTCATTATCAGACATCTTACTTGACTTACTTGGTAAATACGACCGTCACAGTAATAGACTAATCAAATACATAGTTTGCCACAAGAACACACGATATTTGGATTGCAAAATATTATACTCGTAACAATAAAACAATGATAACTTATAAAAAAATGGAGGTGTGGCCAACACACGACTTTCTTTTACGAACAGAGAATTTTGAGAAATTTTATTTTTTTCTTTATAATTTTTTAAATTTTTTTTTTTAAATTTTTTTTTTTGTTTAATTTTATTTGTTTTTAATTTTTGGAAACATTTCGTATTTAGCAGTTTTTTGTAAACCTTATACTTTTTAAGATATTTGCAAAATAAATTTTCTGCACCAAGGGAGTGGCCACTTCCGGTTAGCCGATTTGGAGTAAAATTCACTGGGACCTCCCAATTTATCAAAAAAGCTTAAATCTGAAGTTTCAGTTTGATTGGTTAAACCATCTAGGCTGTAGAGAGGACACAGACAGACTGACAGACTGACAGACTGACAGACTGACAGACTGACAGACAGACAGACAGACACCATTTCGAAACCCACTTTTTCGGACTCAGGGGACCTCAAAACAAATAAATCTCTAAAAATCTCAAGCTCCAAAATTTTCATGATTACTATACTTTATTTTACTAGAGTAAAAGAAAGTAAAATCCAATGAAAGTTAGCAGGTTGTGAATGAAATTAATTTAAATTTAGATTGATATAATTTGAAAATAATAATTAAATATGTCTTATTGACTTAATTAGTTCTTAATGTTTTAACTGAATGTAATTAAGTTTAGAAAATTGCTATTAATTTTACTAAAATTTTTAACTAAATTTACAACTTACAAAATTTAATTATAGTTAGATATAGATGATCTCTTGTTGTTTGAAAATAATGACATCAATGACAAATATTAAATCTCGTTCAATTTGTTTAATTAATGATGTATGTGAATATGATGACTACAGATGATGAATTATGATAATATATATGTATGTATATATTTAAAACTATAACCGCATGCACAATATTTCTCGACCTTGTGTTTATGTGCAAACTGCAACCTTGTTTGATACCGCGTGCTGGATAATGATGGATTAGGATGGTAATCGATATGAACAATTTTTGTTCATTTTCAATGTGGTGCAATAAGTTTCACTACATAATAATAGTGCTCGTAGATGAAAAATTGCAAACATGGACGATATGTATATGATCATGCACGATCTTGCACGATGTTTGACAACCCACAATGAATAATGATGCTCGATGTTATATCGCGATCTTATATATTAGAACATATGTATATATTCAGGGTTTGCTCGTATAATTCAGCAAATAAAACACATAGTTACAGGAAATTCGTATATATGAAGATGTAATGGTTAACCAGTTAACAATTGTCTAGTTAATAACGGAATTTAATATACTGTAACTTCACACTTATAACATTATAGCCTTATGATATTTCACGTGGTTATATTCACTAACTGCATTGATCACACGTTTTCTACATACACATGGCAGACTGTATTGAATTTAACGTATGTATTGCCAACTATCCGGCTCGAAGGACCAAAATAATGGTGACGCTAGTCGAAGAAGTTAAAGTTTGCAATCACCATTAATGAAAATAGTTTATATAAACCAACTCGAAGACGATATGGAATTAAATTATCGACGAAGTATTAATATTAATAGTTATAATTGTATAATATAAGCTTTAATAACAAAACACTTTGTGGTAAATTATTATAATTCAGTTTTATTTTAAGATCGTTGGTTTACAATTTAATATATTTTAGTACACGTAAAAAATAAGACTGACCATCCAAAAATTATTATTTTTAATGACAACTTCTAAAAGGTATATACATAATATAAACAATGTACATAGAATATAAACAGTAGTTAAACTTGTCTTCACAATATTATATAACAAATTTAGTATATAGATAGATGTTCATTACAGTATGTTTTATTTAAAATAATTTTATTGTATATAACAAATCATGGGCTATGCGCCGTAATAAATATACCTTTATTGGATTGCGTAAACAGTATACGATGTCCACAATCACAGGCAACTGAAATTTCATGATTGTAACGATTTAATTCAGAATTTGTCACCCCGTGATTTGTTCTAAATCTATTGACTAAGGTCCAACGATATCTTAAATTTGTAAATCCAGGGACAACTAATGTTGGAGCTTCAATTAGATGCTTGTTGACAAAGTCTGATTCATTGAAAAGTGCCTTCCAATTGTTATTGATGTCATAGTTGGTTAAGTCTCCCAACTCAACAATTTTTGCCCAAAAATGTTTTCTAGAATTCAAACGGTTTTCTATTCATCCAGCGATGTCGAAATGAATAGGAAGATTTAAATTTCTTGTAATTTTTAAATGTTCTTGGTGGTTCAATATTGGACAACATCGGCAGCCATTAAATGGTGTTGTTTTAATTGTACCCGAAATAATTCGCATGCAACTATGTTCCCAGACAGGTGAACAATATTCAGCCGTTGAATACACCAGTGAAATTGCTGATATACGTAACGTTTTAGCATTCGCACCCCATCGAGTGCCAGATAGTTTTTGGATAATGTTCACTCTTGATTTAATCTTTTGTCCAAGTTTTAAACAATGAATTCTAAAAGTTAAAGCTCGATCCAAAGTAACTCCCAAATACATCGGATTCTGATTAAATTTGATTAAAATTTCATCCATGTAAACATTTAAACGAGTATTCGAATGTTGATTTGTTAAATGAAAAAATGCAACTTCGGTTTTGCTGGGATTCGCCTTCAGTCGCCAATTCTTGTAATAATCATTTAGTAAATCCAAATCCAATGTCAAAGTACGCTCTGCATCAACCACCGCTCTGTCATTGTATGGAAATTGGTGAGCTATTACCAAATCATCAGCGTATAGAAACTTTCTAGATTTTGTTTCTGGCAAATCAGATGTATGTATATACATTGAACAAAACAGGAGCAAGAACTGAACCTTGAGGCAATCCATTATTCACACATCGAATTCTACTTTTCTCATTTCCCAAATGTACAACAAATTTTCGATTCGATAACAAAGCAGAGATTATGTTTAAAGTTTTTGAACATTTTAAAATCTTACTTAATTTCAACATCAATCCTTTCTTCCAAATCGTATCATATGCTGCATTTAGATCCACGAAAGCAACAGCTGTTTGTAATTTGTTTTGGAATCCTGCTTCAATATGTGTTACCAAAGACAAAACTTGATCACAACAATTTCTTCCTGGACGAAAACCGGCTTGATAATTTGGAATATTTTCATCAAGTGTTGGAAAAATTCTGTTATAACCAATGCACAACAAAGATATCGGTCTATAATTTTCAGTTAGATGTTTGTCCTTTCCAGGTTTTGAAATGGCACGAACTTTTGTTAAATTCCAAATTGGAGGAATTTTACCACGATTATAACAATCAGAATAAAATTTCGCCAACCAATTACGGGCGTTTTTTGATAAATTAATAAAAAATTCGGGAAACACCTCATCCACTCCACTAGCTTTTCTTGGTTTTACTCGTAGACATTCATCGGACCAATTTGCAATGTATGTTCTTCGAAGCCCTCTTGGAATAAATCGTTTAGCCGTAGGTAATAGGAGTCCCACAAATCTATTATAATTTTCAACAACCGGAGGAATCCATCTGATGTTTGAATCTATGGCTTTGGCAAATTCTGTCCAATTACCTTTTTTAAAGTCCATCTCGGTTTCGGCAATGATTTTATTATTGGAATTTTTATTCCGACTTCTAGAAAAACACATCGATATTGAATTCTTGGAAATTTATTACTTACAGTTCTTACAGCAGATAAGACTTTGAACGAAACGTCTGTTGAAACAAAACATAGATCCGGATTATATCCTCTGTTCCATCTACCAGAATGAAATGTTGATTTATCTTTAGCATCAAATAATAAGTGTAAACGGTTTCTATTTGCCCAATCAAGTATAAATTCTCCATTCAAATCATCTTGGTTGTAACCCCACAGACAATGATGACTATTGAAATCGCCCATATAAATTGCGGGATGATTAAATACTAGTAATGGTGTTGACCAAGAAGAGCCAGGAGGTTTATAAACATTTAAAATTTTCACGTCGTTTAATTTGATAACCAGAATTTCAATATTATTGATGTTTGATTTTAATAAAACGGAACAATCGTCACATAAATCACTTCTTATAAATGTCGCAATTCCATAATGTTCATGATGAATAGAATCAATGCACGAAAATTCATTTATTAATCCGCAATTCAAAAGTTGAAGATCATCTTTCGTATGGGTTTCCTGTAGAAGCAAAACATCACATTTATTGGTGTGAAGAAATCTTGACAAATATTCAACTTTCGCCTTCGTTACGACGGTACGACATTGTGGTTGATAATCTACTTCTTCAACTTCATTATCAATATTTGTTTCACCGGGAGGTTCAGAATTGAACAAGTTCGGTGTATAATTTTCTAATATTTCGTTATCCATAACAGATACCGGTGGACCTTACAGGTTACTAGAACCACATAGGCATTTAAAAAAAATAATATTTAATTTAAAAATTTACACAAATCAAAAAAAAAAAATACGGAAGAAAATAAATATTCAACCATTTTTTTTGACAGTTGGCCTACTTTTTTCTGTTTAGAAAATGAAATAATATGTGACAAGGTGGTGGGATTCGGTGACAAAAGATAATTAACATTAATTCTGATTTTGTATTGTTTGTATTTTAGTATGTTGTATTCTCGAATGTTCCGCTGCGATGCCCCGTCTAGACTGGAGCACTGAGTAAAGAATTATATCGGTCAATTCTCACATTGCTCACATAATATTTTTTGATCTGAAGAAACGGCACAAATTTTCAGAAAATAAATTTTGTACATTGTGGATGCTCTCTGAATGGAATAATCTAAATTCTTGCAGATTTTCAACAGTAATGTTCCTTTGGACTGTGATGGTATTATGTAATAATTTAATTAAATCTGACTGGCGTCTTAATGATTCTTCCCATCCTAGTGATTGTTGTTTGTCCTAAAGGAGGAATTTTGGTGTCGATATCAAAAGAGACTTTTTGAGTTGAGCTTGTTTTGCTGTCGTCTGTTGTGTCAATTCTGCGTGCGGGTTCCTGAATGTCTGTTGAAGTATCTCTTTTGATTACTTTAAAAGGACCTGTGTACGGGGGTTCCAACGCCTTTCTGATTGCATCTGTTCTCAAAAACACATGTTTGGTGGAACTTAGATTTTTGGACACGGAAACGTTATTCGTTGTATGTCTTGAAGCTGGTATTGGTCGAATTTCGTCGAAATGTTTTTTTAAATTCTTAACGAAATCATTTTGCGTAATTTTGCTATCGAGAGTTTGGTTTATGAATTGTCCCGGTACACGTAGTAATCCCCCATATACGAGTTCTGCTGGTGTGGCGTTGAGTTCCTCGCTGAATGACGTCCGCAGCCCAAGCATAATCAATGGTAACATGTTGTCCCAGTCTGGTCGGTTATGACTCTTGGTGGCCGTTTTGATGGTGCGATGCCATCTTTCGATCATGCCGTTGCTTTTCGGGTTGTAACTCGTGGTGCGTCGGTTTTGGAAACCCACTAATTTAGCTAATTCTGAAAATAGTTGTGATTCGAATTGTGCTCCCTGGTCCGTAACCATAAACTCTGGTACGCCGAATCTAGCTATCCACGTTGATAACACTGTAAATGCGACTGTGGCCGCAGTCATATCTGGCACCGGAACTTCCTCAGCCTATCGCGAAAATCGACCAATTAACGTCACGCAATAACGGTTGTTACCGGAAATTGGAAGTGAACCAATGATGTCAAGATGTATTTCAGCGAAACGTTGCGATGCAACTTTAAAAGTGCCGAGAGGTGATTTTGTGTGCCTTGAAATCTTGGATTTTTGACATGGTATACAATTTTGAGCCATAATTCTTGAATCTTTACCAATAGAAGGCCAAATGACATTTTTAGTCAAAAGTTTGACGGAGGCTTTAACACCTGGGTGTGATAAATTGTGAAAAGATTCAAAAACAGATTTCCGAAATGTTGTTGGAATAAACGGTCTTGGTATACCAGTTGATGCGTCACAACATATAGTTTTGTTTGTGTTGAACGCTATGGGAATTTGCACCAATTGAAGATTTGTATTTAGGTTGTTACCTAGAAGTTCTCGTAGTTCATCATCATTGGTTTGGGCATCTGCTATTTTTGCAAAATCAATACTTTCATGGATCGAAATTTGATTAATGCGCGAGAGGGTATCTGTGACGACATTATTTATGCCGGAGATGTGTTGAATATCGGTAGTGAATTGACCGATGAAGTCTAGATGCCTGAATTGGCGCGGAGATGCTTTTTCCGGGTTTTGTTGGAATGCGTAGATCAAGGGTTTATGATCGGTGAACAAGGTGAACTCACGACCCTCCAACAAGTATTTGAAGTGCTTAATGCCAGAATAAGCTGCAAGCAGCTCTCTGTCATAGGCACTATACCGTTGTTGCGTTTCGTTGAGACGTACCGAGAAGAAACTGAGTGGTTGCCAGACGCCGGAGACATACTGCTGAACCACAGCCCCAAGTGCAGCATCGGAGGCATCAACCATGATGGCGAGCCGTGCGGATGACGAAGGGTGTACTAGCAACGTAGCGTCGCAGAGTTTTTGTTTGCAGGTTTCGAAAGCCAGTCTATGGATTCCTCTGTCCAATCAATTTTTGTTTTAGAGTTTTTTTTGTAGCCTTTCAGAAGATCGTTGAGGACCACCTGATCGGCTGCCGCGTGAGGAATAAATCTTCTGTAAAAATTGATTGTGCCGATAAATCTTTAGATGCCGTCAATTGTTTCCGGGTGTTTGAAATTTTTGATAATTTGGATGCGGTCTTGATTTGGAAGTATGCCTTGCCCAGTGACCCTATGCCCTAAAAATAGAATTTCCGTCTTTGCGAATACGCATTTGTCTGCGTTAATTATAAGTCCGTGTTCTGAAAATTTTTGAAAAATAATTTTGAGGTGTTCTTAATGTTCGTCCATTGATTTTGAGGCAATCAACACGTCATCCAGGTAAACAAAACAAAATTTTAGTCCTACAAGTACTGAGTGCATTAGTCGTTGAAATGTCTGTGCTGCGTTCCGTAGTCGAAATGTCATTTTAGTAAACTCGAAAAGTCCGAAAGGAGTAGTGATTGCTGTTTTAGGTATGTCCGTCGGTTCAATGGGAATTTGGTGGTACGCCTGGACAAGGTCTAAGGTCGAGAAAATGATGCAGCCTTCCAGCTGAAACGAAAAGTCCTAAAGGTGTGGAATTGAATATCTGTCTGGAATTGTTCTGTTATTCAATGCTCTGTAATCACCGCAAGGTCTCCAGGTTCCGTTTTTCTTCATTACCAAATGCAACGGACTGGACCAGACGCTACTACTGGGCCTACAAATTCCCTGAGCCATCATATGTTGGAATTCGTCTTAAGCTATGCGTAGTTTGTCGAGTGCTAAACGACGTGTTTTACATGATACCGGCTGTCCGCTTGTTTCCAAGCGATGGGTGACGGTGTGTTTAATAATTTTCGAACTGAGGCCCTTATTTGTAATTTCAGACAATTTTGCCAGTAAATTTTGAATTAACGGATGCAGTTGTGACTTGTCGAGATATGATAAGGCCGGATCTGGTTCATTCGAAATTGTACCTTTTACGAACAAGGAGGTTACCGGATCTATAATCCTCTGTCCTTGTATATCAACTAGTAGACCTGAATGTTTTAAAAAATCCGCACCTATCATAGGGATTGACACGTCTGCTACCACGAATTTCCACCTAAATTCTCGTCGCCGTCCGATATCCAATTTTAATATTTTTGTGCCGAAAGCTTGCACCGGCGAGCCATTCGCTGCGAACAATCTGCATGTCACTACTGTTGGTGCGCCATGGAAAAACTTCACTGGGATGACTGACACGTCGGCTCCCGTGTCGATTACAAATTTAAACTTTGATCCCGCATCAAAAATGAGTAAACGGCTAGTAGTATACCCATCAATGGCAGCCGTGGTTCTTTGATGGTTATCTAAAAATCCGTTTTGTCTTCAATGTTACGCTCATTGTAAAATTTCACCCCGCCACGCATTTCCGAGTGTTCGTGCCAAATTTAAAATGGTAGTAACATTGTTCGTACTTTGGGTTGATTTTCGCTCTTGACGACGACCGTGAGCGATTTCTGTTGTAGGTGGCTGGTGATTGTGAACTTGATCGGGAGCGTGAGTTTTTGAATGGTCTGCACAGCTCTGCAATCATGCTCGTCAATCTCTCTAGTTGTTCTTCCATCCCTGATTTGTCTGGTATGGATTCGTTGCCTTTGGACGTCTTTGTTGTGTTGGATGCTGATGCTCTGCTGGCTACTGCGTGGATATTGGACTGTGTCATTGTCTCCATTATGTTATCCGCACGAGCAGTCAACGTAACCATTGGCACGTTGTTCTCAAAAGTCGTTAGGATCATTTGTACTTGCGCCGGCAATCTCTTCAACCACAATTGTCGCAGTGCGTTTTCGTCAAATGCCCGTCCTGCGTTCAGCCTGAATTTGTTCAGTAGTTGCGATGGTCTTTCATCCCCTAGAGTTAATCCATGTAGTATATTATTTAATTTAGATCTTTTCGATTCGCCTAACACCCGAGTCACTTCCTCTTTGAAAGTGGTATACGGCACAGTGCCTTTGTCTCTTAATATCAGATCGGCGAACGCGTCGTGATGCCGTGCCGAAAGACTCCTCGAGTATATTGAACCACACTATTGGGTTTTGATTATACAACGGCTGCGGCGCCTTGAAAGCCACTGCCGCGATGTTGTGTGTCTGCAGATTTATGTTTGGAGTAATAGCACCATTTTGGCTGGAGCTAGCGGTTCCCGTACCGTTCTGACCCATCCTGGACGCTTGACTTAACCGCATTTGTTCGTCCACATATTCTTGTAATTGTTGTGTGGTCAATGTCACCGTTGTTCCTTGTTAGCGATCATCTGGAGTCTCCGTTGACACGGGTGTACCGTCCGCATTGAAACTCATTTGTCAACACTCGAATTAGAGCTCTTTACCAAAACAATATATATATATATATATTCAGCTCTAAATGCTGAATTTGTGAAAATAGTTGTTAACAAACCGAAAAACTATATTCAGCCTTAACTTCTGAATCCGTGAGAATATTTGTTAACAAAACCAAAAACGAAACACAAAAAAAAAAGTTTTCGCGCAACGAAAAAATGTGATTAGGTTGAGCAAATGAACACTGAATATTTAAATTTTTTTTCAGCTCTTTAAAAATGTTGGAATTTAACAAACGGTTTCTTTCCCGGCCCACAGTACACACGATTCACGATTGGTTAGGATGTTGTTGCTGCTTAATAGTCCTCGGGTGGCTTTTCGCCGATCTTTTGACTGTTTAGTTGTTTTTCGCACACCAAATAAAATAAAACTTACCAAGGGTGGGGGCTGTACTGAGCTAATTTCACTATTATTTGCTTGTCGTATACTAACTTAACTGAGCGCTGGCCCCTGGCGGGGGCTTTGACCTCAGTTTAGTTTCTGCTGTGGTTTGGCGCTGTTGAGCTGCTTCCCGTTGTCTTCCTTCGTGCTGTATTTTATTGCTACTGGTTAGCACACTGTTGTTTCTTCCTGTGTTGTCTGGAATCGTTTGAACTGCACGTTCTGATGCCTTGCTAATGCTTCTTTGCGCACTGAGCGTGCTACGGTGGATGTGTGCTCCTGCAGATCACGTCGGGGTCGCCTCTTTATAGGTACTTTTGTAAAATAATCCTATAAAACATATTTAATATACGTGCACGATGCCCAGGAGTCGGTCACACATACACGATCACTTTATATATGCTTCGTGGCCACGGATAGGGAGAATTATCACAGCCGGGATTCGCTACCGTGAACTTTTGTGGCACTTTCTTTTATTCAACGAGTTCACTATATACTTTTACTTACAGTTGACGCTGTTTCACATAAGGTTTTCTTGGATCTTTTATTTAAAGAGTTTGAGATTCGTTTGGATTGTTTTTTATTTTTTTTTTGTTATTTATATTTCTTATTATGTGCAATTAGTTATATTTATGTAGTAAATTATATGCCACAATTTTTTATATAATATATCCGGTTACTGTTGTACACGGTTGTGTCCTTCACGCTAGTTTGGTTTTATCTTGCGGTAGCTTTATTTTATCGGCTTTCGTCCTTCACAAGTTGTAACTAACCATATTTTTTCTGCCCAGACAAATGTTTTATTTTATACAGAGTGTCCGGGTTTGTGATGCTGATCCGTCATGGGGTGATTCCTTGGTTCATTCTGAGAAACAAATCGTATGTGGAGGAGGGGTCCATTTTTGATATCCTTTGATATACAGGGTGTTTAAAAAATTTGGTTCAGAAAAAAAGTACACCCAAATATTAAACTGTAACTTCCAAAATATTTATCGGAGAGCAACCAACTTATTCTTATTTGGTTGGTAATCGTATAGGCTATTATTAAGGTTTAAGTGGTTATCTTGTATCTGCATCCGTTTGAGAGCTATGGTGATTTAAAGTAAAAAAAAAATATTGGTTTTTTATAAATCGAGTTTTTCTCAAAAAAAACCGTTATAATTTTTTCTTTTGTTTATTTAATTTTAATTTGTCATGATCTCCTCTACAATCCCTCAATACAAAGTTTGGGTCGAGGAGTTATAAAAGGTGCTCAAAATGTCCTCCTTGTGATTGAATACATGCTAATATTCATTTAAGTATGCCTTTGGTTATTTCAATTCTTGGTAATACTTCCCTTATCTGTTGTGCTGCTGTGTGTATTCGTTGTATAAGTTCTTCTTTTGTTTCAATTTCTTTGGAGTATACAAGCGGCATCATCCTTCCCCATACATAAAAATCCAATACCGTAAGATCGGGGGATCTTGCAGGCCAATGAATTGGACCATTTCTTCCAATCCAATTATTTGGATAATTTTCATTAAAAAAATTCCTAACATTATTATGGTAGTGACAAGGTGCACCATCATATTGGTATGTATGCGAGAATCTACTTAAAATGGGAACATCATCAAAAAGGAGTGGCAAATCGTTTTGTAAAAATTGTAAATAACGTTCACCATTTAATCTAGAAGGTCCAATTAATTTATCGTCAATTACACCAGCCCATACGTTTACACTGAATCGGTGCTGAAATGATATTTGTTTTTTCGAATGAGGATTTTCAGCAGCCCACATGTGTAGATTGTGAAAGTTTGTTATGCCATCTCTTGTGAATTGAGATTCATCCGTCTATAGGATAAGTTTCACAAAACTTGCATTGTCCAAATTCCTTTCCATCAACAAATTAAAAAACTCCAATCTTGTAGTGAGGTCTATCGGTCATAGTTGTTGAACGGGTGTTGTATGGTATGGATGAAGATTCTCCTTGTGCAATACTTGATGAATTCGATAGCGAGAGACGTTTAATTGTACGATATTTGGCAGTCTCCTATGAATATTTATAAATACTCTTGCGTCAGGAATGCGACGTGTTGGAAATCTGAGTTGATATTCATTGCGAGCTCGTGCTGCATTACCATAGCAAAATCCGTAAACAAAATGGATATCAATGTACTCCTCACCTGAGAACTGTGCCATTATAATATTAATTTTATTAAATTAATTAAAATTTTGATTCACAACACTGATACAACACTAGATAATATCTCGAAACTAATGACTGAATCTGAAAATATTTAGTTTTTGTTTTTTCAACATTTAAACAAATGAGTTGATAATCATCGCCTACTGTTTTACAGATCAAAATAAAATTGGTAAAATATTAACACTATAACATCTCTTAATTAGATTGAGAATAAACGGAATACGAAGAAAACTATGGCACGTGGGTACAAGTAATGTATTGGGGGGATTGTAGAGGAGATCATGACAAATTAAAATCAAATAAACAAAAGAAAAAATTATAACGGTTTTTTTGAGAAAAACTCGATTTTATAAAAAACAAATATTTTTTTTTTTACTTTAAATCACCATAGCTCTCAAACGGATGCAGATACAAGATAACCACTTAAACCTTAATAATAGCCTATACGATTACCAACCAAATAAGACTAAGTTGGTTGCTCTCCAATAAATATTTTGGAAGTTACAGTTTAATATTTGGGTGTATTTTTTTTCTGAACCAAATTTTTCAAGCACCCTGTATCTCAAAGGATATCAAAAATGGATCCCCCCTCCACATACGATTTGTTTCTCAGAATGGACCAAGGAATCACCCCATGACGGATCAGCATCACAAACCCGGACACCCTGTGTAATGCAATTTTGTCTTTTCGTGTGCACTGTGTTTAAGGAAAAAAATAATTCGCGTCTCCACAATTTTTATTGAGCTTACTGATAATTCGCCAATAATAAGTTACACCAAATCTACTACTTTTGTGTTCATTTGCTCAACCTACTGATTGACGTTTATCACAAATTCACACCAACACAACTTACATGCGTGGTGGTAAATTCGCCACAGAGGTTATTAAAAATTGTAACGTGTTCATATTTGCAGATGATGTTAAAATGTTCCTTACCATCAGAGAAAAGTGTGACACCGACCAATTAGAAGAGATATTAATGGTCTTCGTGAGAGGTGTGACCACAACTCATTACATTTAAATATCAAAAATGATTATGTTGTTTCACATCAAAAAATATACTATAAACACAAAAAATCAATACATACATTATAGCCAAAGCGAACTCAATTTTTGGGTTTATGAAATGATGGACCAGTGAATTGGAAGACAAAACTACATTATTGACGCTGGGTTTCGCTTGTCTAAGATTGCAAGTAGAATATGCGGTAACTGTCTGGAGTACTTAATATTCAATTTACATATAAAGAATTGAACGTATTTAAAAAAGATTCCTCTTCTTTCTATTAAGGATAACCAATTGTGATTACGCCTACGATATAAGTTATCAGAAAATGTGGCACATATACTTCCATAAAACAGAAGACGCCAAGACTGCAAAACCTGCATTCTGGAAAATAGACGACTTCTTTTGGATGCTGCCTTTATAAAAAACGTTCTTCTTGGTTTTGATTTCCCATACATTACTGAAAACATCTCAATTCACGTTCCAGGCTCCGAACATCAATCTTGCCGAACATCAATTTGATTTTAACTTATCTAAAGGCAGCTAAAAGAAAAACTTGAAGTTTTGTTTGCTTTTATTGTTAAACTTCATAACTTCAGTAAGTCGATTTATTTAAATTATAATAAATAACCAATACATTTGTTATTTTTGTAAAATTGTTTAATACAGTAAAAACTAGTTTTTGAGACTAATAATCAGTTTATCTATGTTTATAGCTGAACATTGTTACTGTATGTTTTACAAATTGGTAAATTTTTTCCAAAATTTGTCTTATATTCAACACAATTCACACTGCTCCAACTAGTTTTTGAAGCAGAACATTTCCATCACAAAAACGTCAAACCCCAAATACAACTGAATACTGAAATACGTAAAACCTTAAAAACATAAATTTCAATTACATAAAACAAAACAAAATTTATAAAATCAACTTGTTATCATAGGACAGATAAAAAAAAATCTGTTCGCTTAACATGATTATTGCATTTTTTTAAACTGGATAAGTTGAAAAAATTAGACCATTCCTTTTTATTTATTGCGCCACAAGAATTTTTCCACCCCCATCTGAATATAAATTTAGACATAATGTACATCCAAAACATAAAAAAAACGAGAAAATGCAAATTCAGTAAAAATAACAATCTTAAAATTAATAATTTTATTTTTTTTCCGGATTTAAGAACTTTAAATATAAAATTAAAATAATTGAAAAAAAAAAGAATCCGGGAAAGGAATTATTATTTATCCGGCTATATTATGTATACTTATTGTACATATATGTATGTGTAATATGTGTACCAAAGTAACATAGCGAGCATAAAAACCAAAACTTAACCAAAATATAAGTCAATTTCAATTATATTCAATTTTCTCCAACAACAAGAACCGCACAGCATCACCATCACCCCCCGATAGAAAGACCGAACGGAAAATAAATTTGCGAATTGAAACAAAAACGGAGAAAAAAATTGGAATAAACCAAATGAAAATTATTTTTTAGATGATGATGATGGTTGGGTTGTTGTAAAACAACGGCAAAAGCAGTTATTATAATTTTTTCATTCTTCTGTTTAATTTGATTTAATTTAATTTCTGTTTGGACATAAAAATAATCAGAATTTTTTTTTTTTTTTTTTTTTGTTAGTTGGGTAATGTATTTTTATTATGGTAGACTTGGAAAATAAATTTGAATTATGCTTGCATTGCATAAAAGAGGGTTTCCCGTTTTTCAATTACACAACTGGTATTTTTTTCGATTGGTGTTGGCGTATTTTGCAAATATGTACGAGTTTTAAACGATGTTTTAGTAAAAAAAAAAAATTAAATATTTAAATTTTTATGTTTGTTTACTATTCTCAACGGGCATGTATTTGACGGCGCAAGTTAATTTGACTAACATTTATGTTTTCGACTAAATTTTAAATTGAATTACATAATTTACAGTGAATTTAAAGATGATTTCTGTATGGAGCGTACCAGTAAGAAATTAAGAAACATTATTAGAATCTGGTGTGCATTACTGCATGCAGGCCGCCGGCTTTAAAGGTGTGTCCTTTATATTGGAATAGGTCCTTAAAACACTATAATGCAGAATGAACAACTTAATTTTTGGGCTGGCCAATATTTTGTACAGGTCACTCTGAATGGCTTACGCCTAGTGTTTCGTATTTTGGGCAAAGCGCTTTATTACAAATTAATTTTGAAGCTACACGTATATATGTAATTTATAAAACTATTACAATTCGTACCGTCTAGTATCCGTTTTCCCTAATACATACTTTAAGAAAATTTAATAAACATAATTTCTAACTGGACCTTTCGCGTATTGGTCAGGGAATTTTCAGATTTCATTATTGGTGAACTTTTTGTGCCAATAGGAAGAAATTCTAATCCTTCTTCTAAGTTCTGTAAATTAAACTAAATGGAGATCTTTTTTTTTTTTTAATCTATCCAATCTTTTCTGGGGCTCAAGGCACTCCCAACTCTTTCGCAGTTAATTTTACCGTCCTACTTTACGCAGTAGTAGCCAAATCGAGGACGTACGGATATAGACCCGTTTTGTATAAACCACCTGCACATTGCATTGCTTCATGCCAACCAATAGTGCTGATATGAAAGGTGGGTCGGCCCATGGATTCTGCACTCTCAACATGGGGTTATAGTTGTGTTCATCGTCATCACCGATCGTAATCAGATGATGAAAAATCCATTTTGCATCCCGCCCCTATCGGGATTCGAACCCGGTACCTCCCGATCCCGATCCAAACGCCGCAGCTTTAACCACTGCGTAAATGGAGATCATTTCTTCAATTTAGTTATACTAGAAGTTTTTCCTTGATTGTATTGCGATCTGATCCTTACTTCTAAGGGCTGTATTCGGCAATATTTGCGCATTTACCATAATTCAACTTTATAGGTTCTTACATGTAAGTATGTATGTATATTTATATGTTTATTGAATAATTTGTATAGTAAGCACTTGGTTTTATACAACATTACAGTCAGAAACAATTACATTAGTAAAACAACAATAAAAATAACAAAATTAAATTATAAACAATATTAAAAATATTTAAATAAAATCAAAAATATTAATAAAAATGATTCAAATATTAGTCGAAATAAATCAAATTAAATTAATTAAATTTAAAAATAAATATGAGCCGGATCAAGTCATGTGCATCAGTTAGGCGATTATTGTTTTTTGTTTCATAGGAAAATTCGTTTTAAACGAGTTGCTGAACAAATTAATGAAACATTGAGCGAAATTACGATTTTCTCAGGTAAATTTGGAACACAAAATTCAACATATTGTATTATACATATTCTTATTTATATTAATATATTTACTTATACATTTTATTATTTGTATTTTCAGAGAATGGCAATGACGAAGGAACTCCAGTTTTCCGATGCAACGCTGAAGTATATTCGAATGAATGTTATATTGTGTTTTTAAAAAAATTAATATTATATACATATATATAGCGGCCCTATGGCTAGATTCTTACACTCTTCGGGCATTATTATCTTTAAAATGCCCTTGGTACATAAATAACTAAAATCAATTATACAAAATAAATAAATTAATTAATTCATTTAAATAAATAAGAAATTTTTACATTAGAAATTAAAAAACATATTTATATATACAGTCAAAAGTTAAAAATCAACAAAAAAATATTTTATTATAATTAATAAAATTCTTTATTTTAAAAACATAATTTTACTTTTTTATTGCTACCAATTTAATTAGAATAAAGGAATGATATGTCCCATCGAATATGTATTCCGAAATCTGACACTTTGCAGTAATATTTATCTACAACAAAATGACATATTATTTAAAGTAAATTATACCATCTAATGGTTTATATGTGAGTTTAGTAATATAGTCTAATCTTTTACTGTACCTAATATAAAACTAAAAATTTACTGATTTGTTAAAGTTAAAATACTCGAAATAATAATCGAATAATCTTGGCGTTTCACAGTAATATGGAACCACTAAATTACTCATTCCCAGTAAAACCAGTAAAATTTATGAATCATTTACGTATACGTTCAGTAATAAGGGCATTAATGTAAAACCACAAAAATAACGATTCGACAAAAGTAAAATCGACAGGTGAAATCATAGGAAAGTATACATAAACGTCCAGTATCACAAATTGACATTTTACTGTAACCTGGGACCACAAAATTACCGATTTGGTGAAGTAAATTAGACCAACAAAAATACTTAAAACGTATATGTATATGTTCAGTAATCAAAGCCACAAAAATTCCTATTCGGTAAAGTAAAACGGACATCTAAAAGTTCAGTAACCACACTCATATTCACAGTAATATGGAACAACAAATGTACCGATTCGGTGAAGTAATTTTGACCAGTAAAAATTCTAAATGATTTCCGTATACGTTCAATAGTAAAGACTGACTTCTTACAGTAATGGAAAATCACAAAAATAACGATTCGGTGAAGTAAAATCGACACGTAAAAATAATATTAAAGTATATGTAAATGTTCAGTAATACAAACTGATATTTTACAGTAATCTGGGATCCCAAAATTAACGATTTGTTGAAGTAAATTAGACCAACAAAAATGCTAAAATCGTTAACGTGTATTTTTAGTAATCAAGACTGGTTTATTACAGTAATATTTAACCACAAAAATTCCTATTCGGTAAAGTAAAATCGACATATAAACGTTCAGTAACCCATACTTACATTTCACAGTAATAAGGAACCACAAAATTACCGATTCGTTGAAGTAATATTGACCAGTAAAAATTCCTAGTGATTTCCGTATAAGTTCAGTAATAAAGGTTGACTTCTTACAGTAATGGAAAACCACAAAAATACCGATTAGGTAAAGTAAAATCAACACGTAAAAATAATATTAAAGTATAAGTAAATGTTCAGTAATACAAACTGATATTTTACAGTAATCTAGGACTGTAAAATTACCGATTCGGTAAAATCGGCCTGCCCAAAGAGCACCAAAATACGTTCTTTTGTAGGTATTCTGTCCATAATTGCCCGACACGGTAATCGGTATTTTCTAACTAATTTTGCGGGTCAAAAATTACAAAATGTTTGTCGGGTTTGCAATTCATGGACGAATGAAGCCCATTCCAAGCGGATAACTTCATAGGAACCAAGAAAACATCTGCTATCTTTCTCATCATACAGTAGCGAAGGAGTCCTACGGATGACGATTTCTTTGAAAATGACGTTATGTCTAGAACGCCACGAAGTTAGCTGACCGGGTATTGGAGACGATGACGCAGTCTCATGTACGAGCCGTCGCATCTGCAAGTCCGGCTAATCTCGAAAACAACCTCGCTAACCAGATCAACGCCATGCTAAAATGACTCGACCAGAGGGAAATGAACCAACGTAGGCGAAGCTAGAGCCAAAGACGCCCACGAAGTCAGTCCGAGCACAGAGGATCTGTACGAAATCCTACACCTGGACCAAAGGGAGAGGATAGCAGCAGCGCGCCGCGATTATGCTACTGCCCCTATCGGTTCCAGGAGTCAGCCCGGAATTGCCGTCCAAACTGGCCACACTGCGAAGATTATAATAGACAAACTAGAAGCACCGGTGCACACGGCGACGTGCCCCAATCAAGGTCAGCGCAGTCGCCTTAAAATCTATGACGCAACCACAAACATGAGATATCTCATCGATACCGGAGCCGATGAATCCATCGTACCCGTACACAGCAACGGTCGACCATCTAGCACACGGAATTGTATTTATACGCAGCAAACGGCGCAAAATTAAAAACCTACGGAAACCGCAGGATCATCTTGGATTGGGGTCTACGCTGACAGTTCCAGTGGTTATTCATAATAGCCGTAGGAAACGGGTCTTCTCGTGGACATACACAAGGTCGGCGAATCGACCCTGTCAATACCCTCTTCTCAGTGGCAACGATAATTACAGAAGCAGCACCTATGTATAATAAAATTAGTGGAGAATTTTAGAACAATAACTAACGAAAATCAGACACGTAAACGAACTGAATATCAAGTCATCCACCACATAGTGACAAAAGGCCCTCCGGGATTCGCCAGGCCGCGTCGATTGAGTGTCGAGAAACTGGAAATAGCAAGAAAAGAGTTCCAGTATATGGTAGACCAGGGCATCTGCAGACGATCAGACAGCCCATGGGCCAGATCTTTACATTTGGTACCGAAGAAAGACGGAGAATGGAGACCGTGCGAAGACTACCGGGAACTAAATAACGCGACAGTGCCAGACCGGTACCCCATCCCGTCAATCATGGATTTCGTCCAACAATAGGAGGGTATCACAGTTTTCACAACAATAGATTTGGTAAGAGCTTACCATCAAATCCCGATAGAGGAATGCGATATCGCCAAAACAGCCATCTTCACTCCATTCGGCTTGTATGAATTCGTCCGCATGACATTCGGGTTTCGAAACGCTGGAAACACTTTCCAGAAATTTATGCATTTCACTCTACAAGAGCTAGATTACTGTTTCAACTACCTGGACAACGTGCTAATCGCATCATACTCTATGGAAGAACATTTGGAGCACCAGGAAGAAATTTTCTCACGCCTGTACAAAATTGGTTTGATAATAAACATAAAAAAATGCAATTTTGCGAAAAGCAAAATTCAATTTTTATGACACGAAATTTCCAGGAAAGGAATAAAACCAATCCCAGAGAGCATAGAAGAAATCATCAAAAGCCCGCTACCACAAACGGTAAACACCTTTGTCTTTTTTGGGAATCATAAATTTCTACAGGATGTTCATCCTCAACGCAAGCCGAAACCAATCTATATTGAACGAATACCTCAGAGGCAGTCGAAAAAACAACACAAGAGTGATCAAGGAGACGAGACATAGGCAGCTGAGGACGCGTTCAAGTTAGCAAGGAAGCAGCTGACCGAAGCAACTCTGTTTGTCCACTCTTCAGCAACAGAAAAACTGTCGATGATAGCCGACGCCTCCGACACCGTGGTAGGAGCAGTCATACAACAACAGGGTGAAAAAATCGGCGTGGCGTGGAACCCATACAATTTTCCTCGGCAAAATTATCTCCTGCACAGCAGAGATACAGCGCCTATAATCGGACAATTGCAACCGTCAAAGAGATTCAAGCATCATATAGAGAGCCGAACACTCACAATCTACACGGATCACAAACCATAAGTGTATGCATTTCAGCAAAATCTAGACAAAGGTTCCCCGCGTCAATTCAGAGAACACGGTGGCAGACGCACTTTCACGGTTAGAGCAGATCGATTTACCAGGAACAGTCACTTACGACGAAATTGCAGAAACCCAAGAGGAAGACGAAGAGTTACTAGAGCTGATGCTGAACATTCAATTCAGAGAAAACACTGTACTGCGGAATTTCAACCGCAAGAAAATTTTCGAAGCCACACACAATTTAGCATATACCGGAGTCGCAGCGTCTGTAAAGACGATGACAGAGAAATACATATGGCTGGGTATAAAGAGAGATGTACGACGAATGGTCCAGTGCTGTAAAGTCTGACAGAATTATAAGATGTCAAGAGACACGAAACGTGCACTCGGAAATTTCGCACCCGTCAGCAAACGTTTATATAAGATACACAAGGACATAGTTGGGCCACTACCAATCTACGAAGGACAGCAGTATTGTGTAACCATAATGGACCGGTTCACAAGGTGAACAGAGGCAGTTCCTGTGCTAGACATTCGAGCCGAAACGGTTGCAAGGGCAGTGCTAAGCCTGGATCGCACGTTTCGGAGTCCAACGTCCATAGTCATCGACCAAGGATCACAATTCGAGTCGGAATTGTTCGCAGAATTTGCCAAGACGTTGAGATTCGAGCGTAAAAGGACCACCGCCTACAACGAGAAATGCAACGGTTTCATAGAGAGGGTGGCACAAGACACTCCAGGGAGCAATCATGTGCCAAGGAAGAGAGGATTGGATGCCACATTACCTACGATACTCCTCGGACTGCGAGCGGCTCTTAGAGAGGACTTACAAACCTCCTCTGCCGAACTAGTATATGGCGAGAACATAGGGATACCAAGCCAGCTAATGGTAAAGAATAAGTCCCACGCACAGTGCCAAGACACAATAACCCAACAACATTCATATCACCATAAGCACGTGCACTCACGTATTCGTTAGGGTCGACCTGGCAAAACGTTCATTACAGCCACCGTACGAGGGACCATTCCAGGTGATAGAGATAGAAGAAAAAGCTTTTCAAATACAAATTCGGGGTCGATGCAGCAACATCTCCATCGACCGATTGAAACCTGCTACTTACTCGGTGAGCCAAACGAAATCCCAGAAGCCAGAGAGGTACCACAAATACCGCATACCGCAATGGGACGTCAAACGAAAGTAAAATTCGATCTCCAGAAACAAGCACCAACACACCACGAACCAGTTCGGTTTCCTTATGCCGGGTAACCTCTATTTTCAATTCCCCAAATTACCAAATTTACACTCGTTCATGTGATGTGGGGTGCGACGCAAAACAATGCGTTTTGTAAATAAGAAAAAATGGTGAACATAAAATTAAGTTGCATCGCGACAAGTCTAGGAGGAGCACGTTAGCTGACCCAAACATATTTGAATTATATTCAATGCAGTGTCCCTACAGCCGATATACAACATAGTGCATCGCGCGGATTACATCCTTATCGGTCGGATAGGATATGCATCTTATTAATCATATTATTTTCTAATAAATAAAAGTAGAAACAGAAAATAAGTTATTGTGTAATATTTATTATAACCAGTATGCGTCTACTTGGAACAGATGAAGTGGAGCAATTGTCGTAGGTCCGTACGACATTCCCGTGTCCTACTCCAGGATATTGGTGGAACAGTGGATTACCCAATGACCCGCAATTCATTATATGCTCCCAATACTTAACCACACACACAAGGGCCTACAAAATGAAGGACAGCTAACATATCACAAAACCTGATTCAATACTATAAATTAACAACATAATAACTATATAAAGTTATTTGAATATTTATTCAAAAAATGGAATATTAACAATAAAACGTCTAGTCGCAAAATTCATAGTTATTTTATGCCTTTTGGTTCCAGGAATTACCGATTTCAAATAATTATTCATAGAAAGCCTATAAAATATTAGAACATAAATTTATGTTTTCTCATAAGTCTGTTCTTAGTGAATAAATCAATCGAATAACAGGATAACAATTAAATCATACCACCATAGCATAATTAAAAATACATAAATGAGGGTAAATGAAATATGTATTTAAATCACTTCAAAATAAATTTAGTTTCTAATTAAATTTTTCAACATCATAATTATAAATTATATACAACTCTTTTCGAGTGTGACAAAAATTTTATTTACGAGTACATTTTATATAATAATAATAAAATTAATGTGCATATAAGGATATAAATTTATCATGAAAATTATAATTGAAAATCCTCAACAACAACAAATATTAAACCTACCATAATTACGTTAATAAAATAACAATAATTGCAAAATGTGTTTCATCTCATCTTTTGTTTTAAATGTATTAGAATACATACCATATGTGGCCATAATTATATGATTAGTTTTTGGCAAAACTATTCTAAATTCATATCACAAACAAATAATAAAATTTATTTACAAAAAAATTAAATTAAAAACGGAATCTCCTCAATATTTATTAATTTATTCAACATTTTAATTATTATTATCTTTCTTATCATAAACATTTTTGTTGATATTCTACAATATAGGATTTTAACCCTTAATGATCGAAAGGCTCAGCTATAGCGAGACATTACACTTATGGCATAGAAAACGAAATGCCCCAATATAGGGACATGTAAAGAATTTGTTTTCATTTCGTTTATTTATTTGATCATGCACTAACTAGAAATATTTACAGTTTTTCTTCCTCCCATACACATTTCTGTAGGTCACAACAATTCGTTTACGTTACATTTTGTACAACAATTCGTACTAAAGGTGTGTGACAGCACTGGGTTTTATTTTGTTCCGTTTCTCTTCATAAACATTAAAATCAGTATTAGTGCTAAACTGGGGTTATCGTAATACTTTGACACTAACTCGCAATACGAAAGTTTTCGTAATAATTCAAGAAGAGCCCACCAGAATATAACACTACGAAATGTTTCAGTACATCATATTTCATTATGGCATATGGTACATTACGGGATATTTCAATCTAGCATACAGTGCCCTAAGCCATGTTTTAGTATGGCGCGTTTCTCTACAGTATGTGGTACACTACAGCATAAGGTATGCTATACTACGGCGTAAGATGCACAACGGCATATTTTGTTTACTTATTTTATTAAGTAAATGAAAATTCTATAAAATAAACAAAAATACTTTTCCGGTAAAAAATTACTTTTCCTGTTTTCGTAATCGTCATTTTTTAAAGTGTTTCCTCCGATTTTCTTTTATGCCGTACTGAAATATGTAGTAGGAGCCATATGCCGTATTGAAATATTCCGTAATGAAACATCCATCAGGGTACCTTTTGCCGTAATATATTTCGTAATAAAATATGCCGTGCAGAAACATGTCATAATAACCGAACGGGTCCCTAATTAACATTTTAACTATTTTACTTGTTATTTTTTGGTCGGAAATGAGCCATTAAAAAAAGATTTTGACTTTACTTCAATAAATTTTATAGGTAGTTACAAATTTGCGGGTTTGATATTTTGTAAAGATTATTGATTCTTATGCCGTTTCGAAATAATTTTTGATCGATTTTAGATAAATATTTAAAAACCGAAAAATCACTTTTAATATGACTAAAGTAATTAAATAAAATATTTGTTGACCTAACTTTTCAACTATCAATTCTTCATTACGTTTCAATATTCAAGTTCGCATGTAGTCAAGTTTCAAAAAAGTAGAAATACAAAAGAACGGCCGAGCACTCTTTAACTTTATCAATGAATAGTTTGATAAGTGAGAATTAAGCATGTAGTAAAAATGTGCTATAAAATTTATTAATAAATTCTGGTGTATCCCTGTAACTATATATACTCATGTCACATTATTTATTGTTCAAATTAAAAATTAAATTAAAATAGTTTCATTTAGTTTATAATAATAATAAACAGTTCAACATAAATATAAACTTTGATGTGTTTCATTAATACACTCAAAACGTTTATTTTTACCGTTTATGTTGTGATTTTAGTGAATTTTATATCATCCATTGTGTATTTTTGATGAGTGATATTAATACGGTATTTTAAATGCTACAGGGATATGAACCAGTGTGTTGAAGGTGCATCGTTGCAATGTGAAGTGATGTGGTCGAAATTCAAAAATATGTGTGTTAAATTAAATATTAAAACACATTTGACACACATATTGTTAGTTCAATGAAACTATATCTAGATTATAAAATGTTTGTGTGAAAAATGTGAATAAATTGATTTTTTATAGTGAATCAAAGTAAAAAATTTGGACATGTTATAATCATGTTCAAAATGTTGATTTGAACCGTTCTACTCAGGTAAGTGATTGTAAAAAAACATTTAATAAGTCTAATTATTATTATATTAGTTTTGTAGTATAGTGGCTTTGGGTTTGTGTGTTTATGTGTGTTCTGATGATATTGAAAAGGAGGAATTGTCTTATGGAACTTTTGGAACCCTGGCGGTTAGGGCATGTAAATTTACCGAAAATTTCATTTACCGGTAAACAGTAATAATTAAAAAAAAAGATTAATCGGTAAAAACCGGTAAACAATTTTATTTTTTTTTTTTAAAACAATTTAATAATAATTATGTTTCGGTTAGAAAAAAAATCTGTTGTTATATAAAAAATAATTTAATTCATTATACCTACTATTGTATTCACTTGTATAGTGTTGCATAATCTATAAAAAAATTAAAAGTAAAAAGGTTAATTTTAGTGAAGCCGTTCCCTTTCAATCTTTCATCTTAAATTCCTTATTAAAATAGGCCCATAAATTGATGATTGTTTAATTTTGTGTCGTTGATGCTTGATCGAATTTTTTGTGACGATTTGACCAGCAGCTGAAAAGCTTTTTCAGATTCGATACTTGTTGGTTTGATGACTAGTAAATATTTCAACGATAGTTCCAAATATTTGCATCTTACTTTGCCCATCTCAAATAAGGTTAGTTCTTGTTTTATGATTTTTTCTAAAGTTGTAATATTAGTGAATAACAGGTGTTTTCACTGCACCTGAATATCTCAAATCTTTGTTTTGTTTGATTGCCAGGTGTAGTCGTTCTTCCATTGAAGAAGGCTTTTGTTCTTGTAAAGCGACTTCATCATCTGACAGATCATTTTGATCCAAATCCGCTGGCCACGGTTCATCTGAGTTTTTTTATAGTCATACACCCAATAAGTGCAACACTAACTTGCAAGATCTTTCTCATTCAATATTTTGTACTATGTGGGATGGTGTAAATATTGTAAAACATCAGAATATTCTGTTCGCCGCTGTTGAATTCTATGTATATATTAATTCAGAATGTAGTTCTTTGGTAAAGTCGGAATAACCTAGTGATTCAACTATTATCCTACTAGGTTGCAAAGCCTTTATTATTTCATTCAAGATCTGAGTTAATAAAAAAGTTCTAACATGTGTAATAAACTGCTCCACCTAGTTTGGTTGTCTAATATTACGGCTCTCTATATACGGCTCTAATGAGATGACGTTCGTGTCAGCGAGACGTTCAAAATTCTTCTTCTTTTTACATTTTTTTATTATTTTGATTTTTAATTTATACATATATTATGAAATATAACACTGTATAGAAATCCGTGACCTGGTTGTTTAGCTAGATAAAATGTCGAGGAGTATGAAAGAAGAAAGAATTCTAAGCAGAGACTCTTGCCCAAATCAGAGTGTGGTTATT
Source organism: Tipula vernalis (assembly GCA_958295665.1). Taxonomy (NCBI): domain Eukaryota; kingdom Metazoa; phylum Arthropoda; class Insecta; order Diptera; family Tipulidae; genus Tipula; species Tipula vernalis. The sequence goes on along the minus strand of OY282559.1, from coordinate 218,143,599 downwards.
CGTTGGTGACTTCTTTGAATTTAAACAGGATGACCACACCAAACCAGGAGTAATCTTGGCCGAAATATTGTAATGCCAATTCTTTCATTTGTACATTCTTATAAATGAGCTCCTATATGCTCAAAATAATGGATTTATGATGGAGTAGATATGGGAGTTCAAAATTCATATTACTAAATAAATAAATAAAATAATATTAGTTCTAGTTCACTGTTTCTTCCAAATTGTTGTACAACATTTCTTTGTAAAATTTAATTTTTTGTGGGAGATCGAAATATTTTGACAACTTTCCTAATTTTTGCAATAAGAACACTTAAATCTTTGTGCCATTATTAATCAATGACTGAGACTATAGATTTTTCACCATTGTTCAACTGATTTGATATATCTTGACGTACTTCATTTCGCATTTTATCTCCATATTTCATTACAATTTCTTTAATTGAGTTTAGTGATTTCGGTATTGTATATCCTTTGTCCACTAATAGTTTTCTTATGATATAAGAATTGCCAAAGTTGCTGAATAGTAGTATGTCCTTTGCAACCATTCTTGAAATTACAGCAGATAAAGATTCGTCAATTGTTATAACTGGTTATTAAACCACCTTTTTATTAACTAGCGGCTTGGTAGATGTAGAAGGAAGCGGTTTATCAGCATCATCATTTCGTTGAAATAAATTAATACTGTGCTGCCTTTTGAGATGTGAGTGCCCACTCGTAGAGCCTCCACTATATTTTAAAACTCTATTGCATTTTTTTACATTTCGCTACATCTTTCCCTTGAAGGGGGGGGGGGGGGCGAGTAGCAGGGACAGCAGAGACGCAACGATTTCAACAACAACGTCAAGCAACACTACCACCTACAGTTAGTACAAATTTGGGTGACCGCATGGGAACATGATGATGGAACGAAATCTCGCCCCCCTCTCACAACCTCCGATGGAAAAACTGGTGGAGGGGAATAATAATAGTTGTTTACAGCTTTTCAGAAAAAGAGTTTGCGGTACCAGGAAATTTGTGTTGTCTATGTCTTCTTACAGGTTGGAACAGTAGAGATGAACTTTAAAATTGTATTGTTTTGTGTTAAATAAATTACTAAAAAATATATTACTAACAAATTTACTAACTATCAACTACTTAGGTGTCTGGAACCGGGTTGAGTCTTTGTTGCTAACATTCCTTTCCCATCCCTCGATCTTGTTATATGTAAAAAGGTGTACGACGGCGGCCTGGCCAGGGGCGGATATCACAACTATTAGACTTATGTGGTTATCGATGTGGCGCCTTCCTTTACGGGGTGAAATATTGCTATGTTGGCTTCATGAAAAAAAAACTGAGTATGATGGTACATATTTCCTTGGTAAGGGAGTTATGGTGTCGCGTGAAACATGGGTATAGTGGTGTGGTATTCGCATTTATAATACGGGAGACTTGCTTAATGCTTGATCGTACATCGCAATCAATCAATCAATCAATCAATAAAATTTATTAATAAATTCTTAATTATTTGTCGAAAAACACTGAAATTTTGCAACATATTTTAGTAAATTTTGTCAACAAAATAAGTCTCAACGACGTTTTAAAGAATCTGTTCAAAACCTCCAGTGGACTATTTAAACATTCATATGATGTAGAAAAGTTTAATGTGACTGGTGCCAAACATGTAGATGGCAAAAGTGTTAATTTATTCTAAAACGGAAATTTAGAAGCTAAATTTAAAGTAAAAGTTAGAAACTTATGAAAATTAAAATTTATAAAATTGGATATTGAAAATATTGGTATTTGTAATTTCGAAAAGTCACTCATACTTTAATTTGAAATTCCAAATAACAGTTGACCAGCTGCTTCAAAAAATTTGAATTTTGTTAGACCGTGTTTAGTGTTTAAATAACCAAACGGAAAATCCAAAGATTCTAAATAAAGTTTCAAATTTCCGATATGAAATTGGCTAGTGACTGATAAAATTTTCAAACTGGTTGATTAAGAAAAATCCAGTTTTTTTAAATATTTCAGGTATTTCTAAAGTTTCCATATTTCGATGATTCGGAAGAATAAATTAAATTAAAATTTGATTTAAATAAGTTAAGTGCGATAAAGTAATTTGAGAGTTAATTTTTGCATATTAAATTGGGAGCATCGTTCACCCGTATTGAAATTTAAATAAAAGAATTAAAAATATTTTGGTGAGCCTTTCTCTAAAGCTGTTGTGCCCTCTTCTGTCATATTTTTTATTTCTGTCTAAAAAGGGTATCCCGAAAATTCATCGAAGCCCAATTCTGTGGAATAACAATTAAACGAACAACAATTCATAATTCATAGAACAACATTTCAGAGAACAACAATTTTACGAAATCACAATTCTTCGCAATAACAATTCATCGAAAAATAATTGACCGAAAAATTCATATTAAAAGTTCCAAAAGATCCATAATAAAATGATTTTCTTTTTGAGAAGTTGAGAGTTGTGTTTCGATGAATTTTCGGGAAATCCTAAAAAGACCAAAGTATTGAAATCCTGCCAAAAATGATCAAAAATTTGGTTGGTTCAAAACAAGTTTTTTCGACGTTTTGAAAGTCCTGAGTCTAAAAAAGCAAAAAAAAAAAAAAAATGTCCGTCCATCTGTCTGTATGTCTGTAGCCATGGTATCTCGCTATAGAATTTTTTTTTTGCCAATCTGTTTCTATGGTCAAGGCCGAGATTTGAAAAGCTTTTGGAATCTGTGCGTCAAGAGGGTCGGGTACCTGCCATACGAATTGACTCAAAATACCTGCTGGTTTGAATATTGAGTTTGGGGTTGAGTTGAAGGTAAAGTTAGGGATCCATTTGCGGGTTGAGTTCAAGTTGAGTTGGGGTTGGGTTAAGATATAGTGAGCAGTTGACAAGGGTTCAGTTGGGGGCCGTTTGCGGGTTGAGATGGTGTTGTACCAGTGTTTAGTGAGCAGAGTGTTCGTATTTATGTAAAGCATTTCTGTATGATATTTAAACAAATCCACACGACGCTGTCTCAAAGGAACCTCAACAGCTGGAAGATTCACAGAAACCTAAACAGACAACTTTCTAGAAGCCATATTGACATATTTCTCACAACCTCTTCTAAAAATAGTTGTTAGGTCTCATTTCGTTCGGTTCGTTGGAAACATCAAAATTCATCATAGTCTGTTAAAAATAGTCAAGTTATATTCTTATTGACCATATTCCAGTACTTAATCTAAAAATCATTTTAGAATCCCACTTCCAACGCACGTGCCAAATTTCATTATTATAGATTGAGGAATAGCCAAGTTCTGTCCTATTTAGCCATTTTCCAGAATTTTGTCTAAAAATCATTTTAGAATCCTATTTCCAACACACATCTCAAATTTCATCGTAATCGGTTAAGAAACAGGCAATTTTCATCTTCTATCATCTTTGATCATTTTCCAGAAGTTCATCTTGAAATAATTCTAAAATTCCATTTCCATCGCGGGTTTCAAAGTTCACCAAAATTCAACTTCCGTCCTAACTGTCCATATTCCATAACTTTATCTAAAAATCATTTTAGAGGCCTATTTCCAACCTACAGGTCAAATTTAATAATAATCAGGGGTGCTATTCCTGAACTATTACGAAAATTTTCATATTACGAGTTAAACTGTGACCGAAATCTGTAATAAATATTTTTTAGTACTAATTTTTGACATTTATTTGAAAAATATTCCCCTTCATTCACAAATTTTTATTACGCTGCCCGAATCGTGTAATAATTTTTTCAAATATTTCCCCATAAGTCATGTTGTTGTTCGATTCTAATGGAAAGCAATCCTTTTGTATGCATCGAATTGGCTCTCGTTTTATATATGTATTGTAGCGTAGGGCTATATTTGTTAGTGCATAGTACAATAGCATGATGATGCAATAATTCTCCCAAAAATTTGTGAAAATAAATTACGATATAGTTGTTTTTATACAGGAAATGGAAAGGTCACGGGTGGTCTCAAATAAGAATTGTAACGCAAAATTAAAAATAATGGAGAATAAATCCTATATGGATTTAAATAAATCGTTAATGATGTACTGTAGTGCATACAGTTCAACATTTTAAATCAATCGATCAATTAATTCTATAATTGCTTCAATACTCTATCAGATACTGTTAAAGTTAGCCGAAAGTTGCCAGCCGAAAGTGAAAAGATTGTGTTAGTCCAGCCGAAAGTTAAAAAAATGGTAATGCAGATTGTTTAATCCCAGCCGAAAGCAAAAAGTCGATAATGCAGATTATGATATTAACATTCCAGCCGAAAATAAAAAATGTAGTAATTATCAGCCGAAAGTAAATAAGATACATGGATTTAAATAAAAAGTTTTATAAATAGTTTTAAGTGTAAAACTTTTCTTAACCTATTCGAAGAAAATATCGGAAAATCAGAAGAATTAGAAAATTTGTATAAAACCAGATTCTAGAGTGTTATGTCTGGAGATGGATTGCATTGATGTGACTTATTAATAGCTATCGCAGAGAAAAAAATTAGTTTAAGTTTCCCGTGGGAAATCTCGGAAAATTCAAAAAAGGTTCCAGCCGAAAGTAACAAATGGATGAATAAAATCAGCCTCTAAAGTGTTATGTCTGGAAATGGATTGCATTGATGTGACCCGTCAATAGCTATCGCAGGAAAAAAATTCAGTTCAAATATCCCGTGGGAAATCTCGGAAAATTCAAAAAAGATTCCAGCCGAAAGAAAGAAATGGATGAATAAAATCAGCCTCTAGAGTGTTATGTCTGGAGATGGATTGCATTGTTGAGACTTGTCAATAGCTATCGCAGGAAAAAAATTCAGTTCAAGTTTCCCGTGGGAAATCTCGGAAAATTCAAAAAAGTTTCCATCCGAAAGTAAGAAATGAATGAATAAAATCAGCCTCTAGAATGTTATGTCTGGAGATGGATTGCATTGATGAGACTTGTCAATAGCTATAGCAGGAAAAACATTCAGTTCAAGTTGTCCGTGGGAAATCCCGGAAAATTCGATTTTCCAAAAATTATTACAAAATTTGTATAAAACCAGCCTCTAGAGTGTTATATCTGGAGATGGATTGCATTGATGTGATTTGTCAATAGCTATCGCAGGAAAAAAATTCCGTTCAAGTTTACCGTGGGAAATCTCGGAAAATTCGATTTTCCAAAAATTATTAGAAAAATTGTATAAAATCACCCTTTAGAGTGTTATATCTGGAGATGGATTGCATTGATGTAATTTGTCAATAGCTATCGCAGGAAAAAAATTCAGTTTTAGTTTCCCGTGGGAAATCTCGGAAAATTCAAAAAAGTTTCCAGCCGAAAGTAAGAAATGGATGAATAAAATCAGCCTCTCAAGTGTTACGTCTTGAGATGGATTCCATTGATGTGATTTGTCAATAGCTATCGCAGGAAAAAAAAATCAGTTCAAATTTCTCGTGGGAAATCTCGGAAAATTCGATTTTCCAAAAATTATTAGAAAAATTGTATAAAATCAGCCTCTAGAGTGTTATGTCTGCAGATGGATTGCATTGACGTGATTTGTCAATTGCTATCGCAGAAAAAAAATTCAGTTCAAGTTTCCCGTGGGAAATATCGGAAAATTCAAAGAAGACTCCAGCCGAAAGTAAGAAATGGATGAATAAAATCAGCCTCTAGAGTGTTATGTCTGGAGGATTGCATTGTTGAGACTTGTCAATAGCTATCGCAGGAAAAAAATTCAGTTTAAGTTTCCCGTGGGGAATCTCGGAAAATTCAAAAAAGTTTCCAGCCGAAATAAAGAAATGGATGAATAAAATCAGCATCTAGAGTGTTATGTCTGGAGATGGATTGCATTGATGAGGCTTGTCAATAGCTATCGCAAGAAAAAAATTCAGTTCAAGTTTCCCGTGGGAAATCTCGTAAATTCGATTTTCCAAAAATCATTACAAGATGTGTATAAAATCAGCCTCTAGAGTGTTATGTCTGGAGATGGATTGCATTGATGTGATTTGTCAATAGCTATCGCAGGAAAAAAATTCCGTTCAAGTTTACCGTGGGAAATCTCGAAAAACTCGATTTTCCAAAAATTATTAGAAAAATTGTATAAAATCAGCCTCTAGAGTGTTATATCTGGAGATGGATTGCATTGATGTGATTTGTCAATAGCTATCGCAGGAAAAAAATGCAGTTTAAGTTTCCCGTGGGAAATATCGGAAAATTCAAAATAGTTTCCAGCCGAAAGTAAGAAATGGATGAATAAAATCAGCCTCTAGAATGTTATGTCTGGAGATGGATTGCATTGATGAGACTTGTCAATAGCTGTAGCAGGAAGAACATTCAGTTCAAGTTGTCGAGATGGATTGCATTGATGTGATTTGTCAATAGTTATCGCAGGAAAAAAATTAAGCTTAAGTTTCCTGTGGGAAATCTCGGAAAATTCATGGTGGTTTTGAAAAACAAATAAATCAATATAAAATCACGCGATACTAAGATCACGCATTATTATATACAAGGGTCTATTTGATAATTCGCACGGTACGGTGCAATGTACATTTTTTACTTTATTTGATTAATAGAAAATAAATCAAAGGAGACAAGGAAAACCGTATGCACTGCAAGAATTATCAAATAGGCCCTATATAAATAAAACAAAGCTATGTTATGAAATATCATTTCGAATTATTAAGGTCGGTACACATTGAGAACGAGCGACGAGAACGAATTTTCATTTTTCACTAAATTTGGTAAGAGAATTGTTAAAATATTGAAAACCGCTTCTTTCTAATTAAAGACAACATAAAATATTGTGCATTTACTAAGCATAAAAAGTAAATCTTTTTATAGTTTTAATAAAAAATTTTAATTTATCTTCGAAAATTTAGAATTGACGATGAACTAAAATTGTTTATTAAAACTGTTAAAATTTTACGTTTTATTTTTAGTAAATGCGCGATATTTTAAGTATCGGTAATTAAAAACTTACGGTTTTCACTATTTTAACAATTCTCTTACCAAATTTGGTGAAAAATGAAAATTGGTTCTCGTCGCTCGTTCTCAATGTGTACCGGCCTTAATAATTCGAAATTATAATTAACAAAATTTAAAATTGTGATTTATCGAAAAATTGGGAATTGTTATTGTGGTAAACACTGCAACTACGTTAAGAATAGAATTATTCTATAACTACTTCGCTTCTAGCCGGAATGAAACTGTACGGCATTGTTGTTGTAAAAATACCAAAATAAAACTGCAATTGATACGTTGAATATGTTAAACTGTAACAGAAATATACAAATAGTTTATTTCCTAATTTTTATAAAACATTATATTTACCTAATGACATCGATATACCCGTATAAATCTCGTTTATAAAACAAAGATTTAAGCACAAAAAATTATCCCATTATACATCCCTGTTAAAATGACATATGCACCGGTAGCCTCTTTTATATTTGAAACACACAACGATACTATTTTTTCCGGTACAAATGGTTTATGTAAGTAAATACTTTCAATTGACTGTGTGCAATCACATTACACAATTTCCATGTAAATTCATCGAAATCAACACAATCGCGATCGACGGGTTTTGTTACATCATGCACTGTACCGGGTTTTGTTACATCATGATTTCGGTGAAAATATCAAAGTAAGACTGCAGTTGATTTGTTGAATATGTTAAACTGTAACAGAAATTTAAGATATTTTATTTCTTTAATTTTTATAAAATATCGTCGTGTCCAAATAAGAGTATTACATCTGCAAACCATTAATTTTTTGAAGGGGCGTTTCAAGTTTTTAATGTTAAATTTGGCTTAATTTTTTTTAAATAAAATTCTTGCCACACTTTCTGAAAAGAACTTTATCTAAAAAAAAATTAAGCCGAAATTAGCATTAACAACTTTAAAGCCTCTTCAAAAAAATAGCGATTTGTAAATGTGATACTCTTATTTGGACACGACGATATTATATTTACCTAATGACTTCGATATACCCGTATAAATCTAAGTTAAATGTTCCAGGACAAAATTTTAATATCCCATTAGACATTCCTGTTAAAATAACATCTACACCGGTGGCCTCTTTTATATTTGAAACAGATAACTGCCATTTTTCCTGCACAAATGGTTAGGTAAATATTTTTCATTCTCTGGGTGCAATCGCATTACACAATTTCAACGTAAATTCATTGAAACCTTTTTAAAATCAAAAATATGTGTTTGCATAATCGTATGTCAACATAATCGTGATCGAAGGTTTTTGTTAGCACTGTAATAAGGAATACTACCTTGATAAGTCAAAATATTGTCAGTTCCATTCTAAATTCCTGAAAACGTGTTTTTAATAAACTATTAGAAAATATGTCCTTTTCAATTATACAAACTATTGAAAATGGTAAGTACTTAAGTACAAGTGTACCACATAAATGGGTGAGCAATAACACGTTTTATTGGCCTACTAATAAATCTACTTTGGCTAAATTACAAAAAAATGGACACAGTGTGCCGGAGATTTCGTGGTCATCATATCCATGTATTGTCAAAAAAAGTGGCCTTACTTCTTATGACCAAGCTACTCAATTTGAAAAGGAAATGTTCGATTGGTCCTATTCAGAATCTGAAGCACAAATATCAGAAACGTACGTCGAAAATAAAAAAATCGGGCATATCTTGGTGACACATCTCAAAAATTGTCTTTATCTCAAATGACAAACTTTAATGACTTATTTGAAATCAAGAATATGGATCTCGCAGCTACCAGCTTTCCTATACTTCCTTTCCTCCAGCGTGAAAGCCCAGTAGTTAACAGTGAAGCCGCAGTTATTGAACAATCAAAGATAACAGAAACAACAAATTTAGTTGATTTAACAGAGCCGAATGATGATGTTGACCCACCAGCTTTTCACAATCACAATCTACCAAGCAATATTACTGAAACAGAAGACAACAAGGCGGTAATATTTTGTGATGTATCAAATTTAAACGAACTCTTGAATTTTGATTTCTCAAACTGTAAGTAAGCATACATTTATGTAATATTATATTCTTATACGAATTCTTAAAATATTTTTGTATTTTTTAGTTGAACAACGTTTGGCAAAACTTGAAGTTGGTTACTCTCCAACGCCAAGCTGGATAAAATTCTGAAAATCCTTAAAAATGGACACCAAAATCAAAATATTTGTGTATCTGCGCCCGACATACTCACATAATTTCCATTTCCCTTAGTTAATGTTGGGCAGGTAGATAAGTTGGGATCAAAGCTTTTGGAAGATGACTTCAAAAAAAAAAAAAATTGTAATGGCGATACTTTATTGTATACTAGGCATTTTATTTAACTTTAATTAATTATAGATAAGTGAACTTAAACGTATGAGTGGATCTTCAGGAAATTTAAATGGAAAGAAAGTTTTTTATAAATTAATCGATTGGCTTTTTGATAGGAAATTATTAACCGAATATACTTGCACGGGATCTTCCACAAAAAAAAACAAAAATGCGTTTTTAGCTTTAAAACAAATTCTAGACATAATATTTCAGATTGTTAACAATGCTGACGCTAAATTTAACATGCATATGGTTGAAGAATTTTTGAAAATAAATATTTTAAAGTACAGCGAAAGTCGTTTTCAGCAAATAGACTGAAATGTAAAACTAAATTAAATACACACAAAAATTGCCCAAATTGCGAACGTGTGAAAAATGAAACTTCAAATAATGAGTTGAGTCTTTGGTATAATTTTTATTATTCATATACAATACAAATTATAACAGTTATTATTTATTTTAGTGATGAATGATCTTCAAACTTTTTGCAAAACTAAATTGTGTTAATTATTATTAATTATTTTATTTATTATTTTTCTTATTAATTTAACCAAATTATTAAATTGAATATATATTATTTATACTTTAATTTTTATGTAATAAAAAATGTAATATGTTTATATCTTCTTACATAATAAACTATTTTGTTTTGGTTTCTTATTGACAAGCAACTTTTCACAATTATCGGTAACACTTATAACTTTTCTTGGGTGACAGGCACGTTCTTGTGTATGAAATTTTCTTATTGTACGATCCAAAATGAACAAGTCCCTGTAATTCTTGAAAAATTCCAGAGATAGCTTTTTTTTATTAAAGCCAAAAGAGTAACAGTTGAAAAGTCGCCAATTCGGTACCCTTTCGATCGTCATACTCATATTGTCTAGATAATTTTTGCCTAAAAATAAGTGTTAATCATCTGTTTTATCCTACTAAATACACCTATGCTTATAAAAATTAATTTTAGCCATGGAAATTGTATATATTGATGAGTAATACGAAGGTTAAGAGTTTGGTGGAATTCTCATTTAATATTTAAATAATTCCAAGCGTAAATTCCAACACACCCTGCACGGCTATAACTATTAGAGTTAGTAAATAATTTGTAGCCATCGAAACCATTATCATCGATTTCATCTTCATAAATCCAGATTTCAGACAAACATATTACTAAAGGCTTCACGTATTCCGAATCATGCACAGAGTTTATCCATGAATAAATAACTATAATAAGGTTACATAAATAAGAAAACCAATCATTTGCATTGGTTTATGTCATTTTCTGTTTAAATTTACTTTTTTTGTGTAAAGAAAACGAATTTTTGATTTAACATCTGCATCTGAGAAATTTTTTGAATGTAAATCAGTCTTAAGACCTCAACGATTACAAACATCAAAAAACAATTATGAGGTTTTAAAACCGACTTAACAAAAATTAAAATGAATTTAAATGACAGCAATAAAATAAGAATAAAATTAATTGCCAAAATACAAATGATAACTGTAATAAAAGTAGTAAACAAATTAAACATACTATAATATTAGGTTGCCGCGATATTGCTAAGGACTTAAATATCGATCACAAAACAGTGTTAAACCATTTGCGTAAGGCTGGATAAACAAATAAGCTCGATGTTTGATTGGTCGAATTTTCATCAGCGAATCGCTACTGAAATGGGTGAAATACGAGAATAACGTTCAAAAAAGTTTACGGTCAAAGAAAGGCGAACCACCACAAAAGACTTCAACGCCAGGATTGACGTCCCATAGGGTTGTGCTGTGTGTATCATGGGATTCAAAGGGAATCGACAATATGAGGTTCTAAAATCTGGTGAAACGATTGATTCCAATCTCTACTGTCAGCAATTAACTAGATTGCAGCTAGCAATTAAAAAAACCGACCACGTGAACTACCAAAATAGGAACTCAAGGAGGGTGTTCATTTTTGAAGAGTAATACATTGGCATAACTCTTGGGCTAAAGTAAGGTAAGAGGGGGCGGGGGGGGGGGGGTGAAATATTTCTACTTTTTTCGATAGATATATTATGAGTGATTGGCCTCTTTATTTTTCTGATTTACCAAATCTAAAATATTAGGAATATCATGAACAAGGGTTGGGATCGAAAGACCGCCAAACAAAAGACCGTTTTCAAAATCTCGTTTTCAAATGACCGCTTTCTAAATGACCGCTTTTCAAAAGATTTCTTTCCAAAAGACCGCTTTACAAAAGACCGCTTTTCAAATGACCGCTTTTATGCAAGTACTTATGTATAATGTTTTCATCAATTCGCGCGAGTTACGTCCGTTGACCTCCACGACGCAAATCTCAACAAAGCAATCATCATCATAATTTCATCAAGTTATGATAATATGTTTGTTATGTCTTAGACATAACATTTCTTTTTAAAATAAAAATTGATAAACAGAAACATGAGTAATCGATAAATCCGATTACTCTTCTTTCATTAATTATAAGAATAACAAAATCATAATAAATATATTTTTCATTAGTAAGTAGTTTTGTAGTTGTTGCAAATTATAAAGATATATAAAAAGTAAAATATAAAAATTTAGAATTATTGTAACTAGCGTTGAGTAACGATCAAAAAATAAATTTATTGTAAACCTTAAAAGTGAAACTGTTTTATTTCTACACAACTGCCAGTTTCGAGTTTATAATTGGCGCAGTTTGGTAGTGGATATTTTTAAATATCTAACACAGCTCAGTAATTAATATTAATAGTAAAAGTTAATTTTGAAATAGTACGTTTTTCGGGAGTGATATCCACACTGACGGTTTATCAGTGGTAGTGAATAGTGCCAAATTGAACAAAATTACGAACATATTATTAGTGTTAAGTGCAAAAAGTGCAAATATCTGAGTTGCTACCTACGTTACACGATGAGAATAACATTACTACTAGTTGCCTGGTAAGTTGGAAATTTTTATATGTTCAATTCTAAAAATTCCTCACCTATCCAAAATAACAATAATTCTCAAAATCTCACGGTATATGAGAAAATTGATCATAGTAAAATCGCGGAGTACGATAATACGACATTGGTTGATAAAAATAGATTAGGTCTTGATAGTGATAGTTATAGTGATAGTGATTGCTATATTGATTCTGCGGTATACAGAACTTTAGATGCTAATGAATTAGACGAATTAGTCGAAAGTTTAACCGAAAAAATAAAAATTACAAATTATAATATTGATATTAATAAAGATAGTTATATAAAACAAATAAAAATGATGAAAGTAGAAAATATTACGGCGTTAGTAAATACATTCAAGATACCCGATTCGATAAAAGATTTACCTAGATATGAGGGAAATCGTCACACATTGTACGATTTCATAGACAATGTGGATGAAATTATCACAGAATGTGAAAAAATTGTAGGAGCAGGTAATATACCTGTTACTTTTAAAAGAGCCATCCGTAACAAAGTCACGGGAGAGGCCGACGAAGTATTGACGATGTATGGGACACCACTGTGTTGGACCTCAATTCGTGAAAACTTAATAACCCACTATGCAGATAAGAGAAATGAGACTAGTCTCATTCGCGATTTACATATGATACACCAAGGTGGAGATACATTGGAAAAATATTTTTCCAGAATTATAGATATTCAGTCCACCATATTCTCACACATAAGGTTAAACGAAGACGATGAAAATGTTAGCAAAGCAAAAGAACAGTTGTATCGAGAGATGTGCTTATCCACATTTCTGGCTGGTCTAAAGGAACCCATCGGTTCGATGATCAGGGCATGGCAGCCTAAAACAATAAATGAAGCATTCTCATTATGCATGACAGAACAGAACATGCATTATCTTAAAACTAAAACGCAGACACATGTTCCTGCAGCAACTCCTAATCGGATATTATATCGACAACCCTTTCCTAACCTTGTTAGACAACCATATATCAACCAACAACCCCGATTGCAAATGACGCATTTCGCCAAACCACAAAATTATTTTAATCAAAGATCTTTCCAAAATTCACAACAATTTCCACAACCTAAACCGAATTATCAACAAAATCAAAATTATAAACCCTTCCAAAGACCACCACCCAAATTACCATACAATAAAATTGAATCAATGGACACCATATCAAATCAAAATAAATTTACTCAACCTACACGGTTTAGTAATTTAAACTTTGGTTATAATAAACCTCAACAACAACCACAACAACACTCTTTTCAACCCACTGGCCCAAAATTCAAAAGCGAAGAACTGTTTAATATAGAAAATGACATCTTGCATTCTCACCATGATCAGGAAGTAAATAACGATCAAAATTACTTTCCAAATTTAGATTATGCGATTGAAGAGGAACCTCAAACCGAAATTCCTAATCCGGATGAGAATTACTACGAAGTAGATGAAACATTGAGCAATTGCAAAAAAGACGCAATACCGACTACCAACACAGTTCTCAATGAATTCAATACACAAATAATATTAGAATTAGATAGTAGATACTTACATTTAGAAACATCCTTTAAAATCTATTACCGCAAAAAACGACGCTATCTCATTAAAAGTAATGTATTTGATGAGCAAAAACTAATGCAAGTATATAATGAATACATAATACCTGGTAAACCCATAGGAATAGCGTGTAACAAAAGTACTTTTAAGCTAATGAATAAAATTCACGAAAAACACTTTTCTAATTCAAATATAAAACTGGTGCGAAGCAAAGTGCTAGTAGAAGACATCGTAGACGAACTACAACAAAGGGACGTAATAACAAAACAACACCAAGAAGGAAATCATCGTGGTATCAGTGAAAATTTAGAACAGTTAAAAAAAAAAATTTATTTCCCCAAGATGAAAAATTTAATAAACCAAATTATAAACAAATGTCAAATATGTCAAACATTAAAATACGGTAGGAATGTCAAACCCATAAAATTAGAAGTGACTGAAAATCCAAAGAAACCATTAGACATAATCCATATAGATATATTCGCTATTAATAATAAAAAATTTCTCACAATATTAGACAAGTTTTCCAAATTTGCAGTAGCATATCATTTGGTAACTTCAGATGGATTAGAATTAGTTAAATTAATGAAAAATTTCATATCTACCCATGGTATACCTCAAAAATTGGTAACAGACAGAGGGGTTGAATTTACTTCTATAATTTTCAAACAGTTTTGTGAAATGTACAAGATAACTTTACATCTAACAACACCCAAAGCCTCCACGGGAAACTCTCCGGTAGAAAGATTACACTCTACCCTCATAGAAATTTACAGAATTATATATGCTAAAAACCACGACAAAGATCCTGTCGAAATCATGAATGAAACTCTAATTACTTACAACAACTCGATACATTCCACAATTAAGATGACACCATTTGAACTCAAGAATGGACATATTTCAAAACCCGAAATTTTCCCAGATAAACTTCCGGATAAAAATCCAAACGAATATTTAAAAGATCACAAAAAGAATTGTGAACAACTCTACAATTTAATTCATATGAGAAACGCTAAAGAAAAAGAAGCACTCAACCCAGAGAAATAACATAAACACAATTCAAACATTTGGTAAAGAAAGGACTGGAATAAAAGGACTCTACAAAATTAGACTAGACATGTTACAAATGAAGTTTAAGAGATTAGAAGAAACCTTAGATCATTTCAGACCGAGACTACGAAACAAAAGGGGACTAATTAATGGACTTGGATCCATAATAAAATCTATCACAGGTAATATGGACCACGATGACTATGACGAACTAGGACGAGCTATAGCTGAAATCAACAGAAACGAAGACACCTTGCAGAATAAATATAATGATCAAATTAATATCAATACGAAAATGATAACACGTTTTAATGATATTCAAAATTTTATAAATAATCAGACGCGAAAATTCGAATTTGAACTAAAATCGGTTGAAAATATTACTCAAAGTTTGGCTAATATCCTGAAATTGGATCAAAATTTCCATAGATCAGTATATAATATAGAACTATTAAGCGATCACCTATCAGACATCATTGAAGCAATTACTATGGCAAAATTAAAAATCATATCAAGACATATTCTAAATCACAAGGAATTAGATTTCATCCAAAACCATTTTTCAAAATTTAATGTTAACCTTAAAACAGAAGAAAGTATTTATAGTTTACTATGGTTACAAGCGTATTACAATCAATCTCAGATTATATTCTCTATTCAAATACCCAATTTTCACCCTGATATCCTATCTCAATACAAAATTAAATCAATAACATTTAACGAAACATATACCATCATCCCACCTAACCCATACATTATCCTAAATGAACAAATACATCAATACCCAACAAAACCTTGCAATGAAGTTGAAAGCATCCAATATTGCGAAAAACAAGATCCAGCAGACAACTCAAAAGCATGCATCCCGCAAATAATCAACAACAAACAAGCACTATGCAACTTAACCGAACAAAAATTCCAAAATGAAATAGAGCAATTATCACCCGAGTATATACTCGTCTCAACCAAAGAGGAAATACCTATATCATCAACGTGTAATCAAAAACAAAAATCAATAAAAGGAATAAAGCTAATATTTTTCAAAAATTGTAAGATTAATCTCAATCAAGAGGAATACAGTAATACCCTACCAATAATGTACGAAGATATTATAGCTTTGCAACCATACAACGATATCATTATCAACGATATCCAGGAACAAATAAAATTAACAACGCTACAAAACTGGACAATCCACAATAATAAAAAGATAGAAACATTACATTCAGCCACAGAAAGCCACTCATCTCAGAGGAATATCTTCATCAGCAGCATCATCATATTAACCATAATCAGTTTATTATATTTTTCAGTAAAAAGATGGCTCAACAAAAAACCCGAAAAGGAGATTCACATAGAACTGGCAATACCAAAACTAGACACTAAATCACCTGCTGTCCTTAAACGAACGTTAAGGACACCGCTTAGGGGGGAGGAGTTACGTCCGTTGACCTCCACGACGCAAATCTCAACAAAGCAATCATCATCATAATTTCATCAAGTTATGATAATATGTTTGTTATGTCTTAGACATAACATTTCTTTTTAAAATAAAAATTGATAAACAGAAACATGAGTAATCGATAAATCCGATTACTCTTCTTTCATTAATTATAAGAATAACAAAATCATAATAAATATATTTTTCATTAGTAAGTAGTTTTGTACATAGTTGTTGCAAATTATAAAGATATATAAAAAGTAAAATATAAAAATTTAGAATTATTGTAACTAGCGTTGAGTAACGATCAAAAAATAAATTTATTGTAAACCTTAAAAGTGAAACTGTTTTATTTCTACACAACTGCCAGTTTCGAGTTTATAATTCGCGCGCGAATTAATGAAAACATTATACATAAGTACTTGCATAAAATCGAACCTTACAGAATGGGGTGTGTGTGTGTATGTGTGTGTTTTTTTGTGTGTGTGATGTTTGTGTTATGTGTGTGTGTTTGTGTGTTATGTGTGTGTTACGAGTATGTGTGTGTGTGTGTGTGTGTGTGTGTGTATGTGTGTGTGTGCATTGGTGTGTGCACTCGTGAGTGTTTACGCTTGTGTGTGTGTTCTGTATGCGTGTGTGAAACAAATTCCCGTTTTACCACCAGAATAACACATTAATACATTTATTTCAAGAATCGACAATTTTATTAAAAAAATTAATTGTCCTGTGTGTTAATTTACAATTGTAATCGTGTTAAAATATTTGAACCAACAATGAATGTAGTTGTTGTAAAATCAAATAAAAACAAAGATAAATTAGCCGTAGTTTATCATTTATAAAAAAAATATAAAGACAATTTTACGTGAATTTGCGAACAAACAAAAACATTTTTTATGTAAATAGACGTCGGATTATATTAAAGGATCATCAGACCATAACCACGATCCTCTAGCCCATAATCTGCAGGTGTATCAAACCAATCAGTATTTAAAACATTCTGCAACTGTTTCAGAAGCAAGGCCTGCTCAAATAATAAGTTTAATGCCCTTATTAATGTAATGAAGAAAGTCGAGTTTATTTGCCGAAAAATATTGTAGAAAAAAAAAATAAAGCGAATTCGAGATAAAGATGTTTTAAGAGAACCAAAATTACTAGATGAAATAAAAATTCCACAGATTATCAGAACCGTTGAAGGTGAAAATTTTATTTTATCGGAAAAAAGGTTTTCCAATAACATGATTGTTATTTTGGGCACTAAAGCAAATTTGCGGTTGCTATCCCAAGCAGAATGCTGGTTAATGGATGGAACATTTAAAGTTGTTCCTAACTTGTTTCATCAACTATTTACAATCCATGCTCAAATTGACAAAGAAATTGTGCCACTAATATATTGTCTCATGACAGGTAAAAGTTCCGAACTATATAGTGAGTTATTTTACGAAATACATCATGTTGCTTGTGCTAATGAAATAAATTTAAATCCATCGCGTATCATATCTGATTTCGAAAAAGCAAGCGTTACAGCCGTTAATGTATACTTTTTGCTAATGAGTGTTTCATGGGATGCCTATTCCACCTAGGCCAATGGCTACGGCGGAGAATTCAAAAAGAAAAACTAGCCGCTAAATATGGAAACAATTACAGCTTCAGTTTGCATATGCGCATGATTATAAGTTTAGCTTTTGTTCCACCACAAGATATACAAACTCACCATTACTATTTAAATAATGTAATGGATACAGATGGAAACAAAGTAGCAAAATGGTTTGCGGATAATTATATTTGCGGTAAAATAAAGAATGGCAAACAAATATCACCAAAATATGTCACTTCGTTTTGGTCAATTGCAGATGCTGTGGAACGGGGTCTACCAATAACACAAAATAGCCTAGAAGCTTGGCATAGACGTCTCCAACTCGTAGTTGGCAAACCACACGTTGGAGTATATAAAACAATTAGTGAATTATCGAAGGAATGTATCTTTGTTGATTCAATAATTGCAAAGTTCGAGTCAGGCGAAAGGCCCATTCGTAAACAAATTTGTATCAACAAAGAAAAAAAAAATTAAAGCAGTTGTACAGGAACGGCTCAAATACGAGAAATTAGATTTCCTAAAAATTATCGCAATAAATATTGCGCTCAATTGAATAGTTGTTTTTTGCTACTATGAATTTAATAGTTTACAAGTTCCAAAAATTTATATATAATACTTTTGAATTCAATAAAATAAACACGAGTATGTATGTACATACATTTCAGAATAAAATATCTAATAAAATATTTGTTTTTCATTCTAAAAATTAAAAATATTCTCCCTACTTGATTTGTAAGCATATTATTAAGAATGTTAGTTCTATAGGTCTTCCTATATAATAGTATAGCCTTCCAGAGGTATCACGTCGAATTAGAATTGGGTTAAAATTTAGAATCCACTCCAATTATGTCCTCTAATAAGATTTTATGTTTTATTTAAAACAGAAAAAAATTGCCCGCTTTTTTTTTATATCAAAGGCGGCATTTTTAGCGAAACAGCATTTTGTAAAGCAGTCTTTTGAAAATCGGTCTTTTAAAAAGCATTTTTTTCAAAAGCAGTCTTTTTGGCAAAAGCGGCCTTATGTTTAGCGAGATTTAGATGCGATCCCCATGAACAATTAATAAATTTGTCCATATAACGCCGAAAAAATCAATTGATTACAGACAAACAATTTTAAATTCTTAATAAATATTCGTGTGGGCATAATACACACACAAATGAGGTTCCTCCTTGGGTTGTTTGATGTAGTGAATAAAATTCACTAGATCAGTACGTGAATATTTAATAACATTGAAAATAGAATTATTGTGCGAAAAGTAAAGATGGATTCCAAAATTTCTGCAAATAAGACTATAAAAGAAATAACTGTTAGTACAGGGAAAACCTGTGGTGAACCCATCTTTAAATAACTATATAAATAAATGTTAAAAATATAAAATTGCTGTTGTTATATTTTTATAGGTAATTACTTTACGTTAAATATATATATATATATATATATATATATATATATATATATATATATATATATATATATATATATATATATATATATATATATATATATATATATATATATATATATATATATATATATATATATATATATATATATATATATATATATATATATATATATATATATATATATATATATATATATATATATATATATATATATATATATATATATATATATATATATATATATATATATATATATACGTTGCATACTTTGTATATATATATATATATACGTTGCATACACTGCGACATAATTCATCGTACAACCTCCAAATTTCGCGTAAGTGAAACAGTGGGCCAGCTAAATATATGAAGTATCAACAAGTAAGTATAGGGATTGAGAAAAAAGACTATTTATAAATATATTGTTGTTGAATTTGATTTCAAATTTTTAAAAAATAAATAAATGTTTATATACAAAATGTGCCATGAGACATGTGCCAAAATTCATCGTACTGGACATAAAAAAACATTTAGTACCTCGTAGGTCAACCTTTTGCCTCGAGGACGGCCTGCCTGCAGTCTATTTGGCATTGATAAAACCAACTTTTCTGTAAATGCTATGGGCACATTATTCCATTCAGCGATGATCGCCTGCTCCAAAGACCTTTTTGACGAAATATTATGCTTGTGTAGTTGCTTTTCTATGAAATCCCATAGGTGTTCAATCGGATTCAAGTCCGGACTTTGTGGCGGAAAATGCAACTGACGCGGTGTATTATACAGGAGCCATTCTCGCACTATATGGGCTGTATGTTTAGGATCGTTATCCTGCTGGAATACCCATTGACCCTGTTGCAAGCCGAGGTTTGTTGCTGATTCAGCCAAATTGTCCCTTAAAATGTCGAGATACATCTCCTTATTCATATTGCCGTTTATGATCACTAAATTGCCCACACCTGAAGCCGCCATACATCCCCAAACCATTACGCTTCCACCGCCATGTTTTACGGTGCTTCTTAGGTTTTTAATATTGAGTGCTTGCCCCTTCTTCCGCCATACTTTTGCTGGCCCATCGTGCCCAAAAATGTTGAACTTACTTTCGTCCGTAAATAGAACGGTCCGCCAAAATGATTCAGGTTGGTTTAGATTATTTTTTGAGAAGTCAGTTCTCTTCTTTTGATTTGTTTTACTGATCAATGGTTTTCTCCTTGGCGTTCTGGAAAAATAACCATTTCGGTTGAGTACTCGTTGCACCGTTCGAGAGCTCACATCTTTCTTCAAATTTTTCACTACCATATTCCTGAGGTTCATGCTGGAAATTCTAGGATTTTTCCTAATTTCTTGTAGAATCCCACGTTCATCTCTTTCGTTTAAAATTCGACTTCGCCCCGGTCGCCTTTTATATTCAACACTGCCAGTTTTTTTGTAATTGTTGACAATATGTTGTATTGTAGACTGGCTTCTATTAACCGTTTTAGCAATTTAGGCCAAAGAACGACGCTCCAAATGTAATTTAATTACAACTTCCCGAAAATCCCCCCGAAGTTTGCCTGTTTACCATTATGTAGTTGGTTAATATAATTTTTTTAGCAAAATAAACGTGTCGTGTTAAGCACTTGAATGTAAACTAATTTGTAAATTAATTTTAATAGACAAATTTGAAAAAAATATAACGGTAAAAATTGTTTTATGATAATTTCTGTCTGGAGAGAACAAAGGCAAAAAGTCAATTTATTTTTTTCTATTGTAAATACGAAAACAAAACCAACATTATCGATTTATTGCTACTGCAATACAGGTTTTATTTAATATTTGTGCAAGTGTTTCCTGTTTTAACCAATATAAAAGAGGACAAATTAGTTGTTGGCAAAGTACGATGAATTATGTCGCAGTGTAACGACTAAATAAAGGAATATTTTATGATGTCATAAAAATCGCATGAGTCTTAGGGACTTAACATAGTTGTATTTTATGATGTCATTATGATTCATCTTAGTAGTTATTGTATTTAAATCCGCCTACCGCATTGATTATGACCTGCTATGGCCAATATGTTCTTACAATCATATAATATTATAAAGAAGAGAAATTCAAATTAATTTCAGTTTAAATCCAAATCTCGCGAATAAAGGACACAAATTTGTAATAACTAAATCTAGTCCATTTAAGAGTTTTATTAGTATTTTTAAGAAAGTGCTACTAAAATTGACAAAATGGCATCTAATTTACGGTCCACTACAGAAATTTATCTTCTTGGCCATGAGTACTGTCAAATTATTGGTGCTATGTTACCCTCAAATAAGCAAGTAATGTGTCTTTTTTTACAATCAATCAATTAACAATTCGTGAAAGTGCAGTTCTGACACTCCAGGAAGTGTCTATTTTTTGGTCAAAAACACGAATCCTGGTGAAAAAGGAACAACATTCTATTGAAAAATTGGAAAAGTTGCATGATGAGTGGAAAAATCTCGTAAAGAATAAAAATAAATCTGCAAAAGTTTACCGTAAAAGAGAAAATGCATTTAATAGCAAACTGGATGATATTTTTGATATCGCACATATCAATGCCTTGTCCATGATGGCCAGTGAAGACGACAAGCGATTCCTCTTGTCGCAGCGTAAGAAAGGGTGTCTCGGATATTTGACTGGAGCCAGACAATATGAAATTGAAAGAGAAAAGCGGAAATCGGAACGTATGGAGATAGAAAAAAATCGTAAACGAAGATATCTTGAAGAAAAAAGTAAATCAATTCCAATAGACTAACAAGCATTATTTTCGTCATCGGAGAGTGACAGCGAAAATATACCTGATAACGACATGAGCTTCGAAAATATTGATTTGCCCCTGCTAAGTGCAAAAGGAGCCCCTAGAGGAAGCAAATGTTTTATTATTCCTAGAATAGTGTCAGCTTTGGATAAGTGGAAGATTAGTGATCGTGCAGCAATGCATTTAATCAGTTCCGTTGCCAAAAGTTTTGGACATTCTATTGATGAACTCGCTTTGAATCGAACAACACTGAGGCGTCTTCGTGAAACAAATAGAGTAGAAATAGCAGCATCAGTTAAGTCGACTTTCACGTTTACAACAGCGCTATTCCTTGGGATGGAAAATTACTCGCCGGAGTTATCTGGAACGGAGACCGTGGATCGTTTGCCGGTGATTATTTCTCATATAGATGGAGAACAATTGTTGGGCGTTCCCAAAATATCAAGATCAACTGGTTCGGAAATGGCAGAGGCTGTTTTCCAAAGCTTAATCGATTGGAGAGTAGCTGACGATGTCGTGGCGGCTTGCTTCGATACCACATATTCAAATTCTGGAAGATTAAATGGAGCAGCTATTATTTTAAAGCAGAAACAGGAACGAAGTTTATTATATCTTCCTTATCGACATCACATATGTGAAATTACATTGCATGCGGCAATTGAATCAAAAATGGGCAATACATCAGGAGTAAATGTTCCGTTATTTGTGAGATTTAAGAATGACTGGAATTCCTTGGAATGACTGAAATCATTGGAAGCATCGCATTCTCTTTTTTCGATGAAAACGTCTCTAGTGCAGAGAAAAGAAGAATGGTGAAACAGTTGAATATGATGAGGGATGTAGAGGCCAAGTCTAGTAAGCGCATCGAGTTGAAAATTAATGATGTGAAAACATTCATTACGAAACAACTGGCAGATTTTGTTACACCAAACACGGGCGATTTCTTTAAACGGTTCAAGATTTCAACAGATTTCTTAAACAAAGATCCGGATATGTGGCCTCAGGATGATAATTTCAAAAACGGAATGAAGGTTATTAGTCAAATAAAAGTCGTAAATGATATTGCAGAACGTAGTGTTAAGTTAATACAAAATTTTAATAAGAAATTAACAAAAAATGAAGATGAAATGCAGTATTTACTACAAGTCGTAAAGGACTACACACAGAAGTTTCCAACCCATACCAAAACATCCTTAATGGGGTAGAAGATCATCCTAGATCGATTATTTTTATTATAAAAATTAAAATCATAATATCATTGTATAGAAGAAACATTATGCGTTTATAAAAAATAAAAAAATAGTAATAATTTGTCAAGTTTTTGTATTTTGAAATTTGGCCATAAAGTCGCTATTTGTGAACCGATTTTTGATATCTTTGATGGTTTGGAAAGGTAATTATCTGCTCTATTCACTACAATTTTGATTTAGGCTGAGAAAATTTTTAGAATAATTTTTATGTTTATTTGAAATTGAAAAATTAAAAAAAATACCGTTTTTATCGAACTTCGCGCTCAAGTCGCGACCTCTAAACCATCTTCGATTGACCCAATATTTTTTCTGTTTACCCTAATATATATATACGAGTATATATATATATATATATATATATATATATATATATATATATATATATATATATATATATATATATATATATATATATATTATATATATATATATATATATATATATATATATATATATATATATATATATATATATATATATATATATATATATATATATATATATATATATATATATATATATATATATATATATATATATATATATATATATATATATATATATATATATATATATATATATATATAAATATATATATATACACTGCGCCAGTTAAAAAACGGAACAGAAATTTTCTTCGAAAAAATACCCAGATTTGAACACTTGTATCTTGGTGAAATAACACCTTTCAAAAAAAAAATTTTTTGCTTCTAATTGAAGTAAATTTTGTTTTCTTTTCGATACTGGAAACGTTTTATTTTATTTTGTTTTTTTATGACTTTTTTGAGTAAAACAAAAGGTGTCTAAAAAAAAAAAATTCTGAAACTGTAAACGAACTTGCTCGATATTTCATTCAAAAATCCAAATCGGCCATTTTATAGAGAAATTAGAAACCTTGCAAAATGATACTAGGAAAATTTCTGTGCGGCCACTCCTTGTCGAGTTATTGAAGTTTTAGAGAAAACGTATCAAAAAGCGTATACACGTGAACAAGTACATTTTTTTTTCTTGTAAACTATGCACTCTACGATAACATTTTGAGCCACTTTAAATTTTACGTTATTTCATGGAAAACAATTATTTAATTTATCGAATAGTTATTTGAAGAGTCAAGCGAGATGAATCGAAAAGAACAATTATTCGTTCGGGCTACAAAAATTGTGGCTTTAGTTGACGCCAGTGAAACTTATCGGGAAATCGGGCGAATCTGTGATATTAGTGTGTCTGTTGTGAACCGGACTTGGCATCGATATTTAGAAACAGGCAGTATGAGTCGGCGCGAAGGGTCTGGTCGACCAAGAAAAACTACATCAAGAGAAGATCGAGCTATCGCACGTTATGCTAGAGAAAACAGGATAAGCAGTGCTCAAGAAATAAGAAGTAATGTACCTATACAAAACCAGACATCAAAACAGTTGATATTAAATCGGTTGAAAGCTTATCGACTAAGATCACGTCGACCTATCAGAGTTCCGTATCTGACTGATAATCACCGTCGACAAAGAAGAAATTATGCGTTGCAGTAAGACAACTGGATTCAGAGGGACTGGTCTAAGGTCCTTTTTTCGGATGAATTGCGGTTCAATTTGTATGCATCAGACGGCCGATGCAGAGTTCACTAGTGGAACGATTATACCCTAATTGCGTGATGCCAGTCGAAGCATTTCATGGAGGTTCGGTGATGGTTTCGGCGGGTATTCCTTGGAATTGCAAGACAGATTTGGTAGTAATACCACATCCAGCTTTAACATCAGCACGATACGAGTAAGAAATTTTAAGGCTTCATATGCTTTCCATGAAAAGGCAAATTGGCGCACACAGCTCTAAACACACGCCAATTTCTGCAACAGCACCGCATTAATTTAGTAAAGATTTAAACTCCATAGAGCACGTCTGGGATATGTTACAACGGCGTGTAATTAAACGGACAAGGCAACCAACAAATTTGCAGGAACTTTGAGACGCTTTACAAGAAGAATAGCAACAAATCACCATGCAACAACTACGCAATGTTTTAAATATGCCACGGCATATTTATGAAGTAATGCGGGCTATAGGAGGTAGCACGCGTTATTCAAAATTCCAGTTTGTTCGTAGATTTTAGTTTTATTACGTTTGATTAAAGGTTAAAAGGATTTTGTTTGCAATATACCTTATGAAATAAATCATATTTTTCACTTTAAAAACATATTTTCTCCTTGATTTTGGATCACCAAAATTACGCCTGATATCAAAATGTGGCTCAAAATTTTATCGTGCTTAGTTTACAAGATAAAAAAATGTACTTGTTAACGTGTACACGCTTTTTGATACGTTTTCTCTAAAACTTCAATAACTCGACAAGGAGTGGCCGCACAGAAATTTTCCTAGTATCATTTTACAAGGTTTCTAAATTCTCTATAAAATGATCGATTTCGATTTTTGCATGAAATATCGAGCAAGTTCGTTTACAGTTTCAGAAATTTTTTTTTAGACACCTTTTGTTTTACTCAAAAAAAATGTTGCACTCGCAATTGCAGTTGTTGATATCTCGAAAGTCTTGATTCGGGAAGGTGCGTAACATCTTCTTCTGGTAACTGTAACAATGGTTGGCCGACTAGGAAATGACCCGGTGTTAATACGTCTAGGTCAGTATGGTCATCCCGTAACGGGCTAAGCGGCCGGGAATTTAGCAGAGCTTCGATTTGTGTTAGGATGGTCGTCATATCTTCAAATGTTAGCGGTGCATTAACAACCCTTCTTAGATGAAACTTGACCGCTTTGATGTTAGCCTCCCAAAGACCACCAAAATTAGGAGCTCTTGGTGGGATAAAATTGAATTTGATTTTATGTTGCAAAAGGAACTCAGCATTAACAATATTGTCTCGGTTGTTCTCTAGAAATAAAAAAAGATCAGCTTGGGAATTTTTTGCGCCTATGAAATTACTTCCATTATCAGAATAGAGCTGAGAAGGAAGCCCTCTTCTCGAAGCAAACCGTCTCAATGCCATAAGAAAACAGTTTGTTGACAAATCGCTGACTAATTCGATATGAGTTGCTTTTGTAGCCAGGCATATAAAAAGTGCTATGTAACCTTTTGTCAACTGTTGTCTACCTCTACCATTTCGTAATTTTAGTTGTACGGGACCAGCATAGTCCATGCCTGTATGATCAAATGGCCGTGATGGATTAACACTGGCAGCAGGCAAATTACCCATCGGTTGAAGAATTGGCTTTGCGCGAAACCTTGCACATTTCATGCAATCGTGATAAATCTTACGAACTATGCTCCTGATATTTAATATCCAGTACCTTCTTCGTATTAAGTTTGTTACTAATGTTGGGCCAGCATGAAAATTGTTGATATGGATGTCTCGTGCAATTAGATAACCAATCGGGTGGTGATTCGGGATTATAAATGGATGTTTAGTTCCATGAGGTAAGCTTGAGTTGATTAAGCGACCACCTACTCGCATTAAACCATTTGCATCTAAAAATGGTGATAACCTTATCAACTTTATATTGATCGATTTATCAATAGGCTTGTCATTCAGCAAACAACTGAACTCGCCTTGAAACATTTTAATTTGAACATGAGTGATACATATCCGCTCTGCTTTGATATATAGCTCAAGTTTACATTTTGAATGACGGCCTCTATAGAACCAAGTTAAACATCTGGCAATTATTCGTTTGACCTTTTCAAATGAGGAACAGTATTCAAAAATGCCGTCAATGGTATCGTTCTGATTGGGAGTAACTAAACCGAAACATAAAAATTGCGGTTGTGATCTTCTCTCTTCATCCGTAATGTAATCCTTATTAACAATGGACCAACTGTGTTCGTTTTGCTTCAACCAAGTAGGACCATTCCACCATAGAGTATTGTTGACCAAATCAGCGGCGGGTATGCCACGTGAAATTAGATCGGCTGGATTTTCACAACTTCTGACGTAGTTCCAGCAACGTAAGGGTACATGATCGGAAATAAATGAAGTCCGATTACCAACAAAAGTTTTCCATTGCCTTGGATGCCCCTTTAGCCATGCTAATACTACCATTGAATCACACCATGCTTTAATGTTATCATCTGTTACTTTTATAACTCGTGCTGTATACTTGATCAGTCTAGATAAAAGCACTGCACCGCAAAGTTCTAACTTGGGCAGTGAAATTTGCTTTAAAGGTGCAATCTTGGACTTGGCAATTATATTATTAATGTGTATCACTCCACAGTCATCGACAACTCTTAAATACACCACGGCACCAAATGCTCGTTCTGATGCGTCACAAAACCCATGAATTTGAACAGAATGCACTTTGGAATGTAATTGTACGTAACGTGGAACCTTAATCATCGATACGGCTGCAATGTCTTCTGTAAGTTTATACCAATTGTTTAAAAACTCACCCATAATTACTTCGTCCCAATCTTTAGTGTGTATCCACATTTGTTGAAAAAACAACTTAAACCTGACTGTTATTGGTGCGATCCACCCAAGAGGATCGAAGGTTTTCGCGATAAACGATAGTACTTTTCGCTTTGTTAATAGACCATCTGGAGGTGATGATAATTTATATATAAATTTATCAGCGTGCTTGTTCCATTGCAGTCCCAGTGTCGATACCCCAGCGTCTTTGCCTTGAATTGATAATAAGTCGTCACAATCAGATTCGTCTAAGTGCTGCAATAATTTGTCACAATTTGATTTAAATTTTCGTAAATGAAATCCACCCGCTTTTAATACGTCAATAACATCATTCATAAGTTGCCTTGCTGTTTCAACGTTCTCACCACCACTTAGGAAATCGTCCACATAAAAGCTGTCTTTTATGGCCTGGCATGCCGAAGGATATTGACTTTGATAATCATTGGCTAATGTATGAAGTGTTTTAACTGCCAGAAATGCTGCTGGTGCCATGCCATAAGTGACGGTGTTCAATTTGTAATGTACCGGATTTCCGTTGGGATGTTTGCGCCATAATATCATCTGCATTCTTCTGTATTCCTCAGCTACTAATACTTGCCGATACATTTTTTCAATATCGCCGGCAAAGGCAATTTTGTGTTGACGAAATCTTGTGACAATATCTATAAGATTGTTTTGCAAAATAGGGCCAACCTCTAAAATATCATTGATTGAAACGCCTGTAGATGTTTTGCAAGAGCCGTCGAAAACCACCCGCAATTTAGTGGTAGAGCTTGATTCTTTTATTACACCATGATGTGGAAAATAAAAACAATTTTGATTAGTACGGTTTTTACAATTATTGACTTTAGTCATATGATTAAGCTTCTCATATTCATCAATGAATTTATAATATTCATCTTTGAATTTAGGGTTCCGTTTAAATTTCTGCTCCATGGTAACTAATCGCTTATAAGCAGCTGTGTAAGAATCTCCAAGACGATGACAGTCTTTCTTTAGTGGTAAGCGTACAATATATTTGCCATCGTCGCTACGTGTTACAGTGCGTTCATAGAACAATTCACATTCAGTTTTCTCCAACTGGTTTTCGACTGGTGGTTCTTCCACTGACCAAAATTTTTGTAATATATCCCATATGGTTTCCTTTTCGTTAATTTTAGCTGAATAAGAATGTATAATTTTATCATCTTGAACAATCCCGGTAATAATCCAACCAAATATAGATGATTGCAATGTAATATTGTTATTAAGTGATTTTGTGACTGGTTTTAAACATTTAAAGAAAACATCAGAACCCAAAAGAATGTCAATACTTGCTGGCTTGTCAAAATTTGGATCAGCGAGCTCCACCTTTTCAATTGATTGAATGATGTCATTGTTTGGAATATGTTGAGTCGGAATAGTGCTTGCTATTTTTCCGACAATTAAAACGTTAACTGCAATTTCTGCTCTCTCAGGCATCCTTGAAGTAATTGTAACCGATGTACGACCTCTGGTTGTAGTAGCATTGACATCAGACAATCCAGAAATTTGCACCTTTGAATATTGTCGGGGTAGTCTTAGTGTTTGAGCTAATGATTCTGTGAAAAATATGAACGTATTCGATAGCGCTGGTTGCTTTTGTTTGTTTGAATCAGGTGTTTCGCAACAATATGTGATGATGTCGATCAAAATTTTTGATGGCTGGTAATGTCGTTTCCAAATAAATAATGCACAAAAAATGTAATGGCTGGTGATGGTGTTTACAATAAATATCGAAGAATGCAAAATGACTGGCTTTTGGTAAAAAGCACCCCATATAATGATTTAATAAATAACAAAATTAGTTTTCAATAAATAACACACTGTATTTAGAACAAAGATTTAATTTTTGCATAGATACATGAATTTACAAAAGCAAATTTAATTTCTGGCTTGAGTTTTATTTGATAATGTATATATATATGTATATGTATATATATATATATATATATATATATATATATATATATATATATATATATATATATATATATATATATATATATATATATATATATATATATATATATATATATATATATATATATATATATATATATATATATATATATATATATATATATATATATATATATATATATATATATATATATATATATATATATATATATATATATATATATATATATATATATATATATATATATATATATATATATATATATATATATATATATATATATATATATATATATATATATATATATATATATATATATATATATATATATATATATATATATATATATATATATATATATATATATATATATATACTGAGTAGCAAAACAATAGGAACTTTGTAGCAATATTTGAAAAACGAAACTTTTGAAACTGTATCTTTGTTTTTCCGGGAATTAAATATTTTTTATGGAGTTTTTATTTCAAATTCAACCAAATTAACAACTAACAAATAATGTTAAGGCAAAATTTCATCAAAAAACTATAAATTTATTAGTTTGCAGACACCAAATATAAATGAACAAAAAATATAATTACTAAACATAAATAAAAAAATGAATTCAATAAACTACAACATATAAAAATTAGTAACCAATGGCATAACCATTATTTTTAATTACTTCCCGACATCTTTTTGGCATAGATTCGATGAACTTCCTAATTTTTTCAGCTGATATTTCAGTCCAAGCTGTTTGAAGCTCGCTATGGAGTTGATCAATGGTTTTAAATTGTCCGTGTAATCGGACTTGATCGTCGACCTGCTTCCACAAATTTTCAATAGGATTTAGATCCGGACTTTGCGCAGGCCAGGTCATAACTTTAATTTTTTCTGCGGTTATCCAAGATTGAACATACTTGGAAGTATGTTTTGGATCGTTGTCCTGCTGAAACAACCATTTTAATGGCATATTTTCTTCTGCATATGTCAACATTTCCTGCTCTAGTATATCTCGATATATAAACTGATCCATTATACCGTTAATTCTATGTAGTGGTCCCAACCCAGCAAATCCCGAAAAACATCCCCAAACCATCAAACTTTTCCCTCCACCATGTTTTACAGTTCCTACTGTATATCGCGGGTTGAAACGTTTTCCAACTGGTCTACGTACCGTCTTAGCTCCGTCTGATCCTTTTAAATTAAATTTGCTTTCGTCAGACCACAAAACCCGGTTCCATTGTTGAATGGTCCAGTCTTTATGCTCCTTAGCAAATTTTATCCGTGCTTTCCTATTTTTATCGGAGATGAATGGCTTCTTGGCAGCTCTATAACATTTTAATCCCGCATCGGAGAGACGACGACGAACCGTATCTGGAGAAACGTCTAGATTGAGCTCTCGAATCACTTCTTTCGCACTATCAAATGGGTGTTTTTTTGAATAATTTACTATCCTACGGTCCATTTTTATAGTTGTCTTGCAAGGGCGGCCACCTTTGTGTTGGGTTTAGACGATTCCGGTTGTTTTATACTTCTTTATCAGCCTCGAAATGACCGATTTAGCTATTGTATATTTGTCACACAACTGTTTTTGTGACAATCCACTCTTATAATCAAATATAATTTTATTTTTGAAGACTAAATTATACGTCGTCGGAGCCATGGTTGTTACACGGCAAGAATCACAATTTAACTAATAATAAAATTTGTAAAATTTTGTAGCTGATAAACTTGTTGTCTATTACAAGTTTAAACGTGAATAAACATGAATTTAACGTGTATAAATGTGAACTAAAGAATTGTTTCAATTGTTTTGCATTCGATATAAATTGTTTGTGTGTGCATTTTTTTTATTTTGTGGCAAGTTATCATTTGTTTTTTTTTTGTGATTGTTTTTTATGGTTTTGTAGCTGGTAATTAGTTTATATTTTATATTTTTTTTTTACAGGACATTGGGAAACTATGTATGTATATTTATTATGCGTGAAAAACAATACTATTGCGAGTTCCTAATGTTTTGCTGCCCGGATATATATATATATATATATATATATATATATATATATATATATATATATATATAAATATATATATATATATATATATATATATATATATATATATATATATATATATATATATATATATGTATATATATATATAATATATATATATATATATATATATATATATATATATATATATATATATATCTATATATATATATATATGTATATATATATATATATATATATATATATATATATATATATAATCTGTTTTCCGTGATCGTGCTTCCTTTAATTTATTAATATATCAAAATGAATGACATTTATCAAATGGTATAATTGGCACGTTTTGTGAGGAAGTATAATTGGTATAACTGTGCTGGGATGTTCTAACATCACTATTTTCGATATTCGATATGCTTTATGTCTCTTTTTCATGAACAAAGTTGCCCATTATTTCGCTTCCTCAAATACGCTCATATATTGCGATCTCAGCATATTAGAATAAATTTCTTTACTATCCTTTTTCAACATAATCGACAAAGTATCACAAAAAATTTTTGTAGTGATAAAGTAATAAAGAAATAGCAGGCTGAATGGAAAATACTTAGACAATAATAGGAAAAACGTCATTAAATAAGTGAAAGATAATGCGATTTTATTCTTGAAAAAAGAGACAAAAAGCGTATCGAATATCGAAAATAGTGATGTTAGAACATCCCAGCACTGGTATACATTCCGGTGATAGTTGAAATAACGAAACATAGAATCCTTAGCCTGGATGTTTACCAGAAAAAATAATGTAAGTTTTGTTTAGAATTCTCCACACCAGTTTGAGCTGGAATTTATAGGAACAAGTTATAGAAAAGTTAACATTTGCTAAAAGTCAAGAAAAGTGTAGTGAAAGTTTTTGGAACTCGGTAATTTTTAGTGATGAAAGCAAATTTAACATCTACGGTAATGATGGTCGAACGAGAGTTTGGAGAAAACCAAATTGTGAGCTACGAAAGAGAAATATGGTTGGTACTGTAAAACACGAAGGGGTGTATCGCGGCCAATGGAGTAGCTAACTTAGAGTACATTGAGATGACGAGGAAAAGGTGTGGTTACCTTAATATTCTAAAAAATAATTTAAAGGAAAGCGCTGGTAAATTGGGTTTTGGGTTTAGAAGGGTCGTTTGTCTTTCAACAAGACAACGACCCTAAATAAACGTCACTGATTGTTAGGGAATGGTTATCAATCATCAGATATGAATTCCACAGAACATTAATCAACAATAAAAATTAGCTTAAAAGCGCGCTTCAGGCGGAGCGGACCAAAATTGATTTAGCAACTTCAAAGAAGTTGGTGGATTTAATGACAAGGCGAATGATGGCAGTGATTAAATTTAAAGGGGGACCGACATGGTGTTAATTCAGTAGTTATCCCTTTTAATTAGGTTCTTTTATGAATTATTCAAAGACCGTATGTAAATTTTTGCATCGTTTATTGAGTTTGAAGATAATTTATTCATTTTTTTTTTAAAAAAACAACTATTTTAAATTTTGTTTAGGTATTTGATACTGTAATGAGTTAATTCAATTTTTTAAATAAAAAGTTTAGAAAGCATACATACATATGTATGTCTCTAAATTAATAGTTCATTCATCAAAAACAAAAAATCTAATGTATGTAAACTTTTGTACTTGTGTGTATGTATGAGGGCGCTGTTAATATGTCCCACCATAAATAATTGTTTTATAATTTTCTAATCTTCTATGGGCCTTGACATCTTCGCAGCCGAACAGGTGAAGGCACAGAATAACAGAGAATAAGTATAATGCTTAATTTAATTTTGATTATTTTTATTTCTTTTATTTTTGTTGTTTATCAAGCGTATACATATGATGATTGCATATTAATCGTGGTAGAATGTTACGCTTCAACGTTTATTGCCTCGTTGTATTTAATATGTAGAGATCGGTGTGAAGTTTCTGACAAAATTTGTCAAAGAAAATATTGAAGAAAGTGTACAATTTTTTTACAGTGTAATTGAATAAAAAAATTGAAACGAAATATTACGTAATAAAATAAAATCAATTGGCAAGTTAAGATTGTCAAAATTCACACGTTTTTTGGCGAAAATGTTGTTCAATTAATTTTGTCAGGGTGATCCTAGAGTTTTCCGACATATCACATCATATGTCTTAAATAGCTCATACTATAAGCTATCGATATGATAATGTCAAATTAATGGCTAGTGGGGAACACTATGAATTGACAATCTTAACTTGTCAATTGATTTTATTTAAGATTTCTAGTTGCAACTTAAATTTTTGTGTTGTTTTTTTTTATATTATTAATTATTTAATTATTATCCACGTAATATTTCGTTTCAATTTTTTTTTATTGAATTACACTGTAAAAAAAATATGTATACTTTTCTTCAATATTCTCTTTGACAAATTTTGTCAGAAACTTCACACCGATTATGTAGAGGATTGTAGGAGATTAATATATTTCTTAACGAGAAAATTAATCTCTACATGAATAAAAAACGGAAAAATTTAAAATTGAAATTAAACAAAGTATTCGTCATTTACTACTGAGCTCATGCGCCATACAAATATAAATTTATTAAATAATTTCAGAAGATATGAAATCAACAAAATTATTTTCATGATCAAGGTTATTGCGTTTTCTATTTGGTCATATGATTGATTTGCAGTATAATCAGCAATCATCAATCATCAGCAAAATATTGTATTCACATTTCAATGTGTAGCGTATTCTCCTCTAATTCTATATAAGCGAATTTCCATAACGAAAAATACGAATTAGGAGAAATACTGGCATATACATGCAACAAATACTCTCGATGTACTTATTACATTGCCTGTCAAGTTATGCAATACCATTAGCATTTTATTTATGTGTTTCAGAATAATATACTCTGGCACATAAGGGGTTGTGATATACACGGACAAACAAAATATATTTTGTTTGAACGAAATAAAAACGAGGGGATCAGTTCTATCGATGAAGTGACTTTACCAACGTAGGTAAAAATTATAAAAAGAAATAAATTCTAAAAAATACCAAAAAAAGTGTTGGAAATTAATTTTTCTTTTTTTTGGAAGAAGTTTATAAAAAAGTGTATGATACTATAGTGAAAAATTATAAATAAAAACTTTATTCATAAATTAAAATTATAAATTGATAAATTTGTTTAAAGTGAATTTTATAAATAAAAAACTTTAAAAACCAAATCCAAAAATATTTTTAATAAAATTATTACATTGGTGACACACCGACAACGGTTTTTACCGTTAAGTATATTTGTAAATATATTGGAGTCAGCAGAGGAGCAGCATATTGCAGTACGAGGCGCACATAGAGCGCTTATTTGGCAAAGGGATTTTATAACTGGACACCTGGTACGACATCAGTCGTACCAGGTAAAGCGACTATATCAACGAGGTTACGATTGTTTTTATATAACGAAGTAGCAACGGTGCGACTGCAGCAATAAACATCACATCCACAAGGAAATTATAATTATAAACGTGCGTATACAGTAAATACCCGCACAAACGAGAAAATAGCGGTTAAAAGTACGTTTACAAAAATCATCGCACTAACGGAGGATACACATTTATACGGTGTAGCGGCCAACCCACACCGCAACGCGGGAGCAACAGTAACGGGAGCGGCAGAAGGATAGACGAAGAAAATCGGCAAGTTTTTATTTCAAAACAAATTTAAAATTTTTACTGTATCAAATTTATTCTTAAATTCTTAAATTATTTGTAAAATTTCCAACATTTTCGGTAATTTTTTTTTCTGTTTCTATCGCTCTTTCAAATCGTGTTTCATTCAATCGTTTGCAATTGGTCGTCCCGTTCAAATATAGTTTTCAAAATCCCTGCATTAGTCATTGGTCGAATTCCGGAAGTAAGCGAGAGCTAAATAATAACGCCCGCAGCATCCGACGATTATCGAAACAATTATTATTTTTTAAAGAATTTCGGATCAAGGAATCCGAAGGCAACCCATTTTTTTTTATCGAATATTGTTTAAAGTAATTGACAGTTATACGACGAGTCTGAAAATAAATAAAACAACAAAAAAATAAAATGGCAGACGGCGAAAATAAAATGGATACATTAGACAAAACGCTCCAACACAGGCAACAAGTGACGTACGCATAACAGACACTGTAAATGGGAAGGAAATATCATCAACAAGCGTCAAACTGCAACCTTTGTGGACGGCATCACCATTGAACTGGTTCCGAGTGGCCGAGTTGCAGTTTGAAACGCAACAAATTAAATCCGAAAAGACCAAATTTTTGCAAGTACTTGGCGCTTTAATGCCTGACACGTGCAATCTAATTTCCGATTTTTTCGAATGTCCTCCCACGACCAATCAATACTTAAAATTAAAAAATTTGCTTTTAGAGCGCCTAGCTCCTTCAGAAGAGCAAAAGCTCGCACAATTACTGACAGGTCAGCAGATTGGCGAAGGCAAACCATCGGAAATTTTAAGGTCGATTCGCTCACTTGCGAGCACGAACTTATCCGCGGTAGTAATCCGATCATTCTGGGTCAGAAGGATGCCAGAGATAATCAGAATAGCCATAGCAGCGCAGCCAGCGGAACAGACACTAGAAGAGTTGGCCAAAATGGCAGACCGCATGCATGAAGCAATGCAGACAAATGTTAGCCATATAAGCGCAATCACCAGTCACAAGCAGACATATCAGACTTCAGAAAGATCCCGTCCCACTCAGCGTAATGAGCAAGGTCAAGAGCTCCCTATTAGATCGTCCCAAAGAAAAACAGTCGAAGAGCGATTAACCCAAATCGAGGCAAAATTGAACCAGCCCCAGGGGAATAGGTCACAATCACAAGGATGGAGACAGCGAAATAGATCTAACTCAAATAATAGAAATTATAACAACAGGTCGAATCAAGGACAAGGGTCGCCAAGTAGACCTAATACAAACCGATATTGTGTATTACATTATAGATATCGAGAG
The DNA here is from genome assembly GCA_958295665.1 of Tipula vernalis. Taxonomy (NCBI): domain Eukaryota; kingdom Metazoa; phylum Arthropoda; class Insecta; order Diptera; family Tipulidae; genus Tipula; species Tipula vernalis. The sequence continues at coordinate 218,106,898 of OY282559.1, read as the reverse complement.
AAAGCGAGAGCATGTTATCCGCCATGCAGCTGGAGAGGGAGCCAGCCTTTAGCAAACCAGGCGACGACCGAAAACGTGCCGAGCACGTCAAAAAACATTTAAACAGTCCCCAGGTCTTTACGGCACAGACCAACAAAAAAACAAGCCGATTAATTGTATTTGACCAAATAAATAACCTACACTTCTTAATAGACACGGGAGCTGACCTGTTGGTGCTCCCTGTCAGACATATAAACATGTCAAACCTGAATTTTTATAATAATTATACAAGCAAAATGAATTGCAATAATAATAATAGTAATAAGATTGGCAACATGAATTCTTCGCCAATTTATTTGAATTATAATAAGTCTGATCTCGTGTTATCGGCAGCCAATGGCAGCACAATTAACACCTACGGTACAAAATTGTTAGAGGTTAATATCGGACTCAGGCGTACATTTGTTCATGCATTTATACTCGCCGATGTGAGTCGTCCGATTATTGGTGCAGATTTCCTGGTGAAATTTGGCTACTTAGTCGGTCTTAGGCGAAAAAGGCTAGTTGATTCAGCGACTCAGCTGTCAATATGTGCCAATGAGACGCAAGTAGAGGTTGAGAGTCCAATTCATTTCGCAATCGACAATGGCTATGGGACAATTCTTAAAAAGTTCCCTTCGCTCACATCATAGCCTAATTATAATACACCAGTGAAACATCCAGTGGTCCATCATATAGTTACTGAAGGACATTTACCAGTGACAAGACCAAGGAGATTAGATTCCATATGCCATAAAGCAGCCTTATTAGAATTTAAGCATATGGTTGAACTAGGCATTTGTAGACCTTCATCTTCTCCTGTATCATGCCCATTGCACATGTTCAAGAAAAAAGATCTTGATTGGAGACCATGTGGTGATTATCGCAGATTAAACGCGATCACAACGCCGGATCGGTATCCGATACCGCATATTCAAAATTTCTCCATGAATTTGCATGGAAATAATATTTTCTCGAAAATCGACTTAGTCAGAGCCTATCATTTAATTCCCGTAGCTCCGGAAGACATTCATAAAACAGCGATAACCACTCCTTTTGGCCTTTTCGAGTTCACTCGAATGCCCTTTGGTTTACGCAATGCCGCACAAACATTCCAGCGGTTTATTAACGAAGTAGTTAAAGATTTAGACTTCGTATTCGTCTATATCGACGATATTTTAGTAGCATCTTCCGATGAGGCACAGCACAAAAAGCACCTAGAACAACTCTTTCAGAGATTAGTGGACTATGACGTGCATATTAAGAGCTCTAAATGCGTGTTCGGCGCAAGTTCTTTAGATTTTTTAAGCCATAAGATCACACCTAATGGTATTCTACCCTCTCAAGAGAGAATTAATGCCATTATTGATTTCCCTGCTCCTGAATCAATTAAGAAAATTCAACAATTTGTTGGCATGGTGAATTATTACCACCGGTTTATACCGAATTTAGCCGAAATATTAGCCCCAATCCATACTCATTTAGCAAATTTACTGAAAAGGCCTAAAACACCGAAACATTTTTCGTGGCCAAAAGAATGTGATGATGCATTCCAGCAATTAAAAACTAAATTGGGCACAGTTACATTACTAGCGCATCCGCTGTCAAATACGAAATTTAGCGTGACATGTGACGCGTCAAATGTAGCAGTAGGAGCAGTGCTACAGCAATATAATCAAAATTGCTGGGAGCCTTTGGGATTCTTTTCAAAGAAGCTTTCGGACGCAGAAAGAAAATATTCCGCGTTCGATCGGGAATTATTGGCAATATACTTAGCCATCAAACATTTTAGGTATTTTGTGGAAGGTCGGGAGTTTACAACATATACCGATCATAAACCACTGACTAGAGCAATTCAGTCCAAAACTGAACGTAATCCTCGCCAATCTAGGCATTTAGATTACATTAGTCAGTTTACAACAGACATTGAGCATGTGCAAGGTAAAGACAACGTAGTTGCAGACGCATTGTCAAGAATCAGTACAACGATAATTGAAAATGATACTTGCAGAAGTACTGATCAATTAGACATTAATACAATTGAGGCACAGCTTGATTATGCCGCAATTATTTCAGCGCAGCAAAAAGACGAGGAACTACAGAATATTTTATATAGTTCGCGCCGTCATAAAGCTTCATATCGCCTTGAAAGCTTCAAACTTCCAGGTTTCGAGGTATACTACGAAGTATCGACAGGTACAAACCGTCCGTACATACCTGAACCTTTGAGAAAGAAGATTTTTCAGCAACTACATAACCTTTCGCACCCTGGAGCTCGGGCTACACGTAAACTGATTACAGCTCGTTATTTCTGGCCAAGCATAAACAAAGACGTAACCCAGTGGGCACAGTCATGTTTACCATGCCAAAAATCGAAAGTCCAACGGCATACCAAGTCGCCTTTAGCGCAATTCGAGATACCCGAAGGTCGATTTGAACATATCCACATAGACGTAGTAGGTCCTCTTCCACCGTCAAATGGATGTCAATATTTACTAACATGTGTCGATAGATTCACCCGCTGGCCAGAAGCCTATCCCATGATAGATATGTCAGCAGCAACGATTGCAACAACATTCGTTAATAATTATATTTCGCGATTTGGTGTACCTGCAACAATAACAACAGATCAGGGCACCCAATTTGAGTCCAAACTTTTCAGTGAATTAACTAAACTTCTTGGCTCACATCGCATTCGAACTTCTTCATACCATCCACAAGCGAATGGAATGGTCGAACGTTTTCACCGGCAACTTAAAGCAGCATTGATGGCCCGTGAAAATACAGTCAATTGGAGTCTAGAAGTTCCTATAGTACTTTTGGGAATTAGAGCAACAGTGAAAGAGGATATAAAGTGTCCACCGGCTGAGCTTGTCTACGGACAAACCTTGAAATTACCTGGTGAATTTCTTGCAGATAATCCTCGCACTCCTATGCCAACCCATGACACAGTGATCGACCGTTTAAGATCAACTATGCATGATATCATACCCACTCCACCACGAGTAACAGAGAGCAAAATTTTTGTGCCAAAGTCACTTGAAAATTGCGACTATGTATTTGTACGCATAGATAAAGTTCGCACAGGTCTTACTCCACCTTATGAGGGCCCATTTAAAGTGATTCGCAAACTACGAAAACAATTTGTCATAGATATTAAAGGCAAGCAACAATCAATATCGCTTGACCGTTTGAAACCAGCGTATGGCATACTTTGCTCAATGGAACTGGAAGCACCAAAACCAATTCGTCATGTGCATTTTAACTTTTACCGCAAGCAGTAGTAAATTAATTTATCGCATTCGGAACCTATTTCAACCGAATCATTTCCGTGGCAGCTATCTCAAGCCAATATTATAGATATAAATTTAAAACCCGACAGGTTTTCACATCAACACCCGGGGGACTTTATACTGCAAGGGGGGTGATGTAGGGGATTAATATATTTCTTAACGAGAAAATTAATCTCTACATGAATAAAAAACGAAAAAATTTAAAATTGAAATTAAACAAAGTATTCGTCATTTACTACTGAGCTCATGCGCCATACAAATATAAATTTATTAAATAATTTCAGAAGATATGAAATCAACAAAATTATTTTCATGATCAAGGTTATTGCGTTTTCTATTTGGTCATATGATTGATTTGCAGTATAATCAGCAATCATCAATCATCAGCAAAATATTGTATTCACATTTCAATGTGTAGCGTATTCTCCTCTAATTCTATATAAGCGAATTTTCATAACGAAAAATACGAATTAGGAGAAATACTGGCATATACATGCAACAAATACTCTCGATGTACTTATTACATTGCCTGTCAAGTTATGCAATACCATTAGCATTTTATTTATGTGTTTCAGAATAATATACTCTGGCACATAAGGGGTTGTGATATACACGGAAAAACAAAATATATTTTGTTTGAACGAAATAAAAACGAGGGGATCAGTTCTATCGATGAAGTGAATTTACCAACGTAGGTAAAAATTATAAAAAGAAATAAATTCTAAAAAATACCAAAAAAAGTGTTGGAAATTAATTTTTCTTTTTTTGGAAGAAGTTTATATAAAAAGTGTATGATACTATAGTGAAAAATTATAAATAAAAACTTTATTCATAAATTAAAATTATAAATTGATAAATTTGTTTAAAGTGAATTTTATAAATAAAAACTTTAAAAACCAAATCCAAAAAGATTTTTAATAAAATTATTACAGGATAAACGGAAAACCGAGAATATTGATAAACACAATTTTCTGGATATATTCTAAAGGTTTTTTATCTTGGACGTTGTACTATTATTGTTTCTCTTTTCCACTGAAAAAAGCTTTTATGCCAAATCGATTTGTTTTTTTCTTTTATTTTCATTGCCTAGTTGATTTACAAATATTTTAACGAAAATAAATTATTGCTCCACTTCATAGACCGGCGGATATATGGCATTGTTGCCAGTTGAGGTGAATAAAATACGCAGAATCTTATGAAACACTATGTAGCTCTCATAATAAAATAATGTGTACGTGTGAACGCCACATATGTACAAAATACATAAAAACAATTCGCAATCCTGTTTTAGGACCTTCCCCCTTATTAAAATTAGAATATTTATTCAATACATATCTACATAAAATTGCACAAATCAATTCGGCACACTCTATTTTGAGCAAAGCCTCATTCTTAATAATATGTGTACATTATATTAATACAAAAAGACTGACTCCAAGATTACGCCAGCATCTTCTCAACTCCAGCCCTTTGTCGCTTATTCATAAAACACGAAAGGTCCAACTCTACTAATTCTCATGAAATGTGTACAACTATTGTATCCATCGGCGTTACCAACCGTATACATCAGACATGAGAAAACCGGTGCCCACTGCTGGACATTTTAGTATTTTGTCCAAAAACCAATATAATTAAAAGGATTTACAAAATAAATATTTTTAAGCAAAAACTAAAAAAAAAAATTGATTATTCCCTTTCCTTTACACGTTGAATTTCTAGTTAGACCTATAACAATCCAAAATGTGATGAATGTACATACAAATCTTATAATTTGTATTTTTTAAATCTCTTCCATCCAAATAAACAACAGATAACCGACCTGTTACTAACCACTGATCTAAATAAATGTGCATATGTATAGTAAATTCGATTTTGCGAAATAATTAATTATCAAAACGTGCCAAAACATAAAATTATAATTAATAATAAATTTTGTAAACATAATTATTATTACACATATAAACAATTATTATTCTTCTAAAAAAAAGCAACAAAATTAATAATTATTTAATTTATTTGTAAAAAAACATTTTTATGTATATTTTATGGATATACTAGGTTTAAAATGTCGTGACAAATATTTTCGTAATCAATTTGCTCAGCATATGGGTACGTAAAACGATACTAATGTGAAGTTTACACACTCTTACCACATGGTTATTATTTCATATAACCTCCAGTCATTTTTTGTATATATATTTATTAATTATTTACTTAACTTACAGAGATGCTGAGCAAAATAAACCAAAAAAAAAATTCTCTCAACATTCTGCTTCGAGCATACATTTTTGTAGGTATATTTTGGGTTCCGTTTTTACTGTTTTTTTAAATATGATTCCTTTATCGTAATATTAACGATTACCCATTTATAATTTTATCACAATAATAATTATGTAGATGCATTTTATTGTTATAAATTTATGAGATGGAAATTAATTGAATTTAATTAATTTTTTTATTGTGTTGTGTTGTTTTGTTTTGTTGATGAAAATTATAATTTTCAATTTATTCATATTTTAGATAATACATATGATAATGAATCATTATTAGGCAAAATATAACTTTTTCGTGGTAGGTTGTGTAAAAAATTTATTGTAAGATTTAGACATCAGATTTCCTGTAGACACTACATTTTATGATAATAGCCGGTTTTTTTTTATTAGCTTTGGATAGATTGTATCCGGAGCAGCTAATTTTCTGTGATAAAACTAATATTTGACAAGCTATTTATGCATATAATTAATTTATTTAAAACTAATCTATAATTTTTCATTCAACTTTTTAACTAAAAATCTATAAAAAAACATCGGGCGAATTCACGCTCAACATGCAAAGGTATTAAGCGAAAACCTTAATGTATAAGTATCCATTGAATCATTTCAAGCCTCTTCGATGGGCCTGCCTCAGAAACCGTAGTAAACTAGTATTTAAATTGCGTTACATTTTTGGTTTAAACAGTCAATAAGTTATTCTGTTTTGGGTTTGGAGGACGAACCTTACCGACATTAATTGTTTAATTAAAAATTGAAATTTGTAATTTATTTGTTGACAGAAAAATACAAACGACTAGATTTCAGTACAGCCAAGGCTCGGTGAGCTTCAGCAAAGTACAGTTCTCTTAAGCTAATCATCTACACCTGCACTGTACTCTTTAAAATATACCATTACTCATAAACGGCAATCTTGTTGAAGATTCCATATTTAAAATTTTGTGAATGGTCACGGCAAACCCGGTGAATCACCAGGATAGGATTTTCTTTATTGAACAGCGGCAGCAGCAGCAAAAAATAACCACCAGCAGCAGCAGTAAATCATTTTTTCAACAGCAGCACAAAAGCATCAGCAGCAGCAACAACTCAAAAAACTCCACAAGACTTTGACTTGAATTGTACAAAATAACGGTTCTTAACGAACGTTCGAGAAAAAACAAGAACATAAGAATACAGTGATGTACAAAACGTTGTATGAAAGTATACAGTAGATTACATAAATGTTTATCATACAATTGCATGGTGTTTTTTCAGTCTCCGCCGCGTTGAACTAGTTCAAGAGTCAAGATTCACACGTAAACGAGCAATCTTTGTAATGGATCTAGTGACATCGCCGGTTGGAGTTTTAATTGTCACGACTCTTACATGTCCATCAGGACCTGGATCAATTTTAATGATTCGACCAATTTTCCAATTTAGTGGCGCTAAATTTTCTGCCTTTATAATAACGATTTCTCCATCCTTGACATCAGTTTCTGTCTCTGTCCTGAATTTGCTTTGTTGAAATTGTTGGATGTAATCCTTTGACCAAGCCGTCCAGAACTGCTTATGTAAACTGCACATCATTTCCCATTTCTTCATTAATGAAATATTTAGATAGAATTTTGCAGTTTCAGGTATTGATCTCAGTGGGCAACTTATTAAAAAATGAGCAGGAGTTAGAATCTCTATAAGGCACTAATGGATTAGAGTTTAACACAGCTTCGTTTGATTAACGTGGAAAATTTCTTATACGTAAATCGCTTGTTCTTAGTTAGTCTACGAAGATGATTTTTTGCAGACTTTACAGCTGCTTCATGCAATCCGCTGAAGTGTGGTGAGCCAGGCGGAATAAAGAGCCATTCCAATCTTTCGCTAATGATAACTTGCAACAGATTGTACAGCTCATGCAAATTGTTATTGGTCCCTATGAAATTGGTCCCATTATCTGACAGAATTTGTTTGGGTAATCCTCTAGTTGCAATGAATCGTTTTAACACACCCATGAATGATTCAGTTGTCATCGATGATGCAAGTTCCAAATGAACCGATGCTTTTGTAGGTATTTTACCACGCAACTTGTAATAAACGAGGAATGGTTCATAATAATCAACTGCAGTGAATCAAAATGGTATAGCCTGGTTGACGTGTTCGCTTGGTAAATCAGCCATAATTTGTTTAAACCATATGGGTTTGGCTCTGGCACAAACTATACAAGCCTTATAAACAGCCTTGCAGACCTTCCTTCCATGAACTGGCCAATAGTTTTGCCTAATGATTGCTTATAGCCCTTGAGGACCAACGTGTAAATTTAGTTTGTGAATAAATGCAACCAATGCAGTTGTTTGAATCCGGAACAACCTAAATAAACAAACGCAGAATTAACTAAATTATTATTATAAATATCTGAAATATGTACTTAGCTTTATAATTGCTTAATTGTCAAATATTTTGTTATTTTTATGTCAAACGTCAATGGTCTTATAAAGTAGAAAATGTACTAATTTGATTTTGATAATGGTATAATAAAATGCAATTACTTATCCATATTGTTCTTCTCAGGGTTGGTAAATAAGTACCATAATATTTGCGTAAGGGTTTAGTACTTTATGAGATCATTTACGATGTAGAAAAAATAAAAAAACTCATTCACTTGCAATCTGTAATTTGACGCATAAATAATAAAAACCATATTAGTTGTGTATTAATTACTTATTTATTGTAAAATTAATTTTGAAGAAGCCATCTTGGGATTACAATTCGGAAAGCAGCGACTTTCAATTCATTATAGAAATCTGCCAACTCATACTGAGAAATCATACAACGAGAGAAAGTAGCTGGGATTGTAATCTGAATAAAACAAACAAATTTGTACTGCAGTTATAACGAAGTGTTTTGTACGTAATGATAATGCAGCAAACTTAAGTCGTCCTCCTACGCGAATTATGCCTTCCTCATCAGAAAACAGTGATAATAACTTGAGCGATGGATTTATTATTATGTGATCTGGAGATTTTAAGCCATTATACTCCTCCCTAAAGCAACCATTTCAGCTTGGCGTATTAGTGCCTTTAATCCAGACCTAACATCACCACAACTCAGTGGCCCAGATCTTCGATGCGAAGGGTTCATCATATTGTAAATAGCGCGCAATATATAGGCCATTGAATTTTATACAGTTAGGAATGATGTTGAATGTCAGCATATCCTCCCCTTCATTGACGTCAATATCACGGAAACTGGATGCAGCAAGTAATGATACGGAAGATTTTTTTATTTCAGGAATACTTTCTGTAAAACTAGCAGCAAATGGTGTGTTCCAATGATCATCGTTTTGTAATAAGAACACAGAGCCCTCCCACCAAAGTCGTAAATCGATGAATGCTCGTGGTTGAACTCCTCTTGATATCAGGTCTGTAGGATTATTTTTGTAATTCACATGATACCATAGTGATGGGTTCGTCGCGGATTGAATTTTTTTAACACGATTAGCCACGAAGTGAATCTATCCAATGAAGCGATATGGTTGAATCACTCCAGCACTTAATCTGTGAAATATTGTAATTAATTACTGATTTATATTTAGATATCAATTTAGCGAGGAGTCTTGCAGCACATAACTCGAGGCATGGAAGAGTGGGCTTGTTTTGAGCACAGCAAGCGATTGCAGAAACCAGATGTTGTTTTGGATCGGACGTATAGAGCCGCCCTATAGCCCTTTTCGCCCGCATCAGCGAAACCGTGTATTAGAATCTGTTGTGAAAATGAATTGCCGTCAAACAAATGACGTGGAATGTACAAGCGTTGCAGATGTTCCAATTTATCACGGTAATGAATCCATGTTTTACGTCCAAATATCTTGCATTATCATTTTGCCAATCACTACCACTACTATTTCTGACACCATTATCCTTTTCGTCACCTTTCTTGGATGAATCGATGGTGACACCTTGATTCGAAAACAATCCTTTACGGAATGCCAATAGAGACCCAAAGTTTTGATGTATTCTGTTTCTTCAAAAAATAGTAGTTTCTCTCGGTCATTTGAATCGATATTGTCCAGCACGTTCTCCTTGGAGCACCATTTCCTTAATGACATTCCAGCACCTTGTAGAACAAACATTTTGTCTGAGTTGAGTCGCTTCATTTATAGAATTAGTTCCGGTCTGTAAATCGTCGACGTACAACTCTTGACGAATGGCTTGGTTGGCAACAGCCATTTTCTTTAGTTAATTGGAGCAAACATCGAGTGGCCAAAAAGGACGCTGACGTAGTACCGTAAGTTACTGTATGCAATTTATACGTTTGCACCGGAACATAAGTATTAAACCTCCAGAAAATATTCTGGTACCTCTGGTCGTCTGGATGTATTAAAATTTGCCGGTATATTTTAGATATATCAGCACTGATAACAATTTTGTCAGTTCTGAAATGAAGAAGAACATTTGATAATTCATTCTGTACCACTGGTCCATTTTGCAATAGTTAATTTAAAGATTCGCCGTTTGTTGTTTTGGAAGACCCATCGAATACGACTCGCATTTTTGTGGATGAAGAGTCCAGTTTGAAAATCATTGTTGATGCGGCAGATTATAATGATTGCTAACCAATTTTTCTTCTAGAGTCATATGTCCTAACGAAAGATATTCTGCCAAAAATTGATTGGAGGAACTTCGCAATTTTGAATCGTTTTCTAAGCATCTCTCAAGATTGAGAAAACGTTTTAGTGCCATCTCTGATGACTTTCCCAAGTTCGGTGTTGAATTTTTGGGCGGTAAGTGTACCATAAAACGTCCTTTTTCTTATCTGATGAGTTGAGATGAAATGTTGCTCTTCCTTTTCCTCAACCTCCCAAAATCGCTTGCAATCTATTGAGGTATCCAAATGAGTTGAGTTCGACAAGATGGTAGAAGCCGTCGTCCTTGTTGAATATGTCTACACTACCAGAAACCACCTATCCAAGCTGAGTTTTTTGTAGATATGGAAGACAAGGGCCCAACTTCAATTGACACACAGATTGTAGCGAAAAATGATTCGGCACCGATCAGCATGTCTACTCGTTGGCAGGAATGAAATTTTGGATAAGCTAATTGACGATTATATGTAATGCTAAATTGTGAGTATGAGATAGTGATGGTGTGATATGCAGCAATGAGTGGTGTTTTAGTTTACAATATCGGCAAACGTCTGTATTTGGGCAGCTATTAATGCCATAATTTAATCTAAGTCAATTTTTACACAAATGAATTTTATTTACAGTTTTTACTCGATCATCAACTGACATTGCATTGATTGCATCGCATAATTGTATGTCCATCATTTTTACAGAAAACGCATGAGAATCGATTATGAACGTAAAATGATGAATTAAAATGTGACCTTGATTGTGGCTTGAACGAATTCATTGACCTTGATTTCAAAGATTGATCATTGTGTTGATTATTAAATTGGTCTACCGCCTTTTCACCCTTCAATGTTACATCAATAAATTGTGCCTCTAATGAATAACTTTTCGTTTTATGAATTTAAATAGATCTGCTAAAGTGAGAATTGTATTAAGTGGTGATTATTTCCTCCATTTAGTCCTTTTTGTGTTGTCCAATTTAGAAACGTTGGACGACCAAGATTTTTAATCGATCGTAAATGTGATTTTGTTTCGTCCAGCAAATTCAACAAATTTTGTGAAGTGAGTTTCAATGGGTTTTAAGGTAAATAGGGCACGAATAGGTTCTACAATTATATAGTTTTGCTTGTCAAACCTATCTACCAACGAGATTGACGAGTCCAAATTTTCTAGAATTTTTGCAATAACACCCTGTAGCGAATCTTTTAAATAATGGAACTTTGTTAGATCACGGTTATCTGGTGACTTATTGTGCACATGCGCCTCAAAAGATTCTAGAAATGATCTCCACTTTGTTATATCCCCAGAAAAATGGTCAAGACGTATCTCGGGCAGTTTTGGAACAAAGCTCAGATCTTCAATGTTCTGGGAAATTTTGGTTTTCTTGCTTCCCTAAATTCGTCAAGCCTCTCTTCGAGAGCAGATCTCAAATAAAAATAAGCCTTCTCTACAATGGACCGCGTGTCTGACTCAAGCTCATTTTCGTCAAGTAGTTGTAAATTTGATTGAAATTTTATATGAAATGTTTACTTGGTGTAATAGTGAATAATGGAAGAAAGGACTACTAGATAAACTAGCAGTGAATAATGGATATCATTATAACTGAAGAAACAAATGCATAATGAGTATATTATACGTTAGTCGTGGACAAATTGCATTTTGGTATTACTTAACGCACCGTAATGGCATATACAAAAAAAAACTAACATAACATAGCACTATTACATATCACTAATTTTCAAATTTATCTTCAAAACTATACTATATATACATATATATGTATATATAATTTGATGTAACTTAAGATTTATTAATTGACCAGTTTAATTAACTTTGACTTTAATTAATATCACATTCTTGAACATACTGGATTATTAACAGAATTATTATTATTTTTATTAAGTTAGGTTTACTTAGTTATAATTTTACCAAACACAATAAATACTTTTAACAGTTCTTAACAATTTAAATTATAATTGCATTACATTTAACATTTATATTTTGCTCAAGAGCTTTGGACATTTATATCGTCTAACCCAAGCGATATTCTAAACTCGACTCCTTATTTGTTTTCTGTTTTTCTTTTTTTCATAACGATCGATTGACAATGTGGCCATAAAAGGGGAAATGGAATCGTTAATCTACAAATACTTAGACATACCATCATCAACATCATTGATCAAACTGGGTCACATCCTTCACTTATTTTTTCCAGTTTTGTAAATCTGGTTTTGGCATACATATGAATATGTATATTGGCGAAACGAGTTTCCGTACGATTGAGCATGTCTCTATAACAATTGCTCTAATTGTTGGAGCTCGCAATCTAAATTGATAGTGCAGGGTAGTGATGCCCAGTTGCAAGAAACCTATAAATTATATTGAAATTAATATAACTAATTAAAATACTATTACAATATTATTACTAGTTGTCATTTATTCTCTCTATTTGTTATGTTTTTATTTAGTTTCAGATTGCAAATCAAAGTGGACCGGTTTGCGGAATAGCTACGCTAGAGTGATAAGGGAGAACAAGGATATTGCTTCGAGATCGGCCAGCATAAAGCACAAAAAATAGTATCTTTGAGGACTCAATGCACTTTTTAAAAGACTATATACACCAGCATAGAAATTCGACCAGCAATATGGATTTATCAACCATCGAAGAACCATGTTTAATAGAGTATCCAAATTTAAATAATTTGCCCTTCGAAGCCGATGAATCACTGTTAAATGAGTTGCGCCTCCCACTGAAAAAGAAAATTAGTGGAGACAATGATAGACTACCTAAAAAGCAAATGTGCAAAAGAAACTAGGCCGGAGGATGCAATGCTCTATTTTTAAAATTTTTATTGATACGAAAAAATTAAGCGAACACAACAAATCTCAAACATTAAATTTGTTGAATTAATTGCTTGACGAAATGGAAACGGAAAGTAGTGAATCTTACCTAATCGATTAGGTAACATTCACTACTTTCTTTAATTATGCTGTAAATTATCTATAATTCAATACTAAAATAAAGAAATTCTTACCTTAAAGTTACAAACAGTCTTTCATTAGGATTAATATTTTTCTATAATTAGTGTCGAATTTCTGCAAACTTGCCCCAGCAATATTCAATAATAAATCAAACGTGGCTGGTTTCATCCGCACGCAATTATAAAATTTATCGTCATCACATCGCAATTCATTATAAAATTTAAATAAAGTATTTTATTCTAATTATATTTTATTGATGGGATGTATCCAACATTTTCTTTTATTTCGCCGTTTACTACGCTTTATAAAATAATATGCACATAATACAAAATCATCCTCTGACTCCGACGACATTTTCTATTCTATGAAATAAATTCACATCAACATATAAAGCAACACGAGTCAGTTTGGCTAAACACAATTGGTTTAATTGTATGTGCGCTATGCTTAGACAAATCGTTTTGCCTATTCAAAGGAAAAACGTTTTGACTAATTTGTTGTGTCGCCAGCCTTACCCCCGCTAAAGATGGCTTCGCATCAAAAAATATTTAGCTCTACCTGAGCTGCTATCGGGAGGAAAGGGAAATTTCAAAATGTTCTATTTTTTGTACAACCCTAGAAAATGTGACAAACTTCATTTAGGTTTAAAAATGATGTATGTCAAAGTCAAATGTCATTTCGAGTGGAAAATTTTCTGAATAATAATAAAATATACTTATTTAAAATTTATTTATGTTTTAGTGCAAAGATGAGCGGGCATAAGGAAAAGTAAGAAACAATTTGTTTTTAATCATTAAATTTATGTTTTTTCTTTTGTTTATACCCGTAATTAAACAGCTATTTATACACAAATGAATTATAAATTTTATTTATTATTTAAATATTATTTTTCAGTCCAAATATTTCGACTTGTTAGTCATCTTCGGGGACATTTACATAAAAAGTGTAAAATCTTAAAACACAAGAGAAATATATGTAAACAACAAATAAATTAATAAGAAGTTTTTGGATCAAGTGATCACGTCAACAATAAATATCCATTTGAAAATATTTTCGAAAAAATAAATACATAATACGGTACCGCGTTGTTTTACCCGTGTTTGTTTTGAAAATATTTTTAATTGAATTTTAATTGTTGACGTGATCCCTTGTGGCGATATTAAAATGCAAAGTTCGCTAACTATGTATAACTATCATAACTAATCTTCATAAAACGAAAAAACCTTCCATTGCTCCTTAATATAATTTTTTTTTTAAACAGTCAGCTTTGATGATTATAATATTCGACGAGATAGAAGAAAATGAATAAACGGGACAGTATTTTAAGTTGAACATTAGTTTTGATTAAGTAAATAGCAAGCGTTGATTAACAAATTTTTTTTAGCGAGTTATGTCAAAGATGATGTACAAAGCCATAGTCTAAAAAACACAGCTTTTATAAAGGAATTAGAAACGAGGAAAAAACCAAACTTTTCATAGTAAAATACACAAAACATATGTATGTGAAATCACTTTTTTTCCTAAGACAAATTTTTAAATGAAAACGTTACAAATTCTTAATTATGATTTCTGAAATACTTTCATAAATATTTGAATTTCAACATATATGAATATCGTTTAAGTAAATCGTTTTCATTTTCTTGTAATAATTGATTTATTTAAACCAAAATATTAAAATACATTCCTGACAATAGCATTCTGGTCAAATTGAAATAGAAGCTTACTACGATTCGTTTGGTCATTAAGTCAATATACATTACATAGATAGCAGTGATGGCCGTAAAAATTTGGAAAAATTGTACCAAAAATTACCACCTGAGGAAATTTCAAGCAAAAAAATTGTAGGAAAAGCAAAACAAATTCACAAAATATTAAGTACGAGTGATAATTTTGTGACTAAATATATTTCTTTTCGTTTTTTTCTGTAAATATTTTAGACATCTTACGTACACTAGTAAAACTAAAGATAAATTTAGCAAGTATTATTTTAATTCGTCAGAGCCAACTTTGATGTATTTTTCAAAATGAAAGTTCGAAAAATATATTTTAGAAATAATTTAATTTTAATATTTCTGCAATTAATATTTATTCAATAACAATATAGTCTTCTTGAATGTTGTTGTTGAAGATATGTAGAAAATATTTATATAAACGTTATATAACACACTTGCTTTTTTCATTGCAAAACTTGAAGCTAAAAAACACCATTTTTACTATGGATTCCTATGGAAATCAATGAAAAGTTGTACCACTAAAAAGCTTCTAAAAAATACGTTATTATGATTATGGCTCTATACTCTAGAAGGCTCTGGTTATGTCTATCATCGCTTCACCCCGTACTAATATGTTTTTATTTAATTTGCTTAAATTAAATCGATTGGACTCGTTAAAACGAAAATGACATTGTCCAGGAGGACATACTACTTTTGTTCTTCAAATTTAAATTATTTAGGCGATGATGTAATGCAGCTGATGTAATGCAATACGACCCTTTCGAAAATTCATTTTCTGTCCCGTGATAAAGAAATACATTTTCAGAGGTCAGAGATAACTTAGACCATATTTTTTTTGACAATCGAAGAATAGCGTGGTGAGATCGTCTTCCTCTTCTTTTAGCAGCTAGTGAAATGTTTGAGCGCGACTCTTAATCTGCTGCACTATAACTTGCTTTTTCTAGAGTCCTTTTCACATTTTATTTGCTCCGTCAAACTTATACACGCAGAACACAAATCTGCATGTTGAATACTTTTCGGAACATACTTTGTGTCACAGTAGTGGCTTCTTCTGGCGACTGAAAACGGAATATCTTGAACATTTTGTTAATCTTTTAAATTTCTGATTAAATTGAATAATCTGATTTTTCTTGAATTGATTTTTAGGTCCAATCGGTTTCCTCCACGTCTCTCTGTAGGTGGTAAGCAGCCGAGGCAGGTGTTTAAATAATTTTTACACGTACGACATAAATCCCGTCATTAATTTTTTTTCGGAATATATTAAATAGCGAACTTTGCATTTTAACGTCATAATTGATCTAATGGTTTCTTGTTAATTTATTTGTTGTTTGCGTATATTTCTCTTGTGTTTAATCGTGCTGTTTCCTGTCGAAATTTAAATAATTCAATTTTTTGATAAAACTTCAAAAAGTCTTTTTATTTTAATTTAGTTTTATTAAGTTGTTTGCAATATTTAAAATAATATCAACCGAAGATGAATAATAAGTCGAAACATTTGAATGGAAAAATAATGTTTTAATAATAAAATGTATAATTAATTTACCTATAAAAAAATGAATATTTTATATTTAATTAAATTTTATTTTAAATTAAACTTTTTATATTTTCTAATTTTATATTTAAATGCAATTTTTGATATTTATATTAGTACAACGATGAACGAATATAGAGAAAGACACGATACTGGACAAACAAAGAAACAAAGGCTTTACTATTTTGCTACAACATTGAAAAAGAGAATTTGAGCAGCCAAGGAGGAAGCAGTTTGCCTAAGCTAACCTCCTTGAAGACCTTACTTCAATGGATATATTGCTAAATATAATTTATATTTATACATGTAGAAAAAATAGTAATTTAGAATTATTTTTAGGAATCACCATTAACAGTCGATGGAATAATTAATAAAATAAAACGGTTAGAGAGAGCGTATAAGGCAGCTAAGGACAGTTTAAATCAAACTGGTGAATCGCCAAAATTGATTCCGTGTGAAAAGGAACTGGACGAAATGTCTGGTGATCGACCTGTTTGTTATCGTACTGGCAGCCTTTCTACTATGTCCTTGCAATCTACAGCAACATCCTTTTCTTCCATTTCCACATTAAGACCCCCTTCAACCACCGAATCCGTTGCTTCATTATTTGAAACTCCATCATCGAGCAAACTTAATGTAAACCTTGGATCTTCCTCTTCCAGCCTACCATCAAATACTCTTGGTTTTGTTGACCAACCTTGTTACCAACTTAGCACCAAAACCTCTCCCAGCAACCTCTATCGACTGTTTATGAAACATCCGCCCTTTTTCTTCTACCACCACCGTTGCACCAAATACTCAATCATCAATCTCCACTCCACCACTATTTCACCAAATACTCCATCATCTTTCACAACCCCAGCACCAAATATTCAATCACCACACTCAATATCTACGAATATCCCGAAATGTAGTAGATAGCGAAAGATGGAAAATAAACAAGATTTATTTAGTCAAATAAAAGAGTTATTGCTGCTTCTTGATGAAAGGAAACAAATGCGGAACAAAGTGTTAATGGATGGCTATTAATGCATTAAAAAAATAGTTAATTATTTATATTCAAACATTTTTTATTTAAATTGAATTTCAAAATAAATATTTAATAAATCAATGAAATAAATAACTATAAATTGTGTTTTCTTATATTAATTCCTCTAAAAGTAAATCTCGGCGATTCATACTTTCATCATCTATATTCAACACCTAAACATTTGACTCTGAGTAAAATACCATTGAATCTACGTTGATATCACTGTTGTGCATAATACAAATATTATGGAGTGTGTAGGCAGAAAATCCTACTTTTTGAATAAGTTTCAGATCCCTTTGCTCCGTGAAATTCAATAAACAACGAAAACGATTCTTTAACATTCCAATTGCGTTTTCCACGACTACTCTTGTGGATGAATCAATAGAATTAAATGGTCGTTTAACATCTGTTAGACCACCATCATCTCTACATGGAGGTACCAACCACGGCTTAACAGGATATGCATATCTAATGCCATTATGCACGAATTAACCGAAATAAAACCTCCTCTCACTAACATGTTAGCGATAGGTTCTGACGGAACAACTGTAAATACTGGTTGCAACGGAGGAATTATAACCTCTTGGGCCATTACAGTGGTTTATTTGTTTACTACATTTCAACGAGTTTCCATTGGGACATCTCATTTAAAAATTATATGGATGTGCAGCATGCTCCACCAACTTTTGCGGAACCATAAACAAACATCTCAAAACTGTGAGACAATTCCAGTAATAAAGGATTTTGAAAAGATTCAGATATATCTGCCTAATATTGATATCGAATCTTTAAGTTCAGATCAAAATTTTCAGAAGTGTATTGATGGTCCAAAACACAATTAATCAATTATTGAAAAATCCCGATACCTGCGAGAAAATTTGCGCAAAGTAGTAGATGATACAATACAAAACAACGCCTTCTTTGCAAATCCAGAAAATATTTCACTAGCCATGCTTGAAGATGAGTGTCAAGATTTGCGGAATAATGCAGTTGAGAAAATTCTTACATTAGGAAATCAAAATATTCATAATGGTTTAAATGGACCAAAATTATACTGAACCACCTCTTACGGTCATGATGTCCGAAGCTGAAATTAGACAATTTTTTGACAAATCTATACCAGAAAACGATATTTTTAAGTCTCCGTGTCACACGCAAGCAGTAGAAAGATGCGTCAAAACTTATTAGTGAGGTTTCGATTCAAGTTTGTAACGACCAATCAAGAAAAGGCTATATGAGATCTACATTTCTAAGCCGGGAAATGATGGCACAATTCGAGACAAAATCGCAATTTAAGACTCATCGCTTGATGTATAACTCTCTTAATATGCATTTTTGTATAAAATTAAATATCCGCTGATTAGTTTTTTAATTTATTTTTATCGTTTGCGCGATTTATCACTATCCTAGATTATAGAATTAAATTAATGAACTAAATTGTGTTTTTTTTATTTTTTATGACTGTAATTTCTGATAATAACTTTTGGAACTTTACTACATGGGCTGAAACATTTCCTGTTTTGACATATAGATGACGCTCTAATGAGTTATCACAGAAATTATGGGAATATATTTTAATTCCATTTTCTCTATGGTTATCATTAACAAATTTTGAAAATAGAATCATTTCACAAGCAACAAAAAGTGTGTATCTTGTATTTTGTTAGGTATTTTTTTTTGGTTTGGTCTAATTTTTTTTCGTGTATTTTCTTGTCAATTCGAGTCTTGTGGCAGGTATTAAAACTAAAAATTTGGTTAAGATTTCTTTAACCACGAATTTTTTTTCGGTTAGCTAAACTATTTTTTGATCTATCTAGTACGATTGTTGTTGTAATTTTGTTTTGTTTGGTGAAAGCAATACAACTAATATTGAGGTATTCTTTATTTTGTGAAGAATGGATGAATTTCAAATTACCTACAACCGATGAAGTGATATCGATGAAGTGTTTTGAGTTAAATGGAGATTTCATTTAATATTAAATAAAAACGTTGTATAAAAAATAAATAAATAAAACTAAATAGAGAAACTTCAATTGGAAAATACCAACGCTAAATTTTAATATATTTTAAAATATTTAACCCAGTCATTAACGACACTACAAAGTAACTTTCTGAAGGGCTCTCTTATGAAAATTGTAAAAAAAAATTTTTTTTTCACTCCATCCTAATATATATCGAAATGTCATACAATTGCATGAAGTTAGGTAAAATTTTAGTTTTTTTAATAATAGCAAAACTTTCAATAGAAATTTCCCTAGTGCTCCCGATAACTTGCTATCCGGAGCTAATTTATTTGATACTAATTAATAATTAATTTTACACTACGTCAACAAAATCCCGTGAATATAAATTAACTGAAACGTAAAAATCTACTCATATATTCTAGTACTAAATAGCTACGTTAGATACACTATCTATGTACATCTCGTGTATAGTATTAACCAACTGTTTGTATACACACATTTATGAGTTATAAAATATGATGGAAAGTATGTAGCTAGTAGTATCAGTACAGTTATATAGTGTATAAACGAGGATGAACATAAAAAAAATGTTATAATAATAATAAACAAACAATATACATATAAATGGAAGTGGAACAGCGCATAGAAGAAACAGGATCAAGGATAATAATAATCATTTATTACATTTTTATCACAAAAACAAGACGAACAATATTTTTCTAACGTTTTTTATTTCTTTTTGTTTATATGTCTTGTATTTTGTTTATTTTTATTATTTCCCCCTTTCTTATTTCCTTTAATCAAATTCGTTGCTTTAAAAATGTTACTACTGTTCATTTTATATAATAAGTAAAGGAAAATATACTTACAGTTAGTGTCTGCGAGGGAAATGTGAATAATTGTGTGATGTATTTGCTGACATTGGTGGAAATTTTTAGTTAATGACGAGGTCACTTTTACCATAGGTATTTTTTGCTGTGCTACTCCTTAACTAATCAGTCACTAAAAATACCCTAAAAAATGACTTAAGAGGTCGCACAAAAATACCCTAGGGTTAAAATTTGACATATGTTCGTTGTTGTGTTCGTTGAATAAGACTATAGTATAAAATCGAGCAAAAATAGTTTTAGTTCACTAGCTAAGTATACCGGAGAGTCGTAAAACTATATTTGCCAACGATGACGATAGTTCTAGGTAAAACTGTTGCAGTACTGTTTTGAATTTGTTTATTTAATATAAAATGTAATGTGAAGGAAAATAGCCATAGAGCTCATGGAACTCGCATATATCCCATTGCTCTTTTCTACATTCTGTCGTGTCTTGACCCCTCGGCAACGGCACTGGCCTTATTTGATTCGTTTCTTTGGATACTCTTTCTCTTCCTGCGACCACATCTATTTCTGAACTGTTCAATGGTTATATGAAATTTCATGTTTATTTCTTTAAAACTTACCACTTTCATTTGGTAGATTGGATCGGTTGAAAACTTAAATAGTTATATGACTAAAATAACGGTCAACCTTAAAGACCAGATTTGTTAGGAAGTTTCAGTTAGCCGATACCTTTGTCTACACGATGAAATATGGAAAAATAAACAAATGGTATGCACCCCCTCTCTGATATCTGTTTTATTTCGTTATTTTATAGCAATGGCTGGAGGCTGATATGATTTTCTTTCTTTTTGAAAGATGAGAGTTCAATTTAGCCGAGATCATAATTTTTTATCTTTATAGATTTTATATAATAAAAAACCATTATTTTATTTCAAATTGAAAATTGGATCATTGGAAACTAGTGGCCGTTATACATATATAAAAATAAAACTGACAGTATAAAAAAGCTTATTAAACATGTTAAATCTGCGCCATTATCAACAAAAATTGTCGCAGATGAACGGCGGAAACAGTGCCCTGTGTATTGTTTTGCGTCTGGCAATTTTAAAAAAGTAGCAACAATTTGTGGCATTTTACCAAACTGATGTATGGCAACTGCTTGTTTGAAACCTTTACCATTTGTGTATTTAAAAAAAAACGCAAAGAATTGAAATCTTTTGGATGCGAAGCTATATATTTTCTGTAATATTCTAAATAAGTTTCGTTTACGATAAATGATCGTGGTTTATTTGTCTTGTTATTCGGGATTTTAACTAAAAGTTTAGATCCCAAATCACTAATGTCAGTAATTTCCATGCGGGCTAGTTCATCCCGTCGACAAGCACCAGCGTTTCTAAAAATTAACGCAACCTACAAAAAACAATCATAATATTACATACAAAAAAATATTGCAGTGTGAATTGTATTTTATCCGAAAACATATTTGAATTTAATGTGTAAATACAAATAATAATCGTTTTAAATACCTACATGCTTACTTTAGTAACTAGGAACGAATCATATGAAGCTTCCAAAATGAATTGTTGAACATATTCCATAGTTAATATTTTAGATTTCTTCGCTTTATATCCGTCGGATTTGCGTTTCAAGAAGACACGTAATTTTTGGTCTTTTGCAATATCCACATTATTTTTAACCACTAGCATCGACCTGATCATTGAGTAGTTTGACCATAATGTGGATGATTTCAATTTTGTAGATAAATCAGCGAAATACGCCAGAGTGACGTTTTCCGAAAATGATTTGATGTGTTTAGATTGACGATAGTCCATAAAGCGTTTATAAGCATTTTCGTATGTTTCCTTCGATTTTTGCGGTAGTAAATCACATGTAGCTGAATTAGCTGCTTTCACTGTATCCGGCGGGGTACAAGATAAGGATAATTCGCTTTCACTGTCCACATCCCTTAAATTTCGTTCACACGTTTTTTATAAATCAAATAGGTACACAAACTTGACAACTTTTGAAAAAAAAAACAAAATGTATTTATGTCTTATGATGTCGTGGCTTAACTAAGCAATAATTTTATATTATTTTCGATTTTTTACTTTGTTTTGATTTCTTAATATGATAATTAATGAATAATACTAAAAATTATTTTGGGTTTATATTCGTTTTAAAGTCCGATCGGAGAAAAAATAGTATGTACAATTCGGAGGAAAAGTGCATTCCCGGACTCCCGTGGTTGACGGACTCGGCTATCGCCTCGTCCGCCAATTTTCACTATCGTCCGGGAATGCAGTACTTTTCCTCCCAATTATACAATATTCTATTGTTCAATATTTATTTTGCTTAATTCGCTAATTTTGAATGTTCTTATTTGAATTTAATCGAACTGGCACATTTTTATAAACATCGAAATCAGCGGAACTTCGATGTTGCTTAAATTGATTTGATTTTTTCGCGATTTTAATTTTATTAATTGGTCTTGTTATGCAAAAATATAAATTAAAGAAACTTGGAGCGCGTATGCGCGAGTTCGATTTAGTTCACAACAAGAGGAAAGGAAAACTGCAAACAGATTTTTTCAAAAACGGGACCGACGATTTTTTTTTTTAAAGTTGTTGATGGACATACATATGTAACAATCCATCATCTACTACTTTAGACAAACTGAAGACGATTGCGTGGGAATCTTTAACGAAAAACAGTAAACAAATTTTGTTAAGCTAGTTTCCCGATTAAAACTTTTCGAAGAAATATTTTTTTACGGCACCTTGCGAATTCCAACAATTGCTCCATCTTTATGATGAAATGACAAAATGAATAGGTTTCCGTGTAATATCAAATTAAGATTTCTGTGGACAGATAATATCGTTAATAATTCTAAAAAAAAAAAATCGAACTGCCAATTAAACGAAGCAAAATTATTTGTGATTCATCTTTTTGATGCTTAAGTATTTGTGGTTGAACTAGCTGGCAAATCGATGCGATTTTGATTGAAATCATCCAAAATTTTACTAAATATGTTTCCCCTTATAAGCTGGAGCTTTATCTTGCGGTATATGTAGTATGAAATGCGGTCCAAACATTTCATCACCAGCCGAAAATAAAACATCAAATAAGTGGCCGTAACATGGCTGACCATTCTTCTAAGCTCATTTCACGGGGTTTAGGCTTTACCGTATTTTATCAATTGAATGTTAAACAAGACTAAATTAAAAAATCTAGATTAGAGTATACATAATTTAAACCGATTAGAAACATTTTGAAAACCAGTTATTTATGAGTGGATTTTAGTTGTTTACTTTATTGAAGGTTGGGTAGCTCACATAGTTTTCTTCGGATTCTCGCTTTCTGAGCAGATGAGCTAACAATTATACTATGAAATAAAAATTTCAAGCGCTCATTTCACTTATTAAAATATGCATAGGTATTCAGTTCTTGCAATAAAATGACAGGGTTAACTTGGTCAGTTTTTCTTAGCGGACATTTTTTAAGAACATCGTATACTTCCCAATTAGATTATTGGGGCGTTTTATATTTGCGGTATAGTGTTTTAACAAATCATTATAGTTTAATACGGCTTTTAGTAAAAAATCCTCGTTATTAAGTATAATATTCCCTTGGATCTCGCTTAGTTTTAAATTATAATTTTCATTATTGTATTATTGAATATCTGCTATAGCTATGCCGTAGTTACTAATGATTTTGTCCACTATTAAATTTGTGCCACAATTTAAACATATTACGGAGCCGAATGACAGTGAACTTTGAATGTTACGCAGTGTGTTTTCATTAACCGTAAAAATGTCAAAAAGCGAATTGCAACTGTGAAAATGGCGAATGCGAATTATATTTTCTTCGATAAATTTTGGTAAACTGAAGTAGTTTGCGGAAACATTTTATTAATCAAATAAGTAATTTAACATTCTGCATTTAGTTCAGTGGTATTAAATTTTTTAACGCAGTTTATGCCTTTAAATACAATAAATATTATGTTTGTTCGATGGTCATATGTTTCAGACGTTACTTGGTTGGTAGATATTATTTCACTAAATTGAATTTTTAAAAATTTACCGTCGATTCCTAAACATACTAAAATCTCCTTTGGATAATCGAACCCACATTTATTCGTCACGGTTATAGTTTCTTCTCCGTAAAGCTTCAATAACCCGTTCTTTAAAACAGGTAGCTACTGAACATCGAAGCCTGTAATGCGGTTACGGGTTTTGGAATATATGTACCTCAAAAACGGGAACCGTTCATAATGCCGCGTTTTAAAATGTCGCGTTTTAAAATACAGCGTTTCAAAATGCCGCGTGGTACAAAATGTCGCGTTTTAAAATGTCGCGTTTTAAAATGTCGCGTTTCAAAATGCCGCGAGGTATAAAATGTCGCGTGGTACAAAATGTCGCGTCTTAAAATGTCGCGTTTCAAAATGCCGCGAGGTACAAAATGTCGCGTGGTACAAAATGTCGCGTTTTAAAATGTCGCGTTTCAAAATGCAGCGAGGTAAAAAATGTCGCGTGGTACAAAATGTCGCGTTTTAAAATGTCGCGTTTCAAAATGCCGCGTAGTTTAAAAAACCGCGTGGTACAAAATGACGCGTTTTAAAATGACGCGTTTTGAAAAATCCCTTATAAATCAATACAATATGATGTGAAATAATAAATAATTTAATAAAAATTATTTGAAACAAGCAAATTGTGTTTAAACATATAGTAAAATTTTCCTTCACTGAATGGAAATTATTTATAAATGTAATTTTATGTAATTATAAAGTGGGTCTAAGAAAAAGAACGCAAATGTTGAAATTTATTAGAATATTCCTTCACTAAAATGTTAAAGTTAAGTCCTTATATATTTTCGACGATTTTTTATCACATTTTAAAACACGACATTTTGTACCACGCGACATTTTGTACGTCGCGGCATTGTGAAACGCGACATTTTAAAACGCGTCTTTTTGTATCATGCGACATTTTGTACCTCGCGGCATTGTGAAACGCGACATTTTAAAACGCGTCTTTTTGTATCACGCGAAATTTTGTACCTCGCGGCATTTTGAAACGCGACATTTTAAGACGCGATATTTTGTACCACGCGACATTTTGTACCTCGCGGCATTTTGAAACGCGACATTTTAAAACGCGACATTTTAAAACGCGGCATTTTGACCCGGACCCCTCAAAAACATATTTATCCATATATTGGGTTAACACTTTTTCGCCAAAATGTTTCGGAGATGAGTAGATTGTCTTAGTTTTTTATCCACTGTTCTTCATAAAGCGTATTCTCAGGAAGATATTTCCTTTTTCTACTTTTTGGAGTAGGTACTAACGGCTTTTGAATCGATTTTAATTTTTGTTCACATTTAAATTTAATTACCATATATTTACCACTCGTCCAATTTTCATACGTTTTTTTTTTTTAAATAATGATTTTTTACTATGAGGAACCAATTTTCAATTATAGCATTCGAAATATTACCCTTAACACCAAAAGTTTTTGAGAAGAAATTGGCCCACAAAATTATGTACGAAAAATATTTTTTAATTATAAATTCGATAGAATCGCGGCAATAAAATTTGTTTAAGTTTTCGCTGTTAATTTTCCCCAGTGTTTTAAATGTTACGTAAGCGTATTTGCTGATTCTGGTAATATTTGGTGAGCACATTGTAATGCATAACTGTTGGATTAATTCATCCACACAGTCTACTGATTTAGCACATAAAATAGCACAGAAAAAATCTAAAATAATATTTTGATTTTCCGCATTTATATTCGGGAGTTTTTTCTTTATTTGAACAGTAATAATATTTACAAAATGAGAAGAGCATATTAAAATAGGCGTAAAGGTTTTTCAAGGGTTTACCTTTTTCTAAAAAATTATAGTTTTCTCAATGTATTCCTAAATACGCAGAGAATTGAAAATAATTGAAATGGCATTTATTAAGGCCCAAGACCAATCCACATCAAAATAATGTCCTTCCGATTGCTTTTTAATACTCTCCATTTCCTTTTTAAAATCTATCAAAAATTTACTATTAGACCAGACGTTGACAAGTAATAAACTCAGCAACAGGAATGATATTGAAATAATTTTAATAACGCATGCATAATATAAAATTCGTTTATATTTATGTTGTTCATGAGAAGTAGGGATTCTAACTTTAATACACCCAGTTGCATCGAAATGAATCGCTTTAATATTATCGTGTTAGAGAATGCTATTTATAGTTTACTTATTATTACAATTTGTAATGGTTCTGTAACAGAATAGATATATCTATTTTTTTGAGGCTGCAAACAGAACTGGAAATATAAATCGACTAGATCACAATCCTGAACAATATTGTCTTTTTTATAGAATTCCGATACATACATACTTTTTAAATAACCCTAAATTAGTTGCTCTGACTAAATCTAAGTAAGTGTTTTGTGCGCTTTTATTGGCAAGTTTCATTTTTTCTCGCTGTATACCACGATATTGTCGAAATACTTTTTCGGAAGAGTGAATAACTTCAACTTCAGATCCGTGGATATAAACTTGCATTTGTTTTGTTTTGCTGGTAAGCTCAAATTTATATTTTTGCTTATGCAAACTATCCTTGCATGGGCCGTACACTACCAAGGTTGTGCAAGGTTTGAAACAAGAGAACGCATTGATTGTTGTTTTGTACCAAAATGCGATGTGTTCGTTTTCGGTACATAACTCGAGCTCTTCGCAAAATTAAACGGATAATTTAAGTGTCCATTCGCAGCTTAGGCGGTTTTTGTTATTACTATTTTCGATTAGCAGAACTCTGTGAGCTGGCCAACCTTCAATAAAGTAAAGAACTAAAAGCCGTATTTTACAGATATGTTGATTATTCTGGCCCAATAACAGATGACTGGACTCCGCAGCTTTTAAATCCAAATATATTTATTTCATAGAACACTTATTAGCTCAGAATACGAGAACACGGAGAAATTTCTGTGAGTTGGCCAACCTTCAATAAAGTAAACAACTAAAATCCGTATTTTACAGAAATGTTGATTATTCTGGCCCAACAACAGATGGCTGGACCCCGTACTTTTTTAATCCAAATATGGTCAGAAAACTGGACGCCGGAGAAAACTCTATGAGCTGGCCAATCTTCAAAACAGGTAAACTAAAATATTATACAGTTAATTGCCAGATCGAACGGTTTTTTGCGATAGATTAATATTCACGTTTTGATTTAAAGTTAAATATTTATTCATATATTAATGTTCTCTAAATTATTGTATGCACTAAATACTTGTATTTTGTGATTTTCAAAACAATGTTTTACAAAACAAAATATTTTTGACCGGCTCTTTAATCAATACACTAACACATACTTATAAATATTTTGTTATTTGTTGAAAACTTCACATTCATCGTGAAAACAGTTAAGCGAAAAAAAAAATACTGGTAACGCTAATTAAATTACACGAAACTGCAAATATGTCTTGAAAGTAAAACAAAACTTGAATTATAAAATCACAGATTCACTATGAAAATACCTACAAAAATTCCTTTAAAAAGTATCACCACACCACACTTTAGCACAGTATGAATAAACGATGTTAACTCGTTGAATGTCACAGATAGAATGAGAGTAAGATTTAGGATTTAAAAGTACAAACTTATTTTAAAAATTATTTAATATAACTTAAAAAAAATCGTATCAAAAAATTAAAAAACTTTTCAAATGTTTCGGGAAACTTTAACGTGTTTAGGAAAAGTTCTTCATTTGTTAATTCCTTTACTACTAATTTAAATTTGGTAACTTTAAATGATTAGGTAGGCACTTTTATGCCATCTCGTGTCTCTGTTGACCCTAGTATTCAACTTTTCGTTCAACATCAGAGGGTTATAGTTGTTTATAAATTTCAAATTCTTTCCAACGGTCCATTTTATGGCCTATAAAAAGCCTGGGAAGGGTTTGTAGATTGGGAATAATGAGATCCGGAGTAATTAGATCGGAAGGTTATAGCATAATTTGTTTCCTTTGTTTGTTCAGTGAAACGCTACTTGAATTATCAACCAGTTTGCAATTATAGTAGCCACCGATATTTAGAAAAACTGCTCGTCTATGGAATTCACGGAAGTGAATGAAATACGAATCGCAAATTATATATTAAAAAAATAAAAACCCAATTCGTCTAGAAAAATATTTTACAAACGCGAAAAAACCGTAGTTTTGTGCGGAAAGTCATAAAATTTAAATTGGGTGGTTTGAATTGAAAATCATAAAATTTAAATCGGCCTGTTTGTTAGTTCAGCCAGTTAATACTCCATTGTTCCACAGCTGATGTCTCTAGTAATGCTACATAAGTTAGCATCAAGAAAACTATTCTGAACATCTTTTCTTGAAGTTCGAATTTTCAAAAAATAAACTCACATTTATTTCAAATATTGTTTACTTTTACAAAAACTTTGTATATCAAGAAAGGCGAAGATGTGAAGTTGCCTGCACATACTCTACTAAACAACAAAATATTTAAAATTTAATATAAAATAAAATTATTTGATTATCGAAATATTTTCGTATTAATTTTAATTTGTTTGGGGAAAAAATCAATTTTCATTAAATTATTTGGTGTAAATTTAATAATAAAAAGAAAAACGCAAAAAACACATAACAAGTTTTAATGTTGTGTATCAAATACCCAAAAAATCGTTAAGGAAATGAAATTTTAAGTTTGTTAAGGCGAAATATTCGTGTTCGACACAAAATGAAAAAAAAGTAAATAAAATTTCGTTATAACAACTTCGAGAGTTTCGATTTTTTGTTCATCGTCGTTCCTCCACAGTCTATATAACTACATGTTCATACTTTAAACACCACACACAAAATTTTGATGGGTTATTGATGGTTTATCACCACTAAATTGAATTTTGATTATATTTTCATTTTCTTGAATTTTTTTTTTTTTTTTTTGGTTATTCCCTAAGGGTTTGATTCTTCACTTCGATTTTTCTAGATTTTACGTTATGGATTTATAAAAAATATTTATTATTATTTTATAAGAAAATTGTCTTTCTTAACCTTATTTAGTCAATGAATATAGTAATAAATATATATAAATAGACTTTAGGGTAGAATAATATATACATAAATAGAATTGTGTCTATCCGCGGAATATTTTGAATCAATTTATTTAATTCGCAATACTTTTATAAGTAACTGACAATATTCCGAAGTGGATTTTCAAGGTAAAATGCGGTTACGTGAATTAAATAAATAATGTTATTTTTAACATTTAAAGATAAAATCGTTAGATGAGCGAGATTTCAAAGAATAATTTTGTTATACAACGGTAATTAAATGGTTCGGGCTTTTCAGTCTTCAAATTGCAATACGTACTTTTTAATTTCTACTACAATTTTAAAAAAAAATGTTATAGGTATTTAGGTAAAAAAAATATTTTTATGAACAACAAATTATAATGTATACTAAAGGCACCTTTAAAAAACGTAATGTTTTTCATATTGGGTTTCCTGTTATTAACCGATTGTTTCCTGGTTTTTACTTGTCAATTGTCCTCAAATAGTTTGTTTATTTTGGTTCATTTAGTTTAATTAGTTGTTAGTTTATTTTTTTATATGTACTATTAATGTATACGTTGTTGATAAAAGGTTTAACGTTCCTTATAAAATGAAATGATATATTCAACCCATCGAAAAAAGTCGGTGAGTTCATAATTTGGTTTATTTTAACGTTAGGTTAGGTTAAGATAGCGGTCCACTAGGAGCGGCATAGACAGAAAAACGGTCCATATCCATACCACAATTTATTATTTATCCACCTACTCACTGAAACCATTTTGAGCTGTAAACAAAGCGCTAGATACTCCTGATGTCCATTCTACTGAGGTCCGTCAAATCATTTAAAAGGGGTGCCCCTAGAAACTTTAGTCTGATTTGGGATAGGTGCAAAGATTATTGATACTTTTTTTGGAAAGTTTCAATTACAAAATTCCGCAGCTTCGGAATTGGTACTAGCATTGGAAAACCATTTCGCGAACCATACCATCTCTATGAGAAATATCATTGGATTAGCTACTGATTATGCATCGGTTATATCTAGAAATATCGGTGGTGTAAAAGCCAAACTGCAACAAATAAAAAATGATTTTTTTTTTGGGTTGTACATGTTATCACATGTCAGCTCTGTGAATTAACAATGCATTAAAATGTTTGCCAGAATTAATTAAAAAAAAATAAAAAATACATTTACAACCATTGTTCACGCTGCCTATACGATGGCTCTTTCTTGAGGCAGTGGTTACTCGAATTTTACAGCAATGGGAAGTTCTAAAACAGTACTTTATAGCATATTATTTTGAGGTGAAGGAAGCTAAAGGCAAGGATGTTAATGTTGACGATATTTGCGGTATTTTAAGTAAAAATTTAAGTTATATTTAGAATTGTTATCGTTTATTCTGCATTTAGTTATAAATAAAATATTTCAATCAGAAATTCAAAACTTAAACTATAGAATTTAAATCTATTTACAAGCAAATTCTGATAAAATTTATTGTTCCATGTAAAATTTAATATAAGGAAGGCCCAGGTCACTCAGTCACTTATTCTGTAACGCTCAATGCATACTATGATTTTAAAATAAAAAATAAAATAAAAAAATGTTTGAAAGAAGAACGGAAAAATTAAAAATGATCATGGTAAAAAAAATAAAAATGATCATGGCAATCATGATTCAGAATAAAAAAATTCAATCAAAACAAATCGCTTATGCTGGAAACAGATGTGCAGTTCTGCATGCATCGAAATTAGAGTACACTATTTTATATGGAGTGAAATACATGTATTCTGCAAACCATGCAGAATTCTGCATGTTGTCTCTATTTCTAATTTTGCTGCACATCGGTAGGCTACATTACGTAAAAGTAAACAAATCTAATACAATTTGTGTAGTTTTTCTTTTTTTCAATCAATTTTTTTAATTTGTTGACAGAAAATATGTTTTGTGTGAAAAGTGCCAAAATGGAGGATAAAAATTAATTAAATTTTGACAAAATAAGACAACATTCACACAAAAAAATTGTATATTAAAATTAAATATGTATGAAATAAACGTCAAAAAATAAAGAACTGCATGCATTACATGTGTTTTGAACGGAGATCTGCAGGCATCACTGCATGCATACTATAAATTCTGCACATCTGTTAACAGCATTAATCTACTAATATATAATTCCCAGTATGCAGCATAAAGGCATTGTCCCATGCAAAACGGAAAACTGGCATTAAAACCGTCAAACTCAATTTTTGGCTAAATTGCTTCATTTTCCAATATGAAAATTATTAACAAATAGTTCAAATCTATAAGTTCCATCTTATTCTAAGAAAATGTTATTAAAATTGATTTAATTTCATTCAAAAAATCCCAATTTTATGTTTTGCCCGCCGTCAAGCAAAAATCCGTTCGTCAAAATATAAAATTGCGGTTTGTTGAATGAAACTAAATCAATTTTAATAAAATTGTCTACAAATAGGACGGAACTAATAGATTCGAACTATTTCTTAATAATTTTAATATTGAAAATCAAAAATGGGCTCATTAAAAAATTCGGTTAATTTCTTGTGCCACTCACTGGATGATATGAAACTCACCGTAGCTGAACTGTCAAAGGATGCCCTTGGATCAGGATGGATCTAGCCAGAGACTTGAGCTTCTGGAACAAAAAGCCGAAGCGCAGGCCGAACAAATCAACACTATGGACGCTCTATTAGATCGTCCTACTCAAGAGCTAAATAAGAGCAATATAATTTTATATGGCATTCCGCCAAACTGTGAAGACATTCCGAGTATAATAATGAAAATTGGTAACTTAATCGGTGTTACATCACAAAGGAGGATTTAATAACTACTAAACAGATGTCACATATTAAACAAACAACTTCATTATTAAAAAATACATTTATTGTAACACTTAAAACAGTTGAACTTAAACATATGTTACTAAATTCGTTTCGGAAAAGGAAAACAATATTCTTTCACGAGCTGGCAGCTGACTATTCCACAGCACTTCAGAATCAGAGGATATTTTTATTACACCATCTCACGAAATTCCAGTCACGACTATATAATGCAGCTAAAATTGTTAAAAATATACTCAATCTCAAATATCTATGGCGTAAAAACAATATTATTTACCTACGGGAATAAGCTGATTCAAGGATTTATCGAATTGACTCATTTAATCAAATTGATCAATTTAATAAATTTCATCATCCATACGATTCATCCAGTATTAGGACACCAAAATCACCACGGGCTGCTGCTTCCGTTACACAGGAAACGGTTTAATACACATCTACAATTAATAAAGCATTATCACAATTACATCACACAACTACATTTGCACTATATGTTGGTATCAAAATTATGTATTTTAAAGGTAATATTACACTATCGTGATTTATTGTTTCTGTCCTTCAGTCTTTTATCAATATTTTTAGTTTTAATGGATTTTTTTTGATTTTTTTTTTCCACATTTTATATTATATCCACGTTCAGCTTTTCATATTTTTGTATTCAAATTTTTTTTTACATAGTTTTAAAGTTTTCTTTCTTATATGTCGCTTTAGATTTTCTAATCAGTTTTTATTGAATGACTTTTAAATCTTTAAAAGCAAAATGTTTTAACAATTATTTTTCAAATATTGATGATTTCTCATTGGATCATGTTGATATGAATCTTTCTTCCAAAAGCCTGTGTATACTTCAATTTAATATTTGGGGCATGAATGAACTAAGTAAGTTTGACGATTTACTAAATTTCATTGATAGTTTACATTTACATACTGAGATTCATTTGATAGTTATAACCGAAACATTTATTAAAAGCTCAAATATATTCTCCTTTAATATTAAAAATTTCTCAAACGTCTTCTCTTGTAGAGATGACAGGTCTGGGGAGGGGGGGGGGAGGGAATTGCGATGTTCATCAGGGAAGATATTCGCTATAATATTCTAAACACTGACGATGGGACCTTGCCGTTCCAGTTTATTTGTATTCAACTCTCGGGGTTTAATCCAATTAATGTTTGTGGGATCTATAGGTCACCTGGCTCTGATACTACTTATTTTTTAGAAATCTTGAAACAACTTCTATGTAGCAACAATTCCAATTCGGACTTTATTATTGTAGGAGATTTGAATATACCGATTAATAAAAAATTAAAACTAATTTCTGAGTACAATTCCACCTTATTAAGTCATGGTATGATTGTTACTAACACATTTGCTACCAGACCAGTAAGTGGTAATATCTTGGATCATGCTATTTGCAGTTTTCTTAATATAGAACGAGTTTTTAACTCAACAATTGAATCTGATATCAGTGATCATAGTTTTATTTTTTCAAAATTCGTGTTTAAACCGAAATACATAAATAAGGTATTAGAAAAGAAAACGGTAAATTATGACAAAGTGAATCAATACTTCGATGAATTTTTATTTTCAACCTCATTTGACATTCACAACCCTGATTCAATCCTAAAATTAATCTTTGGAAAATATAATGAGTTGGTTGGTAAATTTTCGAGGTCTAAAAGTACAGGTGAAAATGAAAAATGCTAGTATTTGTCCCTGGATGAATCTAGATCTTTGGAATCTAATAAAAGAAAAAAATCGCACACTCAAAAGGTTTAAACAAAGCGCAAACAACTCTGCGTTAAAGGACAGACTAGATTTGCTCAATAGAAGGATCAAATCAAAAAAAATTTCAAAAATTTGTTTAATAATTTAAATCAAAAGGAAGTATGGAATTAAATAAATCAATTCATAAAGCATAATATTAAGCGGATATCCACTCCATTGTACAAAATGATGTCGAATACAAAGACCTTCCCAGTATTCTAAATATATTCAATAACCATTTTGTAAATGTTGGCAACAGCCTCTATTCTACAAGTAATGGTAACACTGAATTTTACAATCTGCACAATAACAGCCCGAATTCATTTTTTTTGCGCCCAATCTCCGTTACGGAAACATATAATATAATTAATAATTTAGACAATAATAAGGGTGGTGGGTATGTTAATATTCATAATACTGTTATAAAACGTAACTCAGCATTCTTTTCTCAAATATTGACGGATTTATTCAATGTAGTGTTTGAAACCGGTATTTATCCTGATTGTTTGAAGATTGCAAAAGTGACACCAATATTTAAATCAGGAGACTGCAAAGCTGCTAGTAACTACCGACCAATTTCTGTCTTGTCTGTGTTTGAAAAAATACTTGAAAATTTAATTGCAACTCGCCTGACTGAATATCTAAACGCTTTAGATTTTTTTTACTGTCATCAATATGGTTTTAGACCGGGGTCTGGCACAGATACCACTTTATTTGAGATTGCTGATCTGATTTACCGAGCTTTCGATAATCAGGAGTATATATGTGGTCTATTTTTAGATTTGAAAAGCGTTTGACTGCATTGATCATCGTCTACTTCTAAATAAGTTGTATTGCTATGGCTTTCGGGGCTTGGCTTATAATCTTTTGATGAGTTATCTTCAAAATCGTAAACAATTTGTGGCTTTAGATGGTGTAATTAGTAGCACTCTAACTATTAATTGCGGCGTACCTCAGGGTAGTGTACTTGGCCCTATTCTATTTCTGATTTTCATAAATGATATATCACACCTACCTCTGGCTGGGAAAATTAGAATGTTTGCTGATGATACCGCAATATTCTATAATTCCAAAGATTGCTCCCAAGCCATGACACACATGGAAAACGACGTTGCTGTACTTATAGAATATTTCAATGTAAATAAAATATCTGTAAACCTCAACAAAACCAAATTTATTATCTTTCAATCCCCATCCCTCCCTCATTGTGATTTCCAACCCTTGCAAGTTTCAAATGGTATTATCGAGGGAGTTGATAAACTGAAATATCTTGGAGTTTTACTTGAAAAAAAAAAAATGATTTTTAATATTAGTCGGTTTCGTTGAATTACTGTTCGTAAATACTAATATACTTCTCGTGTTAATCGAAACACAATTAAAATGGTCTAACCACCGGTAGCATATTAGAAATTACATGAATTAATTAACATTCAACAAAAAAAAAACAAAAAAAAAAAATTAATAAAAAGTTTTACTTGATAAGCATATGTCTTGGAATGAACACATTTATACGTTGAGTTTAAAAGTCAGTCCGTTTATTTATTTGATTAAGAAGCTGGCTTCCTTTGTTCCACAACATATTCTAAAACTGATTTATTCTTCATTTATTCACACAAGATTCTATTTTGCGATTGCTTGTTTTGGTCATATTGGAAAATCAAAGATAAAAAGGTTGCAAATTTTACAAAACAAAAGCTGCAAAGCTATCTATAGGCTTCCACGCTTGTTTCCCTCCATCGAGCTGTATAAGAATGTAACTGAAGGAATCCTGCCAATAAACGCATTATTCCAATTTCATGTTTCACTATATATGTATAAATGTTTGCGGTTATCGTCAACGCTATCAAACATTGAGTTTCAGTATGTAAATCATACCCATACAACCCGTCGTTCTAATCTTTTAAAATGTTATAAAATCAAAACTGAATTTGGTAGAAAATCCATATCGTACTTTGGTCCATATGTATATAACCATTTACCGACTTTTATTACTAGATCTGTGAATGTTCACAATTTCAAGAAAGCTCTAGACGTATTTGGCTGAACGGGTCCGAAGATTATCTCTAACGCGACATATTATCTGTATCTTTTAAATTTGTTTATTCACCTTATT
This sequence comes from Tipula vernalis, assembly GCA_958295665.1. NCBI lineage: Eukaryota > Metazoa > Arthropoda > Insecta > Diptera > Tipulidae > Tipula > Tipula vernalis. Next base: position 218,070,846 of record OY282559.1, on the reverse strand, counting down.
TTATTTTCATTATTTTATATTTTTTTTTATTTTTTATTATTATATATTTAACTTTCATTTATTACTAAATTGTTATTTTATATCTTGTACATTATTTCTGTCTAATTTTTTTTTTAGAGGAGAGCTAATTAGCTTTTAACGGACCATAAATCCATTAGCTAGCCGCTCTCCTCAAAACTCTTAGTTTTAGTTTAGTGTTAAAATTAATAATTTTAATTAATTTCAATTTCCATAATTTATACATACTGGAAATATTTAATAGTTTCAAATACTTCAAAAAATTATAATTGATTATCTTTAATAAAAAATATTTTAATTTTAATTAAAATTTTTCATGTAGGAAATTAATTTTTGTGTTCAAATGGTAAAAATATAATTACGAAATTAAATATTTAAAGAAAAATAGTTTTAATTACTTTAGTTAGTATTACAAAAATTTAATAAAATTTTAAATTTTAATTTTCATTATTTTATTTTTAATTACAACTTACAAGTTAATAAATCACATTTCTTTAATTAATAAATATGATTATTTGTAATAAAATTGTATTTTCCAATAATTTAATATGTATTTTAATTAAAAAATTAAGGAACTAAATTCCTTAAGTAAAATTAAATTTTTATTCCTTAAAATTTATTTAAAGTGTTAGTTGTTTTTTTATTTTATTTTGTAAGCTATTTAAAGTTTATTTCCTTTTTTTTATTTAAAATTAAATCATATTTAAAATATATTTTTCACTATTTGAATTTTAATTATAATTTACAAAATAGGAAATTGAATTTTATTAATAAATATTGAAAATATAATTACGAAAAAAAAAAAAAAAAAATTGGATTTGACGTTTTGAAATACCGGTTTGCCGTTTGTGCATGGGGCAATGCCGTAACGCTATATAATTATACACCCCACACACTAACACTACTATAAAGTAAATGAATCAATGGTCTTCTGGCATGCCTCCACATTCACTCAAAATGAAAGTTGGTGCTTTCGTCATGTTGCTAAGGAATTTGAATCCACAGAAATCACTTTTGAATGGAACTCGATTGATCGTGAAAAAGAAAAAAAAATTGTATCAAGTCGGAAATCATCGCAGGCAGCAATAAGGGAGGGGAAGTTTTGGATTGACCGATTTGAAACCAAGCGAGAGTAGCTCAGGATTTCAGGACAATAATTTGATAATGTTAGGGTGTTTTTGCCAGAACCTGTTTTTTCTCATGGCCAGCTTTATGTAGCTTTAATGCGAGTACGAAATTATAAGAACTTTAGAGTGTTGATCAATAATTGCTCATACCAAGGCTCAATATTAAATGATAACTGTAGATTTAAAAGAAACGTTGTGATAAAAGAATTATTGAATTAATATTAAATTGTCTTATTTCGCTTTTCTTCTAGAAACAAACATTTTTCAGGCTGTATTGAGTTTTCAGAAACTTCCGTCAGTTTTGATGGACAATTACTAGTTATTTATAATAGCTCAGAGTTTGTAACATAATGCAAATTTTTTTAGAGTATGCATTGAAAATTCGGCGTTTCTTTATTTTAGTTGTATGCCCGCTACAACTCTTCTAAATAGTTAAAAAAAAATTCCTGTAAATGTTTAGCTCTATTAGCCTACCCACAAAACGACAAAAGTTTTACATGGGAAACAAAACACCATGCTAACCAAAACCGTGTCATCTGAGACTTGAGGTTCATGCAAAGTAATAGGTTAAGTTCCAAAAAGATTTTTTCTTCTGAAGAAATGTGCTTCTGTGTCAATTATAAACGGTCCGAAACCCCTCATAAATTCCAATCCTTTCTTTACTGTCTAATAATCTTAATAGTCTAATTTTGAGAGGCTCGAGCTGAAGCATTTCACTTTAAAAAGTTCGAATTTTTGAAGTAAAACTTCTTTACGCACGCTTGACTTGGGGACTAAGCTGGTGAATGCATTATGAAAATGCGTTACGAAAAGTGTGATCGATCGTTAATAGAATGCTTTGAAAAAATAAAACAATTTAACAATGGAAATTAAAAGCATTATGTAGTATAGTTTGTGGCGTAGTGGTAAAGGGACTAGAGCGGCAAAGGTCTTCGGTTCGATCCCCATCATATTTTATTTTTTTTTTAATTTTTTAATTTTAAATAATTTTTTTTATTTATTTTATTTATCTACATATTTATGATTTCGAGTTATAAGGGTTTTAGTATTAACTATTCTATTAAAAATCCAATTTTAGAAGTAAAACTTCTTTACGCACGCTACTGTATCTTTTATATTTATAAGATACAGTAATCAAACTATTTAATTTACCATTTTATTTTAATAATTTGCGGTTTACCGTACGAAATTGTTCTCGTTCTGTACAAATCGTACATTATCACCACAAACATTGATGTATCAGATGGATTGGCAAACGGTGCAGTTGGTAAATTAGTACATATAGAACAAAACGAACAAAATGAAATTACACGAGTATGGTTAATTTTTGGGAATTCACGAAAAGTTGGTGAAAAACTTCGACGAAAAGCTTCCGGTTACGTTGCGACACTTAATATTGATAAACTTGCCGTCCCAATAAAACGCAGAACATCTACCATTTCCATGAATAATAACAAAACAATAAACGCAAAGCGAAATCATTTTCCTTTAGTATCAGGATGTGCCATGACAATTCATAAATCCCAAGGTGGGACATTCAATGAAGTTGTTTATGAATATCAAAGGACTCATTCTCTACCATTACTATATGTTGCTCTATCATGAGTTACCAGTATTGAAGGACTGTACATAGTGCCAAAAGACAATGATAATAGATTTTATCATGGTCGAAAAAATGATACATCAATCATATCTTTACAAGATGAATTTCGCCGATTATCGTTGAATACATTGTCAACAATAGGAAGAACGATTCTTGATTTCATGAATGACAGAAAAAAGGTCCATGGTTGCTTTCAATTGCCAAAGTCTCAGAAAACACGTGTCGGAATTGAGCGATCCCGTAATTGATTCAAGCAATATTTTGTTTCTATCAGAAACCTGGTCAAATGACGATGAAAATGTTGACATCCCGAATTTTGATTGTATTGCGAAATTTAAGCGTAAAAATGTTAAATCAGTAGGAGTGGCAATTTATCAGAAATCAAATGATGTCTCGAATATAGTAACTTCGAAAATGGACATTTTATTACATATTCGTGAAATCGATATTGGTCAATCATCAATTGGTGATATATGTGCTGCTCACTGTGTTTTGGACGATGGAACAAACATCATAATGGTAGTTGCTTACATTTCGCCCAATAACACAGTTAATAATATTATAAGGTTTTTATATAAAAAACTTATGATTTACGGTCGAGTAGGCTCTGAAGAATTAGGAGAAAACTATCATACATTCCCACTAATTTTAGCAGGAGATTTCAATGTTAATTTCGCGTCCAACGATGGACAACTCTTGGTAAACTTTCTACAACATAAATTAGAACTACAAATGAATAATAACCGAATGAGCCTACCACAAGACATGGAACAACAATCGATGCAGTTTTCTCTAGAGATCTTTCAAATTTTCATTCGAAAACATATGTATCTTATTTCTCATACCATAAGCCTATTGTCTCGGTCTTACAATCAACCACAGTAATTACTGATGTACATATCTGAAAATAATGAATAAAAATTAAAAAATAAAAAAATAAAAATCTATACCAAAATATTAATTTATCTATGAAAACCCATAATAAATTTAAATATTTGTAGAAAATTAATATATGTATATGTATATATGTACATGTACATATTATACATATGTATATACATATACATATAGATGGAGCTAAAGAAGTTTTACTTCAGTCGTGTGGTCTAAAGCACACTCATTTTTTTTTTTTATTATATTGTACTTTCAATTAAGTCGTAAGAAAGATCTTACAGAATGTTGAATTTTTACACTATTCTCTAGCGCTCCACCCGGCGTTTTGGACCAATTCGTTTGTTTAACAGCTTACGTGTCAAAATAGCACCATAAACTAAATTTAAGGCATTTTAAGGCTAAGAAGTAGGCATATGAGATTGCGTAAATTGCTTTACGTTATCACGTAGAGATATGGAAGAGATTTAGCGAAAGTTGAAATTTATAAAAAAAACGAGGTATGGGTGAGATTTAGCGAAAGTTGAAATTTATAAAAAAAAACATTGGTAACATTATCTCTAGAAGGAAATGTTTGGCTGTCATCGATAAGAGTGTTCGTGAAAATGTTTTTATCCAATTTCCTTTATAAAGGGCTTGAATATGAAGGCACATGGAAACATGTCGGTCTGACACTTTAAATAGTAATTTCAAATTTTTCACAAAATTGTTTTTCGTTCATCGATGAATTTATTGAAAATTTGTTTGTATAGTAATTTAGTTTATTTTATTTTAATTAATTTTTGTCAATTTAAAATGTAAAACAATAGTATAAAACAATAAATATTAACTTACTGGCAAGTTAACACTGATTGCTTAATAAGCTATAATCGAATTAATGTAAATGTGAAATAGTGTTTTAGTAAGTAATTTGTTTTTTTTTTTTTTGCTTAAATTACTCCCTAACATCTCTAGAATATATGGGACTACATGTGTTTTACTTTCTTTTACTCTAGTAAATAAAGTATAGTAATCATGAAAATTTTGGAACTTGAGATTTTTAGAGATTTATCTGTTTTGAGGTCCCCTGAGTCCGAAAAAGTTGGTTTCGAAATGCTGTCTGTCTGTCAGTCTGTGTCCCTCTCTAAAACCCAGATGGTTTAACCAATCACACTGAAACTTCAGATTTAAGCTTTTTTGATAAATTGGGAGGACCCAGTGAATTTTACTCCAAATCGGCTAACCGGAAGTGGCCACTCCCTTGGTCCAGAAAATTTATTTTGCAAATATCTTAAAAAGTGTAGGGTTTACACAAAACTACTTAATACAAAATATTTCCAAAAATTAAAAACAAAAATAAAAAATTTAAAAAAAAAAAATTTAAAAATTATAAAAAAAAATTAAAGTTCTCAAAATTCTCTGTTCGTAAAAGAAAGTGGTGTGTTGGCCACACCTCCATTTTTTTCGCAATTCGAACTCTAAGGTTAACTATGTCCTATTGTTCCCAAAAAAATTCTTTAGTTAAACTTTTTTCTTCATTTTTTTGTATTGGAAACTTTAATCACTTCTTTCTCGAAAACATGTTTACAAAGTAATATTTAAATCTAGGGGTGCCTTTGAAACTTAACATACTTTGAAATTACATAATTATATTTAATATGAATTGTAATTTTTTTGCGCCTTTTCATATAGAAAATGTGGGCCTATAGATTACAAAATCATTTAAAATTTTCAGGTTTTGGATTGATTTGAATAAAAAATTATTAAAAATTACTTTTTTCGTTCTTTTGACCAGGGCCTGAATACCGGTTCGGTGACAAATGATAATGAGAAATGACTTGATTTTTTATTTCAACTAGTCGGTTGCATTTTTATTTAGAGTAGGCGAAATAAAACATAAAGTCATTTCTCATTCTCATTTGTCATTGATCTGGAATTTGGGCCTAGGGCACTCTTTGAACGTTTATATATTTGAGATCAGCACCTAAAGTTAACCGAAAGAAAATATTTGTTATTTTCGACTGTACCGATCGCTTGAGGTCTTCATGAAAAATGATTTGACCTGGATCAGAACAAACATCAAGAAATGCAGTGGGAATTGAACTTTAGTAACAAAATAAAATTTAGTTTTATTCACATTAATTTAAGCACGCAAGTCGATTTAATTTGATTTGTTAGCAATTATGAATTTAGAATAACATAAATTATTAAGAGACCATAGAAATTTATTTATTAATTTATTTGTTTATTTGTTTTAAATCTTACGACAGTTATTCAAAATTAAAAGATAAAATACCTGAAGAACAAAAAAAGGACGGACTTATATACAAAATTCAATGTAAAGATTGCGATTCATGCTATGTGGGAGAAACTAGCAAAACAAAATTAGTAACAGTACATCAACACAAAAAAGACGTAGAAAATATTAATAAATTTCCGACAATGACACATGTAACATACAGATCAGCTTTAGTTAAACATAGTTTTGCGAATAAACATAAATTTGATTTTGATGATGCGGCCACTTTAGGATATGAACAAAAAAGAAAAAAAGATTATTTAAAGAAGCGTGTCACATTTGGACGTCCAAAAATCCAGTAAATTACAAAGTAGATATAAACCGTTTGCAAACTAATTATAAAAATATTATTAAAAATTTCGTAAAACCAAACTAAAATTTTACGTATATCAAAAAATTAAATTGTTACTAGTATATACAAAAATCAGCTGTGCATAGAAAATAATAACTTAAAATTGACTTGGTCAAGGACACTAGACAAACATAATAAACTTGTTGTTTGTTGTGAAAAATATTGTGTATAGCTTATTAAGTAAATATTGGTATTATTGTATATATGTTTAATTTTTGTTAATAATTGTAATTTTTATAATTTTTTAGTTTTTAGTTAATTTTTCATAGCCTTGAAAATGGTTAAAAAAACCGAAAATTTGGCAAAAAATTGTATTGACAAAATGAGAGTTTTAATAAAGAAATTTATTAAAAAATTTTATAAATAGGTCTATAATTTAGCCAAACATAAAAAATAATTATCAATTTATATAAAGGTTTTTCATTTTACTTCATTATAACTCATTTGGCTAGCCATAGTACATATTATATAGCAAAATTTCCATTTTTGTAAACGAAAATTTGCTGCAAAACTTCATTATCATATACCAAAAAAACCATTACTTGTTATAAAGAGATGTCATTGTATATTAATAAGGCATTACCCAAATTTTTATAGTACGAAAATCTATAATAGTTGAATATAGAACATCCTTCCCCCGTATCCATCAACAAATCATTCGTTTAGGTTCATTTTAAAAAAGGAAGGTAAATGGCAATAAAATGTATAATGAGCAATTTATAAATCCGAAGACCACAACACATACCATATTTTGGACGGTATGGTAGTGGTAATAATATTGAAAGAAATCCAATTGCCCCATGTGAAATATGTAAACAATTAGTCGAAGCTTAAATTTCGTCAGTCGGGTTACAGTAGACATTCCATCAGCGATTTTGTTATACGCCATAAAGAAAAACAGTCGGGAGAAAAGCAATTTTGCTATGGTAATCAACTAAAACAAGTATAACAGCTATAATACTTTATTTATTTTTTAGTGTAATTTTCAAACATATTTGCATTTAATCAAAATTACTGTTAAAATAACAAAATTGTTAGAAAACAACTCTAAAAGAAATTTATAAGTAATTTTGGAGGTGGAAAAGGGTTTTTCGGCAATGATTATTTACGGATACAAAAATCCAATATGTATGCTGTGCGGTCTAGTTATGCGATTTATGGCAAAAAATCAAATAACTTGAATATAATGGCGAACAAAGATTTATATCATTATTTATAATTTTATTTATTTATTATTTATAATAATTGTAAATAGTCATGTGGTATCTTGCAAATGAGTCCTACCAAATGCTATGTTTGAAGATCCATCTTGCAATTGACTAGTATCAGTTGATGCGGATGGGTTTAACGTAATAGTAAGATTTGGTGGTTTTTCCATTGTTTTTTTGCGACTATCGATTACATCTTGCACCGAAGGAATATTTGATATACCTTAATTTAAAAAAAAATCATTAAAAAATTAACAAAATACTTTAAACTTACTACGTAATGTATTTACTTTTCTGAATTCCTTTTCATCCCCGCGACCCTCTTCGGAAGTGACTCCTTCTTCTAACCTTTGCATACTCTGTACTGCCGGCTGATACGCCGAATATTTGGCGAGCAAGCCTGCCAGTTCTGAGCACCATAAATTATCAGCTTTTTGCTCTCTAACCCTTGATATTTGAGTAATTGTTTGGTGTCCGGTTGATAATGAACGACAGCATTATCTTCGTCTCCTTCAAACCAGCACGCCGGACACAACACAAATTCCTTCTTGCTTACAGTTTCGAGAACACATAAAACCTAATAATCAAAACAAACCTATTAAATAATACTCTTATAATATTAAATAAACTTAAAATCACTAGAAACATGATTTCATAGCAAACACTTACAATTATTAAAGATAAAATGTACTGTTTCAGTAATTACCGCGTTAATCTGACAATAATGTTGAATAACAAATTACAGAAATCCAACTTGATGTGCCAATTGGTTTGGAAAAGATAAAACTGCTTAACTTAAAGCAAATTTGTTTAACACACAGCAAAACTGCTTAACACACCGCAGAATCTATATGTGTAATATATGTAAATTTATAACTAAAACAATGTTATGTTAACCCTCTAGCAGGTATTTCCGCTTTTAGACGGAGCACAGAAAACATGAATAATAAATAGAAAATTATTATTTGCTCTTGTACTCTTTGCGCAGAGTTATATTTTTATAAGTTGTTTATAATATTATAGGTGTATGTGCCATAACGGTTATTATTTGTGTAATTCAAATATCTCAGTTAAATATTTATGTGAACAAAATTGGGCAGACAAATATTTAATTGTCGCGTCATAATGTCTAAGTGTACAAGAAATATTATTAGTGCCTTACCCTACCATGATTTTCCCAGTCAGAAAAAATTACCTGCTAAAGGGTTAAAGTAAATAATATTCCATGCAAAGTCCAACAGCTAAAACACTTAACACCAAACAATGATGTTTTATTGATCAGTGATTTTCTCATTCAAAAGCTAATTAGTTACTTAAAACATTTAATATATTTTGGTTAATTTTTCGGAAGTTTGTAAGACAATTTAGCTGTAATAATATTTAATTTAGAACAAATAGTTTAAATGGTTATCTATTATGCTATTTAGCTGTTGCATATATTAAAGCTATCTTTTAATTTAGTTTTTCTTCTCAAAAAATGGCTGCATCATTTATCTGGTTAAAAAACTTCGACAAGAACAACTTTATCACATGGAAATATTAAAAAAAAAACGACACTCTTCAGCTTTTGGTTGATTACCAGAAGCTTTTTAACAGATTTGGACTTATTTTTCAGCAAAAATAAATTTTTCGAAAAATTTTTTGATTTTAATTTTATTATTAATATTAAATATTTATGAGTCGCGTTTTCCTTTTCTGACCTAGTTTTTCAAACTGGTCGATGAAATTTGTTTCCCGTGTATTTTTACGATTAAAAATCACAAGCAAAGTCATATTTTCCTTGTCAATATTTCATAAAATATTTGTGACATTTATTATTAAAGTATAGAAAACATAATTAGAATGACATCATTAAAATTGTACATGCAATTATAGAAATAAGTTTTTTTACCAATCATTTAGCAACAAATTGTTATTGTTACAATAATTTCCAAAATAATAGCTCTTTAGTTATTTCTAACTGTTTTGCTATTTTCAAACCGACTCCCTTAACTGTACGTGTTTGCTGTTATAACATTAATTTTTCTTATGTAACTATTTTGCGTGAAGCACAGCGAAACTGCAAATATAATTTTTTTGCTATATGGGAACCTATATTTTTAAATAAATCAAACTGCTGTCGCAAAAGTAATTTACCATTTATTGCGAGTTTGCTGTTTTACGTTGCTATAACATATCGGCAAGCAAACTACGATTACCATTTTTGCTGCTATTACGTCGACAAACCAACAAACTCACGTTTTTGCTTATTTTTTAAGAAGTTATTATAACTAAATTGCTGTGAATTTTAGGTGGTACAACGTTTTGACAGCTCCAAATTGTTGCTTGGGAAATGTGTGAAAATAATATTTTATTTAATGTGAATTAATTAATTGATTTATTTATCTTTATTTTACATATAATTGATATTATTGTGTTTATTTGTTTTGAACAAAACTTCAATATACCTGAACCTAAAGTAAATCATTGCAATACTAACTTGTGTTTATAGTTATTTTCTAATACTGAGAAAATTTTCATAGAATTCTCGAGGATTCTCGTGTATTTCGAGAATTGAAAACAGAGCAAAAAAGAATTTCTTGATTTCTCGAGGGACGTAATATAACAGGAAATCGGAATCTCTACCCGGGTGGTACCCTAGTAAATAGTGATGTAAGCGTAAAGTATTATTATGCAAGAAATGTTAATGTCTAAACATTCAAAATAATTTTTATGTTCCGCTTGAAGATGAAATGCATGTTTTATTAACAAAATATGATAACATATAAAAATTCGAATATTTAATATTTTATAATGAATGAATTAAACCATTAGAAAATTATGCAATAAAATATTTCTTCATATCATATAATCAAACAATTTAAATTTATCATAACAATACCTAAAACATAAATATACAAAGACGATAAAACATACATTTCTCATCTCTGCATGTGTAGTCGAAATACACAAAATCACAAGAAATGAAAACATAATATAACTTTTTCTTGAAACACAACATTAAATAAAAGAAAATTGAAATTTTTTTTTTTTGTTATTTTCTCGTGAACATAACATAAAATTATAATATGTAATAATAATAATTATAATGTTAATGCTGTTGGTGATGATTATGTAAATGATGATGACGATATATGTATTTCAATTAAAAATCCTTATTCTTATCTATTCTTGTAGACTCGTGTTTTTATTTTTTTTATGTTTAACTTATAGACAGACGTATACATTATACACAAAATGCATAGTATTATATTATGTAGATACATATTTACACACTTCTCTTCACTAATATGTGATACAAAAAAGAATTAAGTTAAAATAACAGTTAGAGATGAAAAACAAATATACATATATAAAATCTGAACATAAAAATATTTATTTTTCTTATGTGTAAGATAAATCTTTATGTAAACTTTATGTTACGAAAAAAATCATTTTAATTCTGACGAAGAAGAGTTAAGAAAAAAAAAAAATAAAAATTAAGAAAAATACCGAATTAATTATTTTTTTTGTTTTTCTTCTTCTTAGTTGTTATCATTTTTTTTCCTTAGTTTAATTTATTTTCTTATTTCATATTCTGAGTATGTGCTTGATGTATGTGTGTTACTTTTCGAAAAACTCATTAGAATAATTTCACATTTTTTAAACAATGATTGTACAATTTTGCAGTAAATATTGTTTTGTTTAGTTTACCATTAATACAAAATCGGAAGTTTCCCAAAATTTCAAAGTTGTGCTATTTGCTAAATGCCCGGTTTTATACAACATTTATCGGAGTAACAAATTCATTCGGAATAAATGTACATTAAACTGCCGGGCACGTCTACGTAAAAGTTTTATTTAACCTTCTCTGCATTACAGTTTGAAAATGTATTAAAAATTTAAATAGTGTTGCTTTTGAGCTTCGTGGAAATTATGAAATTTAAATTATGTATAAACACTTTTATATTTCACACTTTATTTTTATTTGTTTAGAACTGTAGACCCAGATTTCGAAAGCTACATTGCTTTCATTATCAATACTAATTAAATTTGTACTAACTCTTCTTTTGAATTGTGCTTGAATTCAAACGGTTGTTCAGGTAAAATTTGAAAGAGAGGTTTTCTTAAAGTATTACAATATTCTGTGGGGGTAATTTAAAAAATCATAAAAAAACGGATAGAGGAATTTGGAATATCTATTCCATAGATTTGGAATTTCTACTTTAAAATTGATAAAAAGGGTAATACATCACAAAAAATTAGACACAGCAGAATCCATTCCGCTTATGAAAACAAGAAATAAGACAATAAACAGAGACGGCGGACCGGTTCAAAACAAAACCCTAATTAGTTTAGTCAAAATATAGATTAACACCCCGTTTTTTTATGATTTTTTAAATTACCTCAACAGAATATTGTAATACTTATATAAATCGGTCAGTCATCACGCATCAGCATAAAAATGAAATTTACAAAAATTTATATTATTCACCAGGTCATTAAGCTACAGACTAAACAGGAGAGGTCCCAAAATACTACCCTGAGGAACACCAGAAACCACAGTCCTATAGTCAGATATTGACCCATTAAGTTTTACACGTTGTTTTCTTCCTCACCAAAATGATGTCTAAAGTCTAAGTCTTAACGCTGTTGGTGAAACTTTGGATATTATAGGAATAAGTCATTACCGCTGGTTACAATCTTTTTTATTTTGACAAGGGTGTAACTTGGTCAGTTTCCCAAGGTCTAGGAAAAACTGATTTAGTAATGCAATGATTTATTATTACTTTTATTGGAATTATTACCAGTGGTAAAAGAAGTTTAATGAAAGCAGGGCGCGCAATTGATCGTCACCCGTTGCACTAGAAATAATTTTTAAATGACTTCAACTGCGTTAAATTACAACCAATTTTCACTACTGCCACAACATGAAAAAAAACTTATATCAGGCATAGGTAAAGATACCGAATTCTTAGGAATAGTTGTAAAATGGAGATTTATGTCGTTCTAATTCCAATATCATTCAGCGAATTTCATAGTCGTTTTATTGTCATCAATCAATTTTAGCTTAACGTATTAAACAGATGACTTTGCTGCGAGCAAAGAGAGTACTTTTTTTAACTGGAACACATAAGCATTATTTAACGTTATTATAAAATGGTTCTTATGGTGTAATAAAACTATAAATGTTATGGTATTGGTTTTTATGGTGTAGTAACACTATAAAAACCAAAATGCAATGGATAAAACAAACAAGGAAAATCATACCCTAGGTGGCAGACCTGATGTTCAGGAAAATCCACTCTCTCCGGAGGTCGGTCCCATGGATTCTAGGGGGGACCAAACATTGCTACAAAACTCTAATGATACCAAAAATAAGCTAAGCGATATCAACGCTCGAAACAGTAACGAGGAAAAACTTTCATTCCAAAGGGGCTCCATTACAATCAGATCACCAATACAAAAAATATTTGCAAACAACGCAATCTCCACTGAAAAAGTAACTTCATTATCAGAACAAATGCCGAGTGCATCAACAAATATTATAAACAGCGAGGAGCTGTTAAATAAATTTCAAAAAATGGAGAAACTAATCGCGCAGCTGAGCAATGAAGTTGCTGAACTTAAGAGAGAAAAGTCTACACTAAAAGAAAACTTTAAAAATAGCATAGCTAAGGATTCAGCACGAGTTAACAATCTTTCTTCCAACCATATTCAGCCATCATCCAGTCAACGTGAACATTCAAATAATTCCAACTGGTTGCTGCGGCAATTTCCAGTTTTTCAACAGAATAATAGATTCAGTGCTCTGAGTCAATAGGATTATTGCGCAGATGAGGAAGAACTGGAAAAAGAAGTTTCCAGTTCTGATAACAGAAATGCTAGGAAACGCAGGCGCACAAAAACGAAAACTCTTCCAAAAAATACTACACAAATTGTGATCAATAACACTGAACAGAAAAACCCAAAAATACCACTGCCTCCACCCATTAACGTGAGCAATATCAAAAATTTCGAACTTTTTCGACAAAAAGTAATAAAAACCACTAGTGAATCAACTTATTTTAATGCGCTTTCAAATAGTGACATTAAAATTACCTTTCAAAATGAAAATGATTACATAAATGTCAAAAAATTACTGGAAGAATTAAAAAAAGAACCCAGCAACCAATCAGAAAATATAGAATATCACGCCAATCAGCTGAAGAGCGAAAAGGCTTATAGAGTAGTTATCAGAGGCTTACCATCTTCCATTAGTCACGATGTAATTAAAGCAGACTTAGAAAAAGTGGGACATGAAGTCGCAGGTATTACTAACATATACAAAATGGTCACAACTAATGGTGTAAAAGACAGGAAGCACTTTCCATTATTTTACATCGACTTAAAATAAAAAGACAACAATAAAGAAGTATACAACATCAAGAAACTTGCGTACTGTATAGTTAAAATTGAGCCACCCAACAAGACAAGGGACATTCCACAATGTACGAATTGTCAACTACTTGGACATACGAAGAGTTTTTGCTATCGTCAAACCAAATGCGTTAAATGTGCTGGAGATCATCACACGACAAAATGCAAAAAACAACCAGATATCGCGCCTTCATGTGCTCTTTGTCAACAACAAGGACATACTGCAAATTATAAAGGATGCTGTGTATATCAGAACAAAATTAAAAGTCAACAGAATAATAGAACAAGAGTAGTACAGCGATTACAAACCAAAGCTGCTAAACCACAAACATTAATCACACCATCCACAGTTGGATTATCCTATGCGCAAATCACCAAATTATCTGCTGATGAATCAAACCAAAACAACAAACACATAGAAGTTAATAACGAGTCTAATAACTTTGAAATTATTAAAAAGCTTAGTCAAATTCAACAGACACTTGGTCACTTAACAGAAAGGGTGGCAAAACTAGAAATTAATTTCTATCCACACAATTCTATACACACAAATGATTAACTCGTTCCTACGCATTATAACTTGGAACGCTAAAGGGCTCAACCAACGAGCCCAAGAACTAGAAATATTTCTCCATACAAACAACATAGATATTGACTTATTTCAGAAACGCACTTCTCCAAAAAAAAGCCTTTTCAGAATAAAGGGATTTAATTCCTACTGGACAACCCATCCTAGTGAAAGAGCCAGAGGTGGTTCAGCTGTACTAATTAAAAATAATATCAAACATAATCAACAAGAGGATATTCGAGAAAGCTACATACAAGCAACTGTTATCTCAATCCAATATAATGGCGCAGATCTAAATATTGCGGTAGCATACTGTCCTCCACGGCATACACCAACGAAGTTACAATTTAATAACGTCTTTAATAAGCTCGGTCCAAGATTTATTATTGGAGGGGACTATAATATAAAACATACAGTTTGGGGTTCCAGGCTAATTTCTCCTGGGAAAGGAAATGCTTTGTTCAATGCCATTCATGAAAACAAATGTGAATATCTGTCTCCAAGGGGGCCAACGTATTGGCCAACGGATGCAGGAAAAATACCAGATCTGCTTGATTCCTTCATCATAAAAAGTATTTCATCCAGTTACACTAGAGTCGAAGGAATTAACGACTTAACATCTGATCACTGTTGTCAGTAAGCGCTATAGTCATCAAGAAAAATAAAAAGCAAAACCTTACTAATAGATTCACGGATTGGGATCTCTTCAGAGAAAAACTGGAAGAACTAGTTGAATTAAAAGTTAGTATTAAAAGTAATGAAGAATTGGAAAAACAAACAAACAATTTCATTGAATACACTCGTATGGCCGCCCGTGTAGCTACTCCAGAATTAAAGGACAATGCGGAGATTGAAGTCAAATACCCGGCTGAAATCAGGGAACAAAACCTTTATATTTTTAGAATGACAAAGGATTTTATGGATGCATTTTCGTGTGTTAGTCTATATACTTCTTTAGTAAGATCTCACCTTGAATATGCTGTAGTGGTTTGGTATCCTCATCAGGATGTGCATATTGCAAGATTGGAATCTATTCAAAAACGTTTTACTATCTATATGGCCAGGAAGCTTGGTCATTTATCTGATAGTCATCTACCTATGTGGGAACAGGTGCGAAGTCTCCCATCGTATGTGATTCGGTGTGAGTGCCTTCACATTAATACGTTGGTTAAACGCCGAAAAATTGCATCTGCCTTGTTTGTTAGTGATTCTCTTAGTGGCCGCATTAAGTGTCCTGAACTCAATAGATCAAGTCCATCGAATAACTACGGTAATAGAGCAAGCGTTAGAAGAAAAGAAATATTGCCCGCCGTATTTCTGGATGTATTTCAGGCCTTTGTTAGGGTTTGGCACGAGGGATATTGACATTCAAGATGAGCAAAATCCTACCACAAAACTATTGGCAGCTGCTTGAATCATACCTCTCTGATCGCCAATTCAGAGTCATCCATGTAGAAACATGTTCTGACTTGTATCCAATGCTGGCGGGAGTTCCGCAGGAAAGCGTATTGGGACCCCTCCTCTACCTTATCTACACTGCGGACATACCTACAACGAATAAAACATTCATCGGCACGTTCGCTGACGACACTGTAATTTTGTCAGTAGACGAATCACAACCAAGGGCAGTGGAAAATCTTCAACGAGCAATGAACAACGTTACTAAATGGCCAATTGACTGGAAAATAGTGCTTAATGAGCTCAAATCAACCCATGTGACATTTACGCTCCGACACAAAAATAACAGTCTACACATATACCTCAATGGGCTTGCACCCCATTGGCCCCGCAGGCTGAATCAGCAAAATACCTTGGTCTGCATTTAGATTCAAGGCTCAACTGGAAACATCATGTGAGACAAAAAGCTGAACAGATACGATTAAAACAACGTCAAATGTACTGGTTAATTGGGCATCATTCCAAAATGAACCTGTATTGCAAAAGACTAGTCTACCAGACTATCTTCAAACCAATATGGATGTATGGTGCGCAGCTATGGGGTTGTACTCATAAATCCAATAGAGACATTATACAACGTAGCCAAAATAAATTTCTTCGAATGGTCACCAACGCTTACCGATTTGTGACTAACAGGGAAATACACAATGATCTAAAAATACAATTGATAGACGACATCATCCGCGAATATGCCATTAAACATGAGAAGAGACTTCTTAACCACACCAACGTTGAGGCCGTACAACTACTGGACAGTACAAACGAAGTAAGGCGGCTCAAACGAATCAAACCACATGAGCTAACCGTATGAATATTATATCTTAAGGGAACTGGATACTAGTTCAGCAGACCCACACAAGTTTATGCTTATCTCATAAGTACTAATGTCAACCCTACTAATGAATTAATAATATTGTGACGGTGACACCTAGTGTGTAATAGAATAAGTAAAACTAATAGCTCAATGTTTACTGTACTAAATGGAATTTTCCATGATAAAAATTGTTACGTAATGTTTCTACGCTATTCCAACTGGAAAAGTCGTGAACTTTCGAGAAGCTTGGTTTGTGTATATAAAAAGGCGAACAAGATCGAATTGGATCATTAGTATTTGGAACGCGATAGTGTAAAGTTGTAAGAATAAGTAATATTTGGAAAGCGATAATATAAAGATTAAAAAGGAATTAAAAAGTGATTTAAAAAGTGTTTTTGTGCGAAATAAAAAGTAAAAGTGATTAGTAAAATTTGAGAATAATTTATATAAAGTGATTTTGTGAATTTTGATTGATAAACTGTGTTGTAATAAATTTTGTGAAATAAATAAATTCGTTGGTGATAAATTGAATTGAGTTTGTATTATTCACAATCCAGTGATACGAACCTTGATTGACAAGGCAAAAACGTAACAATTTGGTGACAGCGGTGGGATTGTGAATAAAAAGATAAAGAAAATGATTCTCAACGAATTAAAAGTTCCAGAATTAAAAAGAGAACTAGAGAAACGGGGTTTGGCTACTGATGGTGGTAAAGCAGCTTTACAAGCGCGACTACGTGGCGCCATGGAGAAAGAAGGGCTGGACGCGGAACATCATGATTTTGGAGAGAAAGTAACGGATGCAGCAACCATAGAGCAGAAAGCAGAAGATAAACAACCGTTGGTCGAAAAGACACAAGAACATTCTGGAAGTTTCGATTTGTCGCAGTTAATAGCTGCTATGAACCAAATGACAGGACAGATGTGTCTAATGAAACAACAAAACGAACGACAAATGGTGAAAATTGAGCAGTCAAACCAAGAAATTAAGAATGAAATGGAACAACAAAATGTGCGACAGTTAGAGACTATAAATCAGTCAAATCAAGCAATGAAACAATCAAACGAAGAACTTCAACACCGGGTGGAGAAACAAGGAGAAGAAATTAAAAGCCAAATTACTGATGGTCATAAGAGAATAGACGAGAAACTTCTCGAATTATCTACTAACATACACGGCGAAGTAGAGAAGCTGCAAATGGAGATTCAACAGATTGACCAAAAACTGCAAAAGGAAGTTCAACTTATCAAAACGGAGGTTCAGCAGGTTGAAGAAAAATGCCAACGGCTCGAGAAAGAACTAACTGATATCAAGGCAAGTGGAACAACAACACAAGTGGTACAAACCGTCCAATCAATCAAGATAAAGCCACCAACATTCGACGGAACAACATCTTTCGTCATTTTCAAAGTTCAATTTGAGACGGCAGCCAATCAAAATCATTGGAACGACGAACATCGTGTCGCAGCGTTAATAGTGGCCCTTAAAGGTGAAGCAGCGGAGGCCTTACAAACAATTCCGGAAAAAGATCGCAACAGTTATCTCGAAATTATGAAGGCGCTGGATAGGAAGTACGGCAGTGACCACAAGCGTGAAATCTATCGAATGGAATTGAAAAGCCGCTACCAAAAGGGAGGAGAATCACTTCAGGAATTTTCATCGGCAATCGAGCGACTAGTACATCTAGCACATACCAGTACGTCGGCTGATTATATGGAAAGGCTAAAAATTGACGCATTCATTGACGGCATTCGAGATCCAGAGACACGCAGGGCGGTGATGTTGTCACCTAAAGCAACCTTTGCGGAAACCATCGCTTGTGCGTTAACAAATGAAACTGCACAAGCCATCACCAAACCGTCAATGAAAATACGCCGAGTAGAAATCGATACAAGCATAAACAACGAGCGGTCAACACCAAGATTCCGAGATGGAAGAGGCAAAATCAGATGTTGGGCATGTGATAAGGTCGGTCACATCTCTCGCGACTGCTGGGAATTAAGAAGAAAAAGGGGAAGATCACCATCTCCTATGCAGCGACGACCAAGCGGGGAGCAGGCGTTGGCTAGGCAAGAAGGCCAAATGACGACGGAGTCGTTAAACTACAAAGAGTCAGCTTAAAGGGGCAGAAGCTGACTCCCACAACCGATTGCCCCATAACCTCCATCCGCGTTTCGAAAGTAGCAAGAGGCGGTGACAGCTTAACAATCAAAGGCGACATTGATGGCACAGATTGCATCATCACACTGGATACGGGAGCAAATCGCACGATTGTCCGGAAAGATCTGATCGATGGAGGTGTACAACCAGTTAATGGATTGAAGTTACAAACAGCAACTGGAGATAGTTCAATAATAAAAGGCAAAAAGATCGTGAAAATAAAAATCGGGAGAACTCTTTTCCAACACGAAGTGCTGATTGCAGATATTGTGGATGAAGTCATAATGGGAATGGACTTCATGAGGGCAAATGGCTTCGTGGTGGATGTTGGACGAGGAGTTTTAAGTTACGATAACATCGAGTTGCCACTTCAATCTAGCAGTGCCGGAGCAACTATCAGGCGAATTATCATTGATCATCGGGAGAAGCTGCCACCGAATTCGGAGACGATCCTATGGGGAAAATTGGAGGGAGGTTCTGGGTCACCCAGGTTGTGGGTTGTGGAAGCTAACGAAGAGGAGAACGGAGCCAAGGAAATTATAATCGGGAAAGCCCTAGTTAAACCAGACAACGACTATAGAGTACCAATTAGGACTCTAAATCTCTCGGATAAGACGAAAACCATCAAGAAAGGGACAGTCATCGGCAAATGTAACGAGGTTTCAACTATAGTAAAGTGTGAACAGAGAAGTCCGGTTGAAAAGGCCGACATGCAAGGGCAGAAAGAAATGGTAGAACAACTTATGCAGAAATGGACCGAAGATCTTACCGAGGCACAGAAAAATTCTGCACATCAACTACTCAAACGGTACACGTCCATATTCTGCAGTACATCGGATAATAACGGAAGGACCTCAATGGTAAAGCACCGCATTGATACGGGAGCAGAGATGCCAATTCGTCAACCACCCAGGAGACTACCTTTGGCAAAACAACAAGAAGTCAATCGAATGGTAACAGATATGCAGGCAGCAGGAGTAATTGAACCATCTAATAGCCCATGGAGCTCACCGGTAGTATTGGTCGAGAAGAAGGACGGTAGCATGAGATTTTGCGTTGATTACCGAAAACTCAATGCTGTGACGAAAAAAGATAGCTACCCACTGCCAAGGATCGATGACACGTTAGACACATTATCGGGTGCTCAAATATTTTCGACATTAGATCTACAAAGTGGCTATTGGCAGGTGGAAGTCCATGAGGAAGATCGCGAGAAAACAGCGTTCAGTGTGGGTAACGGACTTTGGCAATTTAATGTTATGCCGTTCGGATTATGTAATGCCCCTGCGACTTTTGAACGATTAATGGAGCGCGTGTTAAAGGGATTACATTGGAAGACTTGCCTAATATATCTGGACGACATCATCGTTATGGGGAAGGATTTTGACGAGCATCTAAAGAACTTGGCGGAAGTTTTGGATCGGATACAGGCTGCCGGATTGAAGTTAAGTCCAAAGAAGTGTAAGCTGTTCAGAACTGAAGTCAAATATTTGGGTCATCTCGTAACGATTAATGGAATTCACACCGACGAAGAAAAGATCGCAGCGGTAAAGAACTGGCCAAGACCTAAAAATTTACACGAATTACGAAGCTTTCTCGGATTGTGCACCTATTATAGACGCTTCGTGCCAGGATTCGCCAACATCGCCAAGAGTTTACACGAGTTGACCAGGAAGAACAAGGCATTCGAATGGAAGAATGACCAGGAAGAAGCATTCGTGGAACTAAGGAGACGGTTGTGTGTCGCGCCAATCCTCGCGTACCCTATACCCAACGTGAAATTTATTTTGGACACCGATGCAAGTAATGACGGTATAGGAGGTGTGTTATCACAGGAAATTAATGGTCAAGAAAGAGTTATTGCGTACTTCTCCAAAACATTATCAAAACCGGAGCGTAATTACTGCGTGACACGGAAAGAATTGTTGGCTATAGTGGAGTGTGCCAAGCATTTCCATAAGTATCTTTATGGCCAAAAATTCCATTTACGGACAGATCACGGCGCTTTACGGTGGCTGTTACAATTCAAGAATCCAGAGGGACAAGTAGCACGCTGGATCGAACGTCTTCAAAGCTACGATTTCCAAATTGAACATCGGAAGGGAAGTGCACACAGAAATGCCGACGCATTATCAAGACGGCCGTGTCCAGTAGAATGTAAACATTGTGGCCATGTTGAAGCAAAGGAAAGCATCATCGACGTTAGGCTTACGCAAGTGCTGCCTGATGAGGAGTGGACCGACGAAATGATCAGGAAAGAGCAATTGGATGATACGGATTTATCAGTTATAATGGATTGGAAGGAAAAGGAACACCGGCCAACTTGGAGCGAGATCGCGGACAAAACTCCCATTGTCAAGGCTTATTGGGCTCAATGGGATAGCCTCCGTCTTGAGAATGGCTGTTTAAAACGATTGTGGGAAAGCACGGATGGCAAAGTGAAGCAATTGTTGCTGGTGATACCAAAGTGCCGGATTGTAGAAATTCTGAATGAGTATCATGGAGGAGCAAGTGGGGGCCACCTTGGAATTAATAAAACTCTAGCAAAGATACGTCAACGATTCTACTGGGCAGGATGTAGGCAGTCCGTGATAGAATGGTGCCAAAAATGTGACCAATGTGCGGCGGTGAAGGGACCCGCACGCAAAAGTCGTGGAACCATGAAGCAATATAATGTTGGAGCACCATTCGAAAGAATTGCAATGGATGTAGCGGGCCCATTTCCCACCACTGAGAGCGGCAACAAATATGTGCTAGTAATCATGGATTATTTCAGCAAATGGCCGGAGGTGTACCCCATTCCCAATCAGGAGACGACAACAATAGCTGATGCCGTGGTAAACAATTGGATTAGCAGATTTGGAGTGCCGATGAAGATTCATACCGATCAAGGACGGAATTTTGAATCGGTGGTGTTTCAAGAAATATGCCAGATGCTCGGTATAAATAAAACGAGAACAACGCCTTTGCATCCACAGTCTGACGGTATGGTGGAAAGATTCAATGGTACATTGGAGGAATATCTAGCAAAGGTCGTTGAGAAAAACCAACGCAACTGGGATCGACATATACCGATGTTTCTGATGGCCTATCGATCAGCTATACATGACACAACCGGAATGACACCAGCTAAAACGTTATTTGGAGATAATCTACGGTTACCTGGAGATCTAAAGTTTGGGGCTGTACCATCATCGGCTTTATGTGGACAAGATTACGTAGACCGAATGAAAGAGGAACTTAATGAGATTCATCAATTTGTACGGGAGAAAATACGGATGTCAAGTGACCGGATGAAGGCTCGATATGACATACGAGCAAATAACCAGGGCTTCCAGGAAGGGCAATTAGTATGGCTTCACAACCCGCAACGGAAAAAGGGATTATCACCGAAGCTGCAACCAGCATGGGAAGGACCTTATACTGTCATCACAAGGATGAACGACGTGGTTTATCGGATACGGAAGGGACATCGAGGTAAACCAAAGGTGGTGCATTTGGAGAGGCTGGCCCTATACAGAGGAGGTGATTTGGGTCCTGTTCGGGACGAACAGGCTTAGGTGAGGGGTAGTGTGACGGTGACACCTAGTGTGTAATAGAATAAGTAAAACTAATAGCTCAATGTTTACTGTACTAAATGGAATTTTCCATGATAAAAATTGTTACGTAATGTTTCTACGCTATTCCAACTGGAAAAGTCGTGAACTTTCGAGAAGCTTGGTTTGTGTATATAAAAAGGCGAACAAGATCGAATTGGATCATTAGTATTTGGAACGCGATAGTGTAAAGTTGTAAGAATAAGTAATATTTGGAAAGCGATAATATAAAGATTAAAAAGGAATTAAAAAGTGATTTAAAAAGTGTTTTTGTGCGAAATAAAAAGTAAAAGTGATTAGTAAAATTTGAGAATAATTTATATAAAGTGATTTTGTGAATTTTGATTGATAAACTGTGTTGTAATAAATTTTGTGAAATAAATAAATTCGTTGGTGATAAATTGAATTGAGTTTGTATTATTCACAATCCAGTGATACGAACCTTGATTGACAAGGCAAAAACGTAACAATATTTAAGATTGTAGTAGCCATATCAATAAAGGTGTTTTAAAAAATAAATAAAAATAAAATGGTTCAATTACAAAACCTTGTCATTGGAGTTGGTCATACAATTAAGCATATCCCAATTTAGCTCTTTGTAACGAGATATAAAGTTAAAATCAATATTTTTGTAGTTTGGAATTAGGGTAAATACTAATTTAGCTTTCGGAATTTTAAACAAATAATCCATACAGATAAGGTCGTGATCAGATATACTTTTTTTTTTTTTATTTATTTGTTTATCTACATAAATTTTGTTTAGAGACCACCCCATACTTACACAATCTATTTTGAGCAGGAGCTCATTCATAATGGATTGTGTAAGATGAAGTGGTTTAACAGGTTAAAAATTAAAAATAAGTCTGCAGCTTTACCGTGTACCCATCCACTCAAACTCCAGCCAGTGGTGACACTCTGGATTGTGATGCTTCGGAGCCCTCCGAATAAATCTATGTAGCCCTCTTTGTGTGTTCTTCGATTTAATGTCGTTCGTAAATACTGGCAAATGTAACTGGCAACTAAATGTCACAGCTTGTATGTATAAGCGCAAACCAGATCATTCCATTTGTCTTACACAAGAAGCATTTTTCCAGCCCTTTCAAACCGCCAACGTGTTTCAATATATGCCAGTATACATACAGATCATTCCATTTGTCTTATACAATAAGCATTTTTCCCACCCCTTTCAAACCGCCAACGTGTTTCAATATATGCCAGTATACATTTTCCGGTGTTTACCGACAAATAGTACAAATTAAATTTAATAAAAGAAACAAATTCATTTATTATTTTTGAATAAAGAAAATTAAAAAATAAAAATTACGTCTGTCTGACTCGAAAGTCAAAGCCTACCTATGGAATGTTTTTTTGAAACGTTTTTAATATTCGATGTTTGTTTGTTTTATGAAAGATAATTTGATCCAGTATATTGTTACCACGAGTTTAGGCCTACCTAGGCCTTAAAAGGAAACGAATTTAAACTGGCAGAGAACAAAAAGTTCAAAAATTTATTAGGACTATTCATGCGATAATTAATATCGCCACATATAATAAAATGTTGTAATTTACTCGAGATTTTGTAAAATCCTAGCTGTAACTGCCAGATATCAGCGCGCACCTTGGAAGAATTATAGCAAACAATAATTTCTACTTTTGTTGATCTTAAAAGTAACTCCGCCAATAAAAATTCCACTTTACCCCTCCCCAACCTGATAAACGATCATGTCTCAAGACGCCATAGCCTGGTATGGGCGCAGCTGTGTCGAAATATTACTGTGTAACCATGATTCCAATATACCCAAAAAATCAAAATTATATTTGTTCACCATCAATCTGCCTTCATCAAATTGGCAATATAAACTACGTTTATTAATATGTGTAACTTAACAGATCCATGCAGATCGTTGCTAATCAAGGCAGGTTTAGTCGTTGAAATCAATTGTCCTTTCGAATAAGACCTAAAAGTAAAGCAATATTTTGAAATATTAGAAGTTGCAAATATAAAAGTAAAGCAATAATTTGAAATATTAGAAGTATTGCTAAGTTTTATCTTATTTCCAGTGGTAGTTGAACCGGCTGGTTTTTTGAATTGTAGTTGACAAATGGCTTCACAATTATTCTAGCAGGCAAAAAATTGCGGTTCAGATACCTTCTGTCTGAAATGATTACTAATTAGTATTACTTAGTTTGATATTCAAATATGTAAGTTTATTTCTCTCCACGTTCTTCGGTAATAAAGTAGAACAACTGACCCAATATCCACATCGAATTAAGATTGTACGTATTGAAAAATATGTTTCTCCGTGGGTGTAATGTTTAAAGGTAAAACAACAAAATGTAAGAGTTACCTTGATACTTAGTTAACACTAAATTTGACGATGGGCCAGTTCCGACAGTTACTTCACTTTGGTATATTTTTTTTTGTTGAAATTAACAATTCCAGTTGCCTCTGAGACACAAGAATTCACCTACAAATAACTGTTGAGGTTTTTTTATAATTTCAAAGCTATATTCAGAGAAATTTGTACAATGTATTTTATTCAAAGTATTGTCCATCATTAGATACAACTTTATCCCATCTTTCAGGAAGCATACGGATTCTGCGACGAAAAAATTCCTCGTCTTTTGAGGCGATCCAAAAATCGAAATGTTTGGTGAATACGGCGTGAGGTGGTAGGAAATCCCATTGAAGCTCCTCCAATGTTCCCTTGACGGCTTTTCTTACATGTGACCGAGCGTTGTCGTGCTGAAAGATCACTTTATCATGTCATTTGGCATATTGTGGGCGTTTGAGCTTCAATGCTCGGCTTAATTTGTCTTTTTATTTTTAAACTTCTCAAAACTAAGGAGCCTTGTTATCTATATAGGAAATTAATGTTTAGTAGGTTTCATTCCTCTAACTTCCGCCTAATTCCGGCTAAAAATTGTTGTAGGTCGTTAAACACGTCATTTTATGTTAGGGGAGTTTTCCTTTTGAATTCAATTCCATTGGAAATTAAGAGATTAGGATCGGCAAAATTATTTAGGCCAAAATTTTTGGAGTAGCGTGATTGATGGGCAATACGTAGTTTTTTAACTTATTTTTATTAACTTTGTTATTTTTGTTAATTTTTAATATTATTTCACGTCGTGCTGTACATTTTATTGTAAATGAGCTACTGCTCAAAATAGAATGTGTAAGCATGACGTGGAAATTGGTTGAAAAAATTTAAGAGGTTTTTACGCCTAATGAAAGCAACTTCATTTTTTTTTTTTCGATTGCTTTGTTTCCAGGTGTGCTTTTCCTTTTAATACTAAATTATTTATAAAATGCTATAAAAAAATAAATAAATAAATAAAAATAACTGCAAAAAAAAAAAAAAAATTGCATCAATTATTGTTGATAACGTTCTACAGTAATGGTTTCGTCAGGTTGGAGTAGCTCATAGTAGATCATTCCGAACTAATCCCACCAGATGCACAGCATTTGTAACTGGCGTATATTGGCGAGATGCAAAGAAAACAAATGTAATCTAATAAATCTTACGAACATGTAGTACTTTCGCCCCAATCAGATTTTTTTTATATTGAACCATAAAGTATCTATTAGCAATGCATATAAAATAATTCTGTGGTCACAAGGCGTAACCGCTTAAGTCAAATTTGATAATTTTTCTAGAGACGTAGAAAAAGTTGAATATTAAATTCATTTTCGTTTAAGCCGACTAAAGCTACTACGGCTTGCAACCACAGCATTTGGCCACAAGCCAAACCCCTTTACCACTTAAGTCAATCATTTAGTGAAGTTAGAAAAGAGCTAGAAAACGTTACATACTGAAAATTATTTTTGTCTTAAGCCGACTTAAGCGGTTATGCCTTGTGACCACAGTTATATTGTGATAAACAATAATCAATTAACCAAAATAAATTATTGTAAGAAGGTAAGATCAGAGCCCACAATTTTGCGACCGATATTTAACGGGATACTGTAAAATATACCTAGCCATTAAAAATTAACAAGCTATAAGTAGCGTTCCTGGTGGATTATTTGAATCGTTCGTCATCCATTGATGGATCATTCGAGATAATTTGGTAAATTTGGACCACGCATTGTCACCCAAAACACAGCGGTCAACTCAGGTTGCTGATCTCAGGTGGATACAACCCATTAATCCATCCATCAGAATTAATTGTTCGTTTGTGTAGTGTAAAAATACCTAATATAAATTGGCACAATCGAGAAGAACATTGGTCCATTTTTTTTTAGTGATTTCACTTTAGTTTTAGTGTACTTTTCATTTGTATTGCTCATTTTTAAGTTGGTGGTGGGAAATAGTGATTAATTAGTTCTTAATAATTTAGTTTATGGTGAAATTACCGTTTCCTACAAAAAAAAATAACAGTAATAATAAAAAAAAAATTAAAATTAAATTTTAACGGTCCAAACAAAAAAAAAGGTTAAATTGTCGAAAAGTAGTGGTGGTTATTAAAAATCGACACCTAAAACAATGTATTATAGTTATTTTACAACTGGAATAAGGCCATCCACGAGCGCTCCTGGAAGGACATCAATAACGGCAATTTGGGTATAGTTTGCTCAATAGAAAATTACATATACGTACATAAGTGTTGGGTTGTACATACATATTTTCCACAATTCGGGTTTGAAACGCAATAAAACTTTCTTGTTGTATTATGTAGAGAAGGTCGATAGCTTCAAATTGTTTTATTATTCATGTATAAATTGAAATGCATAATGATCTTAAATAAAATGTGTTAAATTTAAATATGGTCGTCTAAGTGATTATTTAGTGGGGAAGTGGATAGTGTTAAGAAGCAAGGGCATTGAAAGTGTATGAGTTTATTATTTTTATTTTGCACATGACCGTTTTTATTTGTAACGCTGCTAGTCGCTAAATAGTTAGAACCCTATCTTCACTGAGCTCTCAGGATTAAAGATTACAGCAAGCACGTGCACCGTAGCACCAAGAAGCGTTACACATTAGCTTCTTGCCATGAATATTCGGTTTGGCCGTTGAAGTTGATGCATGACCGGGCTTACCCTACGATTTTCTGCGCTTTGGATTGTCGTAGTCGATCCACTTACCGTCCCCCGCCACGATACGATGTCTTTGGAGCAGTTGTTCGCACGTGAAAAATGGCGTTTAATGTCTCTTGGCTTGAGTTCATATGTAGCCCAATTTCCTTGTTTTTGCACCATACCCATGATCTTGAGATGGTTTTGAATCGCTTGTTTTTTTTTTTTTTTTTAAAACATCTTTATTGATATGGCTACTACAATCTTAAACATTATTAATTCATTAGTAAGGTTGACATTAGTACTTATGAGATAAGCATAAACTTGTGTGGGTCTGCTGGACCAGTATCCAGTTCCCTTAAGATATAATAATCATACGGTTAGCTCATGTGGTTTGATTCGTTTGAGCCGCCTTATTTCGTTTGTACTGTCCAGTAGTTGTACGGCCTCAACGTTGGTGTGGTTAAGAATCGCTTGTTGAGTCACGCGCAAAGTTTCAGCGAGCTCCTCTTGAGTTTGGCATGAATCTTGGTCCAATTTGGTGAATTTGGAAGTTGAAGACTTTAGCACAATTTATTATCAAAATGTTGGTGGTATGTGCTCTAAATCATCGCCATTTTCTAAATTTTTATCGTCTCTTGTTTTCTTATACGTGCTATGTGTGAATTCGTTTCATTTAGGAGTTTTAAGTTCCAAATTTTTTATGAATAATTATGTAGTACACAGATGTGACCGATCGCGCTAAATCTGGTGGTGGCGGTGTGCCGGTGTGAGGTAATAGGTCCGAATTATAATATTGAATTTGTTGCGTTGAAGTTGTTATGGATTGTTAAATCATTATATTTATATGTGGCGTACATTCCACCTCATAGTGCTAACGAGATTTATAAATTACAGTGTGGTAACATTCACCATTTTGTTGCGGTTTGTAATATGAGTATAGCTTGTGTTTTAAGAGATTTCAATACTCCTGGCATAATATGGCGTACCGATGGTGATAATCCGTCCCACGTCTTCCCGACCAATATTTTTAATGGTTGATGAACACATTTTTATTGACTCTGTGTCATCGCTTGATTTGCATCAAATTTGTAAAGTAACTAATTTAAATGGCCGGGTTCTTGATTTAGTATTTGTGAATGATCCTAATTATTGTTTGATTACAAAGTCAATGGCGCCAATTGTTTCTGAGAGATTACACCGTTATGGATTGCAAATTGATTTTGACTATTTGGAGCTATTTTGTAAATTCAATAATCATAAACAACCTACGATGAATTATAACGTTAAAAAACGCGGATATTTCGGGATTGCATATGTTTTCTGAAAATCTGAACTGGGATGAAATTTTTAATCATAAATGGAGCGATGTTGAATTTTACTGTGTTCTATTTAAGGCTTTTGATAAATATGTGCCTAAAAGTTAGAATCGGAAGAATAACCATCCACCGTGGTTTAATAATAACTTGATCAATTTAGGAAATAGGAAGAATAAAGCTCACAGGCTTGCTAATGCATTCCGGCAGTTACGTTGAGATTTCGATAATCAGCATCGGTTCGCTTATGTAGGCTATATCTCAAATCATAAAGGTAATTTGACGATGGATCCTAAGTTGTTTTGGACATTCGTTGATGCTAAACGGAAATACTATATGCAAGCTATCCTCAGACGATGTCTCTGAATGATGCTACTGCTAACAATGTAAACGATATACTATATGTGAAGCCATGATGATGAGGGGTAGTCCCGCCTCTACATTTCACTCGGGACAGTATCATCATAATCTAATAGGATTGCCATTTATTTCTGTGACTCATGTAATCAATGGTATATCCAAAATGAAATATGGATGTGGTTTTGATAATATACCCACAAGAATTAGGTGTTCCTCAGGATTCTCACCTTGGACCTGTGCTGCTTATCATATTCGTTAGACCTCAAGGACGTCCGCGGTCTATTATTAGAGGAAAGAACACCTTTCAGTGGTCGAAAAACGCATCCCAGCCACGTGGGCGATGTTCAATACGTGTTGACATTCCGACTGGTAAAGGCGAGGCAAAGAATGTACAAACACCTTTTGAAGCATGGACTTTCTTTTTCCTAACGAAATTCTTGAATTGATTTTATTGCACACTAACGAAGCAATCAACAGCAAATTTCCTAACGAAAAAGAGAGAACTTTTATACAGCATCACACTGATGTCGTTATACTAAAGGCGTTCATAACAAACAATCAACTAATAGCATACAAAAAGTGGCATGCAACTAGTGGCATACAAAAGTGGAACCATCTTGAAAAATTCGATAACAGACACTTTAGATGCGTCATGCCTCAAAGAAAGTTTGAGTTTTTACTGTCGAACTTGAGATTTGACGATAAAATTACTCGACAAGGGCGATTAAAGGTACATAAACTTGCTCTTTTTAAAGATCTTTGAGACTCTTTCATTGGCAATTGTCAGAAATACTATCCACTATCAAAAAATTACACAATCGATGATCAATTGCTGTCATTTGTGACCGATTCCAGGCTCGTATGTATATTCCAAACAAAACTGATAAGTACGTATAAAGATAATGATATAAAAAAAGTTATTTATGTAGAATATATTAAACAATTTTATTTTAAAAATCGAATTTTGATTTTTTTTGTATGAAATATGTGTTTATTGCGCTGGTAAGTAGTGACATCGTACGAACAGTTATTAGGCACATTAACGTAGGTACGTGCTGCCATCCTGTGGTAGGAGAAATTGACAATGGCGGTTTTTTATGGTTTATTTTTAACATTTAAAGTTTATTTGTGGTTTTATAGTGCTTCAAAGTGTTTTATAGTGTTCAAAATTAAATATTTTATTTCCTAAAAAATTGTTTAAAATATTTGAGCAAGAATGGATCTGGCGAATTTGCAAATGATCTTGCAACAAGGACAACAATTAAAAGAAAAAAAGAAAACATCTACAAGGCCTAGTAAAATAGTCCGAGGAATTGGCCATATTTTATTTTGAGCTAAATAAAAAGTTAGCTGGGTTATTTATCGCCTTAAGTGCGTCAAAAAGTATTGACCGCAAATTGTGTAATTTGGTAAAACAGAATAAATAACAGATTAACTCATATTTTAATAATTTCATTTTCAACCATTTCAGATAAGAGAAAGTTTATATTGTGAGCTAGAGGGGCCATCGTACAGCGAGCAAAAACTTAATTAGGACTTCAGTGAAGTGCATCGGAAAAATGGACACTTCTTTTAGAAATTGTATCCCAATTGGTAAGAGGGTCTCAATTTCTTATATTATTTGGCATCATCAGCTAAATGTCGGACGGTGGCTAGTCTGTTTGGCGTAGGACGATCGACGGTCAGGGAGATGTTGTTGGAATTTTGTGAAGCTGTATGCTTTACACAAGAAAACGATAGTTTCACAAATTATCCCACAACGGATGAGACTATAACAGAGCTCACTGAAGGTTTTGAGCGAACGTGGGGGTTTCCTCAAGTTTACGTGGCAGTTGGTAGGTTTATTATTGTAGTAGATGTTTGCCACTTAGAAGTAGTACTTTCTAAGGAAGGGGCAACGGATTATTATAACTGTAAGGGCTGGTATTTAATTGTATCGATGACAGCGGTTGATTAATTATCAATAATGTGTAATCAATAATTATGAATTTCAATAATTATATATTCCTGTATTAAATCATCGCCGTTTGATGGAGAACTGCCGATTATGGAGCTAACTTCCCCAAAAAATTTCCAGTCTGATGGTGATCCACCACTGGTCCCAACATTTATTTTCTCGCTTCTACAAGATATTGCATAAAAAAAGTTAGGTTTATCTAAATAATTTATACTCTACATAGATAAAATTTAACCGAAATGAAGACATTTTTAACTCTACATTTTTTGTTAATATTGAAAAAAAAATTCACTTTATGTATACGTTTAATTTTTTGAGGTTATGTGGTCCTTTATCCAGAGACAAAGTTATTGTTTATTTTTTTAAACGAATGAGTACACACCCATATATTGCAGTGAGATTTTTAACGCGCTATCTAATTTGGCGACTGTTTTTTTACTCCAATGTCCTCAAGACTTCTTGAAATGTCGTTGTAGACAGAAGAATTTCGTTTTGTTTTTCGAAGTTCATCTATTTTTTCAGACCACCAGTCGAGTAATTTTTTAGTTCAATCATCAGTCGTTTGGATTAATATCAATACTGAACAAGAGAGGCGCTGCAATACTATTTCAGATTTAATAAACCGCTGTGTGTCAGAGCAATAGGATTAGTTGTGGATTAGTTAAATCGGTTTAGCTAAATCGGATTTATTAAACCACAGTCTGTCTAGGGTATAAGATTGACGATAACAAAAAAAAAAGGAAATTGTTTTATTTTATAATTCAACAAAAGGCGGTACAGGCACATTCGATCAGTTATGCAAAATATACACAACAGCGCGCATAACAAATCGGTGGATAATGCATTTTTTTTATGGCATGCTGGATCAAGGAGGAATAAACTCTTTTATTCTTTATTATTTACAAGACAGCTTTACTTTGAT
The DNA here is from genome assembly GCA_958295665.1 of Tipula vernalis. NCBI lineage: Eukaryota > Metazoa > Arthropoda > Insecta > Diptera > Tipulidae > Tipula > Tipula vernalis. Next base: position 218,038,801 of record OY282559.1, on the reverse strand, counting down.
AAAACCCTGTTTGGAAAGAAGAGTAACCATAAGCAATTCAGAAATTATATAAGACAATAAATTAGAGAAATTTTTGGGAGAAGAAGAAGAAGTTGCCTTAAGAACTACAACTAAAATGTATAAACGCAATAGGTGGTCGGTATGCCCTTACAAAGATGATAAGAAAACCTGGTATTGCTGTGCACTGTGTGGTGTGGCTGTGTGCGAAGAGCATCGCTTCCATTTTTGCCTGCAGTGTCCGAACAAAAATTTTCGTGAATAATTCTAAATATTTTTTTATTGTAATTCCTTATAATTACTGTAATTTTGTACAAGTTTTTTAATAAATAAGCTGAAAATAAAGTGAAAAGTATTGTTTTCTCTGATTTTTTTTATAAAAAAAAAGAACTTTCGTTGATTAAAATAATTATAGTTTTTGAAAATAGCACATTTACTGTATTTATTTTTCCTAGAAGTACATACATTTATGTATCTATGCAACCCCGCAAGAATTTTATTTTTACATAAAAATTTGTTTTAGTTATAATTTTTTTAATGAAAACAAATTTTTTCTCGATTTTCTTTTACATTAATTGGTATAAATCTTTTTTTTACTATAATTAGGTAACTAAAAGATTGGATGATAAAAAAGGATATTATACAACTATTTCAGAATTTTTGCAGATTTTTTTGACGTTTTTTTCTTAGAAAAAATATTAGCAGGATTTTTAGGCCATAGTACAGACGGTGTTTCAAAATTTCACAGTAAGAGGAGGGTTAATTTTCGAATTTTCTTTTATTTTTGTTTATCAACAAAATCAACTCCAAGAGCTACTCACTAACTAACCAACAAATCCACAGCTACCGCCATTTATTAACCTTCAAACCCAAAAGTTATAGTGTTTTATTTTTTTCTATTGAGACCGTCAGCATTACCTACAGAACAACAACCATCGTACAACATCTATTGGCGCAATTAGTTATTGGTTCGTGCTTATATGTAGATAATCGGTCTATATTATCGATAACGAATAAAAGAAAAATTATTTGAAAGCTTGAGGAAAAAAAATGTTTACTGGTTTTACACATTTAGGCACAATAACACCCACAAAAAAAACTCTGCCACATACAATATAATTAGCTGTTAATGAAACGTTTAAAAAATAACTTAGCAACAACGCGAAAAACGTCTACTACTAATGAAAGATTACTGCAAATCTTATCAACACAAATATGTGGAGCACCAACATTTATAGAATTTTGGCATTATTATTATTATTATTATTGGGGGTCCATGCGGGCGATCAGCCATTTCGCAATGCGACCTAAAAAATGTATTGTGCTGGCCCCTGCTTAATTATCCGTCCAGGCAATATGCAGGTTCTTAATGAACCTGACAATACTGCCTCCCGGTACGTGATACATACTATCTGGGCTTATTGCTCTCCCTTTTAGATATTTACTACAGCATGTAATTCCGCTAGAAAGACGGTAGCATTGGAGCTCAAGGGCCTCGAGAGGGTTGTCCCACTCCCGTATATTCCTACTCTTGCCCTGTATTCCGTTTGATTTTCCTCTTACGAGTTGCTCGGAATTGCAAATCACCTGTAGGTCACCCAGCTTTACTACAGGAAGGCTAAATAAAACTGGAGGGTGTCTGGTATCAAGAGTCCGCATATTTTGGGCTGATTATCCTATCAGCCATTCATCTTTCGGCATATGCTGTTCCACCTTAGATTAGGGTTTTTTGTCAAGGTTTTACCCTTTAGCGCCGTACTTTAGCCTGTGCCAAATGGCCAAAAAAGTGCCAAGTGGCCTTAGTTACCAGTGGTTGCCACGAGGAGGCAGTACGTACACTTGCGAATTGTGAACAGGTTACCCCTTACACAATTGTACCCATCACGCAGCTGCCTAATGACAAGACCAGAACAGCTCACGTGATGCGCACCCTACTGGAAGGTTACGGAGCTGGTAGATTAATCTACTCAACTTTGATCCCCCCTCCAATAGACGCCAAACCACCTAGAATTTTGGCATACATATTATTGAAGTTTTTGGACCGATCAAAAAAATCACATTATATTTGCAACAAACTCAATTGGTTATTGGTGATTATTTTAAAAATTGGTTAAAGACAAGGATATCAACTAGAAATCTTGCTCACTCATTGGCACGGTCCATATTAACAGTGGTATCGGATCCGCGCTGTAATTGTATGGTGTCGGAGGAGAACAAAAAGAATTGTATAACTCATTTAAAAAAATTATACGACCATTCCAAAAGTTTAGAAGGAACGGATCACACTGATGTACGCTCCTATTCGTCAACCGGATCTTCAGTTCCGATTGATATCAATAAATTGTTGAATGAATATCCGGGCAGCAAAACATTAGGAACTCCCAATAGTATTGTTTTATACGCATAATAAATATACATATATAATTTCACAATGTCCTTTAAAAAACAGAAATGATAAAAAATAAACTAATTAACAGCTACAAAACCAAATAAAAAAAAATGCACACACAAACAATTTATACCGGGCGCAAAATAATAGGAACATTTCTTTAGTTCATATTTGTACAGGTTTAGTTCATGTTTATTCACGTTTAAACTTGTAATAGACAGCAAGTTTATCAGCTACAAAATTTTATAAATTTTATTAGTTAAATTGTGATTCTTGCCGTGTAACAACCATGACTCCGACAACGTATAATTTAGTTTTTAAAAATAAAATTATATTCGATTATAAACGTGGATTGTAACAAAAACAGTTGTGTGATAAATATAAAATGGCTAAATCGGTCATTTCGAGGCTGATAAAGAAGTATAAAACAACCGGAACCGTCGAAACCAAACACAAAGGTGGCCGCCCTTGCAAGACAACGATAAAATTGGCCCGTAGAATCGTACACTATTCAAAAAAACATCCGTTTGATAGTGCGAAAGAGGTCATTCGAGAGCTCAATCTAGACATTTCTCCAGATAAGGTTCGTCGTCGTCTCTCCGATGCGGGATTAAAATATTATAGAGCTTCTAAAAAACCTTTCATCTCCGATAAAAATAGGTCAGCAAGAATAAAATTTGCTAAGGAGCATAAAGACTGGACCATTCAACAATGGAACCGGGTTTTGTGGATCAGACGGAGCTAAGACGGTACGTAGACCAGTTGGAAAGCGTTTCAATCCGCGATATACGGTAGGAACAGTAAAACATGGTGGAGGGAAGGGTTTGATGGTTTGGGGATGTTTCTCGGGATTTGCTGGGTTGGGACCACTACATCGAATTAACGGCATTATGGATCAATTTATGTATCGAGATATTCGAGAGCAGGAAATGTTGACTTATGCAGAAGAGAACATGCCATTAAAATGGTTGTTTCAGCAGGACAACGATCCGAAACATAATTCCAAGTATGTTAAATCTTGGATAACCGCACAAAAAATTGAAGTTATGACCTGGTTGGGACCACTACATCGAATTAACGGCATTATGGATCAATTTATTTATCGAGATATTCGAGAGCAGGAAATGTTGCCTTATGCAGAAGAGAACATGCCATTAAAATGGTTGTTTCAGCAGGACAACGATCCGAAACATACTTCCAAGTATGTTAAATCTTGGATAACCGCACAAAAAATTGAAGTTATGACCTGGCCTGCGCAAAGTCCGGATCTCAATCCTATAGAAAATTTGTGGAAGCAGGTCGACGATCAAGTCCGATTACACGGAACATTAAAAACCAGTGATCAACTCCATAGAGAGCTTGAAACAGCTTGGACCGAAATATCAGAAGAAACAATTAAGAAGCTCATCGAGTCTATGCCAAAAAGGTGTCGGGACGTAATTAAAAATAATGGTTACGCCATTGGTTACTAATTTTTATATGTTGCCGTTTATTGAATTCGTTTTTTTATGTATGTTTAGTAATTATATTTCTTGTTCATTTATATTTAGTGTCTGCCAACTAATAAATTTATAGATTTTTGATGAAAATTTGCTTAAAACATTATTTGTTAGTTGTTAATTTAGTTGAATTTGAAATAAAAACTTAATAAAAAATATTTAATTTCTGGAAAAAAAAGATACAGTTTAAAAAGTTTCGAATTTTAAATATTGCTACAAAGTTCCCATTGTTTTGCTGCCCAGTGTATATCTACACAAACAGAAATAAATCGTCCCGTAAACACAGCAAGAAGTTTATCGAAAAATATAAAATTATTGCCTTAGGCGATTGAACGTAAACATCAACGTGTTGGATTATTTGATAGTAATGCAACCAGAATTGCCCATATTAAGAAAACTTAGCAGCATAGTGTTGAACGATGCCTTTTTTCGTTAAAACTTTTACTATCTGACGAACGAAGCCGATTATCTGGTGACTTGATTAACGATATTTTAATTGTAAAATGCAATTCAAATTTTGAGGAGTAATACTAAACAAAAGTGATAAACTGTTAAATTTAGTTATCAAAGAAACTAGCCTTATAAATAAAATTAATTTCCTTATGTTTTTTGTAGTACATACATATATTATATATGTATATATATTAATTCAATAACAAATAATATAATTTTTCAATTAATGATGCTTTCTAATTAAGTAAATTAAAAATCATCAATATAAAAAGTGTAGGTGTGCTACCTACACTTTTTATATTGATGATTTTTAATTACTTAATTAGAAAGCATCATTAATTGAAAAATTATATTATTTGTTAATGAATTAATTATTTGTTTTATTGAATTAATGAATTTTAGTGAAATATTAGTTTGTTATAAAATATTAAAAATAAATAAATAAAGAAATGTTAATTTTCTCAAAGAGAAGACTCAAGGAGCGATTCGTATATTAAAAAAAATACCCTAATTCTTAATATTTTGTTCATTCGCTTTCCCTACCGGTGACTAAAGAAACTGTTTAGTCGTTTCCAAAAGAGTGATTGATATATTAGGTTGGAGAAAAAGTATTAGGAGATTTTAGAGCAAACTATTATTCTTAATATTTTGTTCATTCGCTTTCCCTACCGGTGACTAAAGAAACTGTTTAGTCGTTTCCAAAAGAGTGATTGATATATTAGGCTGGAGAAAAAGTATTAGGAGATTTTAGAACAAACTAGTCGGATTGAGTCGTCTGACGCGCATTTGAAAGGTGAAATTTCAGTCCACAATTTTCATGAAGATCGTTTTGTATTTTGTCAATCATGCCAAAAGTTATATTCGTGCGAAAATGAGTGAAATTTCTGAAAAAAGTTGGCTATATTTTGCAATTTTACTAGGAAAAAGGCAAAAACGCTGCCCAACTCTGGGATAAAATATGTGGTATTTGCGGTATTGTCTTCCACCATGACATCACCAGACCACCCACGTCTTTCGTGACCCGGCAAAAAATGATAGATCTTGGCTGGGAAGTTTTTATACATAATAATAATAATAATAATAATAATAATGCTTTATTCAATGTATAAACCGTGGCTTTTGTACATCACACATATTTACAACAGCAGAAAATAACTTAAAATTAACAATAAGTATTTCAATATCAATATAACAATAATTAGCAAATATACAACAATGGACATATCGTCGTGTCCAAATAAGAGTATTACATTTGCAAATCATTAATTTTTTAGAGGGGCGTGTCAAGTTTTTAATGTTAAATTTGGCTTATTTTTTTTTTAATAAAATTCTTGCCACACTTTCTGGAAAGGACTTTATTTAAAAAAACATTAAGACGAAATTGGCATTAACAACTTTAAAGCCTCTTCAAAAAATTATCGATTTGTAGATGTAATACTCTTATTTGGACACGACGATATATACATAATTAATTACAATATGTACAAGAACTTTGATATTAAGTTACTAATTTAAACATAACCTTTTTAAATCCGTTAATGGAACTTATATTTTTTAATTCTGTAGGCAAACTGTTCCAAGTGATAATCGCATTTATTGATCCAGAGTTATTGTAAACATTAGTTCTACTAACTGGCAAATTAACGTTCCTAGTTCTCAATGACCTAGAAAAATGTAATTTATCATGCAAGTACAATGGTACACCCGATTTAATTATTCGAAAAATAAAGACAGTAGTTCTATAACAGTAAAACTCAAACAAGTCACATCCAAGGATTGAATCTTTTAATTCGGAAACATGATCAAACTTTCTAAGGTCATGAACATATCTCACACAATTATTAAACGTAACCTCAAGTAACCGCTTTGAAGAACTATTACAATTAGAAAATATCACATCACAATAGCTGAAAATAGGTATAATTAAACTTTTCACAAGATATATGCGTAAGTCAACTGGACAAAACTTTTTTATTAGTCTGAGTGAATATAAACCGTAATTAACACGCTGGAACATAGAACTTACATGATCATTCCAAGTAAGTTTTGAATTCAATAGTAATCCTAGGTTATTAACCGTTGGAACAAATGAGATTGTATCATTTTTCAAAAATAGCACAGGTGCAATATTATGCGAATTATTTCTAGTGAGCAATAAAGCTTTACTTTTAGTTGGATTAATGGAAAGTGAATTATTTTTGGCCCATGACGAAATATTCCTAAGATCTGCATTAAGTTGGATAACGATTTCCCCCAATTTTAACAAGTCACCACCAATATACAGTTGTAAATCATCAGCATAAAGATGAAATCGGCAATTTACAATATGCCAAGGTAGGTCATTTATATAAATGGAAAAAAGTAAAGGGTCTAAAATTGATCCTTGAGGCACCCCAGCAATTACATTACTTATACAGAATGATCATCACCAAGCTTTACGAATTGTTTACGATTACTCAAATAAGAAAGAAGCAACAAAATAGCAGAATCTGAAAAATTATAATATAACTTTAACTTTTGAAGCAAAAGGATATGATTAACACAAGCAAACGCTTTAGAAAAGTCTAATAGGACTAAAATTGCAAATGAATTACCTTTATCTAAAATAGCAGATAAATCATCAACAATATGCACAAGTGCAGTAGTATTACTATGGCCAGATTTGTATCCAGATTGGAATTTGCATAGATAATTAAAGCTATTGAGATGCTGAAGAATTTGAAGTTGTATAATTTTTTCCAGGACCTTGGATAGGGCAGGCAAAATACTAATCGGACGAATGTCACAAATATTCGAAATTACATCCTTTTTAGGTAGAGGAATATCGATGTCACTTTCCACAAATTAGGAAATACTGATTTGGTCAATCTCTGGTTAATGATAAATGTAATTTGGGACAGAAACAAATCAATAAATAATTGTATTACTCTGAAGTTTACCATGTCATATGCCATAGAATCAGACTTAACAGTACGAATTGCATTCAATACCATAAGTTCATCGACACAATCAAAAACAAACCCATAACTATCAGAACTAATAAAATCAAAATCGGGTAAAGGCAAAACACCTATAGATTCGTTAAGTTTACTGATCCCTACCAAAATTTCATCAGCAGAAAAGTCAATGACTGCTTCAGTCGACTTACATGAAATACCTAGTTTCTTCAAATTGTTCCAGGTTGTTTTAGGTTTGTGCAAATTTCCAAAATAAAATATATTTTTAGCTTGATTGATGCATTTGTTGGTTTTATTTCTAAAAGATTTAAATGATTCAAAATCGAGCTCTAATCCAAATCTTTTATATTTTTTGTAAGCCAAATCTCTTCGTTGCATTAAATTCAAAATATGTGCATTTAACCACGAAGCAGTGGGACATTTATTTATACTCGTTTTACGAGGCACACAATTAGTATCTAATTTTAAGAATTTTGAATTGAATTCTTCAACTATATCATTCACATCAGGATAAAAATAAAGATTTGACCAGTCTAACGAAAAGAAACAATTTACAAAATACTCATGATTGATTGCTTTATAAACAGGAACAACCGTATATGAAATTTTATCCCTGGTACGACTGAACTTATAGCAGGCAAAAATCAAGTCATGATCAGAAATGGCAGGAACAGCAAGCTGCCCAAAAGAAATAATATTTTGCTTATCAGCCTCATACAAAATTATCAAATCCAATAGGCTTTCCAATCTAGTCGGTTGTAAAGGTAAATAAAATAAATTATGTAAACTCAAGCAAGCACTTAGTTTATTGGTAATCAACATATTAAAGTTTAAATCACCACAACAAATAATTTTTTCATACTGAGATAAATATTCAGAAAAAATTGTTTGTAAGAATCTTTCGAATCTTTTCATTGGGATTTCAATTTTTTTTAATGATCCCATTCTTTGACATAAAATTTTCACTTGTTCACTGTAAATGTTTTTACAACTTTCACAAAACCAAAAAATGCTGTCTGAACTACAAATTACATTGAAAACATTTTTCCTCAATCCAACACATTTATAGTGGGCAACTTTTTTACATAATCCCCTGCACACTACTAACACGTTCTCAGATACACCTGGAACAGCACACGTCATACAAATGTTCGACTCCATATGATTATATAAATAAACCATACAATAACACAATGAACAAGGAAACCGAATCACACTAAAGTTTATGTTACACACTATATACACAAAATATTTACAGACACATACTATTAAATTATTATTTGTACAAATCATACAATTTTATTTTATATTAAATATTTTTTTTTTAAATTGCAAAATTATACACAGAAAAAAACAAACGTCCATTCAGTTCAAAGCTGGCTTGATTTTATACATCCACCGTATAGCCCGGACTTTGCTCCCTCTGACTACCGTTTGTTTCGATTTCTGCAAAACTCCCTTGATGGTATAAAGTTAACTTCAAAACAGGACCGTGAAAATTACTTGACCAAGTTTTTCATCGATAAACCACTGAAGTTCTACACCGATGGAATTATGAAACTTCCCGAAAAATGGCAATAGGTCATAGATGTACTTAAATAAAATTAATTTTGAATAAAAGAAAAACTTAATCAAAAAATGACAGAAAATTATTTCTTAGTACAAATAAACATGTCACTAACGCAGTGACAAGAAACAGAAATTTCCCAAACAATAGTAATTCCATAAATAAATTGTTCTATTTTGTTACTCTAAAGTTTTCGCCTACTAAGTTATCATCACTGGGTTTATTATGTACTAGTGATATGCGCCACTATGTTTCCACAACATCAACTGTATAAAATTAATCCTCACAACTTGATAAACACAATTAAAAATCTTTGCAAAATCAACACTCCAAAAACTCATTCTTGCGATAAAAAAAATCATTGTCACAATTTGAAAAAAAAAAAATTAAAACAAAGAAAAAAGTTCGTCTAAAAAAGGAGAAAATTATAATATTCAATTTTTATTTCCTGGAAAATTAAAATACATTTTTACGTACGTATGTTTTACATATGTATGTACTACATTTCGTATATGTATTTTAAATATACTACATGAATACATATATTTTGTTGTATTCTTATATGTTACAAATCTCATCATACTACTATACAAATATACCGCATGAATAAGAACAGCAGCATCAGCTATGATTATCCCAATACCACATAACAAATTGGAATGGTTCAGTTAACTAAGAAGAAGAGAAAATTCATTTTTGCTATTTACATTATTTCTTGGTTTCATCTCTTTTCTTGTATTTTCTGGGTTGTTTTTAGGCGAGACATATAAATAAATACAAGAAAATTAATTTTCTTTCTTTGATAAGATCGAAACATTTATAGATTTTAGTAGGAATTTATCTTCTTTTTATATTTTTGGTTTCGGTTTACGCCTTTAAATCTAGTCCCTTTCCTTGTAGATGTACGAGTAGCGTCTTCAAAACAAAAATTTAGCATAATTTTACGTCTAAATATAAATAAATTTAGTAATTATAGGATTGACTGATGAGAGTGTTCATGTAAATAATATTTGTATTTAGTGGTAAAGACATGTTGGAATGGTTTATTAATGTATTTTTAACTTGAGGAACTTGTGATGTAAACTCAATTTTCCTACCAGATAATTGAGCAATGCTCAATTTTCATTTTTTGCTTTTAATATAATCATGTTTTTTTGTTTTATGTCGTATTTAGGTTTTATAAAAAATTTAATTTTAAATTATTTGGATGTTTTTAGTAAAATCTTTATGAAATATCGCTTGGGTTGATTTTTATATAAGTTAAGATGTTAAAATCTCTTAATTGCACTTAAATTTACTTTACAGAAAAAACGGGTCCGGGTCAAAATGCCGCGTTTTAAAATGTCGCGTTTTAAAATGTCGTGTTTTAAAATGTCGCGTTTTAAAATGTCGCGTTTCAAAATGCCGCGGGGTAGAAAATGTCGCGTGGTACAAAATGTCGCGTCTTAAAATGTCGCGTTTCAAAATGCCGCGAGGTATAAAATGCCGCGTGATACAAAAAGACGCGTTTTAAAATGTCGCGTTTCACAATGCCGCGACGTACAAAATGTCGCGTGGTACAAAATGTCGCGTTTTAAAATGTCGCGTTTCCAAAAGCCGCGAGGTACATAATGTCGCGTGGTACAAAATGTCGCGTTTTTAAAATATCGCGTTTTAAAAAACTGCGTTTGTAAAGAAGGAATACAATAAATGTTATATTGAGATAATAAGAAAATGTGTATTATTAAACAATATAAATGATTTGGGTGAAATTGAAAAATATGGTTTTTCCTAAGTACTGTTAATTTCGTTAATGAATTTTTTGTAAAGAGTTAGCTACAAATGATGTTTCATTGTCACATAAATTCATGGATGTTCCTTTATGGATAAGGAAAACCGTCAGGTGTTTTATGATCAATTGGAACAATTGGTTTGAAAACACAACACATTTTTGAAATTTGGGGGCGATAACCATAATAAAAGTACGTTTTTATTATTTTTCTAATTTCAAATATTGAACCCCTTTTCAGATAATTGTCCATTTCGCATAAAAGTATTTTTTCAGTTTTATTACTAAATTAAACATTAAAGGGAAATGTTTTTACTATGAAATTTGGAAAAACCAGCAATTAAACGGCGCATTATAAATTTAAACCGTAAATTTTTCAGATCGGAGAATAAATACAATGGACCAAAGAGGCAGTTTGATGATGTAATAAAAAGTAACATTTTTATGATATGGAACTTTTGATCAACTTCTTTGTTTCATTTATCGATCTTAAAATAAGGGTTTAAAAAACAACAGCACATCAAAGTATATATAAATAAAAATTTCCATTGCTCTGGGTATCAGTTTGTTAATGAATTGCAAAGTAGCAGAATATAAATGAATCGATGAATTTTCATAATTAAAGTTGGTGAAACTAAATTTCATAAAAATATCAAAGTTAAAAAATATCAAAGAAAAGATTAATTATAATAGAAAATTAAATAAGTAATATAGTACGAGAAGCATCAAAGTAATATTGCACCCAAATGGAGGATAAGGAGATTTATTCGGGACAGCTGATTGAGTTGACAATATCTCAGAAAAATTCTAAAATCCTAATTTTAAATGGATTTAGTTACACTTCTGATGCCCGCAGGAACAAATGGAGATGTACAAAGCGATAAAATAAAGTTTTGAAATGCTCTTGCAATTTGAGAGCCGAAGAAATAGATGGAAAATTTTATTTACAAAAATTGTGGAATTCCCATAATCACTCTCCTGATCCCGAAAAGTTACCAGTACTAAATTTCATAAATGGTATTAAAGAGATAGCAAGCACTTCAAGCAATTTGCCTTGCCAAATACTACAATCAACGATTGCTAAACTTCCTGAGAATGTAGGTGGTTCCCTTCCTTCTAAGGCCGCCTTAACCCAAATCATCAAACGAGAGCATCGAAAATTAATAGTGGACAAGGAGCCAGTATCACTGGCATTCGATATACCAGAAAGGTTTCTCCAAATTGATGGAGAGAAATTTGTATACGGGGATATCAAAGAGGGCGATGACCGGATAATTATTTTTACTATCAAAAATAATTTAACCAAGCTTCGCGATGCAGAGTTTTGGATGATGGACGGTAGTTGTACCAAAATTATTTTATCAACTTTATACTGTGCATTGCAGTATCGCGCCTCATAAAACAGTACACCCAATGGTGTACGCTTTTATGAGCGGCAAATCTTCGGCAATATACAATAAATGGTTTACAACTCTACAAGAGAGTGCAATAAAAGTTGGTATCAGTTTAGCACCAAAATTGGTAATAACTGATTTTGAAAAGGCAGCAATCAGCAACATCCGGAGTGTCTTTGAGAGAGTCAACGTCAAGGGTTGCAATTTTCATTTCATGCAGAACATATATAGACACATCCAAAAAATTGGTTGGCAAATGCGGTATGGCACAGATATAGAGTTTGCCATGAAGGTAAGACAGGTCGCTGCTTTATGTTTCTTGGAACCTGAAGAGATACCGGAATGGTTCAAGGATATTAAAGAAGAACTAGGCGCAAAATTTGAACCGCTAACAAATTGGACGGATGAAAACTATGTTTCCGGCAAAAATAATAGAACACCATTATGTCCACCGAGTTTATGGAGCATCAGTGAACAAAATAAGAATAAAATACCCCGCACACAGAACTATGCAGAATCGTTCCATAATTATTTTAATGTTGTAATTGGTCGGCCGCATATTAGTGTTTACCACTTAATAGACGAACTACAAAAGCAAACAAACATTGCAAGTGCCGAAATAGAAAAATTAACAAGGGGAAATCTTCCACCTAAAAAAAAAAATATAAAAGAAAAAAGAATTGAGTTGATTTTATCTAAAAAAAAAGAATTCAGCAAATTTGGATTTTTGAAAGCAATTGCAGGAAATATTTCCTTTTAATTTTATTATTTATTATTAATTACTTGGCTTATTCAAATCGGAAAGTAATAAGTCTTGGACATGATTTATTTTAATAACTATTTTATTTTCTAATATTATTTGAGTTTAGAATGAATTCATTCCAAAAGCAACGAACGAGGGCACGTATAATTCGTTTGAATGCGGATGACCTTTTTAGCTTCGACCATGCACCAGATTACATAATTAATTCGTTCTTCGATAATTGTACATACAAGAAACGTTTAACTGTTGTCACATTTTGCTTCGTAAACGGCATACAATATGATGATTTGTTGAAACTAATCCGATGGAGAGATTTTACAAAATTTGATTACCGTAAAGTGCAAAACTCTGGTCTGACAGTTCTCGAGAACCATACAAATCAAAGTGGTTCGCGTATAATTGCCATTTGAAAAGGGTTATTTATTTAAATGGTGCACAAAAATAATATTATAGTATTATATATATATATATATATATATATATATATATATATATATATATATATATATATATATATATATATATATCAATATATAAATATATATATATATATATATATATATATATATATATATATATATATATATATATATATATATATATATATATATATCAATATATATATATATATATATATATATATTAAATATATATATATATATATATATATATATATATATATATATATATATATATATATATATATATATATATATATATATATCAATATATATATATATATATATATATATATATATATATATATATATATATATATATATATATATATATATATATATATATATATATATATATATATATATATATATATATATATATATATATATATATATATATATATATATATATATATATATATATATATATATATATATAGGTGAAATATAGGTGAAACCTCTGTATATTGGACACTTAAGGGACTGAGAAAACTGTCCAATTTATAGAGGTGTCCAATATACGGAAAAATTAGTCAAAAAAGCATTTAAATTCAAATATGTAAATTACATAATTAAAGTATTCACAATAAATCTTTGTACATACATACATATGTATATATGTATTTAAATTGTGTTTCCTAATTTTCTTCGTTTTGATAGAATAAATTGGTTCACTTTATTTTCTATAGACGTTAAAAATTGTAGAAAGTTGATTTAAAGAAAATTTTTTAAGTGTATCAATTGATTTTAGTGCGTTTAAAATAGCTTCATCATTTGCCTCACAACAAACAGCTACGGAATCGTCTGCTGATACATATTCGGCAAATTTCTCCACACTTAACGATCCTAATGCCTCATCGACGTTTACGACTAATTCCACGTCACAGGTTTCGATGGGAGTTTGAAGTGAAAATCCTGCTTTTACAAAGCACCGTTGAATGCATTGGGAAGTCACAGAATTCCAAGCGTTATCAATCCATGAGACTGCATCAAGAACATTAATGGTTTTTGATATATCCGAAGCACTGGAATTGTTGGTTTGAATGTGTTCTAATGTAGCAACAACCTTTTTAAGAACGTTATTTCGGTAAAAACTTTTGAAGTTTTTAATTATTCCTTGGTCAAGGAGATGAATTCTTGCGGTCATATTAGGCGGTAAAAAACACAGCTTAACATACTTCAAACCCTTTACATTCACATGGGCCGGGCAATTATCTATTGTAAGTAAAATACGCCTACTTGCTTTCCTCATTTGGTTCTCTACGCTCCGGACCCATTCTTCGAAAATTGCCGCCGTCATCCACGCCGTTTTATTCGAACGCCACACAACAGGAAGGTCCACAATCTTTAAATTTTTAAAAGCTCTTGGCTTCTGTGATTTTCCGATCACGAGCGGTTTTAGTTTTTCACCAGTGGGACTGGCACATAGAAGAACGGTTAACCGTTCCTTCGACATTTTACCAGTATTACATTTTTCATTTTTGAGCACTAAACTTTTATCAGGTAGAAGTTTAAAAAACAGCCCCAGCTCGTCTGCATTAAACCAATCTTTTTGGTCAAAACCCTCAACTAAAGTTGCAAATCTTTTCTTGAATTGTTCCACGTCGTCGTCTTTAATTTCATTAGCTTCACCACACAGCGCTTTAAATTGTATTCCGAACCGAACCCGAAACTTTTCCAACCATCCGTTTGATGCTTGGAAATCTGTGACCCCTAATTTAACCGCAATATTTTTGGCACGCTCTTGAAGTATTGGCCCTGAAATTCGTACATTAGCGGCTCGCATTTATTTAAACCATTCAAAGCATGTTAAGTTGATCTGGTCAAAATTGGTTTTAGTCCGTTTTCGTTGCATATGCTCGTTTTCATTTAAAAACCTATCCAAGTACTCACATTTTCGTTTTAGAATATTGCCAACCGTAGATTTTGAAATTTCGAATTTTTGCGCCGTAAGTCGCAAACTACTGGTTTTGGCAAAATTGATAACGTCAATTTTTTGTTTCAACGTTAACTCTGTGTAGTTTTTTTTATTCGTATTATCTAAAAAAAAATCGCTTGCTTTATGTGTGTAGGTACGTTATCATAAAAATGTATCCTTACCGTCCAAATTAAGAAGAATAAAATAAAAATTGTATTTAATTGCACTATAGGACCAGAAAACAACCACTTTTCGCTCTGTCTTATTAACAAAATTAACTACCATGCATAGTGTATGTATAGAGTTAAATTCGAACTGACAAATTCAAAATCCGTTGCAAAAATTCAGTGATTTACAACGTAAGAACATACATATGTATGTCAGTGCGCATTTTATTGTCGACTATCATATAAAGATTGACCTAACCTGGTTTTATTGTTGTGTTAAATGAAAAACAAACGAGTAGTGAGAAACTAAAATGAATACTAATACACTCACCTACTCAAGTCTCTTAATTATTGAATTTTATTTTAATCGAGAGGAAATTCTTAAAAATGAGCGGATAAAACACGTAATACATTTTGTTTGTACCTTTTACAAAAACCCCACCATCAAATTTTTTTATTTTTAACTTTGTACGATTGTATGAGTGTGACACGAAATAGTGTCCAACTTAAGGCTGAGGCACATAGGTTTCGTTTCGGTTTCGTTTTGTTCCGCCTTATAAGTTGGATATGTCAAAACATATGGAAAACCGAAAACATTGTCACAATGATAAGTTCAGGGACGAAACGAACCGAAAGAGTTGATCAAATTTCAATAAAAACTTAAACCATAACCTCAATATATTCGTTTTGACGTTTTAAGTAAAAAGTTTTTTGTGATTATTTTTATTGTGATTAAATAAAAGAAAATACTTATATAAATTTAAATAATATAAAATGGATTTTGAACAATTGATTGAAGAAATAAAAAAGTTTCCAGAACTCTATGATAAAAATAATAGGTTGTATTTAGACCATAATAAAAAGGACAGAATTTGGAAAAATATTTCTGATAAATTTGGTATTGATGGTAATAAAATAAGTTATTAATTAAATAATTCTAGACATGTTGTTTTAATTTTCAATTCTATTTATTTAGCAAAATCGAAATGGACATATCTAAGAGATAAATTCAATAAAGAAAAAAAAATTGGATCAGGCGTCCGGCTCACCAGCACTGAAGAAAAAGCCGTGGTCACTTTACCCATTTTTGACTTTTTTGGGTGACTACGTAAAGCGCCGAAGGTACGTATTAAAACATACAACATTTATTAACTATTTGTCGATGCCTGTGAAATAATTTTAGATTACTGGAAAATAGCTCGCCTGGAGAATTCGAGGAATTAATCGAAGAGGATTGGTCGAGTTCCTCGCTTTTCGATTCGGATAGCGCATCAACCTCATTAAACACACCACCACCATCTAAAACAAAACGGCAAAACCTCCAGATTGACGAGATGTTTGATTCGGATAGCCCATCAACCTCGTTGAATCCACCAGCACCTAAAAGAAAACGACAAAATCCCCTGATCGACGAGATGTTTATCAATACATTAACAAAAATTGGAAAAAAGTACGAATCTCCAGGAGAAGACTCGGCGGATCAACATTTTCTTGAGTCCATTAGGTTCGAAATGGCTAAAATGTCGTCGACGGCCTAATTAAAATTCAAAATAACCATGCTGGAAGAAGTTAAAAAAGCTTTAGAGGATAAATAAAAACCTACAAATATGTAAAAATATATTTTTATTTCAAATACTTTTCAATCAACATCGCTCGTATTGGAAGCTTATGACACCTTCATTAATAAAATAATTTTTAAAAACGTCCCTCAATTCAAATGCCGTTCTGGATGCGTTATTCGACCCCATTCGGACAGATCTTAATGGTTGACTTACGTCATTCCTCCATGTACCAGAGTGTAAGTTATGGTCCTGGTCCTCCCAATCAATAAACGTTGTCGGTGTATATTTTTTTGCTTTGTCGTTTAGTTTAATAAAATTGTGTAAAGCTATGGTAGCCAACACAATTTTTTCGGCATTTTCTGGCCCCATATTGATTGTGGTATTTAATACCCTCCACCGTGCAACTAATATCCCAAATGCATTTTCAATAACGCGTCGAGCTCGGGACAAACGATAATTAAAAATTGATTTGGGAGTGTACAATAATCTTCCGGGATATGGCCGCATAAGATTTTTTCTTAGTGGGAATGCAGCATCTCCCACAAAGTAAAAAGGGAATATTGTACCGCTGTTTGAAATTGCCTTAGCTGCAGGGATTGGCACTTCTTCGCTTAAAATTTGTTTCCCGAACTTTGATTGTTGTAGTACACCTATAGATTGAAAATAGTTACATGGTTTCAATATGTAGAATAAATTAATAATGTTCAAATACTTACCACCATCACTTTGACTTCCGTAAGCTCCGACACAAACATCCGTAAACATATAATTAGCATCGCATGTAGCTAACAACACAATGCTAAAAGTTTTTTTGTAATTAAAAAAACTTGACCCGGTTTTCGCTGGGCAACGAATATTTATGTGTTTGCCGTCTATGGCACCTACACAGTGAGGCATGTTCCATTTTTTTCCGAATTCCTCTGCAATTTGCTTATAATCATGCGTATTTGGTTTATTTACGTATAACGGGGATAGAATGGTCCACAAAACGTCGCAAGTTTCCAAAATAATTTTCCGAACTGTCGTTCTACCCATTTTGTAGCTCCAAGACAAATATTTTATGGAAACTCCTTGCGATAAATAACTAAAAGAGAAATATAACATATATACATATGTATAATAAACAATATAAATACAAACTTATATCGTTGTACAGAGTACAGTTGATTATATATTTACTTACGATAATGTTAATGCCAATCTACATTCAAAATGAATAGATGGCCGAATCGAGAACTTTGTAAGGAGGGGTTCTACAAGCGTAAGCAATAAATCGTACTGCGACCTGGACATCCGCGTATGTATAAAAAATTCCTCCGGATCTCCATTTTTAATAATTTCAAAAACTCTTGAAAAATTGCCAAAACTGTTTCGGTCGGTGTTTATTGGTCTTACCCACCATCGCCTTCTATTTTTTTTGATTATATGTGGTGTACAATTTATATAATTCATACATATCACTAAGGGTTTCTAAATCTGTATTCATTTTTCCAATTTTCTTTTATTTTCCAATTTAATTGTATTAAAACAATTTTATTTTATTGAAAAACTTTTCTTCGACTTACTAACTTCAAAAACACAAATAGCTACTCGATCTGTCAAATAATAGAAAAAAAAAAAACGAAACGAAACGAAACTGTTGTGCCAGGGTGCCGGCTAGAAAACGAAACGAAACCTATGTGCCTCAGCCTTTACAGAGGTAAAATTCAAAGGAATATTTAAAAAAACATTCAATTTAATGTCCAATACTTAGAGGTTGTGTAATGAACAGAGGTTGTCCAATTTATAGAGGTATTTGAGAAGTTTTTTATAAAATTTTGTACTGAATTTGAAGGGGCTAAACGAAAGTGTCCAAAATAGAGGGGTGTCCAAAATACAGAACCGTCCAATGTTGGAGGTTTTACTGTATATATATATATATAAATATATATATATATATATATATATATATATATATATATATATATATATATATATATATATATATATATATTTATATATATTTATATATTCGTTTATAAATGAGATGATATGTATAAATTCGTTTTTAAATCAGTTTCTAACTACATATTTAAAAAATTTGATTAATAATAAACAAGAATTCTTAAAAAATGATTCAATTTGGATATAATTGTGTATCTGATATCAACTTCCGATATATAAGGACTTAACTTTAACATTTTAGTGAAGGAATATTCTAATAAATTTCAACATTTGCGTTCTTTTTCTTAGACCCACTTTATAATTACATAAAATTACATTTATAAATAATTTCCATTCAGTGAAGGAAAATTTTACTATATGTTTAAACACAATTTGCTTGTTTCAAATAATACTTATTAAATTATTTATTATTTCACATCATATTGTGTTGATTTATAAGGGATTTTTCTAAACGCGTCATTTTAAAACGCATCATTTTAAAACGCGTCATTTTGTACTTCGCGGTTTTTTGAACCACGCGGTTTTATGAAACGCGACATTTTGTTGTACCACGCGGTATTTTGAAACGCGACAGTTTAAAACGCGACATTTTTTGCCTCGCTGCATTTTGAAACGCGACATTTTAAAACGCGGCATTTTGTACATCGCGGCATTTTGAAACGCGACATTTTGTACCACGCGACATTTTATACCTCGCGGCATTTTGGAACGCGACATTTTAAAACGCGACATTTTGTACCACGCGGCATTTTGAAACGCGGTATTTTAAAACGCGGGCATTATGAACGGTTCCCAGGAAAAACATAAGTTTAAATCATATTTAATTGATTGATTGATTGCGATGTACGATCATTAAGCAAGTCTCCCGTATTATAAATGCGAATACCACACAACCACTATTACCCATGTTACGCAACACGACACCATTCTTCATGAGGCCAAACATAGCAATATTTCAACCCCGTAAAGAATGGTGCCACATCGATTAACCACATAAGTTTAATTAGTTGTGATATATCTGTGCCCCCTGGCCAGGCCGCCGTCGTACACCTTTTTACATATAACAAGATCGAAACAAGACCGAGAGGGATGGGAAAGGAATGTTAGCAACAAAGACATCACTGCTCCAACCTGTAAGAAGACACAATGACAACAACACAAATTTCCTGGTGTGCCGCAAACTTTTTTTTCTTTCTGAAAAGCTGTAAACAACTATTATTATTCCCTCCAGCATTTCTTCCATCGGCGGTTTTGAGGGGGGCGAGATTTCGTTCCATCATCATGTTCCCATGCGGTCACCAAAATTTGTACTAACTGTAGGTAGTGGTGCTTGACGTTGTTGTTGAAATCGTTGCGTCTCTGCTGTCCCTGCTACTCGCCCCCCCAGATGTTTCAATCATATTTAATTATTAATTAAATTTGTACATGTACATATGTACGGATACTTTTTAAAAAATTACAATATTTTATATACTTAAGCTTTGAAAGTATTGCAGAATGACTGCTTAGTAAGTGGCAGTTAACAATTCAATTTTTTACTTCATTCGTTTTGGTTGGTTTTTAGTTGTTATACTATAGTCACAGTTTATTCTGATTGCATTTAGCCAGTTCTTTGAAGCTTGTAAACACCAGAGTTCACGAAACCAGTACATGCTAAGGTGGAGGTCGTTAAAAGTTTTGGATTGAATTTTCTATTATTTGTTGAAGCCTTCATCTCCGTTACTATCTTAGTATTGATGCTTACATATTGATCAGCTGGATTCGAGTCAATCCCGAAAAATACCATGAAATTGGTTTGCTTTGCCGAAAAATATCGGTCAGAAAACCTAAGGAAAAACTAGACCAACGAATTTAACAACGAAAATGATAGATGCTGTACAAGTTTGTTTGTATGTTGTATTAGCGGTTTGCTGTTTATGTCAACACCCACACCACAACATAAAAGTTTCTGAATGTAGACTGAAATAATGAAAACTTGTAAAATGTAACAATCATTTAAATATTTGTTTGACACCCTAGGTGCCAAAACTGCAAGTAAAATTATGCATCATTATAATTATTATTATTATTATTTTTTTTTTCAATATTTTTAATGGAAAATTTTAATGGAATTTTTTTGGAAATTAAAACAAACGATTGATTATTTTTTTTTCTTATTATGGTTACAGTATGTCCTAGTTTTAAAACAAATCGAAAAATTTGATTCTGAATTTTTGGTACTGGAAAATTTTATGATTAGTAAACAGCTTCCTGTACGTAAACTTTTGCACATAAGTGTACGTATCTCATTATGCTTGGATTTTACTTGGCGAATTTTCACATTACACTTATTTATATTACACATCTGTTTTTTTATTAAAGGTAAAATATAGCTGAACTGGATCACTTTGTTTAGCACCCATTATTATTATTACTAAATGAAAATGAACTTTAAAATTTACTTTATTTCAAATATCACACATTAATTCACCGTTACGCATTAAATTTTTTCTAACGTGAGGATAGTCAATTAATTAAAAAAAAAATTTATTGGTTTTAGGCTCAATCTAGTTCTTAATTCAAGTCCATTTTAAAAGGCGTTTTATTGTTTACAAACTGGAATTTCCTTTTACTTTCTTTTACTCTAGTAAAATAAAGTACATATGGTAATCATGAAAATTTTGGACCTTGAGATTTTTAGATATTTATCTGTTTTGAGGTCCACTGAGCCAGAAAAAGTGGGTTTCGAAATGGTGTCTCTCTGTCAGTATGTCAGTCTGTGTCCTCTCTACAGCCCATTTGGTTAACTAATCGAACTGAAACTTCAGATTTAAACTTTTTTGATAAATCGCGAGGTCCCAGTGAAATCAACTCCAAATCGGCTCACCGGAAGTGGTCACTCCCTTGGTCCAGAAAATTTATTTTGCAAATATCTTAAAAAGTGTCAGGTTTACATAAAATCTATTAAATTCATCTGGTTCAAAAAAAAAAAAAAAAAAAAGAAAATAGAGGTGCGGCTAACACACTTTCTTTTACGAACGATTAAAGGGGTATGTCGGAGTCCACCACGGCGCGAGTAAACATTCTTTGTTTCAAATTCCGAAATAAACTGTATCTCGTCAGTAGCCAAGGAATCTTCAGGGACATATATATCACCAAATGCGCGGCTGTAACGCTCTGATGACGTTGAGATGTGGTTATTTATTGTTGTAGGGCACTAGAAATTGCGAGTGAGAATAGAACCCTCGCAGTTTCGCAACGAAGTTTTGCTTAGTGCAAGGTAGTCTCGTCGCTGTATAACTGACTCTGTCGCCTGCGTGAACCTTGAGACCCTGTACATTAAGATTGAATACAAGTGTCTGACTTTCGGACCGGTTTCAATGTGAAAAATGATATGTACTATCTTTTTCATAAGAATTTTCTTCGTAGTTTGTATTTTGTAGTAAAAGTAAATTTTGTAGTAACAAGTGTTTTGTTATAATTTGAATTTAAATGTATGTAGAAATTAATTATTTTTATCCAAAGTAAATTAACCGTCACCGTTAAAAAATTGACACCACAATTGTCTGATCATATGAGGCGTTCTCTTGCTATGGTGCTCTCAAGTAATGCAAATCATTGGAACGATAGGTTCGCGGTGCGGCTTTCCCTGCCGTCTTAATTGTCTGCAACCTAAAGCTAAATTTCGAGTTGCTCACTTTCTAAAAACAAGGTACTGATTAGTAAGACGTTTTCACTTGTCACGTAAACAAGTAAACATTACGTACTTAAATATTTATTAGGTGAGTGTAAGGGTGACATGCTTTTCTAACCAAAGTTTAAAGTTAAACCTTAGAAGGCGACGTTTTTTAATATTTTTTTTCTGACTTTCTTTTACGAACAGCGAATTTTGAGAAACTTATTATGCAAATTTCTTGCAAACTTAAGATTTTTTTTAATTTTTTGTGTAAATTGAAATATTTACAAAACAAATTTTCTGATTCACAGAATCTGGGAGCTGGAACCGCAAAATTTATAAAAAAAAAGTTTAAACATGAAGTTGCAGTTTGATTATTTTGGACCAAAATCAATAAGGCAAATGTCAAATTTGGAATTTGTTTACGTGCTAATGACATGTCTCTAGTTTTAAAATCGTGAACCAGCGAAATCCAAAGCAAATTCATCACCAAATGTTGGATCAACATTAGTATCCGGCATATCTCCAGTATTATCCGGTACATCTACGGTAACGAGAGCTATTGATGTAAAACCATTATTCTCACAATATGCTAAAGTGATTGGAGCAAAAGTTGTCACTAATACACTAACCACCGGACATAATATGTTACGGCAATGTTACAGCGAGTTCATGTAATAGCCCGGTCTGAATTTCTGTATATACGTAATATCTCTTGTAATCGTCATCACCATTTTAAAAATTCAGACACGAATGCTCAATTATTGGGTTTAAATTCCAGTTTAGGAAGGCATGTTGACTGTAAATTTATGCCATGTTCCCTCAAACTTTGTTCTGCCCAGATCAGAAAAATTGGTTCAATTTAATTCTCATGTTGTAAAGAAAATAAAGAATATTTAGATTGTTCGAAATGTTGTTTGCTCTGCGGTTATTTTAAGAAAAAAACAATAATTTAGAAAATTAGATATGTTTGGGTCCGTCCCGCAACCATCAACTAGCAACTTCAATAATAAGCAATATTCGCATATGCGGATTTTCGAAATTCGAGATGATAGCTTAAAACGGTTAAATGTTCTTTAGTTTATTTCAATATTTCGGCTGTTAATTTGTAATCTTTAGTTCATACAGACATAGAATTCCAGAAAAATCCAAAGATGACTGGAAAATCGCAAAATATGAAACGTCGTTACAAACTCTTAGCTGGAATTTCAACAAAACCTTAAGTTGAAATCTAAATTAAAATTTTTTGATTGAATTTTCTTAAAATAAAAAACAAAGCTTGCTTTGCTTATTTATTCCATATTATAGAGAACTGCATGTAGATTTGGCGGCAGGAAATTAAAGTTTGATGGAGGCAAATGGACGAAAAGTATATTTTTGTTTATTTATTAAAAACGACAATTTATATATAAAGTTTAGTTCTGTTGAATTAATATTTATTTAGCAGTATTATTTGTGGAATTTGCAGTAGGTTCTCCACACAAATCGCGAATTTTCGAAATTTTCAATTCTAGATTCACTTACACGTACTTTAACAGTTCTCAATACAGACGTTTTATATTTGCATGACAGATTTCAAACCGGAAAACGAATCTTTTCTATATATTTTCTTTAAATTAAAAGGAACGAATGAACTTTACGGGATTGGTAGCTCAATCGTTGCCTCGTAACAACTCATTTACCGCCCTTGTGACGTAAATAGCTATTAATAACTTTAAAAAAAATTAATTGTAACAAGAATTTTGTATTGAAATTACTTTCGGTAAAACGGGATCCTTCGGTTAGTTTCCTTTTGTTATTAACTTGTAATTAAATCTAAAATCTAAATCGTTGATTACTTTCTTAAGCCGTTTAGGTTTTTACATATTTTCATTGAAAAACATCACCAGCAACGAAAAAAATCGAACAATTTAAAATATTTTAACTATCGCTTACAAATGCAACTCGACGATTGTTGCATTAAACCTTTAATAAGACGAGTGTGGGAGAAGGGACCGAAGGAGGGGTAAAAAACAATAAAATCTTAAATCCAAAGATCTCTTCTTTAAACAAGCTGAAATGTTTTTTTTTTTCAAGTACAAAGTACTTTCGGGTCTGAAGAAGTACTCTCTGGTGCATGGAAAAAGTACTATCAGAAATACTCTTGTATCATCCCTGATGTACATATACATATTTGCCAGAATACTCGTATAATATATTAAAACAACTACTATTAGTTTCTTAAACCAATTTTATGATTTCTACTCTCTCTTGTTTCGAACACTTACTTATTGCCATCGAGCAAAGTAAAATATGGTATTTTTGCTTGCAGCAGTACGGATTGTACATATATCTAGAAGGCATTGAAAAAAAAGTAGGCGACTTCAAACAGTAGGCGACTTCAATTAATTGAAACAATCTCTTATTTGCAAAGTGTAACATAAATATAATAAAAAACTTAAAAGTGAAAATAAAAAAATTGAGTTTTAAAGTTAGTAATATAATAAATACAGTAAGTAACTTTTAGAACTTTTTAGTTTATTTTTAGTAATATTTGCATGAGTTCAGTTTCGTGATCCTGCGCTTTGCATGTTATGCTTGAATTTCAAAATTCAGTCACCTTCAAATAAGCGTTGTTAATGAATGCGATAAATTCCGATTGCAATAAGTATAACGTCAAATGATTGGAATTTTAAAAAAATAACAATTAGAAACAAAAAAAAACATTTCGTGAGAGTTATGAAATGTTTTGTAAAATTAGTTTTTACTTTCTTTTACTCTAGTAAAATAAAGTATAGTTAATCGTGAAAATTTTGGAACTTCAGATTAGAGATTTATCTGTTTTGAGGTCCCCTGAGTCCGAAGAAGTGGATTTTGAAATGGTGTCTGTCTGTCAGTCTGTGTCCTCTCTACAGCCCACATGGTTTAACCAATCGAACTGAAACTTCAGATTTAAGCTTTTTTGATAAATTGGGAGGTCCCAGTGAATTTTACTCCAAATCGGTCAACCGAAAGTGGCCACTCCCTTGGGCCAGAAGATTTATTTTGCAAATATCTTAGAAAGTATAAGATTTACAAAAAAATTCCTTATACAAAATGTTTCCAAAAATTAAAAACGTATAAAAAAAAAGATTAAAAATTAAAAAAAAAAATTAAAAATTTAAAAAAAAAAATTTAAAAAAAAATAAAATTTCTCAAAATTAACTATAAAAATTGCTTTCCGTAGAAATCAGATATCCTGTGTTTACATAAATTTGTTCGTTAAAGTCAAAAAAAAAATTTACAAAATATGACACAATTTTAATATTTTTTTACAAAATATGACACAATTTTAAACCAATTTTTTTTTTAAATATATATAATGCAGCTTGGCGTTACCAATATAAGCATAATCTTCTACAATGTTTATTGAATTATCACTCGACTTTATTCGTAACATTTAAAATTTTTTTGTTGTTCTGAAATTTTTACAATGTCAAAAGTTATTTTATGATTTGTATCTTTTAAATGTTGAATGAGAGCTCTATTTTGTTTTGAATTTCGAAGAACCACACTTTTGTGTTGATAAAAACGTTTTTCCATAAATTGTTTTGTTAATGATAGTATTTGATTGTTTCTTTAGAGGAACTAGGTCCTTAACTTTAGCAAAAAGAGTTGCATTGAAATTAGATGCTGGTCTTCCAACAATTTTGAAATTATAATTTTTTAATAAATATTTAATTTTCTCAAAAAGAATTTTTATATAAGGGATCGACAAATATTTTTGGTTTTCATTTTCGACCGAATTTCTATGAAAATTTAGTTATTTCCAAACAGTAACATTTATTAATTTATCACGAAAATGATTTTTAGCTAAAGTGTTTTTTAATAAAACCAAATTGTTATAATGTATGTATACTTTGTATCCGAAAGTTTTAAAATTTGTTGGGTACGAATTTTGGTTGTGGTTATTTTGTTAGAAAATGAGATCCAAGAGTTTAAATTTAAATACATTCCAGATCACGTATCTTTATGAAACTGGGGTCGGTCGTTGATGCTCGAGGAAGAAGGACGTGTTTTTTGTCGTCTTCTTTGAGAGTTGAATGTTAATTTGATTTATTTTATTTTATTTGTTATTTTGGTTTAAAGTGTTTTAAAATGTATTTGCTATAAAACTTGTCTATTTAGTTTAGTTTAGTGATATATAGGATTGCGATTCTAAAGTTTAAGTTTGAAGTTTTTGTGTAGTTTCAGTGAAATAAGTTACTAATAAAGAAAATTTAAATTATGTTCGGTGATGTGAAATTTGAGTGTTTCAATAAAAGTGTTTAGTGCAGCTTCTAAAGTTTTCATGTGAAATAATTACTGTGTTAAATGTTTATAGTGTGTTGAGTGATGATTGAACAAGATACTGGATTAATCTTGTTCAAAAATTGACTAACGGTATTTCTATCGATAGACAGGTAATCTGCCACTTGCATTTGCATATGTGGTAGTGAAAACAGTCACTGTATTATATGATATTTTAAATTTATAAATTGGTTTTGTGTAGTATAATGATTCTTGTTGGGTATGTGTATATGTGTGTGTATAAATATTTTTTGTTTTGGTAAGGGTTGGTATTACATACATTGGCATTGGTTAGGTATATAGAGCCGACAGCCGTTTTTTGTATACATATTGTATACATACTATATACTGGGGAGTGAGCGAATGTTCGTCAAATAGTGATGGGCAAAATCGGTACTTTTGTGTATCATCAATTTAAACTAAATTCTTCGTACGGTAATGAGTAAATAATTGGTGTAATATCCGAGTACTCAAATAAACCGCGTTTCATATTTTTATAGATAGCTTAATATTTTAAAAATATATTTATACGAGAAACAAATGATACTAATTTTAACATGACATCAATTTAAATAAAATGTATATTTTATTCTTATTTGAAAATCAAAATATGCTCTTTCAGTATCAGTATCAATTTGTAAAAAGTATCAATCCGGTTCAAAAGACCGAAATACCGAATTACTCAAAAAGACCGAAGTACTCAAAATACCGAAATACAGAAAACACCAAAATTGCTCACACACCGAAAGAATCAAAACAAAATCGTACGTAATATTTAGTATTCATTTAATAGATACACCTATCTCTCTTTTTTGTTCTTTTTGAACCAAAAACTAACAAAAATATTTATACATTAGAATTAATATAGACATTTTTGTTTGTTTTGGTTTAACTTATATATCATATTTAATATACCTATGTGTTTGTGAAAAGAGGGGGAATGTATTGTATTTTGTGTCGTATTATGTGTTAGTTAGTTTGATTGAAGAAAGGAAACAAGGGAATACACATAATATACATCATCCGCTCTCGCAAACCAAACCCCTATTTCATTTTCAATTAAACAGAAAAAGAATGAAGTTTTTTAGAAAGGAAAACTAGATTACCAACACGTATACCACCACAAATATTTTTTTTTTGTCGTCAATAAACTGAAACGACGTACTACTTAGGATCGTAGGAGGTAGGACAAGGACAAACATAGCTTAAGACAATTTCACATGAATCAAAATATCTACCAAATCAAAAATAAAAATAAGTTATTATCATTTAACGATAAATCTTTTTAATAAAATAATAAGTCTTTTTAATTTATAATAAAAAATGTAATAACTGAACAAGCAATTTTCTACACCCATCAAAGAAGTTTTTTGATATTGATATGAGTAAGTCGCAGAATATTTATAAAATCCTGAATCTAAATAATTACAACTGATCCTGATTATGATTTTTCAGGTAAGAACAAAAGTGAGGTTATGCATCAAGTAGATTAAATTGTAAATATTATGTTATTGTTTGCTTTTAGACAGCGAGGATTCAAAAGAAAGAACCAAACCTGAAGTTAATGGTTTACTCAGTATTATTATATTTATAATTTAGCTGTCAAGCCAAGGGACAAGGACAACTGCCTGTTTGTAGTAGATGGATTGTGTCAAATATTGATCGGTGTAATTATCAGTAAAACTGGGTCGCTTAATTGGATGGTAATACAACATAATCTCTCTAATAAATTGCAAGATCTATTTAGCGAACATAATATTTTATTTTTAGTTCTGGTTGTCTGTGGGATTTACGTATTTTGAATCATGAAAACGTGTTCAAATTATTCAAAAATTGTTAAACATTTTATATTAATAAACTATTTTAACTTTTAACAAATTTGTTTAAATTCAGTTAAACTTTTGTGATTATTCTTGTCAGATTATTCAATAGTATTGCTGATTCTTGGTCTACAATCTGCCTTTTTGATTTCACAAGAGAACAACGAAACAATAAGGTGTGTTCCGGAATTAATCCGTTGGACCTATTTAGATGAGTATTCAAGCAACAATTTTCTCCCGTACTTCTTGCCTCCATGTCTTTAAAAAAAACAAAATAAATGTGAATACAAAAAGGTTAAGCTCTCTAAGCTTATGATTCGCCCGCAGACTCCTGCATTTTTTGGAAGAACAATCCCATTAGGGATCATCTTATAAAAGCCGTCGTTTTCCCACTGAATATTAGAAGAATATATTTTAAAATTTAATAAAATCGAATTCTACAACCGAATTGTGTGAAAACTTTAAAGCATTTCCGCGTGCAAGTGTTATCGATCGGCATACCATACCGTCAAATAGTTCGACTCTACCAAGACTCATATTATTCGAAATTTTTCTTGAAATTGATATAATTTCAATCAGAAAAATTTAATTTTATATTTTAGCGGCCGCCGAACTGAAATCTGTCCGTCAAATTATAAAATTGGGCTTTTTTGAATAAAATTAAATCAATTTTACCACAATTTTCTAATTATGGTAGTTTTGGTAGAGTCGAACTCTATTTAATAATTTTGATATTGTAAGTGAAACAATTCAAAAAATGGATTTAGCGGTTTGCAATGCCGGTCGACATCACTTGAATTAGGCAATGCTTTTAAGCATCAAACACACCCAGCGGCGACGACGGGTGATAAAATTCTTTTTATTTCGCTGATGTAATGAAAAAAATGTTACTTTAACAAAAATATAGTAAGTCAAGTCTAATTTCTAAGAGCGTAAACGTTTCATTTCAATCACGAATTAGCACGTCCATTAGCGTTTATTTTTTAAGGTTGAATGAAAAAATAGGTTTTGTGTTGTAATAAATTCAGATTTTTGCATTTCAAAATTAAATTGTTTATAAAAATGTAACAGATACATGTTTACAGCCCATACTACAATAAACAGTAAAATTAAAAATTATACTTATAATTCAAATATAAATTGCATTATTCACAAAGCGTAAAATTAGCATTTAGGAAAACAATTTTTTCCAAATTTTTTGGTTTAATCCGGTTCCTTCTTTCGGTTAGAATTAAACCAGTTTTCGAAAAAATCCTCTCTGAGGAAACCGAAGATGCCGGAATTGCTAAAATCCTCTTTGCTATAACAGCGAAATGCGGATAAATTAGGTTCCGGCTTTGCCACCATTTAAGTGGATCATCTTTTCTGCGAATCATAGCCTCCTCCGCATATTGCCGGACTTCTATAATAGCTAAAGCAGTAGGTGAGTTTGTTGCTTTGATTGGATTCTGTGAATCGAAAAAGCTCCAAAACGATTGTGGTGTTCCTTCGGCGATATCTTCTTCTTCATCTAGTACTTCCACTGCAATACTCTCCCGTTGGATTAGATCCGTGACAAGTTTTATTAATCGATCTTTAACGTGCTTCAAAGTCGATTCGGTAAATATTTTACCTTTGAACCTTGGATCGAGATATATCGAAAGTTCCGCATTCTGAAACCGTTCTTTAACTTTCGCTGTCACAATCCGAGCCATTGAAGTGGCTTTAATAGAGGAAACTGAAAGATTAGCCAGATAATGCTTGATTCCTTCTACTGTTACCAGTACTTTCGAAATTGCTACGCTGGTTTCGGTACTTAACTCTGATGTTAGGCCATCAAATGGCTTCAAAATTTTGCAGATTTCCGTTAATGCTTCCATTTCCAAATTAGTCAGCATTTCTAGTTGTTCCAGATGAAGTACCGCTAATGTAGCCTCAATTGGCTCGCGCAATTGGCAGAATCTATAACGAAACATTTGGAATATGGTAATAGTTAGACTAGTTAGATAATTATTTAAATATTATGACGCTTCACCTTTCAAACATGTGGAATGTTGAATTCCATCGAGTGACAACATCATTGATTAATTTAAGCGGGATTTCCGTTCCACTGATTTGCTGTTGCAGCTGTTTCAGTTTTTCACTCGCATTAGTTGATCGATGGAAATATTCTACTATACACTTGACCTTCCTCTGTAAGTCGACTATTTCTTTTATCCCGTCTTGCGCAATTAGGTTGAGTGAATAAGCGATGCACCGAATGTGCTCATATTTGGACAACCTGATTGCTGCCGATATATTGGCAGCATTATCGGTTACCACCGCACTGATTTTTTTCTCGATTTTGAACTCTATACAACATTCAACTAGCTTTTCTATTAAAAATTCGGCTGTGTGTCTCGACGATGAGACATCAACACAACTCAGCAGGACGCTGCCCATTTGCCAATTTTTATCAATAATATGTGCAGTAATTGCCATATAGCTCTCCATATTTATGGAAGTCCACGTATCAGTGGTTAGGGCAACACTTGCTCCATCATTAATAAAGTTTGTTACGTTTTTTAGGCAGCCATCGTAGTGTTGTGGTAAATGGGGTCCTAGTTAGCATCGATCTGGATGGTAACTGATAAGAGGGGTCAAGTGCTGTAGAGTAGTTTCTGAATCCCTCATCCTCCACCATGGAAAAAGGCTGAAAATCCTCAACAATGAATTTTAATAATTCATTGTTAAGCCTTTTCTGCCTTGTTATTGAAGCCGGCCGTTTTATGTAATGTGTTAGAGTTGGTTGTTGTAAACCAAGCCATGTTGAACTCGATGGTCCAGGATTTGACGAAAGCAGCTGGTCCCGTACAGCTGGTAACAACTGCATCGTGCCTGGATTTGACGACGGTATTTCTTCTGGCTGTTGATAAGTTGGCGGCTGAGCATCTGCAGGCCGCGATATGGGCATATTTCGAAGAGCTTGCTTATACAAAACTGTAGGGTGTTTTCTATTAATGTGACGCTTTAAGTTTGTAGTACCTCCCCCTTGGTGCGAAAACTCAGTCAATGTCGGTAAAATACAGCCAAATTTCACTCCTTTTTTTTGGTGCCATTTTTATAAAATTTACCGATTAACCTTTCTTAGGACTTTACTACACTTGATGGAAATTTGAAAGTAAATATCTCACAATGTCGTTTACCGATCGCAAAATTCAAAATTGGGGAAAAATCGGAAAACCGTTAAAAAGTTATATTTTATATACCAACATATTTATATAGGTATATATATGGTATATGTAATTTATATATTTATATAAATATATATATATATATATATATATATATATATATATATATATATATATATAATATATATATATATATATATATATATATATATATATATATATATATATATATATTTGTATATATATATATATATATATATATATATATATATATATATATATATATATATATATATATATATACATATATATATATATATATATATATATATATATATATATATATATATATATATATATATATATATATATATATATATATATATATATATATATATATATATATATATATATATATATATATATATGTATATATATACTCGTATATATGTATATATGTATATTATATTTACATATTTATACAAAATAAGTATATATTCATATATATACATATATACAGTATCTTTCATAACTATGTATATTACCACTTGATTTTTCGGTTTAATTAATTTAAACATTTTTAAAAAATTAATGCAGATTTCAGAAGGGACAAAGATTACGAAATTCACTTATATAAATACAAAAACATTCAGCAAACATCCAACAGTTTAACAGTTTTTTTTTATTTTCAAATTTTTGAAAAATGTACAAACTTCAATCAAATAAATTTAATTTATATTTTGAGGTCCTCTTTTGATTTTAAAATCTAGTTAAGGTATCATTCCATTTAATTAATTTTTAAATTTATTATTTAATTAAACCGAAAAATCAAGTGGTAATATAGTTATGAAATTGACTTTATAGAGTATACATATATGTATATAATATATTATATTACATTATATTGTATATACATATGTACATATACTGTACTTGTACAAAATTATCATTTCGGTTCAAAAAAAAAGACCGATATACATATACCGAATTACTCATTCTTATTCAAAGGTGCGAATACATTTCATTATTTTCCCTTGTCTCCTTTCTCTTTGAGTTGACTGATTTCTTTTGGAGAAACATGGAAACATTTTGCTCCTTTGCTGCACACACCGAAATGAATTAAAAAATACTTCAAAATACTGAAGACAAAAAAACTGAAATACCCAAGCACAAAAGTGATCAAATGTACCAATTTTCTCTATGCACAAGTTTGCATACATACTCCTTTTCTTATATTGTGTAGTTGAAGTAGTGTTTACTCCTTTTGCCTCATCTATTTCACACCTACATAAATGTGTTTGTGACTATATACGTTTCATATGTTTATTTTTGAATTATGTCAATACGTTTGCCAAAACAAGCAAACTATAATAAAAATAATGCTTATTCATTTTTAGTTTATATAAAGTTTATTATACATAATCTCATTCTCTCGCTTTCGTTTACGTTTTAAATTGCTATACACACGAGAAAATCGATAAATACTGAACCGGATACTTTAAAAAGTACCCAATTGATAGTCCGGACATTTTAAGTATCAGGTTAAAAGAACCCGGTTGGAGTAGGTCCGCTCATCACTATCGTCAAAGAGGATAGACGTTTTTTTTCTATCCTCTTCAAAAATATAATTTAATTTAATTTTTATTTTGTTTTATTTATGTAGTATATAAAGTTGAATTATAATTATAATTTTAATTCTATTTAATTCAGTTTTTAGTGAAATAATAATTAAAGTGGAAGTGAAATAATTTAAAGTGTAATTTTGGAAAATGCAATCCACCGGGATGCATTTATCAGACAATGTTTTATAATTATAAATAAAGAAATCAAAATTATTGATTTCTATTCGGTGCATGTTTTAACGTGTGTGTGATTGATTTTATTACTAAAACCTAATAATTGGATCGTATCAAAATAGTTTTTAACGTAAATTAATATACGTTATAGTTAATTTCATATTCGATTTTATATTTACGCATAATTGAATGCGTTCTTGCAAGCCAAACAAAGGTGTTTATACATACATACATACGTATAAACATTTTTGTGGGTTTCGGTTCTTGGTTTTTATGTTATATCAAAACCAACATTAATGTACTATAAGCCTGATTGTCACCAATATTATAAATTTATTTTGCGCTTATACATGAAAGTATTGGTGATCGACAGATTATATAAATGAGTGAGAAAAACATACAAATTGTAGATAAAACAAAACAAACGATTTGTGGAGGGAAAATTGGGTATGTTAATAATGAAAAAAACTAATTGGGATTGGTTAGTTGAGAGTATTTTTATTCTATTTTCGCACCAACACTTTCAAGTATAAGGTATTAAATGTAAGAGGGTATCTGTGTGATTCATCACTGAATCAGGCTTGTAGTATTACATTAGTGTTGGTTTTGGTTATATCAAAACCAACAAAAATGTTTATACAAGCCAAACAGTACAAACCAAAACCAACACTAATGTAATACTACAAGCCTGATTCAGTGATGAAGCACGCAGATACTCTCTTACATTTAATACCTTATAGTTGAAAGTGTTAGTGCGAAAATAGAATAAAAATACTCTCATCTAACCAATGACAATTAGTTTTTTTCATTATTAACATACCCAATTCTCCCTCCACAATTCGTTTGTTTTGTTTTATTTACAATTTGTATGTTTTTCTCACTCATTTATATAATCTGTCGATCACCAATACTTTCATGTATAAGCGCAAAATAAATTTCTAATATTGGTGACAATCAGGCTTGTAGTACATTAATGTTGGTTTTGGTACAAACACTTAAGATATAAAAAAGTACGTTAAGGCGTAGTATTAGTGATGCATATAAATAAATCAGAAAGTATATATACACAAAACAAATAAGTATAGGTGATAAATCCATAATAAATATAGTGTACATTTTTTTGATAGGATCTGTGTAAGGAGCGAACGAGACGGCTTGTATAAACATTTTTGTTGGTTTTGGTTATATACAAAGTATATTAGACAGAAATACATTCTTGAAAATTAATACATGACAAAGCCAACGAAATGTTTGTACGGGCCGCCTCGTTCGCTCTTTACGCGGATTCCATTAGGAAAATGTACTATTTATTATTGGTTTTTGCTATGTATTTGCTAAGCAACAACAACAAAAACAGAGACTTTTTTGTGGGTGTTTGTTAGTATAGTTGTTCCCAATATTTTTCTATATCTTGATATATAGATCAGGATTGTTTTGTATGTGCGCTGTAATGGTATTAGCTGTATATAAAATAATGAAAACATGATAAGTCTTTTGCTACGCACATGGAAGATTGTAGAGATATTTGCTTTAAATGTGTGTTGGTGGTTTAGTATATAAGAATCTGTTGTTTTTATTCTATTTTGCTATTTCCCCTCTTTTTGTTTTTGTATTCATGTTACAACTATGATGTTCTTCAAAACCAACAAAAATGTTTATACAAGCCAAACAGTACAAACACTTAAGATATAAAAAAGTACGTTAAGGCTTAGTATTAGTGATGCATATAAATAAATCAGAAAGTATATATACACAAAACAAATAAGTATAGGTGATAGATTCATAATAAATATAGTGTACATTTTTTTGATAGGACCTGTGTAAGGAGCGAACGAGACGGCTTGTATAAACATTTTTGTTGGTTTTGTGTTCTTAACAAAACCAACATTAATGTACTACAAGCCTGATTGTCACCAATATTAGAAATTTATTTTGCGCTTATACATGAAAGTATTGGTGATCGACAGATTATATAAATGAGTGAGAAAAACATACAAATTGTAGATAAAACAAAACAAACGGATTGTGGAGGGAGAATTGGGTATGTTAATAATGAAAAAAACTAATTGTCATTGGTTAGATGAGAGTATTTTTATTCTATTTTCGCACTAACACTTTCAACTATAAGGTATTAAATGTAAGAGGGTATCTGCGTGCTTCATCACTGAATCAGGCTTGTAGTATTACATTAGTGTTGGTTTTGGTTCTTAATACAACATGAACTGTACAAACACAATGAAATTTTTTAGGGTATTCGACTCAAATAGGTTTCTTATATTTTTGTATGATCAAATGGGTTTTGAGTCGAATTGGAATCCGTCCTATATAATTCATATAGGATGGATTTATTTTAGATATGAGTTATTTTATTTTTTACAGGGTATTATAAAATGCATTAAATGATTAAATTTATTTAATTAATGTGAAAAGGCTATAAATTAACTAAACCATATAAATAAAATGCTAACTTGGAAGTGTTGATTTGAGTTGAGTTGTGATTTTGGTTTGCATCACATAATGACGTATTTATTCATTTATGCATGCCAAATTTCGATTAAAAGATGGTGAAAGAGGTGGAATTATGTGAAAACATTTTCGAAAGGCTAAATTTATTGAACTTAATTATTAACTTAATAGAATATGATTGAAGTTTTAGGTTGCAGTTTTTCACACGTAAACGTCAATTTTGCTTGTATAGTACACCGATTAGTTTTGTAGGAGAATAATGTTTCAATTTTATTTCATGGATTTATTAATTTACTTACTTTGCAGGCTTTATTTTGCAGGGTAATATGTCCATAAACGAAGTAAAAGTTTTATAATAAATAATAAATTTCGTAGGTTTTGATTTTTTGTTTTATTTTAATTATGTCAACTAGATTAGTAAATTAAAACATCAATAATAATAATAATTTTTTGATGTCCTAATTTAGATTTATAAAATCCTGAGTTTGGCATTAATTATATTATATACTTTTATAAATAAATAATTAATTTGAACATTATTAATTTCCTTTTTTCTAGATTTGTAGGATATTGCCGATTGGTTTAAATTTAATAAGTATCGTTAAATATATATTTTCAACTTTTTATTTTTAAATCTAGTTGCAGTAGGTAAACAATTAATTAACTATTTACAGGAGAATCGTAACTAATGGAACAAGTGCTGTGAATTTAAATTATAACTTAACAATTTAAAATTTTTAAACATTCTTTTAGAATTTTAGCTTAGAAGTGGGAGAGTTTACATAGGCAATCTCATAAAATATTAATTTTTGTAATATTTGTATGTAATATATTGCGTTTTGCTCATTAATATATATTAATTAATTTAGTTAAAAAATATTTAAAGGTTTCTCTTCCTTAATTTGCTAATAAATAATTCAATTTTCAGAATATAACATAGTTCCAGAATCAATCTTTAATATGGGGATTAAATTAATCCTGAATTTCAGAATTAGATTTGACTTTGATATTATGGTGATTTATTAATTAAAATTAGTTTTCAGAGTTGCCTGGGAAATTATATATTGATTTTATTTGTTGGTTCTTGATATACTTTTAGTAAGTACCTAACTGAATTATTGATGATTTTAGGCTGTTGTGGTGCTGTAACATTATCATTTTTAATTTATTTATTATAAATTTTATAAAATATTTGAATTTTTAATTATTTATTCTCTTTTTCTTGATCGATGGGAAATTTCTGATTAGTTTTAAGTAAAATTTTATGTTTGAAATGGTTTTTAACGTTTATTCTAATTCATGTTGCAGTACGTAATAATTAATTAATTAAATATAGAAGGACCATGAAAAATGAAATAAGCGCTTTTTTTGTAATCTTAGCTTAGTAATTTTAATTTTTCTTAAATATTTTATCAGGTAAATTAATGAAAGGCGGACAGGGGAAAATTACAATATTAATAATTTTTTAAGTCCTAATTTAAATTTAGGGAGTCTTGAGTATCCGGCACTGGATTCCAGAGAAATGATCATCTAATAATGTAGTTAGATTGTGCTGTCTTTTGCTAATCTATTTATTATATATTGTACTAGTAATTTACTAACTATCGATCACATTGGTGTCTGTAACCGGGTCGAGTCTGGCCCAACTAATAATCCTATCCTATCCTTCGGTTTTGTTATATGTATATGGGTGTAATGTGTGTGCCCGGGAGGCCGGGAGATCCTGCTATAATGCTTAGCCGTACAATCTTAATCAATCAATAAAATGTTAATTTTTGTAATGTGTAATATATTCTGTTTCGTCCATTAATATATTTTAATTAATTTCGTTTTAAAATACTTAAAGGGATCTCTTTTTTAATTTACTAATAAATGATACAATTTTCAGAATAAACATAGTTCTAGAATTAATCATTATTATAGGGATCAAAATTAATCCCGAATTTCAAATTTAAATTTTAGTTTGAATCAACCCTCCAGGATTAACAAGTAGTGAATAGCTGTAGTGCTCGGGAATATTGAAGATCCTGTTATAATAATTATTCATTTAAGTAATAAAATTTGTTATTATGATGTTTATTAATTAAATTTAGTTTTCAGAGTTGTCTGGGAATTTGTATGTTAATTTTATTTGTTGATTCTTAATATACTTATAGTACCTAATTGAATTATTGAATTATTAATAAATCTAGGTATTGTGGTGCTGTAATATTATCATTTAAATCATTTTATATAAATTTTATAAAATAATTGAATTCATAATTATATATTTTCTTTTCTGGATCGGTAGGAAATTGATGATTAGTTTTAAGTAAAATTTTATGTTTAAACGGTTTAATGTTTATGTTAATTCTTGTTGCAGTAAGTAACAATTTTTAATTGGATATAAAAGGACCATTAATAAGGAAATAAGCGCTGTTATTTTTAATTTTTATTAATTATTTTATGAGGTAAATTTCTAAAAAACGGACAAGGGTGAAATTACAACATTAATAATTTTTTAAGCCCTGTTTTAGATTTAGGATTTAGGGAGTCCTGAGTATCCGGCCCTGGATTCCAGAGAAATGATCATCTAATAATGAGTTAGATTGTGCTGTCTTATGCTAACCTATTTGTTATATATTGTACTAATAATTTACTAACTATCAATCGCATTGGTGTCTGTAACCGGGTCGAGTCTGTCCCAACTAATAATCCTATCCAATCCTTCGGTTTTGTTATATGTGAACGGGTGTACGGCATGGGCCCGGGAGTCTGGGAGATTCTGCTATTATGCTTGGTCGTACACTCATAATCAATCATAAAAGTTTAATTTCAACTTTATTTTGTTTAATTTTAACTTAATTTTGTTATAATGATGTTTTTTATAATACAGTAGAATCCGTTTATACCAAACCATGTATATAACGAACAAACGCTTATAATGATCATATGGTTTTGTCATATAGTTGTGTGTATTTTTTCTTATACACTACAAACAAAGAACTACGTTTATAAACGTAAACGAATATTTGATTAAAATGAACAGCCGGCTATAGTGAACAAAATTATGTCGCTTGAGTGTTTGCTATAAGCGAATTGTACTGTAATTATAATTATAATTTTAGCTTAGTAATTTTAGATTTTCTTAAATATTTTATCAACTAAATTATTGAAAGGCGAACAGGGGGAAATTACAACATTAATAATTTTTAATTTAGGTTTAGGGAGACCTGAGTACAGGGCCCTGGATTCCAGAGAAATGATCATCTAAAAATGTAGTTAGATTTTGTTGTCTTTTGTGCCGTTAATTTACTAACTATCGATCGCATTAGTGTCCTTCGGTTTTGTTGTGTGTAAACGGGTGTACGGTGTGTGCCTGGGAGTCCGGGACACTTGCTATAATGCTTGGCCGTACACTCACAATCAATCAATCAATCAATATTGTATACATACTATATACTGAGTAGGTTTGTTTTGGGTTTGTGTAAATATGTACAAATAAGATGCAATTTATTTGCGGAACATGGTAAAACTGGAAAATGTTGTTATGTTTGTCATGTTGTATGCATGTGGAGCATCATGTTGGTGCACATATATATAGGCATGACTATATAAATGTAAATGTGCTCGTTGTTGTTTATATTTATTTTTATATTTACAGGGTGTCCAAACATTTTTTTAATTTTACCTGCGGCTTAGATGAAAATTCACATAAATTTTATAGGATTATTATATTGTACAAATACTTTGTTACATCATATAAATATATGGTGTTAAATTATATTAGGTTAATTTAAGATGATTAATCTTATATTATTGTATTTTATTTTATTTATTTTGTTATCATATCTTGTCGTGTGGTATGTAGTATTATATCATTATGTATTTGGTTGGATATATATAGAGTCGATAGCGATTCTTTGTATACATATTGTATACATACTATATATCCAATCTGTTATTGAGTATATATTTGGTTTGTATTTGTGTAAATAAAAATGTGTAAGTGTGATGCAGTTGTACAGGAATTTTTTTTTTGTCTTGTATTTCTTGTTTTTTTTCGATGTTTGTTATATCCGAAGAATTTTTAAAAAGTTTGTAATAACCGGATGTTTTTTATAAACGGGGTTTGTTATAACAGGATTTTACTGTATATATAGTATACATGACTAATATAAATGTACTCGTTGTAGTTTATATTTATTTTTATATTTATATGAATCACAAATTTAAATTAAAGGGTGTCTAAACATTTTTTTAAATTTTAACTGCGGCTCGGATGAAATGTATGTATATTGTTATATGTACATATTACTTAACTATATGGTGTTAAATCATGTTAGGCTAGATTAGTAAGCAATTAATTAATTATCAATTTGATTTGATTCTAGAGGTATGTCTGGAATTAACTAATAAAGTTGTAAATCTGAAATTAAACTTATATGGTTTCAGGAATTAGATGATTTAAATTCGAATTTTAAATTTTTAAAAAAATAAGTAATTACATTATATTTTTGTGTTGCAATTTAATTGATAATTAACAATGGATTAGATACATTGAAATTTTCAGATGGGAAACCGGGCGCGGCTTCATTGTTTACCATTGTTCATGATTTTAATTAATTATTATTGGACCTTTTGAGCGGAGAAACCGGGCGCGGCTTTTTATTTAATTATTGTTCATTATTTATTTGTTTATTTTATTTTCATAGTTGATTTATTAAATAAATTTTGGAGAGGCATTAGAGTGTTTAATGCTGGTTTTTCAACTTGTTTTTTGAAATGAAATTCTTGCCACACTTTTTGGGAAGGAGTATGTTTGGAAGAAAATTAGGTCGAAATTGGCATTGGAAGCTTTGGGACCTTTCTAAGGGGTGGGCGGTTTGCGTATAGTGCTCTTATTTAGATGCGATGATATTATCTACAATTTAATTTATTAATATAGTGAAGATATTATATGGTTGCATGATATGAATTTTAGTTGCTATTAATTCTAATTAATTAATAATTTATTTCAGAAATTAGTATTTAATTTACAATCTAATTTAATTACTTTATCAGTCTGAAAGAAATGAGGTTTTTTCTAATTAATATTTTTTTACTTAATTAAATTAAAGTTGCTGCTAAGTTTAATCTTGGGGTGGTTGAGTAATAAATGGATTTATAACCTAGTTCAGTTTTGAGCGTATGACCATTGAGCTCAAAGGTATGATCAAAGCGTAAGCAACACCTGGAGCTTTGGTGGAAGATTATGGAAAGAAAGTCAAATTAGAAACATTATTACAATCTGATGTAATAACTAATTAATTAATAAATTATTAAATTTTAGAAGGATCACTTAGAAATCAATAGGAACAATAGTGTTTCAAAGATCGAAAAGAATCATTTAAATATATTGATACTAACAAATAAATTTATTTGTTTCAGAATTTAAAATGGTTCCAGGATAAATCATTCTTATATGGGTAATTTTATTAGTTTTCAGAATTAAAATCAAAGCTGGACTCATATCATATAATATTTATAACTAATGATTGATTATATTTACTAGAAGGGCCCGGAAAACTGATTCAGCAAACTAAAACATGAGGGTTTGGATCAACAAGAAGCTAATAAATTCGTAGTTTAGAAATTGTGTTGTCTTGTGCTAAATATTTTAATATATTTATTACTGATAAGTTTACTAACTATCGACTGCATAGGTGGCTGAAACCGGGTCGAGTCTTTAGTATTAACATCCCTTTCCTATTCCTCGGTTTTTGTTTTATGTAAAGGGTCGTACATCCGTATCAATCAATCAATCAAAAGATCACGTATCTTTATGAAACCAATCTACAGAAATTTGTCCATTAGGTTCATGTATCAAAACAGTATCTAAAAATGAACTTTTGTTGTTAGATTCTTTTTCGATTATGAATTTCATTCTAGACTATAATGAATTGAACATCTCTAAACAAACATCTACTTTGTCAGTTTGGATAGCCGTTATAATGTCGTCTACATAACGGTAGTAAAATAGTAGTTGAAGACCTAATGAATTTAGCGCCAAATTTTCCACATTTTCCATCAATAAATATGCTATTATGGGATTAATAGTGTTACGACTGGCATACGTCTCCACTTGAAACAAGGAGACAATTTTTGCGAAGATCCCAAACGCTGAAATGATCAAACATTTTTTTTTATGGTTATGAAATACCATGACCACCATGGTGTTATATTTATGCTCGACTTTATGATTTCCGAATTTAAATTTAATATTCCCTCCGATTGTTTTGTAAACATATTTTAAATTTTTATGCATTTACTTGTTTTCTTTCTATTCTATGTTCTCCTCATTGTCATGTACAAGCATATATATCTCTTGCGAGTTGGTGTGTGTACATGTATTATGTAGTATGAGATGGAATGTTTGCGTTATTAAAATGTTCCACCTGGAATATTCTATTTTTTTTCTGGTATCATTGGCTTAAATTGACGCGTGATATTTGCTCTGAATGGGAGGGAGGGGGGGGTTGAACCGATCGATGTATTCGACATGAGTCCGATGCGGCCCTACAGATAAGTGTGTGCATATGTTCGTCGTCGTTGTTCGTCTTATTCGTTGTATTTGTGTACAAAAAAAAAAACAAATACCAATAAAGATTTTACAATAATAAACATAAAAAAAAAATGATGAAATATGTGCACAGATACAACGAATGGGACGAACAGCGATGCGAAGTGGTGAACATGAAGAAAATAGAGGGGGGAAAAAATTGACTGATTTTTTTTTCCCGATGAAAAATAAAATAAGTAAGTTAGTCTAATTTTGTATTTTAACAAGTCTAGTTTTGTATTTTGATTCGAATGAGTCTAGTTTCGTATGCTAATTAATTTTAAATTTGCTGACGATAAGTCGATTTTTTTTTTTATAAATTAAAAAGTGATTTTAAATAAATAAGGCTAGTTTTGAAGTTGAAAATTCAAGTTGGTACAAAAAAAAAAAAAAAAAATATATAAATTGCAAAAAAAATTAATTAATTAATAAAATCTAACAATAAATCTGTTAATAAAAAAAGGTTAGTTTGAGCTGCCAAATAAATTGGTCAGTGTTTTTTAATAAGAGAATTTTTTTTTTTGAAAAAGTCGTGTTTTGACTTTAAAACAGTCTGGTTTTGATGTTAAATTGAATAACCACGATCAATTTTTGAGATATTTTTATTTTTTTCTTGATCTATTGCGTGGTCGATAAAGTTACTGTACTCGGCGACTATTATGAAAATTACAAACAAAAATAAAGATAATATAAACAAAATAAATATATATAAGTTCTGTTTATTAAATCTTGGTGAATAAAATTGTTTTCTCATCAAGTTATCTATTAAAAGTTAAAATAAATAATTAAATAATGAAACATTATTCTAAATATTTATTTATGTGCTAAATTTTTATTAATTAAAATAATATGCTAAAATTTGTGAGTCAATAAAGAAATATGTCTTCATAAGAACAACGGAGTTGATGTGTTGAATTTTCTTTATTATTATTATTTCTTGGTGGCGATAACGGCCCAAAACATAAAAAAAAAATAAAAATAATATAGAAAAGGAAATTATCTGAAAATTTTTCATGTAAAGAAGACAGTGGTGTGATAAACTAAATTTTATTGGTGATCCATAAAAAAAGTGACCTTGCAGGGCTCCTTGGCGGAACTTTATTTTTCCGTGCGAGTTTTTTTTTAGATTTTGGTCTTCTTCGGCTTTTATTGCTCAACACCGTGACGAATTGTGATATTGTATCATATTCCCACCCGTGGGGGCAGGGCAACCATTAGTGTGAGGGGGATCCTGCGTCGGTGCTAGTTGCAGTTGGTCGGACCGGCCTTAAAAGAAAAAAAAAACAAGGTAAAGCGAAATCAAGGGACAAATAAACTGGGTAACTGTAAATTGTAGTTTTCCAAAGTCTGTAACAGTTTGTTTCTCCCCCTCTATTTTCATAATATTATATGTATTATATAATATAGTGAAAATAGAGGGGATTTATCTCTATTTTTACTATATTATGCTATTTTTACCGTTTGTTTTCGGCGTTTCGTGGTGGTGCACCGATTTGGTGAAAACCCCACTCAGGGCAAATTGTTGTCAGGTTATTTTTTCTCCGTCGTTTTGAGTAATTGCGTTTGGAATTTCCACGGTTTTTTTTCTCTTTGCTTCAGCTCGGTTGTCCGTTTTTGGGTGTATATATAAACTATATCAAGTTATTTATATTTAATTTCTCAGAAATATCAAATGATAAGTCTTTATTGATTTTCTTTGTTTCGTAATCTTGTAGTACAAAATAATGCTGAAGTGGCTGTAATTGCTCTAAAAGCCTAGAAATTACGCTCTCTAATGCCAGCCATCTGGTTATGACGTTTTTAATATTTTATGCACAGGAACGTCGAAGAAACACATCTAAAAATCTTTAAAATCATTTTGTCTTTTAGGACTATGGGAAAAATAATAATACACGTTCTTAGCTAATTTTTTGCGGACATCAGGAAGTTCCTTGAACGAGCATAAATGAAGTGAATGATATGTACATCCGAGGGAATATAAATAAGGATTTTTATTTTTAAATAGTGCTTGAACACCACCAGTTTTACCCATAATGACGCTGACATTTTCCGCCCCAAATCCGATTAAATTATCGTATGGAAGTTGATGTAGTTGAAAATAACCTGTGATACAAGCAAAAATTGATTGTGCGTCCGAGTTTTCTACTTCTAGCATTGCCAGAAAACTGTCTTTAGATAAATTTTTTTGGTTTTTACATCAAAATATCGCGCGATTATTAAGCATTTGTTTGAACGAACGTCGGTTGTTTCGTCAATTACAAACGAAAAAGGTTGATTCCTTAATATTTGAAGTGTACTATTAATACCTTCTGCAGCAAATGGATTAATGGTTGTTTCCGTTCCCTTAGTTCTACAAAACTTGT
The DNA here is from genome assembly GCA_958295665.1 of Tipula vernalis. Classification (NCBI taxonomy): domain Eukaryota; kingdom Metazoa; phylum Arthropoda; class Insecta; order Diptera; family Tipulidae; genus Tipula; species Tipula vernalis. The sequence goes on along the minus strand of OY282559.1, from coordinate 217,993,825 downwards.
TTTTTTTTTTACAGATTTTTGATTCAGGATCAACGGATTTCATCGATATTGGACTCATCAATTTGAGGTTGCTGCTTTAATGAATTTATAACTTTTATGTGGGCTTTCTTATCATTATGCCTTTTTAATAAAGAAAGGTTGTTTGACAATGTTTGCTCACAAAACTTACAGTAAGCTCGTGCTTTCTTTTCACTCAGACAAGAAAAAGTTTTTAGCCAATTCGAATAGAATTTGCTGTATGTTGTTGATGGAAATTGGTTTGTTAGGTCTAAAAAAATTAATCGTAACAAAAATAGTTCCGTAACATTTACAACAATCATTTTATTTATGTTTATTCACATACCGATTTTATTATTATTATTATCATTTGATAAAAAATATATGATAATTGCTCCTAAAAGTCAAAACATTTGTATGGCTTATCCTTGTACTCTATTTCTACTATATCCTTTTTATTTGAATTTTGTAATTATTTTACTGAAACTAAATGGTTCAATTTACAGAAACCGTTTAGTTTAAATGCTTTAATTACTTACTTTAATTGCTCTGCTTAAAAGGTTTGCTCATTTTTTTTTTAATTTCTAACCTTCTAATTTCGCACTTTTACGGTTATTGTAGATACTCGATTAGAATAATTTCGATGTTTCGACTTTTGTTGTATTTGTGGATTTTTTAATAATAACGACTATTTTCGAGTACGATTTATTTTATTTTTATTTCTTTATTTCGTGCGCGCTGTGCGAATTATACGAAAAACAAACTGTGTGGTGTGAAATGTATTTGAACATTCTCCCCCCCCCAACGGCTGAGGGCCCAAGATTGATCCCACATTTGTGCAAGGGAAATGGAAAAACCTAGCTAGAAGAGCTAGGGGAAAACGCATTTCCAGATCACTGTTGGGGTTGAGATGTCACGAAGCACTCGCGCCTACGAGTGATTGATGGGAAGAACGCAGAGCTTTTGAATAGGCCGTTCTTTGGTGCCAGCAGCTGTTCTAACGGTCACATTACGTACAAGACCGTCATGACCGGGATGAACTTCTTCGCTTCATTAATTGTTTTGTTGAATATTAATTAATTCATGTAATATCTAATATGCTACCGGTGATTAGACCATTTTAAGTGTGTTTCGATTAACACGAGAAGTATATTAGCATTTACGAACAGTAATTCAACGAAACCGACTAATAGACAGAAATATGTTCCGAAGGTTGTAAGAGAATTCAATCCAGTTTCGAACTGATGAGCTTATGATTATGAAAAAATCAATCTTCTCATCAGGCCGCGGCGACTGGACTGATTATACCACAATTTACATTCTACAGTGGATCAAAAATAAAGTCGGACACCTACCATTTAATTCTTTATCACAGAATAAATAGTAAAATAGAAGCTTTTTCATTACCTTCCCCCATTAGCTCTATTCATTACCTTACAAAAACACCAAAATAAAAAACAAAATTTTATTTCATTATAACAAAAAAAATCAATAATATAAAAAAAGTAAAAAAAAAACTCAAAAAAGAACTCGGACAGTGTTATAATTTAATTCATTTAAGTTAAGACAATGTCTTGAAATGTTTTCATGTATGCATAATTCAATCTTTTGTTAGTAAGCCCTTGTTTTTGGTCACCGCCAGAAGCCTCCTAGGCATGGATTCTACTAAATTTCGACATACAGAAGGATCAATTTTGGCCCATTCCTCCTTGAGAATACGTTTCAGCTGTTCTTTATTCGAAATCACGTGCTTTTTCAATTTATTTTCTAAAACAGCCCATAAATGTTCAATCACATTAAGATCCGGTGATTGTGGAGGCGTGTCTATAACATGTGGGCAATTGTAAAGCAACCAAAGTCGAACATTTTGAGCTTTGTGCTTTGGGTCGTTATCCTGGTAGAAATAAAAGTTTTCTTTTATTCCCAATTGCTCAGCGCTCTGCACTAAATTTTGCTTCAAAATGTTCAAATATTTCGTTTGATCCATGATGCCATCAATAATTCATAATTTTCCTGGGCCAGCAGCTGACATACACCATGTATGTGAAGTTAGCCCGAAAAAACCTTTCAGCCCGAAAAAGGTCTTTTCAGAATGTGAATTTGCTATAAAACTAAAGTGTCTTAGCTTCCAGCCCGAAAAATTGAAAAATAGTACACAAAACGAAAATTCAGCCCGAAAATTTTTTCGTAGGATAAATATGCTAAATTTAAAACTAAACTTTGTTCATTATAATTTAGGCATTATTAATCAAAATATGAATATTAAAATTTAATATAACACTGAAGTGAATTGTTTAAATAGTATTGTATTTCATCCATTATGTATACAAAACAAAAGAGGTGATAATTATAAGGAATGTAATTAATGTAACAAAAATAATTAAAATACGAGAACTAAATCACATGGTATCATGTTTCATAGTAAAATTTCAACCCATGTGATTTCGAGAAGGGTAATTTAAAGCGTTATATTCATGATAACTAACGTTGGTCAGAAACCTTGATTTATAAAACACTGTGGCGAAACTCACAGGGATTGATCTATATAACGGGATATGGCATGGACACAGTAGGGCCCTTAGCTACGTAAATTTATAAACCAGATATCTATGCGATGGCGAGAAGGGTGATTTAAAGCGTTATATTCATGGTAACTGACGTTGGTCAGAAACTTTGATTTATCAAACGCTGTGGCGAAACTCACAGGGATTGTTGATCTACATAACGGGATGTGGCATGGATACATTAGGGCCCTTAACTACGTAAATTAATAAGCCAGATATCTATGCGATGGCGGGAAGGTTGATTTAAAGCGTTATATTCATGATAACTAACGATGGTCTGAAACTTTGATTTATCAAACGCTGTGGCGAAACTCACAGGGATTGATCTATATAACGGGATATGGCATGGACACAGTAAGGCCCTTAGCTACGTAAATTTATAAGCCAGATATCTATGCGATGGCGAGAAGGGTGATTTAAAGCGTTATATTCATTTTAACTGACGTTGGTCAGAAACTTTGATTTATCAAACCCTGTGGCGAAACTCACAGGGATTGATCTATATAACGGGATATGGTATGCAAACAGTAGGGCCCTTAGCTACATAAATTTATAAGCCAGATATCTATGCGATGGCGAGAAGGGTGATTTAAAGCGTTATATTCATGGTAACTGACGTTGGTCAGAAACTTTGATTTATCAAACGCTGTGGCGAAACTCACAGAGATTGATCTATATAACGAGATATGGCATGCATACATTAGGGCCCTTAGCTACGTAAATTTATAAGCCAGATATCTATGCGATGGCGAGAAGGTTGATTTAAAGCGTTATATTCATGATAACTAACGTTGGTCAGAAACTTTGATTTATCAAACGCTGTGGCGAAACTCACAGGGATTGATCTATATAATGGGATATGGTATGGACACAGTAGGGCCCTTAGCTACGATGATCTAAAAAATATCTAGCTACTGCAAGAAATCCGCATAGTACTGAAGTATATCCACACATGGTAGTTTACACAAGATCCCTGATGTGAAGATTTCAATACTCGAAACTAACTATTCATACTTAACTTTACCTAGCAAAGTCCTAACTAGAAAACTTTTGAAGGAGACCAAATAAATGTGACATATTGTATTGTACCCATAACTTATAGAGATCTTACATATGACTAACCCTTTATTACCCACTAATTGCTTTAAAACTACACTCACCGGCATAGAAAATAAATCTACCATACAAATTTCTCTTTTTTTTTTTGAAATATATTTTTCCTACAATCACCGTGAAAAGCAGGCTTTTTTTCTCTGTTTTCAAAGCCCAAAGTGTCTGTTTTTTTGACAGTTAATAAACAAATTACTTGTCACACGTTTCTCTTAGAAACGTGTGACAAAACTTGAAACCGCACGCTAAATTTGAACATATGAAAAGAAGAGTATAAAACATCAAACCAAATTTTTGTTTTTCTTTATGAAAAATAAAAAAAATCTTTGACTACTCGATTGAACAAAATGTCGGTCCTAAAATAAAATCGTATTGTCAGTATAGTAAATTTTACTACAAAATTATCTTTTTATTATATTTTTTAAAATGATTGTAGGAAAAATAAAGTGTGAAACACGTCCGCAAAGTTGTTTGTCACGCTCGAAAGGTTGCTGGCCTCCGTCCCGTCGGCCAGCAATTTCCTTTCTCGCGTGACAAACTGGCACTTTGCGCTCTTGATACACAAATAACTATTATCCACTTTTGATATATAATAGCCCGATAACTATGCTGATTTCAAATAAAGAAAATGTAAAATAACCCATTGTTATTGTATAACCCACGCTGCTAGGGGCAACGTGAGTTATATTTGGTATAACAAAATGTTGAGTAGTCATTGGAAAACTATTCGTAGTCAAATTGAGTGAAAAACTATATTCCAAAAATTAATTAAATTAAAGTACACCATGACAATTTAAAGAACGGTCACTATGATAAAATACATTTCAAAATTCAATGCTCCACTGTGAAAACACAAAATGGAACTATTTCTTATTAATTTACGAAATTTATTTCAACAAAAGTGGATAAAACGTTGTATGCCACTCGTGAGCAAAGACAAAGAGATATTATCCACGCGGAATAATGTCCCACTCGGCTATCGCCTCGTGGGACAAACTTATCCCTCATGGATAATAATATCTCGTTTTGCTCACTAGTACCATAAATAACTATTAAACCGCATTAGCTGGAAACATGAAACAAAAGTCAAATTCTAGGCCATTCAAAACAATCATAGAAAATATGTGATGGCGTGGAAAATTTAAATGCAAATTAATAATCGCTATATTCAATGGTTTTATTGTCGAGTTTACATTTTGTTGTATCAGTGTGTTACGTTTTTATTATGTCGCTAGACTCAGAAATTGCAACGGCAATCGTAGCATTGTTGGAAGATAAGAGAAGCCAACGTTACTTCCCTATTATGTTTCGGATTTCCCGTAGTACCGTACAACGTGTTTCGTCGGGATTTTTCAAGACAATGTTTTATACCAGGCGACAAAGTACTTTTAGCAAAGAGTAACAAACGTTCAAGATGACCGTTTTGTAGTTTCATTAACACTTAGAAATCGCCATGCAACCGCTGTTGAGCAACAGCAATGAATTGTAAACACATATGTAAATGTAATATAAATGTTAGTGGAAAAACCTTCAACGGATCAGCCCATCATCAGTTCCAAACGGATATACTATATAACGGCCGTTCGGTATATTAACAAAATATTGCAAACATTTATTGTTCCCCATGCACCAATAATAGCCAATAATTTCGTTCTAATGTACGATAATGCTATACCAGAATACTTGATAGATGAAAATATTTCGAAGATGACTTTGTTATTTAAAAATAAACCAAAACTGTAGCCCTTTAAATCACCCTTCTCGCCTTCGCATAGACAAGGGACTTGTAATTTTACTTAGTAAAGGGATCTACTGTACCTATGCCATATATAGATCAATCCCTGTGAGTTTCGCCACAGCGTTTGATACATCAAAGTTTCTGAGCAACGTCAGTTACCATGAATATAATGCTTTAAATCACCCTTCTCGCCATCGCAAATATATCTGGCTTATAAATTTGCGTAGCTTAGGGCCCTACTGTGTCTAAGCCATATCCCGTTATATAGATCAATCCCTGTGAGTTTCGCCACAGCGTTTGATACATCAAAGTTTCGGACCAACGTCACTTACCATGAATATAACGCTTTAAATCACTCTTCTTGCCATCGCATAGATATCTGGCTTATAAATTTACGTAGCTAAGGGCCCTACTGTGTCCATGCCATACCCGTTATATAGATCAATCCCTGTGAGTTTCGCCACAGCGTTTGATAAATCAAAGTTTCTGACCAACGTCACTTACCGTGAATATAACGCTTTAAATCAACCTTCTCGCCATCGCATAGATATCTGGCTTATTAATTTACGTAGCTAAGCGCCCTACTGTGTCCATGCCATATCCCGTTATATAGATCAATCCCTGTGAGTTTCGCCACAGCGTTTGATAAATCAAAGTTTCGGACCAACGTCAGTTATCATGAATATAACGCTTTAAATCACCCTTCTCGCCATCGCATAGATATCTGGCTTATAAATTTACGTAGCTAAGGGCCCTACTGTGTCCATGCCATATCCCGTTATATAGATCAATCCCTGTGAGTTTCTCCACAGTGTTTTATAAATCAAAGTTTCGGACCAACGTCAGTTACCATGAATATAACGCTTTAAATCACCCTTCTCGCCATCGCATAGATATCTAGCTTAAAAATTTACGTAGCTAAGGGCCCTACTGTGTCCATGCCATATCCCGTTATATAGATCAATCCCTGTGAGTTTCGCCAGTGTTTTATAAATCAAGGTTTCTGACCAACGTTAGTTATCATGAATATAACGCTTTAAATCACCCTTCTCGAAATCACATGGGTTGAAATTTTACTATGAAACATGATACCATGTGATTTAGTTCTCGTATTTTAATTATTCTTGTTATATTAATTACATTCCTTATAATTATCACCTCTTTTGTTTTGTATACATATATAATGGATGAAATACAATACTATTTAAACAATTCACTTCAGTGTTTCAACAATTTTATATTAAATTTTAATATTCATGTTTTCATTAATAATGCCTAAATTATAATAAACCAAGTTTAGTTTTAAATTTAGCATATTTTCCAATTAAAAGTTTTGCCTTTCAATTTGATCCGGTATCAGAGTAAGCTTTCTTCGCAATAATGGCGGTGGCAATAATTTGCCGATGTTGGGAGCAATCAGTGTGATCGGCGGTATAGTAGGAAACTCACTTATAAATTTAACAAAAAAAATTCTCTTTTGTCCAAATCAAACGGCCATAAATTCTTAGTTCCACCTGGTTGAGAAATGCCACCGACGTAATTTCGTTTCGACTAGTTTTAACAAGTACGAGTCGATTGAAGATGCTCGCAGCAATTTTTGTAACTATTTTTGTATTGTAGGTATAATGTTTCGAATTTTGACAAAAAAATCTGAAATCAAATTGAAACCAGAAATAAACCCAAAAATAAATGAATTAATTTATCGTCCAAATGATGGTATACGTGATTTACTTTACAATATTAATAATTACAAAATTATAAATTCGAACATAAAAAATTTAATAAAATAATTTATTTCTTTAAACACTTCTTTAGTTACTACAAAATAGATATTTTATATGAAATGAATACATTAGTACGGGTAAAAATAAAAATAATATTTTTCGGGATGAAGTGTTATTTTCTTTGTACGTAATAAAATATTAGTTTTCGTGCTGTAAGGCTTTTTTTTTATAAATTTAGCGAGGACACACATAATTTTTTTGAAAAGGTTTTTTTCGGGATGGTTTTTCGGGCCAAGTTCACATCGGTACATACACCCCCACACCATCACCGAACCACCACCATGTTTAACAGTAGCTTGTAAGTTTTTTTTCGTAGTTCTTCGTTTGGTTGTCTCCATATATAACATTGGCCATCTGATCGGAATAAATTAAATTTACTTTCGTCTAAATAAATTACTTTGTTCCATAATTCTAAATTGGCATTTTTATATGTTTTTGCAAATTGTAAACGTTTTTTGCGGTTTCGCTTACTAATGAAAGGTTTTTTACGAGGTACTCTTCCATGAAAGTTTTGCCTCCTCAGTATTAATCTTATCGTTTCTGGGTTTACACTTTTTCCCAGCTCCATGGAAACTTGTTTGGTAAGCTTCGGAGCACTAAGTTTCGGATCCTTTTTAATTTGGTGGACGATCCATCGCTCATCTGCTGACGAAAATATTTTGGGTCTACCAGATTTTGGTTTATTTTCCAGAGATTTCGATAAATTAAATCGTCGAATTATGTCATGAACCGTTGAGTGTGGCCTATTTATTATTTTTGCTATTTCTCTATCAGATTTATGGTCCTTGTAGTATTTAATAACCAGTTCTCTAACTTCTACAGATGTTTGGCCACGTTGTCTTCCCATATTTATTTTACTAGTAAAAATGCAACTGCTCGGCGTTGATATCACAATATGACTAAATATTTTCTTCGAATTGTAGATACATATTTTCATTGCATGTTGATTTTGGGGATTTCCCCTTTTTGGTTTTATCAAAATTGCCACGAACATAGTAGGTATTGTCATCTGTCCGAGTTCTTTTTTGAGTTTTTTTTTTTTACTTTTTTTATATTATTGATTTTTTTTGTCATAATGAAATAAAATTTTGTTTTTTATTTTGGTGTTTTTGTAAGGTAATGAATAGAGCTGTTAATACCATTTGCTTCGTTTCTGTAATGATACAAGAAAATCATCCTTCCAGCGATGCCAGAATGATTGAGTTATTTTTTGCTGTTGGCCCCACAGTGTGAGACGGTTGCCATTGGAATTTAATAAATCTTCTGATGGTGGATGATGCAATAATTATCGACCAGCCAAAAAGTGACCAGGTGTAAGAGCCTCGAGGTCATTACGATCATCAGTTAATGGTGACAGTGGACGTGAATTTAAGCAGCATTCGATTTGAGTGATCACTGTATACAGCTGATTGGCTGACAATATACGTTGACCGACGACTCTTCTCTGGTAGTACTTCATGGATTTGACGCACGCCTCCCAAAGTCCGCCTTGGTGTGGAGCAGCAGGTGAGTTGAACCGCCAGGTTGTACCCAAATTAGTCAACTCTCGATGAGGGATTTTATTTTGCCATTCTTGACGAACACGTTGCAATTCCTTATTTGAACCAACGAAATTCGTGCCTTTATCGCTCCGTAACTGTATAACTGACTACATTGCCCACGTCGACTGATTAATCTTGCAAAAACTTCCAAGAATGCCTCCACCGATGGACCATGAGCAAGATCCAAATGCACGGCTCGAGTTGTCATGCATACGAAAACCACAACCCAACATTTTATGGTCGCTGGAGGTTTGTATGCTTTCGCTGCTAGTTGTCGTAGGTTCATCTGTGGCGCAAGCGTTTTACGAACCTCAACCGGTCCTGCAAGATCGACGCCAGATACCACAAATGGAAATGATTGATTGGTTCTAGCTGGAGGTAATGAACCCATCAATTGTTTGGCGGCATCCTTCTTGAACCGTATGCAAATAACACACTTGTTTATGACTTTCTTGACTGCCGCGCGTAGATTTGTTACTCAAAATTTGTGCCGAATAATGGCCATTGTCAACGAAATTTCACTATGGAATGTACGTGAGTGCGCGTCAGCTATGATCAACTCACATAACTTTGATTCTGGATGAATGATGATTTGATGCTTCATTTCCAATGGCAGATTTGATTTGGCTAATCGTCCACCGACGTGAACCACTTGTTCACTATCGATAAACGGACACAGTTGACGCAATTTTGAGTTCGATGGTATCTCCTTTTTATACCGTAGAGCCTTCCACCCTAAACTAAAGCATTCGATCTGTACTAAGCGTGACCAATATTTTATTGCGTTATCGCGCTCAACTGATGACACAGGAGTAATATCTTGAAATGTTGCTGGTTTGACAGGTTTAACGCTATTTCCCTTTATTCTTCGAATGAACCGGAAAACAAACGCTGTTGTTCGTATCAATTTATTCAGCGTGGACGCTCTATTAATCAGTGGTTCCTCATTAACCATAAAGGCTGCCACTGGAAATTCATAATAGATGTTGATATGCGCATTTAATAATCTTACCTTTGATTCGGATTCATTAGTGTTCATGTCGTCCTCAGATAAGTTCAACCGCATATTGTTTGGCCAGTTGTTCGGTTCTTTTTGGAGCCATTGCGGACCATTCCACCATAGTTGGTAATTTTTCAATTGCATAGCAGCACAGCCTCTCGATAACAAATCTGCTGGATTCTGATCTCCAGGAATATGATGCCAGTCGTTAACATCTGAAGATGATAATATAGTAGCAGTTCGATTTGCGACAAACGGCTTTAACGATTGCTGCTTTTTCTTCAACCAATGAATGACGATGGTTGAGTCCGTCCAGTAATGAACAGTTATATCTGACAGCTTGTATGCCTTTTGAACAAACTTGCATAAATTGACACTCATGACAGCCGCCATTAGTTCTAAACGAGGAACTGTTTGTGGCTTAATTGGTGCGACCTTATGTCTTGATGTAATGAGACGAACAATCACATTTCCATTATTATGAACTGACCGAAGGTAGGCACATGATCCATATGCTGCTTTCGAGGCATCTGAAAACAAATGCAGCTGCCGTTGCACTTCTTTTGAGTAGGCTATCCACCTTGGAACGGGTATGGTTACCAATTCAGTTACGCTCTGATGAAACGATGGGCATAATGCCATGATGTGATTAGGAACTAGGTCGTCCCAACCAATATTTAGTTTCCAAATTTCTTGCATGGCAATCTTACCAGCAATGATAACTGGTGCGAAAAGTCCAGTAGGGTCGTATACTTGAGCAATTCGACTGATGAATTGTCGTTTGGTAAAGGTTTTGTCCTTGTTTGCTGGATAATCATCGATTTTGATATAAAAATCGTCTTTGCTTGGATCCCACATCATACCTAATATCCCGGTATTAGGTTGTAGTTCGATTTCACGCAACTCATTTTGAACAAGTTCTTTAGCCAATTCCGAGTTACTGGTAGCCCATTTTGCTAATCCAAATCCAGCAGAAGCTAACATTTCAATCATTTGGCTATGCAGTGTTTTTAATTCTTCCAATGTTTCAGCACCAGATAGGAAGTCATCTATGTAAAAATTTGCCAGGGCGGCCACAGAAGCAGCCGGAAACCGTATTGCTTCGTCCCTGGCGCATTGTTGTAGAGCTCGAACAGAGTTAAACCCCGCCGACGTAAACCCCTAAAAGCACTACTGGCCGTGCCCGCAGATGTGAAAATTATAGAAAAACAACTTCAAAAAGTTACAGGTGATGTATCTGGTAATCGACGCCATCACCGTGTACGAGAACCATGCAAAAATAATTATAGAATATTGCAGGTGATGTATCTAGTAATCGACGCCATCACCGTGTATACGAATTATGCAAAACTAATTATAAAATATTTGCAGGCATACAAAAAAAAACAATTATAAACTAATTGCAGGTAATGTATCTAGTACTCGACGCCATCACCGCGTAATCGATGGAAAAAGATGGGCGGTGTCTTATGAAACGTTCAATGCACTAACAATGCGATAGAACATTCCAGCAGTGCATGCTTCGTGGAATTTGTCCAAATAATTTCATGAACCCCACAATGTGAGCAATATATTGCGCAAAATGACTAGTGATAATGAATCACTTCACCACAAATTTCCAACATTACACGTAAAAATAACAATTCCAATTTTATCATGCACATTTTACACGTACACCGCCATTCTAAAAATTTCACCAGCGGTCACTTAAACAAACCAACAAAAAAAAATATACCTGATGATTTCGGCTAACACCGCTACAATTATACGGCTCCAGTCTATTACAACTTCAATTGTTGTAGACGGGGACAATCACTACGTCCCGCGTTTCGGTACCAAAAATGTTGTATTTGTGGACGTTTTAATAATAACGACTATTTTCGAGTTCGATTTATTTTATTTTTATTTCTTTATTTCGTGCGCGCTGTGCGAATTATAACACAAGGCTTACTAAAAAATTAACTCAAACGAAAAACAAACTGTGTGGTGTAAAATGTATTTGAACAACTTTAATAATTGAAAATAAAATATTTAAAAGTAAGTCTAACTAAATAATTTGTGTACTCTATTTTTTTAAGTAATTTACATTTTACAGTAACTATAATATAACAATGTATTGTACTTTTGAAGTTTTGAATTTTAATACGCTCTCAAACACACACATTTAAATGGTTGAATATGTCAAAAGAATTAAACTTTATTAAAAGAATTTGACACTTTTAGGCCCTACCTACCGAGAGAAACCATACAACTACAAATAAAAAAAAAAAAAATTTTCGCTGTGAATAAAAAAAAATAATTTTCGAGTTTATTAATTATTTAATTCAAACGTAGATGGAAATATGTGGTATACAGTGGAAGTAAACGTAGGGAAATATTTAAAGTTATAACCACTTAAAGAGTGCTTCTGTAAATTAGTTTTTAGTGCCTTTGAGGACTCTGTGCCTTACTTTCTAACTAAGTGCCCGATACTCCACTAAAGTGCCTGTTTCGGCAACGCTGGCTCAGACTAAGTTTTCTGAAGAACAAATAGGTTCAGTTAGTTTTAATACTAAAATAGAACTTGAACAAGGACGGTACAGTTCGCTTTCTTTAATATCCAACCTTATTAAAATTGTGGGTACAACCAATTCGTAGTATGCTAAAAATGCATTTCTGGTTCTACAAATAAACTTCCACTCAAATTCAAGGAGACTTACAATTTTGTTTAAACTAGTACAATAAGCGGTGGCTAAGAATTTGCTTAAAAACTAAACAATCAAGAAAGAGAAAGACAATACTTAAACAAGGTAGATATAATTTATTAGCAATATAAGCCATTTATTGTAAAGTGCACTGGTTTACACTTGTTACCGTAACTATTAAATTATAAGGCCAAATTATGCTAATACTCAGCTTCATTCTCTTCTCCAGCACTTTCATTAAGATGACTTTTAATTTTCAAAATAGGCCCTAATAGAAAATTTTGAAAATAATTTAACTCATATTATTTGCTTTCCTTCTACGGTACTGTTTGCAAAACAAGGCTGTTCGCCTTTTTCTTTTTCTGAAAAATGTCATGTTCGGTAACTTTTTACACAGGCGTCAGTCGTCACCACTTTTTATATTTTTTCTTTCTAAAACCTTATTTACGCTAAAATCAAACAACAAAATAAAACAAAATGAGTTATATTCAGTTTATAAAATATGATTTTTTGAATATATCTGGAATTGAATATTTTAAACAAAATATGAAGTCTATTCCAACAGTAAAGTATTTTCTGAGAACGAGCACTTTGAAAATTTGATTTGTTCAGAAAATGGAAAAAGGTCAGAAAACGGCGAACAGCCTTGCTTCGGGAAACAATACCGTAGAAGAAAACCAAAAAAATTGGAGTTGAGTTCTTGTAGAATAACCCTTTTATATCTCTGTTTAAAGTATATGATTTTATTATTTATAAATCGTAAATAATTAAATAACCAAAAACATCAAAAATATTTCATTTGTTTTTCAATTTTTTTTTGTTTGGTAAATACAATATGGCTAAATAAGGAGTAGTTCAAATTACGTTTTAAAATGTTCTCTCCAATTATATGTCAAATATGAAAATTGGATTAATAATGTCGATGGTAAGTTTGTGTTCTTTCGAAAAATTTGGCTTATAGTTAATTGTGATTACTTAAGACAGAAATTTTGGAAAACAAATTTTTTGAAGGAAGAAAACTCAACAAAGCAGGAACTGGATTTCGCGGACAAAAAGGTTTAATTTGAACTTGACTATAATACTGTGATCAAAAAGTAGTACGACAAAACACAAACCGCTTAATATTCTTTCAAATTTATTTCATCCCCTTCGGATAAAATACGCTTAGCCAATGTTTTTTTCAGTCTTGGAAACTTTGGTTAAAGTCGATTTCCGGAATGGCTTGAAGGCCATTCCGGAAATCGACTTTAACAAAAGTTTCCCCTTCTTCGATTAAGCGCTTGTATTTCTTCAATCGAATCAAAACCTTCGGAGTGGTTCTTTGAGTTTCGGGGAGAGCCAGAAGTTAGATGTAGCTAAGTCAGGCAAAAAGGTCGGTTGCGGAAAGATATTGGTCGAATTGTTGGCCAAATAGTCACGTAAAAATTCAGCCGAAATTCCATTTTTGATGCTAAATTTGACGCAACTTTTTCGCTGAACTTCTGTTACGGTGCTACCAACCTAAGAAAGAAACTACTCGTTTAGATAAGCCCGCGCGTTTTAAAGGGAAAAGTCTTACTGCTTATCGCTCACAGTAGTTAATCGTAAATAAATCTGAAAATCTTTAAAAATATTTCATTTAAACACAACTTGGATGAAAGTGGAATCCAGTTCCCCTTTCAAACATTATTTTTGATTCTAAGACAAACTTTAAACGGAATCAAAGCAAGATACATACATTTCGGCATAAATTTTATCTTATTCATACATTGAACGAAGGGGACCAGCTTATTAGTGATCATTGGTCATCATATTATATATAATATAGACCTGATTGGAAATTATTTAAATTAGCAACCAACAATGGTCCACCCTAGTTTAGACTTTAGAATATTCAATTCTCACTTCCATTTGTAAATTTGCACCTAAATTGAAATTCTAAAGTATTTTTTAAAAACATTCAACCGAAATACATCAATTCAAAACCAAAAACCATCACCAAAGTTTTAAATAATGAAAATGCATTCAGTTTCGTATCTTTATACAGACGACAGTTATTGCCTATTTAATTTGCAAATACATCCATATCGGTCCTAACCATTCTCTAACTTGGTAATTCAAATACAGGTATACATAAATAAAACTAAATAAGAGACATACATAGAATAAAGGTATACCTCAATTTTACATACCAACCGCTACAACATGAATAACACAATGCGACTGGAAATTTATAAAAAGTAAAATCAAAATAATTTCCATTTCAATTTGTTAAAAATAATTTTCCTCCTGCTTTTTATATTTTTGTTGCATTCACTTTACCATTGTTTCGCCTAAAGTGCATTATTATTCCAAAACAAAAAGGACTGTGAAAAATAAATAAAAAGTTGTAGGAGGAAAATTTTTTGGAAAATGCAAGAATAATAACGTCTAGCTAAGCTCTATATATAAATCCCTATATAAAACAACAAACGAAAAACTTTTTTGTTGTACAAGTAGAAAGAAAATCAGCATCGTTGTGAGACAAAAAACGAAATAAAAAATTGGAAAATGAAAAAATTTATGTAAATTTGATAATTTTTCTTTTCCTCTCCTGCTTGCTGTTTGTTGGTTTGGAAATTGTTGTGTGTTATTTATTTATGATTTTGTTGCAATATATATTATATTTATTGTACGAGTAGTTTGGGACGTAGCCTACATACATTTGAATAAACAAATAAATTTTGTAACATTATACCAAAATGTTAAATTTGAGATGCAATAAAATTTCAAAGGGACGCAAACATTTTTTTTTTTTTTTTTTATTTTTTTTGTAATGGATTTTGGGTTGATGTTTTTCAAATTTATTGATGTCGCACGAGCTAAAAATGGTATTGAAAATGATATATTTGTTGATACTGCAGTAAACAGTATAAGCATATGCAAATGTAATGGTAAAAGAATGCATTATAAATCGATTGTGCTATTATGTCGAATGCAGTTTGAAATTTTGCCGAATTTAAATTATCAAACCTTATTGATACAGGTACAATAAACAGGAACCTTGTAATTTCGCTTTATTCTTCAATACTTGATGTTTACACCACCTAGGTAACATGAGGGTTGACCAAAATAAATCGACGATAAATATTACAGAAGACATACCCGTAAATTTGCCCAAATTTGAAACCAGCTGATTATTTCATCAATGACACCATAATTTCTTTGCAGTCCATTATTAATTTGAAACAAAATTTGTTTAATATAAAACAAAAATCCGACAAATACTTTCTCTGGCTTATTATTCAATTGTAGAGTGTTTTTTTTATTCATTCCGAAGAAAGGAATAGAAGGAATGGAACGTAATGAAAACAGATAAAAGGAAGGAATTTTTGACGGCTACAATTTTACGTTTGTTTATAGTGTTGTGTGTACGTACGATGGAGTTTAAAAATAGTGAAAAAATTAAATTTCTGTGAATTGAAATGGAGAAACAAAAAATTATTGGCTTAGCGTTAGCTGCAAAAACAGGCTGGGATAATTTTTGTGATAGCGATTCTAGTGACTCAGATGATGAAAAGCAGCAAAACAATAACCCTAAAAGTATGCTGTTTTTCGAAAATACCATTATTTGATATATGTCTACAATTTTTAAAAATAAATCAGGAAAAAAAATAATTACTTGGCCATCACGAGAAAGGTTGCGTGATATTGCCAATCATTTCTTGAGAAGACGAAATTTCCAGGTAAAACTATTTTACAAAAATCATGAAATATGTTAATAATAATCAATATTATTTTTTAGAGATCATTGGTTGCATTGACGAATCCCATATAGTTATCCCAGCACCAAAATATTATCCTAATTCCTATGTCAACCGAAAAAATTTCCATTCTGTTTTACTCAAAGCTGTGTATGATGATCGGGCTTGTTTTACGGAGTGTTATGCAGGTGAGGCAGGGTCTATCCACGACTCATGCCTTTTCCGCCGTTCTATTACAAAAAATATAAGTAAATTATCTATTAATTAACTGTAACATTTGGTTTAATTCTAGGTTGTATAATAATTCCGCCACACCATCATATGGTGGGCGATTTGGATATGCCCTAAACCCTTACTTAATGGCCCCATTTAAAGACACCGGCAGCGCAAAACGTTTACAACAAGGCCCATTCAGATTTAAACGGCTTAACAGATTAACCGTTAGGCGGCCGGATTATATCCCGTTGATAATTGTGGCGTCGTGCATATTACACAACATTTATATACAATACGGCGATAATCTCCAAAAAGACAAAATCATAATTTCAAACGGCGATGGAAGTACTGATCCGACATCAGCACAAGGCAACACCGATGCAAACTTTAAACGAAGTACTATTTTAATATAAAATTTTTCATTTTAATTCAGAATTCAAATACATTTATAAATAAACTTAAAACTTTTTCAATAATTTTTGGAATAAATCCAAAATTTTGTCTTGTCTTCGCATTTTTTCCTCATGCCGTTTAGTTTTGGCATCTTCGGTTGGTTTGCCTTTCCGTTGCAGCACAGAAGTAGTAGTAGTGGTGAGTGTTATAATCGCTGGAACAAGTCGCCAGAGGATTGATTTCGGGGCGCATATTCAAGATTTCCTCCATTAGATCAAAAAATTTCCATTGTGCCGCTGTTGTTATTATGGGCTTTTATTTTTTTATACATACCTTTGAGACCCTTCCATTTACCATTACACTGCTCTCCAATTATCTTTGGTTCCCGGTTTTGGATATTTTTTCTGTAAATACAAATACAAAAAACTGTTAATTGTAAATTTCAATAATTAGAACATTCAAAAAAATTACCAGCTAGGTTATCAAAAACTTTCTTTTTTGAGTATCGGTCGAACATTGTCGTACTCTTTGAAAAATTGTGGATCAAGCAGCGAATATCCCCGAGGGTTCCATTCAAAATTTTCAACTAAAATTTAAAAAAATTACCTTAAAAGTACTCTGAAAAGTCTCTCTCTCTCTCTTAGTTAATACTTACTTTCATGAATTGCGTTATTTTCATCAATACAAGTCTGAGATTCCATTATTATTATTATTAATTATTGAGCCACATACTCGAAAAATTAGCAAAACCCAAATTACATGCCGGTAAATATGGCGAATTTGCTTAAAGCAGAAGTGTTTGCCTAAAATTAAAACCCTATACACGATTGTTTTATCAAAGCAATTATTTTTTTTATTCAGCAGTAAAACGTCAAAGCGCTTAATATAAAACATAACCTTAAAAGTAATTAAGAAAAAAGTTTCTCATCATTCATCAACTTCAACATTCAACATTGTGATATTAATTTAAAAATAAAATTTATTGTTAATTACGATGAGTAACAGGAAACCAAATTACTCCCACCAGGAAACACTAGTTTTATTGGGGGAAATTGAAAAAACCCAGAATTGGTTAGATTTAACAAGTAAACATTTCTTCTTAATCAATATTTTATTGTACTCCAGTTTTTTTAATTACAATACGTACATATTTTTAGGCGACAACAATATGACAGCTAACGAAGTTAAAATGCAGTGGGAACAAATTGCTTGTGTAGTATCAGCAATAAGACAAACGAGTAGGACAGGAGATGAAATTAAGGCAAAATTTGCTGACCTTAAATCTAGAACAAAGCAAAAATGTACAATTATTAATAAGTATAATCGAGAAACTGGCGGAGCGCCACCGATCAGATCTTTGGATCGAGATAAAAAAACAGTGTTAACATTAACAGGTGAGAACTCCAACCTCGTACATCGGCATTTGTAAATGAGGTATTATTGAAGTTAGTGTACAAATTTAATTTATTATAATACTGAATATTTTACGCTATAGATACAAAGTGATACTGGATTGTGTAATAAGCGAGCAGAAATTTTCAGATTTGTTAAGGTAAATCTAACGAAATTAGTGTGCTAAGCGCCAATATTCAACCAGCAGTTCGGCTTTTTAAACCACACAAGAAGAATGATCCGGGAACTGGTATGCTTAAAAATGGTATGCACATAAAAATACAATAAAAAACAAAAAAAATTATGTCCCATGACTCTATAACCCCTACATCCTATTACCCCGGTAATTCAAAACCTCATAACCCTATAAACTCAAAACCCCATAACCCTGCAAATCTTAAATGCGACAAAAAAATACTTTGAGGGGGTCAGTTAATACTCCGCGACACCACTTCTCTATAAGTCCATCACCTTTCAACTTGTAACCCTATAACCGCATAACCTTATAACCCTAAAATGCAATAGTGAATGTAGTTGCACGTAAGACTTGAGTTCTGAGTTTCACAGTTTTGCCGTGTGTCGGCATCCAGAGCACCTCTACGCGGTAACGGTGGGCAACGGAGTTGTTCCGCGATTCGGCACACGAAAAGTACGATGAAGGGAGTCGGAACCCCAGAATCGGCGGCTGGTCAGGGTGAAAAAGCGGGCCCGCTGGCGTCGCCATCAAACGACCGCAGCTCTATATCGGTGGGTAACTTGGCCCTTGAAGAGTATAACGTTACAAGAAAGACATCATGCAATAATTGCGTAGACCCTTTCTGCGTTGTATGTGGAGAATATGTTGTGAGTAAACTTATAAAGTTATTCACAGATGTACTTAAAAGTTGATACCAGGTTTTTTTTGGTATATAAACAAGTGAAATGATCAGTCATTGGACCAAAACGATATGCTTAAGATGCTCCTTGCAACTTAATAAACGAAAGAAACGGACATTTGCTTCTCCAATGATCTGGCAGGATCCAAAAAATCGTGAGAGGGATTGCTATTTTTATTTAACGAAAGTTTATTGCCACAAACGAAAAACAAAATCTTCTATTTCTTATGCAATTGTTGAATCTGTTGACTTGTCTATCTACTACTAACGGCGAATATAAAAGTGCAATGAAAATGTCGGATATCGAAGCTCATGGCGACGATACTAATAAAAATCCCAATGGATTCTCTCAAGGAAGAGCTTAATGACTTGATCCGAGATGCTGGACTTTCAAAATAAATACCTGAATTAACGGCGTCAAGATTAAAAGAGACAAATTCCCTAGCTCCAGGAACTCGTATATCTTTTTATCGGGAAAGAGATATCCAATTTAAAAAATATTTAAGGGACTTAAAAAATTTAGTTTACTGTAATAATATTGAAGGACTAATAAATGAGTATAATGTTTCTTATGAAGCTAATAACTGGCGTTTATTCATAGATTCTTCAACACGTAGTTTAAAAGCCGTCTTGCTTCATAATGGCAACCATCTTGCTCCACTATCTGTTAAATGAGGAGTACCACAACCTTTGCTTCTTACTCGAAAAATAAGATTAAGTGGTTTCACTAAACATTCATGTTTTCTATGTGAATGGGGCAGCCGAGCTCGCGCCGATAATTATGTGAAAACAATTTAACACCAGGATCTAAAAATATCATAAAACAGAGTCTAATACCAACAGATAAAGTAATCCTTCCACCATTACACATAAAGCTGGGGCTTGTAAAACAATTCGTCAAAACAATGAAAACTACGGAGAGCAAAGCTTTTTTGTACATATTTGAAAAGTTTTCTAAACTGTTTGATGCGAAAATAAGAGATGTTGTTTTTGATGGACCACAAATTAGAGAACTTTTGAAAGAGAATGAATTCCAAAAACATAATGATTAAGGTGGAGGAGGCAGCTTAGCAAAGTTTTAGAGACGTTACGAAAAATTTCTAGGAAATAGGAAAAATCCTAATTACGTGACTATAGTTGAAAATATGGTAAAAAATTTTAGAAACATGCGATGCCTAATGAGTCCAAAGCTACACTTTCTTCATTTGAGTACTTTCCTGAAAATTTAGGTGATTTTAATGAAGAGCAGGGTGAAAGATTCACTAGCATTTATAAGATATTTAAAAGAGATATCAGGGTGTTTCGGATACCCATGTCTTGGCAGACTACTGTTGGTCTTTAAAGAGAGACACGTCAAACCAACACAAAAGAAAAGCACTACGAAAGTAATTTACAAATAAACGGACGCGTTACCACTCTAAAACTGAAAACACATGAAATAGCTACTTACAAAGTCGTAAAGCTCTTTGAGAATCGTGAGAAAATATAGATTACTACAATGCGGAAAATCTTAACCTTATTGAGTACTCGAATTATAGTTTTGGAGACCCAAAGTTTATGAGAAATAAGATTAAATATCTGGTTCAAACGTTCTGTAAAACAAGAATTAAGTATCGCGCATAAGTTTTGATTGTAGCTTTCTGAGATTACAGGCTCTTTAAGGTTCACTTGTAAGTCTTTTTGTTGTTATGGTTATGGAGCTATAAGATTATGGAATTTCTGGGTTATAGGGCTGTGGGGTTAAAGAATTATGGATTTTTGGAGGTAGGGAGTTTTGAGGTATTAGGTTGGTTGTATGGGGATATGGAGTTATGAAATTTGATTCTACATGATTCGGAGTTACATATATTGGATATGTAATTTTATTATGTTTCACTTCAAGATTGTGCGGTTTATGGGTTTTGAGGTTATGAAGTGATTGAATTATAAAGCTAAAACTCTCCGAGATTGAGGTTTCAGTTTTGCATGTAAGTTTTTTGGTTTTTTGCTGTATTGTTGGTTTGTGGTTTATTGGGATTTCATATTTATGAGTTTTGAGGTTATGGGTTTTAGGATTATAGGTTATCGATCTCAAGATTGTTGAGCTATGAAGGTATATAGGGTTACAAGGTTTAAGGGTTGATATTGTTGGGTTTTATAGTTTCAAGCTGTTTTTGAGGTTAGAATAAAACGCTGATGTGCTGAGTCAAAACATTTAAGGAATCTTCCACTCATTTGTTTTTGGGGTCCTTCCTGTATTATCGGAGCAGAAGCGAACTAACAATTTATTGGAACAATTAATCTCTAGTGTTAAAAAACAATAAGGTGGTTCTGTGATGACTACTCCTCATAACTAACCTTATGAAAATGACTCACATTTACAATTTGATTTATTTTGATATACACATAATTTTATATTTATTATTAGGTATATACGAGAAGAGTTTTCGAGTTATCAAATTTGTTTGCCATTTGCCGCATTCTACCAAAAATTGCTTTTGGTCTTATCTGCTTGCTAGAGTATCGTGTATATCATATACCCGATTATGTTTAATTTTTTTTTCAGTTTTATTCGATTAATTATTTTTATATGTCATACCAAAATACACCAAAAATATGACGACTAATTAAGACGCACTAAAAATATTCCTGTCATTCTTCCTTTTCATCTAGTATGAAAATAATACTTTCGGATTGTCTAGAATGAATTACAAAACATTTTATTATTTTTTATATTTGGCTAAATTATAGACCTATTTAGCCAAACATAAAAAATAATATATAAAAGACCTAATTAAAAATAAACAAAAAAAACCTTTTATGTAATTTTCGGAGGAGCGTCCAGAATATAGAATATAAACTGAAAATATAAATATATAATCTGAACTTTTTTAGCGTTAAATCTACACGTAATTCCAAAGCAAGGCTTTCTCTTGTTATCATACGGCAATTGATATTCTTATTCAAGATTTCGTTCACTGTACAAAACTACAGAGAACCAACAATGTCAAACCGCCAACACAAATAATCATAAAAATAAATAAATTTAACTTTAATTTTTTCATTATTTTTTGTGATTTAGATTTTTTAATTTGCAATTTTTATAATAAAAATAAATATTTTTTATTGTTGATTGAGTATTTTTGAGCAAATAAAATGGATGCATACAACGATACATTTTTATATGCATGACCATGTACTTACTACATATTGTACAATCACTGGATTAAAATTTATGATTTATTCGATATAAAAGAATCCAAAAATATTAAAATTGTTTGTTTTTTTTTTTTTTTGTATAAAGTTTAAATATTTCACGAGTGACAGTCATAAATCAAAATAAATATATTTTTTTCACTTTTTATTGGATTATGACTCAAAAAAGTTATAATTTAGTTTTTTAGGGGCAGCAGACTAATTTACTACGGTTATACTGCTACTATAAAATACAGTTGTCACAGTTTTGTGATTTAGTATTGTAAACAAAGACGATTAGGTTTAACCCACGTAGGCGTGAAATTAAATTCGATATCATGTTGAATGTAGGAACTCAGCTGTTAAAAAAATAAAATAGTTATACAAGTCACACGTAAATTTCACCTTGACACCCAGAGTTTTACTAAATGGATTTTACACTAGACATGCTGCTCTGAGTATTATCTGTCTTTTCAGTTTTTTGGTCAATTTCTCATATCACAAAATTAACCGCATACATAACATCTATCATCATAAATTTAAAAAAATCCCATAAATAAAACCCATTTTCAAAAATTTTAGTTTTAACCTTGAAAGGAAAAGTGTTTTATTTTTTATTTTCCGTTTTCACTTTAGGTTTATGAACAATATATCAAGATACTCATATGGTAAAGAAAAGTGCCTACAAACAGGTAATACATTATAATTATTATACATTTCGAGACGGTAATTTGTGCCTTAAACGTTTACAAAAAGGGTTCATATTTTATAATATATTGTAAATCGTTTATAAATTTTCAAACAAACAAACGTAAAAATCTAAAATAATTTATTTGTCTGGTCTGGATTAAAGAAACTCGGTTGGTAATAATGGTAATAGTAATCGAATTCAACCTTATTTTACTAAAAAAATTACCATTTTCCGTTGTATTATGTTGAATCGTTTTAGTATTAAGTTAACTAACTCCTTTCGTACGAACAAAGTACGCATACCTTCAAAAGAAATGAAATTATACATTTTCCGTTATAACATAATACTCTAAATACATTTCTACGTACATACTACATAAAAGGGCTGAAAAGTTTACTGTATTCACACATAGAGGTTGCTGTAACAAGTTATCAATATTAAATTTCGGAAGTAGAAACTTTCATTATGCGCCATTTCCATTTTCAAGTTGGCCTATTCTCAATTTCAAATCCGTGGTGGAATTCATTATATTTATTTGCATTCATTCATTATATTTATCAGCAACTAATATCAAAAAGGATATGGATCTAACTTTGTGCGAGTCTACACTATCCTAAGAAACTGCCCATTTTTGGGTCAGTAAATTTATACTAGATCGCACAAGTACTTTTGATGATGAACCCAAAAGTGGTGACAACACTAGAAATGATTGGAAAAAGATGAGTATGGGTTCACTATTAATTAAGTAATTCACAGCAATATTTAATAAAATGGCCAAAAAAGTTGCGTGTTATCAATACTGGGAACTTTTCAGCCCATGAGTTACACTACATATACGTAACATATAATTCGTATTATACCGGTTAAGTTGTTGTTCAAAATTACTTAAATATTTTGTTTTCAACCAATTTTTATTGTTTTTATTTTTATTAGTGTAGTACTTCTCCAAAAAACCATTATTAAAGGATTAAGAGGAAAATGGAAAATCGGTTTACAATTTATAGGTTGATTTTTTTTTTAATTTCCAAGAGTTGTTATTGTATGTACTAAATAGATTATAATGGTATTATAATATTTTGCTTGTGGCTGGCTTTAAATTTATTTAATTAATGATAACCGTTTTGAACGTGGATAAACGGTAATTAAAAGCATTATCCCCTTTCTTAGTATTTCTTTTACATAATTTAAGGAAGGATGGAATTTTTAAAAGCGACGTAAAATATTCAAAAGAAGCGGAATTTTTTTAATATTTGATCGGTAACAACAAGAAAATTTGTTATTTGGGCTATATATTCCCTAAATGTATTTAGGTATTTGTACTTAACGTAATCTCAAAATTTTTGCATTCTGGGGGTCAATTCTGTTTCGAATTTAAATATCGTCGTACGAGTTCTTTCTTTTTGTATGTGCATCATATTTCTTAAGTTGAAGGTCATTGAAAACAATCTTGGAAAATGTGGGTAAGGCCTACCCGGATCGACGCAATATCCATCATAGGCCAAAATTCATCTAGACGTAAAAATCTCTGGTTGGAGATCATTATTTTGATGCTATTCGGCAGAAGGGTTGCACACGCCAACAAAATCTGCCACTCATAACGCCAGATTTCAGCCTAAGGCTGACTTTCATAAACATAGCAGCGCTATTCGCACGGATCAGATGAAATAAAAATGGACACCAAAGCCGTCCTCGAAATGAGGCGGAATTATTTCTCCACGCTCCTAAATAGACAGGCATCATCTTCCGAGCAACAAACTCTCTTGCTAAATTTGAATTAATGTTGTCTGCTCTTGCAAAGTGCAATATTCAATAATATTGTTTCTCCAAAAATATCTAACTTTTGTATGTAATTGAACATCCTACTAAAATATATTTTTAAAGTTTAACTACCGGCCGCTAAATATTTTTTAAAATTTTTTTTCAAAATGAATTAAATCTATATAGCGGAGAACAGAACAAGCGAAATCGAGTCTAATCCAGAAACATATTAAGAGGTTTTGCTTTTTGTTTTATTTTTGAAAAATTGAAACTGCTCGTTGGTTATTTTTTTTGTTTTACTTGCTTATAAACTTTTTTCCGGTAAATTTGGTCGCCAAATAACATTCGATTTTTGAGTGTCTTTTTTGTGATCTTAAGGTAAAATTTAGTAATCATATGGTATTTAAGTCCGTCACAGAAAACGGGCCACCCAAAACAATTTTTTTTTTTTGATGCGAGTATCTTTTGAACCGCACTAGCTTGAAAGTATGAGTTTTTTTACGTATCCCGCAACATGTTTTATAACTCAATTTTCAAATGTGAACACGGCTTAAACCGCACTAGCTGGAAACATGAAACAAAAACCAAATTCTAGGTCATTCAAAACAATCTTAGAAAATATTACCATACCAACTTTGTGTAATCATGTGGCTGAGTTGTTTTTGCTTATCTCACAACATGGCTTGTAACCAAATTTTCAAACGTGAATACCTCTTGAACCACACTTACTGGAAACATGAAACAAAACCAAATTCTAGGTGCCATGGAAAATTTGAATGTACCGGCGAAATCGAGAATTTTCTTACCAGAGAACATGATAATTTGCATGAATCTGGTTGGAGCCAAGTCTTATTCACCAATGAATTGAGATTTTGTTTGCGGTCTCTTGATGGGCGACAACGGGTATGGCGACGACCGGTGGAGTGTTACGCTCCATGTACCTTTAGCGAAAGGGTTCGAGGCAGATCAGTCATGGTATTGGCGGGAATTTCGGTGGAAGCACACGCCGAATTTTTCCTGGTTTCAACCGGATCTGGATGAATATGTTGTTCCCAACGCACCATTTATAGGCGATAATTTCCTGCTTATGCACGATAATGCGAGACCTCATTTGGCCAGAGTAGTGAATGAGTACTTGGCAGAGGTAAATATATCGACTATGACATGGCCGGCAAGATGTTCCGATTAGAATCCTATAGAAGAATTCGGTCTCGTATTCCTGCACCGAAAACGATGGAACAACTTCAAAGGAAAATGAGGGAAAATATCTCACAATGCAACTTCGAATAGATTATCAAAAGTAAGGGACGGTGGCTTATTCAAGCCCGGGAGGGGGAGGAGGGCATTACATACTACTAAACATTCTTTATTGATTAATTATGATTATTGTTGTGTTTATGTTTGTGAAAATTTAAATAAAATTTTTAAAATTTGTCAATGTTTGTTTTTTGTGTGAAAATTAGAAAAACCTCGGCTAAACTTTACATTTTCGACGCCAAATGAAATTCAGCGCCAATTTTTTAAAAGCAGATTTTTTTTCAACTAAATGCGCATTTTTTTTTTTAAAATTAGAATTTTTAAGAACTAAAATTAAATTGTTAAGAATTAAAAATAAAACATAAAACAACGCTTTTTTGTCAAATTGTGTATTTTCCAAACTACCAAATTAGTACCAAATACGGAAATTAGTACCAAAATTAGTAACAAATATAAATAAATTAGAGTCATCTTGTAAACATTTTTTGTAACTATTGCAGTGTTATGCAACATTTTTTATATTATTTTATTTTTAGGGAAAAACATGAAATCTCCATTTTTCAGATATTATATATAGTATTTTGTTTTATTTTTTTTTTGTTTTTTTTTTTTTATTTTTGTTTTATTTCAGCATTTTCCAAAATAGGCGCTCAAACTGGATATATGTCACTGGATGTCAATCAAGAAATGAATTGGCATTTTCCAAAAATAAGCGCTTGCACTGGATATATGTCACTTTGATGATGGTCCCACTATTCATGAACGGCGTAAGGAAGTGGTTTAATCTCCAAGATTCCTGATACAGTAATCTTGAACGTGGTCCGGGTAACTTGGTTATTCAATGACGCGATGTTTTTCCTATAGTTAGTTTAGTTTTAAATCATAAAAAATCTTATTAGCTTATCCTACAACATGTTTCATAACTCAATTTTCAATTTTGAACACGGCTTGAACCGCACTAACTGGAAACATGAAACAAAAACCAAATTGAAGGTCATTGAAAACAATCTTGGAAAATGTGGGTAAGGCCTACCCGGATCGACGCAATATCCATCATAGGCCAAAATTCATCTAGACGTAAAAATCTCTGGTTGGAGATCATTATTTTGATGCTATTCGGCAGAAGGGTTGCACACGCCAACAAAATCTGCCACTCATAACGCCAGATTTCAGCCTAAGGCTGACTTTCATAAACATAGCAGCGCTATTCGCACGGATCAGATGAAATAAAAATGGACACCAAAGCCGTCCTCGAAATGAGGCGGAATTATTTCTCCACGCTCCTAAATAGACAGGCATCATCTTCCGAGCAACAAACTCTCTTGCTAAATTTGAATTAATGTTGTCTGCTCTTGCAAAGTGCAATATTCAATAATATTGTTTCTCCAAAAATATCTAACTTTTGTATGTAATTGAACATCCTACTAAAATATATTTTTAAAGTTTAACTACCGGCCGCTAAATATTTTTTAAAATTTTTTTTCAAAATGAATTAAATCTATATAGCGGAGAACAGAACAAGCGAAATCGAGTCTAATCCAGAAACATATTAAGAGGTTTTGCTTTTTGTTTTATTTTTGAAAAATTGAAACTGCTCGTTGGTTATTTTTTTTGTTTTACTTGCTTATAAACTTTTTTCCGGTAAATTTGGTCGCCAAATAACATTCGATTTTTGAGTGTCTTTTTTGTGATCTTAAGGTAAAATTTAGTAATCATATGGTATTTAAGTCCGTCACAGAAAACGGGCCACCCAAAACAATTTTTTTTTTTTGATGCGAGTATCTTTTGAACCGCACTAGCTTGAAAGTATGAGTTTTTTTACGTATCCCGCAACATGTTTTATAACTCAATTTTCAAATGTGAACACGGCTTAAACCGCACTAGCTGGAAACATGAAACAAAAACCAAATTCTAGGTCATTCAAAACAATCTTAGAAAATATTACCATACCAACTTTGTGTAATCATGTGGCTGAGTTGTTTTTGCTTATCTCACAACATGGCTTGTAACCAAATTTTCAAACGTGAATACCTCTTGAACCACACTTACTGGAAACATGAAACAAAACCAAATTCTAGGTGCCATGGAAAATTTGAATGTACCGGCGAAATCGAGAATTTTCTTACCAGAGAACATGATAATTTGCATGAATCTGGTTGGAGCCAAGTCTTATTCACCAATGAATTGAGATTTTGTTTGCGGTCTCTTGATGGGCGACAACGGGTATGGCGACGACCGGTGGAGTGTTACGCTCCATGTACCTTTAGCGAAAGGGTTCGAGGCAGATCAGTCATGGTATTGGCGGGAATTTCGGTGGAAGCACACGCCGAATTTTTCCTGGTTTCAACCGGATCTGGATGAATATGTTGTTCCCAACGCACCATTTATAGGCGATAATTTCCTGCTTATGCACGATAATGCGAGACCTCATTTGGCCAGAGTAGTGAATGAGTACTTGGCAGAGGTAAATATATCGACTATGACATGGCCGGCAAGATGTTCCGATTAGAATCCTATAGAAGAATTCGGTCTCGTATTCCTGCACCGAAAACGATGGAACAACTTCAAAGGAAAATGAGGGAAAATATCTCACAATGCAACTTCGAATAGATTATCAAAAGTAAGGGACGGTGGCTTATTCAAGCCCGGGAGGGGGAGGAGGGCATTACATACTACTAAACATTCTTTATTGATTAATTATGATTATTGTTGTGTTTATGTTTGTGAAAATTTAAATAAAATTTTTAAAATTTGTCAATGTTTGTTTTTTGTGTGAAAATTAGAAAAACCTCGGCTAAACTTTACATTTTCGACGCCAAATGAAATTCAGCGCCAATTTTTTAAAAGCAGATTTTTTTTCAACTAAATGCGCATTTTTTTTTTTAAAATTAGAATTTTTAAGAACTAAAATTAAATTGTTAAGAATTAAAAATAAAACATAAAACAACGCTTTTTTGTCAAATTGTGTATTTTCCAAACTACCAAATTAGTACCAAATACGGAAATTAGTACCAAAATTAGTAACAAATATAAATAAATTAGAGTCATCTTGTAAACATTTTTTGTAACTATTGCAGTGTTATGCAACATTTTTTATATTATTTTATTTTTAGGGAAAAACATGAAATCTCCATTTTTCAGATATTATATATAGTATTTTGTTTTATTTTTTTTTTGTTTTTTTTTTTTTATTTTTGTTTTATTTCAGCATTTTCCAAAATAGGCGCTCAAACTGGATATATGTCACTGGATGTCAATCAAGAAATGAATTGGCATTTTCCAAAAATAAGCGCTTGCACTGGATATATGTCACTTTGATGATGGTCCCACTATTCATGAACGGCGTAAGGAAGTGGTTTAATCTCCAAGATTCCTGATACAGTAATCTTGAACGTGGTCCGGGTAACTTGGTTATTCAATGACGCGATGTTTTTCCTATAGTTAGTTTAGTTTTAAATCATAAAAAATCTTATTAGCTTATCCTACAACATGTTTCATAACTCAATTTTCAATTTTGAACACGGCTTGAACCGCACTAACTGGAAACATGAAACAAAAACCAAATTGAAGGTCATTGAAAACAATCTTGGAAAATGTGGGTAAGGCCTACCCGGATCGACGCAATATCCATCATAGGCCAAAATTCATCTAGACGTAAAAATCTCTGGTTGGAGATCATTATTTTGATGCTATTCGGCAGAAGGGTTGCACACGCCAACAAAATCTGCCACTCATAACGCCAGATTTCAGCCTAAGGCTGACTTTCATAAACATAGCAGCGCTATTCGCACGGATCAGATGAAATAAAAATGGACACCAAAGCCGTCCTCGAAATGAGGCGGAATTATTTCTCCACGCTCCTAAATAGACAGGCATCATCTTCCGAGCAACAAACTCTCTTGCTAAATTTGAATTAATGTTGTCTGCTCTTGCAAAGTGCAATATTCAATAATATTGTTTCTCCAAAAATATCTAACTTTTGTATGTAATTGAACATCCTACTAAAATATATTTTTAAAGTTTAACTACCGGCCGCTAAATATTTTTTAAAATTTTTTTTCAAAATGAATTAAATCTATATAGCGGAGAACAGAACAAGCGAAATCGAGTCTAATCCAGAAACATATTAAGAGGTTTTGCTTTTTGTTTTATTTTTGAAAAATTGAAACTGCTCGTTGGTTATTTTTTTTGTTTTACTTGCTTATAAACTTTTTTCCGGTAAATTTGGTCGCCAAATAACATTCGATTTTTGAGTGTCTTTTTTGTGATCTTAAGGTAAAATTTAGTAATCATATGGTATTTAAGTCCGTCACAGAAAACGGGCCACCCAAAACAATTTTTTTTTTTTGATGCGAGTATCTTTTGAACCGCACTAGCTTGAAAGTATGAGTTTTTTTACGTATCCCGCAACATGTTTTATAACTCAATTTTCAAATGTGAACACGGCTTAAACCGCACTAGCTGGAAACATGAAACAAAAACCAAATTCTAGGTCATTCAAAACAATCTTAGAAAATATTACCATACCAACTTTGTGTAATCATGTGGCTGAGTTGTTTTTGCTTATCTCACAACATGGCTTGTAACCAAATTTTCAAACGTGAATACCTCTTGAACCACACTTACTGGAAACATGAAACAAAACCAAATTCTAGGTGCCATGGAAAATTTGAATGTACCGGCGAAATCGAGAATTTTCTTACCAGAGAACATGATAATTTGCATGAATCTGGTTGGAGCCAAGTCTTATTCACCAATGAATTGAGATTTTGTTTGCGGTCTCTTGATGGGCGACAACGGGTATGGCGACGACCGGTGGAGTGTTACGCTCCATGTACCTTTAGCGAAAGGGTTCGAGGCAGATCAGTCATGGTATTGGCGGGAATTTCGGTGGAAGCACACGCCGAATTTTTCCTGGTTTCAACCGGATCTGGATGAATATGTTGTTCCCAACGCACCATTTATAGGCGATAATTTCCTGCTTATGCACGATAATGCGAGACCTCATTTGGCCAGAGTAGTGAATGAGTACTTGGCAGAGGTAAATATATCGACTATGACATGGCCGGCAAGATGTTCCGATTAGAATCCTATAGAAGAATTCGGTCTCGTATTCCTGCACCGAAAACGATGGAACAACTTCAAAGGAAAATGAGGGAAAATATCTCACAATGCAACTTCGAATAGATTATCAAAAGTAAGGGACGGTGGCTTATTCAAGCCCGGGAGGGGGAGGAGGGCATTACATACTACTAAACATTCTTTATTGATTAATTATGATTATTGTTGTGTTTATGTTTGTGAAAATTTAAATAAAATTTTTAAAATTTGTCAATGTTTGTTTTTTGTGTGAAAATTAGAAAAACCTCGGCTAAACTTTACATTTTCGACGCCAAATGAAATTCAGCGCCAATTTTTTAAAAGCAGATTTTTTTTCAACTAAATGCGCATTTTTTTTTTTAAAATTAGAATTTTTAAGAACTAAAATTAAATTGTTAAGAATTAAAAATAAAACATAAAACAACGCTTTTTTGTCAAATTGTGTATTTTCCAAACTACCAAATTAGTACCAAATACGGAAATTAGTACCAAAATTAGTAACAAATATAAATAAATTAGAGTCATCTTGTAAACATTTTTTGTAACTATTGCAGTGTTATGCAACATTTTTTATATTATTTTATTTTTAGGGAAAAACATGAAATCTCCATTTTTCAGATATTATATATAGTATTTTGTTTTATTTTTTTTTTGTTTTTTTTTTTTTATTTTTGTTTTATTTCAGCATTTTCCAAAATAGGCGCTCAAACTGGATATATGTCACTGGATGTCAATCAAGAAATGAATTGGCATTTTCCAAAAATAAGCGCTTGCACTGGATATATGTCACTTTGATGATGGTCCCACTATTCATGAACGGCGTAAGGAAGTGGTTTAAT
The DNA here is from genome assembly GCA_958295665.1 of Tipula vernalis. NCBI lineage: Eukaryota > Metazoa > Arthropoda > Insecta > Diptera > Tipulidae > Tipula > Tipula vernalis. The sequence goes on along the minus strand of OY282559.1, from coordinate 217,961,990 downwards.
CTCCAAGATTCCTGATACAGTAATCTTGAACGTGGTCCGGGTAACTTGGTTATTCAATGACGCGATGTTTTTCCTATAGTTAGTTTAGTTTTAAATCATAAAAAATCTTATTAGCTTATCCTACAACATGTTTCATAACTCAATTTTCAATTTTGAACACGGCTTGAACCGCACTAACTGGAAACATGAAACAAAAACCAAATTGAAGGTCATTGAAAACAATCTTGGAAAATGTGGGTAAGGCCTACCCGGATCGACGCAATATCCATCATAGGCCAAAATTCATCTAGACGTAAAAATCTCTGGTTGGAGATCATTATTTTGATGCTATTCGGCAGAAGGGTTGCACACGCCAACAAAATCTGCCACTCATAACGCCAGATTTCAGCCTAAGGCTGACTTTCATAAACATAGCAGCGCTATTCGCACGGATCAGATGAAATAAAAATGGACACCAAAGCCGTCCTCGAAATGAGGCGGAATTATTTCTCCACGCTCCTAAATAGACAGGCATCATCTTCCGAGCAACAAACTCTCTTGCTTCAATGCAATAACAACATCGAGATGATACCACCACCTCTTCTATCATATGATGAACTGCAGAACATGATATCCTGATAAAAAATTACAAGACACCTGGTGAGTATGGTATCTGCAACGAAATGCTGAAATATGGCGGCGACTATCTGTTCTACTGCATGTTTGAACTCATACAAGCTCTTATCACTCCACAAAAAGGGAGTTCAATAAACTGCACCAACTACCGCGGTATAGCTTTGCTGAATATAGGCTACAAGGCTTTAGCCAACGTAGTCGCGGCAAAGTTGTCAGCTTATAGCGAGAGGATGTTGGGTGATTAACTTGTGGTTTTCGTCCAAATAGATCAACGATTGAGCAAACTTTTACTCAGTATGATACGGGAGAAGTGATATGAAAAGGGCATTCCTGTGCACAGTCTATTCGTAGATTTCCAAAAAGCGTTCGAGATCATTAAGAGGGACTCGATATGGAACGTCTTGTCCTTCCTGGGCATAACGTCAAAATTGGTTTCTATGTTCCAGCTTTTAATGGATGCCTCAATATAAACGGTGCTAATAGAAGGCAACATGTCGGATACCTTCAAGATAACTTCTGCGGTGCGGCAAGGAGACCTAATAGCTCAAACTCTCTTCAACATTTCATTGGAGTGTTATTCGTCAGCTGGAGCTGTTAGCATTTGCTGGTGATATTTTCATTCTGGGTCGCAACAACATCTCCCTTAAAGAGACCCTCGTTTCGTTGGAATAAACAACCCAACAAATTGGCCTCAGTGGAACGTAGGCTAAATAGACGGTCATCGCGAAAAGGCAGACCCGCCAAAACTTCTTTTCAGGATACACACAATATAAGGTGGATGAGTTCAAATATCTAGGATCACTGAGCAAAACTAAGCGTCTGTGAAAATTTCATCGAGCTCATTGTGTTGGTAGTTCGGTTTTACTGAGATTTCTACTTTTCTTGGGTAGATATATTATGAATAATTGGCCTCTCTCCAATATATTTTTGACTATAAAAAGCCGAAAAAAATCGTTTGATAAACAGACATATGTACATACTTCTCTTAAACTTATTAAAATTGAGGGGGCATTAAACACACACAAATCAGGACTTATATATTTGTGTCTAAAAAAGCCGAAAAAAACATATTTCATTATGTTTGAAGAACCAATAATCACGCTGAAGACTTCTGAACTAAAGTGTTTGACGCTCAACGAAAGAAATAGTCAAATAAATTGCCGGACAAAGTAATAGTTAGGCATGGTTTAGAAATATGCTAAATCCTGACGGCGGCACAGGATTAGCACCATCAAAAAAAAAGTTCTAATACCGGTTAGCCAGAGCTAGGAACTTCATCGAAAGGGCTTTCGGTGCGTGTTAGTGAGCCGCTGTAATATTCCATTTTCAAAAATAAGATCATCTACAAAAACAGTAGATAGCATAATAACAGCCATCGTAGTGTTGCACAATTTTATTATAAATAAACGTTCGAAAAAATTTTACCAACCGAGAAAATAGCAACGCACACCTGTATTAGATAAATAAAGCAGATTGTGCAGAAAAAATACAACAGGTATGACATTTGGAACACGAAACTCAACGAGGGAAAACCTTGCCTTATGTGATGAAATTAAAAATTATTTTATCAACGATGACATCCTTAGCTGACAAACAAATATCGTGAACGTTTACGAACAAGTGACAACGTTGTTACAAATAAAACATTCCAATGATTTTTTTTTAAAATATTTTTTTAAAATTCGTTCAAATTCTAAATATTAGTCACAAACATTTCTTGTATAAAATAAAAATAAATAAAAATTTCACGTATGTATAAAATAAAAATTAAAAATATAAATCTAGTGCTTTAAAAATTTGAACCTGCTTAGTCCGAGCTCTACTCTTCATACAACACCGTTGGTAATTTTAAAATGGTTCGAAGTCTTTTTTTTTTATTTTTCTCGGTCAAGAACACAAGAGCATAAATTTGAAAAGTGATCTAGCCTTGGGATTGGATGATTGACACAATCTGTGTGGTTGATCTTTTATTGTGTATAGGAAAGTTTGTCCTCCAAGTCTCTTTTCATCTCTTATCTGCGGTGAGATGTGATGGTCCTGTTTTTTTTTTTTGTTATCGTCTAAATTAGACAGAACGCTCTCCATCGCTCTCTAATGACGATTCGTCGGGCAACTTTCTGTTCGTGCTGAATCCTTCGTCGTATGTCAGGTTATTTTCTTTGTCGGAATCTTCTTCTATATATTCCACTTGGAAAGAGGTTTCAGCTTGATCTGGTGCGGCAACATTACCGAACTTTCTGAAAAATTAAACATAAATACGCTTTTTTTAAATGAATTGCCCCTAGCAAAACAGCATCCAATTTTGGTCAAAATTGTTCACTTTACATCACATCATCAAAATTATTAACAAATCGTTCAAATCTCTTACGCACAACCTTAATCTTAGAAAATGTTATTAGAATTCATTTAATTCTATTCACAACCCCGCTTTATATTTTGCTGGCCATCAAGCTAAAATCCATCTGTCAGAACAGCAAGTTGGGGTTTTTTGAATGAAATCACAGCACATTCTGTATATATAGAATGTAAATTGTGGTATAATCAGTCCAGTCGCCGCGGCCTGATGAGAAGATTGATATTTTCATAATCATAAGCTCATCAGTTCGAAACTGGATTGAATTCTCTTACAATCTTCGAAACATATTAAAAATCGTTTAATTAAATAAATAGAATTATGTCTATTAGTCGGTTTCGTTGAATTACTGTTCGTAAATACTAATATACTTCTCGTGTTAATCTAAACACAATTAAAATGGTCTAACCACCGCTAGCATATTAGATATTACATGAATTAATTAACATTCAACAAAAAAAATTAATAAAAAAAAAAAGTAAAAATTAGCTTACACACAGAGCAGTGTGATTATTGTGATGAAGAAGAAAAAAATTGTAAGAGAATTCATCTGTATTAGTACGATTCGCTAGTACTTAAATCACAACACATTCTGTATATGTAGAATGTAAATTGTGGTATAATCAGTCCAGTCGCCGCGGCCTGATGAGAAGATTGATATTTTCATAATCATAAGCTCATCAGTTCGAAACTGGATTGAATTCTCTTACAATCTTCGAAACATATTAAAAATCGTTTAATTAAATAAATAGAATTATGTCTATTAGTCGGTTTCGTTGAATTACTGTTCGTAAATACTAATATACTTCTCGTGTTAATCGAAACACAATTAAAATGGTCTAACCACCGGTAGCATATTAGATATTACATGAATTAATTAACATTCAACAAAAAAAAAAAAAAAAAGTAAAAATTATTAAGCTACAAAATTCTCAAATTATTAATGAACTTATTAGATATAACTGTGAACCTGATCAATATACAAAATATGAACCTATGCTATTAAAGTTGTATGCAAAGTTAATAATTACTTTTTTTACGAAAATGATACAAAATCGAAAAAACAACTTTTTAAAATAATAAATATTTTCGTTGAAACAAATGAATTAATTAAAGCTGCACAAAGAAGAGATATAATTAAATTTGATAATCAGTTTAAAATCTATTTAATTGGAAAAGAATTAATGGAGTTATATTTTTTGATTTAATTGAAGTCCGTTTAAAATTAACTACATTGCGGAAAACGTAGCACGGAAAGTCATATGTAAAATTTAATTTATTATAATAATATTACTGATGATATTTTTTTTCTAAAATAACTAATTGATTTATTAGATTAGACTAAAACATACAAAGTTGTTTTTAGAAATAAAATAAAAATAGTTTATATAATATATGTATTGAATCAACAAAATAAAAATTAATTTTTTATAATATAAACACATATTAAAAATTACGAGTTTTAATTGCTTATTTCTAAATTTTTTGGATTTGATACTACTCAATAATTGTCTGTTTATTGTCAATTTTATATTTTTTACTTATTTTGGATTTTTTGTGTTGGACTGTACTCGAGATTCTTGCAGTTTCTTCTTAATACGAGAACTCCACCTGTACAAAATGTGATAGTTAGTCTTAAAACAAAAAATAAATATTTTTATAAACTATGCATCATAGTCTGAATATGATTACTGTTGGTCTTAAAACAGTACTTAAATCCTCTCAAACGAACACTTACATATATGATCAATTTAAGTCGTATTTCGTGAATATTTGCAAGCGTTTGAAGAATAATTTTCTTAGTTTAGGTTTTCTGAAAAGAAATATCAAGAAAAATTGGTTGGGAAAATTGGGAACCAGAATAATTCTGATCATTTTTTACCCAACCTTAATAAAATTGTACTTGAGTTTAAAGAAGAAAATATATTGACGGTTTGAAACTAAGCTACTCTTGAATTTAGAATGTTTTTAAGTCATATGTTCTTAAAAGGAACAACAAAATCACAAATTGAATTTAAATTTAAAATAGTTTAACAATTATTTAAGTTATAACTTATTCAAAGTTAGAATACTTCAATTAGCAATCAGAAACCATTATTCCATGAACTATGTTTCAATTTCTCAATTTCAACAAATCCAAACATTTAAAAATCATCATAGTTTTATTCTAAATAGCAGAATTGCTACGCTTAGCGCACATTTAAGCAGCCCTATTTCACGTTTTTATACCTAAGTTGTACAAATTGAGCAATCATTTTTTTTCAGAGTAACGCTGGAGGAAATAAATACGTTACTAGCAGAAATCGAGGGAATTATAAATTCCAGACCTTTATGTGGCATCAATAACAAAGAGGGCGATCCACTCACGCCTTCACATTTTCTGATCGGGCATTCGTATAGCAAGGTTCCTGAGCTTGACATAACACACTTAAAAGAATCATATCTTAACAGGTGCCAAATGGTTCAACAAATGAGTCAACAGTTTTGGAAAAGGTGGTACGTTGAATATCTGACATTCTTACATCAACGAACCAAGTGGAGAAGTAGGAAACCTCCACCACAGATTGATGACATCGTTATGATTAAAGATCCAAACCTGCCGGTTAATCAATGGCTGCTGGGCAAGGTCATAGAGCTTCATCCCGGTTCGGGTGGTCTGGTCAGAGTGGTTACACTAAAAACGAGCAACTCCGAAGTCAAACGTCCAATACACAAGCTATGCTTACTGCCAATATCCAGAGAAAATTCAGTTTCCAGATTTACTTATACACAACACAAAACATTAGTCAATAATCAGCAACCAAATTTTCATCTCTGATTTGAAGACACTCATTAGGAAAAACCGGTCCACAATTCATTAGCTTTCAAGACTTTCCGAAATCAACAATTAAAAATATTCATCCATATTCTACGAGTATATGAAAGTAAGAACCTCTACATCTTAAATCAAAATATCACTTAATAATAGTTTAAAGGAAAATAAAATTAAAAATAAATTACATTTACGAATTGCAAAAAACAAAAACCATGACTCACGCACAAGCACAACAAAAACAATAATAATACAAAACATAAACATATTTTTTAAACTATTTGTAATGATTTTTTTATATTCGTTCTTACGTTCATATCCACAAAATACCCTTAAGGCATACAAAACTCAATACTCGTAAACACCAAAGATAATGTTAATTTAAATAAAAAATCTTTTCAATTTACCATTTGTCTGTCTCGTGCGTTGTTCTCTTGGTTTTGGCTTGTGATCATTTTTTTACATATAAAATTTAATTCAAATTTTTATTTTTATTATTATAAAGCTGAAATTATGTTACAAATTTTACATTTTTCTTGTAACAAGAATAATAATTGTACAAATCTTACATTCTCTTGTATAAAATATTAATAATAATAACATTAATAATAATAATGAGTTTACAGTGCCTGAAATGTTTATATGTTGTCAACTTGAGCAAATTTAGCGCCAATAATTTTTGGAAGGACGGTTAAATTTGTAAATAAAAAAAAATAAGAGTGGAACGGAAATTCTGGTAACAATTAAAACGAAAATCGAACACTAATTGACGATTGGAACCGTGATTTTAGACGAAATATTTGTCGGCATTACAACTTTAAAAAATTTCCACTATACCATATTTCAGTCGTTCTGCGAGCGCTGAAGCTAATTTTTGTATGGTATTACAGCTTTATTTTATTCCGATAGGTGGTGCTTTCTCTCTATTTCCAATCGTCACTTATTCAATGAAATGGAAATATATTCGAAAGAAAGAAATCGTAACATTATCAAAGCAACCTGGATTTTAGAAAGACACAGTATAAAAGACAAAGCTTTTATAAACAAATTATAAACGAGGAAAAAACCAAACTTTTCATATAAAAATAACTGTAATCACTTTTTTTTCTAAGGTAAATTTTTAAATGAATACTAGCCACAGCTGACCAGCAAAGGGTTGACACTGATGTCAATCTACAATAGAAGAATATAAAAATCATTTTTATTTTTATCTGAAATAATTTGCATTATACTATATAATTATAAAAATCACTTATCTTGGAATTGTATATCATATCACTTTATCCTACTTCACTTGTTATCTTATATTTAAAACAAAGTGATTGACAATAATTAACTAATTTACATTTAATTTTGTCAATCAGCTTGTTTTTTGTTTACTTTAGAAAATTAATTTTTTTTAACATACAGTTACTTTGTAAAACATTCTCGAAAACTGCATTATCGGCTTTAGAATTATTTTATCCATGCGTAGGCGGCGATAATGATAGTTGCGAGACTTTTTTGCTTGGTTTCGGTATATTTAAGAATAAGCTTGTTTGCATTTTATGTTGGTATGTTCAGATTCTTTGAATGAAAAATATATAAATTCTTAAACAGTGTACAAGTAAATAAAAACTAATTAAAATTCAATAGGTGAAAAATAAAAATTGTTTAAAATACAAAAATAAAATAAAATTGTATTATTTATTGTAAAAGCAGTTCACAGTTTTACTGAAATTAGCTGGTCGTATGACCAGTAAAAATTAATGTTTCGAGAGACTTACGCGCAAAGTAAATGCGTCCACCATTGTTTGTACAATTCAATTGATGAACCCATCCAGCAAAAACTTCTGTGCCTCTCCAATTTCCACTTCAAAAATTGTAAAAAAAAGCAAAACAAATTCACAAAATATTAGGAGTGTGCATTAATTTTAAGATATTTTCAAGAGATAGCATAACTAGCATTACATTGCGTCAGGTACTATCATTACAAACTTCACGTCAAAGCATCAGGAGGTGGCTTTAGTTTTCAGTGGGAGTATGAAACTCATAATTCTCAAAATCTTACTTTTATCAAATTTTTACTTTTTGATGAATCTTACTTTCTTGAAATCATGATACGGCGAGCATATTGAAATCTTAATTTCCCAAACCATAGCCCATGATACAAGTTTGTATCCTATCCCATTAAAATTTTCCTTCAACAAAACGGGCGGCCCGAGTTGCAAAAGAAACATATTTATAGGAAAGTGCAGCTGAAAGTCAACGAAAACTGTTGGAACCTTATGGTGATTATGCTCCATCGATTTCACCATGTAATTACCTACTGGTTCCTAGGAAAGAGATGAGGATTTTGATAAAGAACCCGAGTCAAACGGCAGAACTGCAGAATCATTGCATGTTGAACAATCGCCTTTAAATGCCATTGGAATGAGTCTCACAAACAAAGAAATTAGAGGTAGCATACAAATTGAAAGAGAAAGGAGAACATTTTTTTTGCATCGCATCGCGACGGGTGTTGAAAAACGGATACGTTACGATAGTACGAAACGCAAAAAAATCATTGTGCAGATTAGACGAACCGTCAACATGACAGCAAAGCTGAATATTTATGGTGCCAAGCTTCTTCTCTGTGTTTGCTTCACTGCGGAATACTACCAGTAACAATTAATGCAATTAAGCCGAGCATTGAAGAAAAAACGGTTAAATTACGGGAATAAAAATGACAAAGTGATTTTCAAGCATGACAATGCTCGGTTTCATGTTGCTAAACCGGTCAAGGAAAGGTTAGGAGCGCTCAACTGGGATGTACTGCTATACCCACCTTATTATATTGGCCCTTCCGACAGATATTGGTCCTTCCGATTACTAACTATTTCGATCGGTGACTCATGGTTTGTCTGAGCAGCACATCCAATCTTATGAAGGTACCAAAAGGTGGGTCGATTGGTGGATATCCTTTATATCCTCGTTCTTCAGACGTGGAATTCACATATTACGAGAAAGATGGGAAAGGTAGTGGCTAGCGATGTACAATATTAGAATGATCAATTTGTAACCATTTTTTTTATAACAATGCTGTATTTTTACAAAAAAAAAAAAACTTTAAAATTAAAACACAATCCGAATATTTAGAATGTGTGAAAATTTTGTGAATAAATAATTGTATTCCGTATTTTTCTGTATACAACTATAGAGACCAGGGTGCTGATTCTCTAAAAAATAAGCTAATGTGTAGACGTGTAAACTTGTAAAAAGCAAAGCCTACTTTTATGAGTTTGAAAATGTTCAATAATATTTTAGTAGTAAGTCAAATCGAGAAATTCCAGACTCATAAAAGTAAGCTTTGCTTTTTACATGTTTTCACGTTTACACATTATCTTATTTTTTAGAGAATCAGCACCAGTACCCTGATTCTCTAAAAAATAAGATAATGTGTAAATGGGTAAACTTGTGAAAAGCAAAGCTTACTTTTATGAGTTTGCAATTTCTCGGTTTGACTTATTACTAAAATAATATCGAAAAATTCCAAACTCATAAAAGTAAGCTTTGTAGTACTTCGAGAGGTGGGGTTTGATCCGACATTCTTTAACTTATTTTATTTATCTATTCAATTATTCATCCAGTTATAAAAATATGAACCACTATTGATTTTTCCTCATACGCTCTAGGCACCGTAACTAGGTAAGATGATGTTATCCGGAGTCAGGCGTTTCCTAAGCCTACTTGAGATTTTTTGTCTACCGTTCTTGAATCAAAGACAGAAGAAAAACACACGTTCTGCATTTTCTCCCTTATAGTCCGGGCACTCGAGCGTATCGGCTTGTTCGAACCCATACAGGTGTGACTGGAAACAGCGATGTTCGGTCAGAAGCTGCGTCGGATAGAAGTGAACTTCACCTTGTTGGTGGTTCAACCAAGTATATGTCATTTGTATGAGGCGGAATGTCCATTATCCCTTATCTCATTTATTCCGATGATGTAGCCTTTCAGATTGCGATTCGCTTTAGCCGTTGTTTGGGTTCCGTTAAGTAGTAGCTTGTGCCGCTCCTTTGGCAACAGATCAATTGGTAGCATTACCGCTACTATAATAAACCGATAAAATTTTATAAAACAGAATTTTTCAAAGCGGAATTTTTCAAAGCAGAATTCTTCGAGAAATCAAATTTTCGAAGAAACAGAATTTTTTAAAACAGAATTACGAACCGACCACAATAAATAATAACTTCAATACATTATTTATAATTCGAGTAAACAAATTTGGAAGTAATGAAAGAAGGTTCGGGGGAGTCATCGGGGGTTGGCGAGCAGGGGGCGTAGCCCTGTAGTTTAAATAAAAATCAATGTTTTAACATGAATGTTTTAACATAAAATAGAAGTAATCTGATCCCTAAAAATAAAATTACAAATGGTTAGCTAAGGCTACATAACTTTGGAGTAATTAAGGAAAATATGCGTGCAGGTATCATTTGAAACTAATTTTCTTTAACACATTTTATCTCAGTAAATATTGAAAATGGACTTCTCTTCCGGAACTTCCGGAAGGAATCTTGGAAAATATTTACACAGTGTTTAGAATAATAATAAAAAACTAAAATAAAACATTTTTATTGGAGCAGCCGATAGGACAAACAATAATGTTTTGAATGACATTGCTTCTTGAATTATCTTTTACCAAGTGCCAAACCCAGAGTTTTATTGTAATTCCACAGTGGGCAACTTTGAAATTTCAATAAAGCTTTGTGTTGGGCACTTGGTGAATCGAGGAAAGAACACAAACTCCCAAAAATTTCTTAAAATCATATTTTTTACAACAAACGGGTTTGAAATATTTTTTTGCGACGAATATAAGTTTGACTGTTCCACAATCAGGTCAATCACTTCATCATCAAAGTACTAGTTGAGCATCGATAAGGCACTCTCACAGCTAAGTATTTTTTGTGGCAACTGAATGTCTCCGTTAAAATTCCCAATCCCAATAAATTGAGCGGTAAGTTCTTCCAAATTAAATTTTTAAATCTTTCTCTCTATATGTTCTCTCTCCTCGTATTATTCCACATTTAAAAAATAACGGCTTCCTTCAATATCGATTTCACTAGCCAAAACTACAGGAATATTTCGAAGATCTAACTTTTCGGCTGCAAGATTGTTATCTTTGCAAGAATATTTCATCATCCTCATCGTCATCTTTACTACTGTCAGGCCATTCCTCAATTATTTTTTCGATCTCTTCAAGAGAAAATATTTTGGTCTTGAAATTGTAACATTTTTTACTATATAAATTTTGCATACAAAGTTCTCGAATTTTAAACGAAATGATAAAATGGTTATGTCAAAGCAACCCAACAATCGAAAACAAGGTATGACAGACAAGTATTCGTTCATTCAATGTCCTATAAACATGAAGAACAGAAAGCATTTCGAAACATTAATAATTGAATGAAAAAGGTATGTTTCATATATGTATGGCACAAATCCCTGTTATGGATTAAGAGCTAACACATTTACAGCGATTAAATATTGAATTTATACATATCAAACAAACAATAGTATATTGTATAATTAGGAGGAAAAGTACTGCATTCCCGGACGATAGTGGAAATTGGCGGACGAGGCTATAGTCGAGTCGGGCAACCACGGAAGTCCGGGAATGCACTTTTCCTCCGAATTGTACATACTTTTTTTTCTCCGATCGGACTTTAAAACGAATATAAACCCAAAATAATTTTTAGTATTATTCATTAATTATCATATTAATGCTGTGTGCCTCAGAAGACTTTTCAAACTAAACTTTTGTGAGACCCAGTAATTCATGTAATATTTAAATAGATGTCACTAGGTTAAAAGTATTCAACTGTACCTTATACCAAACTAAACTTTTTTTATGTATATTTAATTTGTGAAGGTTTGTTACAGTATTATTTTTATTTTATTTGTAGGTAACAAGAAACTATAACAAAACTGAAATTTACAAGCATACATTTGCTAATGATAATGCTTATATCCGCAAACACTTGAGTGTCTGCTAATTCGCTTAATAAAATTTGCGGTCTCTTCGCTCAACATCAAACTTTTAAAGGTTTCAAATTTTAAATAAAATTTCGTGTTTCTGTGTTTCTATATTGGTTGACCAGTGGAGAGCGGGCTGTAGGGTCACTGGTATAATTTTCAATACATCAAGATATTCTGTGAGAACAATTGTTCACAAAATTCTTGATGTTTGTAAAGCTCGCACCAAAATTAGTCAAATTGCCAAGTTAAATACATATAGTCTTATCGGCGAACAATTTAATCGACGATTGGCCACTTCAATATTTTCGAAAGCGTTAAGTGCTGTCGATGGATACCACATAAAAATTGTTGTACCGCAGATCATTAATTTAATGGCAGTATGCGACAGTTCTGGTAAATTTATTAATATTTGTTGTGGATACTCGGGTTCTGTACATGACCAAACAGTCCAACGGAATAGTCAATTATATCGTAAACAAACATTCCCACCTCATGGAGTATTTCTATTAGGTGACAGTGAATACAAATGTTCATCAGACCCGGTAGCTATTATCACACCGTTCGTAAGAAAAGGCAACTTAACCGCAGTAGAAAGAAACTTTAACGTTATGCATAGCAAAGTACGAAGCATTGTACAAAATGCATTTGGAATAATGAAAATCGATGACGGGCGATTTTGTTTAAATCATTGGAACTGAAAATTTTTTGTTTTTCAATTACATTTACATACCACGCATACTACCAGAGCCTTCTAGAGTATAGAGCCATAATCTTAATGACGTATTTTTTAGATGCTTTTTTAGTGGTATAACTTTTCACTGATTTCCATAGGAATCCATAGTAAAAATGGTGTTTTTTAGCTTCAAGTTTTTCAATGAAAAAAGCAAAAATATTATAAAATGTTTATATAAAAGTTTTCTACATATCTTTAAGAACAATACACAAATAGGCCATATTGGTATTAAGTAAATATTAATTGCAGAAATATTAAAATTAAATTATTTCTAAAATATATTTTTTCGAACTTTCATTTTTAAAAATACATCAAAGTTGGCTCTGACAAATTAAAATAATACTTGCTAAATTTATCTTTAGTTTTACTAGTGTACGTAAGATGTCTAAAATGGTTACAGAAAAATACGAAAAAAAATTATTTAACCGCAAAATTATCACACGTTCCTATATTTTGTGGATTTGTTTTGCTTTTCCTACAATTTTTGAACTTGAAATTTCCCCAGGTGGTAATTTTTCGTATGATTTTTCCAAATGTTTACGGCCATCACTGCCATCTATGTAATGTGTATTGACTTAATTGACCAAACGAATCGTAGTAAGCTTTTATTTTAATTTGACCAGAATGCTGTTGTTATGATTTTTTTTTAATATTTTGCTTTAAATAAATCAATTATTACAAGAAAATGAAAACGATTTACTTAAACGATATTCATACTCGTATATGTTGAAATTCAAACATTTATGAAAGTATTTCAGAAATCATAATTAAGAATTTGTAAAATTTTCATTTAAAAATTTGTCTTAGGAAAAAAAGTGATTTCCCATATGTTTTGTGTGTTTTACTATGAAAAGTTTCGTTTTTCCCTCGTTTCTAATTCCCTTATAAAAGCTCAGATTTTTTGATTATGGCTCTATAAAATACAGGGTGCTCTGATACTACATGTTTTAAACAGTGCGTCATACAAGTTGAAAATTCGTCGAAAAGTAACCTCGTAAATTGACTTTTCATCTAGCATCTATGAGGAAATAGCGAAAGCTATTAATAAAAGCTATATAATAAAATTATTGCTTAGTTAGCCACGACATCATAAGACATAAATACATTTTTTTTTTTTTTTTTTTCAAAAGTTTTCGTAGTTAATATTCCCGGCCTAGGCCAGAAAAAATATTCTCGTACTATTATTACTTGTTGCTTAGCAACAAATAGAACATACTGAAATAATGAGCTTTTCGTTTCGAAAAAACAACGGAAAGATGCATTTTTTCCTACGATCGGAGAAAAAATATATTTCAGGAGGGAATCGAGTAGCTTTAGCGAACGGCTGTTCTTCGCGCGGAAAAAAAAATTCTATAAAGCAAATTTAAATTCTTTTTCAATTAACTATAAATATATAAAAGTTTAACGAAAGTCGTTAAAAGGGGAAAAATCGAACTGTGCGATTTCCGTAAAGATTCGCAGTATCAGATTTCACGATACCGCCCAACATGTGTAACGGCTGCATTACGCAAATCTCATTGAAAAGAGTAACGTGACTCATCAGTTTTATCACAATGATAAAATCTTGCATAATACGAAATTTATTTTTGGTTTATATTTGTTTTGGTCACTGACCGTTATTTCCTTTGATTTTTTTTTAGTGGGTAATACCAATTAATAAGTACATAACATAAAAAATCAGTACTTAGTGAGCAATTGCAGATATTTATTGTTTTTTTGGATGTAGCGGTACAAGACTGTTTTGTGGTGAAACTGTAGAATAGATAATCTGACCGTTTTTTATTATAAATGTTATTAGGAGAATGGTACAGGTTCTTATTTTATTTTTATTTTGGATTCTTCATTGAGTTGGTATATTCGTCTGGAGAGGTCAAGCTCACCACATTTAGCAGCTTAAGCGACATATTTATTCGGGAAATTTAGAATTAAATAATTTTTTTGGGTGAGTTTTTTTTTGGTTATTTAGCATTAAGCTTTTTAAATGGTTTATTTGGTAATTTTGATTACCTTTGGGTTTACCTCACTTTTATTGATAGGACATTTTTTTTGTTGGATGTTGCCCTGCATTTATGGATAGTGAGGCATCTCCATTTTACCAAAAAAAATATCTTGTATTCTTGGATACCTTATTTTGGAGTAAAGAGGTCATATACCAAATTTCCACTAAATTGAAGAAAGGAGAAAAGGAGATTTGTAACATGCACGCCGGAGAAATTAGGTGCATAAAAAACACATCTCCATAGTTCAGTCGAACCATCTTTAATAGTTTTTTTGTGAACAAAAAATCTTGTCAAGGTTGAAAACAAAAAGTAACATATTGTGCTATGTGATATATGCATATTGGTTACTACCTATTTGTGTGTGTGTTTGTTCAAAATTGAAATGTTCGGACATTTGAACATTTAAAGCAAAAAAAAAAATATTAAGTTTTTTTTTGTTTCATTAATTAAATTTTGAAATTATTGTCAAAAAAAAAAAAAAAAAAAAATTCAACGAATATAAATAGCTAAGTGAAAAGAATAGTGTTTGGTGCACGGGTAATAACCTTTCATTTACAGCCACACGGACAAGCATACCTAAAGAGGCTCTTTGGATTAGTTGCCGGGTGAGTTTTTTAATCCGCATAATTTTTATTTTGGTTTAATTTCTTGTTCCAAAACATTTTAATCTAATAAATATGTGAATTATTCAACAAAAAAATAATAAAAAAAAATCTAGTAACAAGAACCATCCCAAGCCGATGAATCTATCCAATGAAAAAAAAAAAAAACAAATATACGCATGATTACTAGAATGGTACGTAACACATGATGGCAAGGCCTTATAAAATGGTTTAGCCGGGACGCAAACCGGGGATAATCAAGACTTAAATAATTTTAGATAAGTAGTTACTTTCCTATGCAAATAAGGAGGTAGGTGTGGAGTTGGTTGTGGGAGATCAATGGGTTTAGGAGGTAAAGAGAAAACTTAGGACAAAATTCATATTGTAATATAATTTAATGTATCGACTACAAAGGTGTCTGAAATCGGGTAGATTATATCCTTACTAACATTCCTTTCCTATCCTTCCTTATGTGTTATATGTAATGGGTGTACGGTGGGCTCGGTGTCATCCGGGAGACAGGCCTAGGCTTGGTCGTACACTCCAATCAATCAATCAATCAATCAAACAAACAAAATATATTTCAATTAAAAAACTAATAATAAAATAAAATAACTGTATCAATTTAAATTATTGTTTCGCTAGTAAATTGATATCACCAAAATATTATGGCGTGTTGCCCAACGCGACGCACATCTATGAGTGTATTGTTACATTGATTATTATTACTACTATTGCTGTTATCTTTTCTCTATTTAGGTGTAATAAACGCCCGAGTTTTCAAATCTGTGAAAATTATAAATAATGAATAAAAAAATCATTATTTGGGTTCCCCGAGCCAAATCCATATTTTACGCTAAGTAACTTGAAGAAGGTTCTTCTGGGTTAAGACATTTTTTCGATAAGATTTCTTCAGCTTCAATCTAACCTTTATTAATCCGACATTTAAATAATATAACCTTATTTTAAAAGCAACAACTGCTCCAGATATTATAAGTAAACATAGTTAATAAAGCACAGGAAAGTGAAATCAAGATAGCATGTACTTATCTTCCAGAGAACATCTCAATATTTATCAAACAAATCTTAGTTTATATTCCGTTAAACTTAACCATTCGGGGATATGTGCCATTGAGCAGCTATTTAAATTCCACTTAAGAAATGATATAACAGAATAAAATTTTAACTTAGCCAATGGTTTTAACATTAAACATGTATTATTTTATTTTACCATTCTTATAAAAAAAAACTATTTACTTTTCTATACTCGCGTACAACAATAATCCACAACTCATTCTACTACCCGTCACAGAACTAGCACACACCACACACAACCTGTTTCCCGGCGCACAATATTGTTGTATTACAGTTTGATAAAAATCAAATAAAAATATGAAAATTATACTCGAAAAACGTTTTTTCACGTTTTTCCAGTTTTCCACATTTTTTTTAGTTTTCTTTAAAAAAACACATTTTTATATATCGTTTGGAAAATTCTGTATTTATATGTGTGTATATGGAAAATGGTAATACATAAAAAAATAATAATAATTTTGATGGATGATTGGGTGGAAATGTTTTTTCTCTACCATTAAAAGTTTTTCCGAGTTGGTGGTGTGCTTTTTTGGAGAGTGAAAAATTCAAAGTAGTTTTCCATATTTTTTTTTTTTTTCTATTTTATCAGTTTTAAGAATCGAATATTTATATAGTGTGTGGTTGGATGTATGTATGTATGCTTTTTGTTAGTTTGGTTTGTGGGGAAATGGCAAATTTAAAATAACGTTATGGTTTTCATATATGTGCGGTTTAATATGATTTTTATTAATTTTGTTGTTGTTAGTGTTGTAAAAAGCCAAAACTGAAATACATAGCATTTTTAAGGAGGGTATGGTTTGATGATTATATGATTTCATTTCGTTCGTTGTTGTGTTGTTGAGGGGTTTGATGTGGTCACGTAATAATTGTATATAATATGTTGTAAATTTAATTTTTATTTTATTTATAAGTTTTACTTGCAAAAACAACAACAACCACCTTAATAAAATTGTGTTATTATTTATGTGTATATATCGGTAGCACAAAAAACGAGTGCTAGTTTGGGGTGTTATAATAAGTTACCTAGTAGACTGCAATTTCATATTTATTTGATTTAAGGAGGAAAACATTACTTTAGAATACTAATTTTCCATATCAAAATTGAATTTAAGTATTTATTTTTTTAACAGCAACCTCTTATTAGTTTTCGAATCATGGTTGGGTCTAAAAGATTCGTGTGGAAATAATCTTTATTCTTTATCTAGCAAGATAACTCTTTTGCTGTGATCGCAGAGGCATTTTATTTACATACTTCTATCATACATCTTCATGCGACTCTATTTTACCGGCCATTAATTAACGCCTGCAAATGAATATTTAATTCAGTTAATTATTTGAATTTTTTTATTTTTAAAATCTAATTTTGCTTTTCCAGGTAATTTAATGTCCTTTGAAGAAAAAGCTAGTAACACTTCATTTTCAACACATATTTCAATCGTGACAAATTTCTTCGAGGGCGCTATTTATATAGTACTAAACAACAATGCGTTACCAGTCAAACGGGACAATGATTAAAGCTGCGGCGTTTGGGTGGGGAAGTACCGGGTTCGACTCCATAAACGGGCGGGATTTTTCATCATCTGATTACGATCGGCGATGAAGATGAACACAACTTTTTGATCCCTGTTGAGAGTGCAGAATCCATGGGCCAACCCACCTTTCATATCAGTACTACAGCCTGGCATGAAACAATGCTTTACTTAACAATTAATTAACGACTAAGAATAACTATGCACAGATCAATGCGACTAGGTTCCCTAAGCAAGGCGAATTAAAATTGACAATAAAATAACATCTCCATTATATGGACGAGTTCAAATTTGATTCAATTTTGTGTGGCAATCTTAAATTATTTCTGAGTCAACTAGTGCGAGAAAATTAGAAAAATTTCAGTTTCAATTTAGTTTCGCAAAACTGAATCAGTTTATTAATTTAAATTCTCAAACGGAAATCACTTTTGATACATAGTTCTAAAATATAAGCGTATAAAAAATAAATATAAATTCAAAATAAATTATGGTTTTTCAGTTGTTTAATTACCCTGATTATTTTCCTTTTGCCGCTTAATTCTTGATTGCGATTTCTACAATTTTAATAAATAATTTAGATATATTACGAAAAAATAAAAACTATTACCTATAATCATGTTTAAAATTTGATATGATGCCCGTTGAAGCTTTCCATTTTTAAAAAACCCAGAATAATTGGCAGCTACCTGGTTGGATAGAATGGCAGCTAGAGATTGTTTTACAAATTTGTCCAAAGATTGGTCCAGTACTTTTCCAAATATTGATTTTTCATTAAAACAAAATTTATATATTATTTATTAAAATTATTATTGATCATTCCTACAAAATTTATATATTATTTATTAAAATTAATTGATTTATTTGGCAATCAATATAAAAAATTATACATACCAATTTTTTACTGGCGATGGTGTCATTTTTACTGTGCTGTTCCACTTCTTCAAATTCTTCCGCTGTAGTGCAAGGAATTTTGATTGATGAAACTGAGAGGCTTGTTGATGGGTTGTCCTTTTCATCCCTCGCTTTTAGCTCTCGACGGAGGAATTTAACTTCTCGTAAAACCTGTATCATTAAACTATGGTTTTCGATAAGCAATTGCTGGTTTAAATCAATATGGGATGCGGATGGCGTTTCGCTGGTTACTTCGTTAGAAGTGGAAAGGCTGCTATGATTTTCCTTTGATGACTGGGCTAAAGGGTGTGTATGTATATCCTGTATAGTTTTGTTCACAAATTTATACTGAACCGGTATGCTTGTGTCTGAATTTTGGATTTGCGCTTGTTTCGGAATACAGAATCGGTGCATTTGTCGATGGTGTTTTTTTGGTGATGCTGTAGTGTTCGTACCCTGCATTTTCTTATAAACAAATTTTTCGGAATGCTGCGTCCGCTTCTATCAGAATACTTGGGTGGTGTTCTTATTTTAGGGAGGGGTACTTTATCCCGTATGATAATATCCCATAAGTACGATATCCCGTAAATTTGTATAATCCTGTATGTCAAAATCCCACATTCCAAAATCCCGTATTACAAAATCTCGTATTATAAAATCCCGTATTTATAAAAATCCCGTATTTATAAAATCCCCTATTCCTGAATCCCGCAATTATAAAATTGTAAATACAAATTTTTACAAAATTCGGTTTTATTTTCAATTCTGTTTTGCAAAATTCTGCTTTTTTAAATATTATTTTATTAAATTCCTTCTTTTCTAAAGGGAGGGGTACTACAAATATCCCATATGAAAAAATCATTTCTCAATTCTAATTATATAAAAACATTTATTTAAATTTAAATATTCAAAAAAATAAAAATAAAAAGAATATAAACCACTAATAAAAAAATCAGTTGAGGATTATACTTCACGCAATTCGCAGCATGTCGTTTACCAACAACAAGTTTAAGGCGACGATGCCATGCCTCAACACTATTTTGGGTTCGTGGAAAACATTCGGCCCCATTTTCACAGTCGACTACAGACTTCCGGTTTATATTGCGGTTCTTGTTTAGATGAATCAGAAATGTAGTACTTTTCGAACCATGATCCAATTTTACGCTTCGTATAAAGCTAAACAATAGCTATAAACATCCTTTGCTCGTACGAAAGCCAGACTTTTTAACATCCGAAATTGAATAGCAAATGATTCGGAATTTCCATATTTTACCACCAACTTCTCTTTTTGCATCTTGCGCCAAATAATCTGGCCAAATTGAAATAAACATCCTTCGAGAACTACACGAGGGAAAAAAAGCTTTTAACATTAAAGAAGAATAAACATTATTATTTAACATTATTTAGTTGCCAAAAACTACATTATTTTACCAGAAAACAAAAATTATTGTTATTTTATCAAGCAAACCAAACAAAAACAAGAAATTAAAAAAATTAAATGTGTTTTGCGTTATATTCACATACACTTCTTAACAATACATGGGGATATTCCAGATGGGGCTTCTTCAGTTTATACGTAGTCCACGTTTGTTTAAAATTAGCGTGAACAGATTCCATCGACTGCTCACTATAAAACACAAGACCTCATTTTGATTTCTCACAACAATCTTTAACATGAAAGAATGCTGCATGCACTTTTGGCGTTATGTTGATTTTAAGATCTTGGAACTTTCTTTGAATTCCTCAATATATTTTGTATATAACGGATCTAGCGAAACAGAAAAGCAAGAATCAACTACCTTTCAAAAATCTTTGAAGTTTCTGACATATTTTAAGCAGTTCAAGCCACAAGCCGCCTGAAACAGGTCCACTTTGTTTAAAAGTTTTTTGCATGAATTTCCTGCAAATGAAGGACTTCCTTAAAATATATCACGAGAGCTGTCTTTTTCGCACTCTTCCATCATAAGTTTAAAAATATGTTTCACAATTTCTATCATGAAGTGTAGCTCTGGCGGTGGGATGATATCAATAATTTTCTTGTTATTATCTAAAGAAATAACTGGAGGAAAAACGCAATTTTTATATGTTTTTGCCTTGATCAATTTGGCTCCACTTTCTTTCCATGCTTTGTAATATTGAAGATTGCTGCCGATTGATCTTAATTCCTTGCACCTATTTAAATTATCGTTAGGTGCTAAACACCAAGTACAGGGGTGTGTACTGCTTGATGACATTAAACCACATTACATTAGCAAGCTTAATATTTCAAGCAAGATTCCATAAACTTGAAATATTGTAATAACTTTCTTCAGCTAGTTGTACTAAGCCTACTAAAATAAGTTTATTTACCCCTGTATCTTGCGAGTTACCTACTATACCTGCAGCGTAAGTTTGTCGGCTTCGAGTACCTTTATAATTAGCCATTTGTTCTTCTATAAATTGTACAGATAAGCAAACCTTCAAAAATCCGCCACCTCTGTTGTTTTATGTAGTTTATTAGTTGATGTAAATTATTACAATATACTAAAGTCTCTTCGACAATCACATTGCCATTTACTTTTTTTTACTCTAGTAAAATAAAGTATAGTAATCATGAAAATTTTGGGCCTTGAGATTTTTAGAGATTTATTTGTTTTGAGGTCCCCTGAGTCCGAAAAAGTGGGTTTCGAAATGGTGTCTGTCTGTGTCCTCTCTACAGCCCAGATGGTTTAACCAACCGAACTGAGAGATTTAAGCTTTTTTGATAAATTGGGAGGTCCCAGTAAAATTTACTCCAAATAGACTAACCGGAAGTGGCCACTCCCTTGGTCCAGAAAATTTATTTTGCAAATATCTTAAAAAGTATAAGGTTTACAAAAAACTACTTAATACAAAATGTTTCCAAAAATTAAAAACAAATAAAAAATTAAAAAAAAAATTTAAAAATTTAAAAATAAAAAAAACAAAATTATAAAAAAAAATAAAATTTCTCAAAATTCTCAGTTCATTAAGAAAGTCGTGTGTTGGCTACAGTTCCATTTTTTTTGGAACTTAAAAATTTACTTGTTTTAACATCAAAATAAGAATCAAGCAAATGAGTTTGCTTTTGTAATTTTTCTCTCATATTCGGCTCAAATAATTTTCGATTTTTAGAAAGTAAACGCATTGAAGCAGCAAGTTTTGTTGTTTTTCTACTTCTAAGCGACAGATCTGTTGCAGTTTTCATAAATTCTTCAGCTAAAATTTGATTTTTCTCTTTACTTTGACATTTTGAGTTTATATTTAATTTCAGAGTTTTTCCGTGGCTTTGTGATAATAGTAATGGTACGTCATTACTTAAATTTTTATTTTTCCCAACATAAATATGTATTAGCAATGTACATACTTGTAATATGTTCTATAACGTTACTTTTATTATACGAATTTCTTATGTGTTCTATCAAATTTTAAATATAATTAGCAGTACTACACTTGTGCAATAAAACCTATTCTAATACAAGATAAACACTTTGCCCATATTCATTTTTCTTTTTCTTCTCCATTCTTCTTTGACCGTTTATCTGATTTTCGAACAAAATTATACTCACTTCTATCTCTTGCCATAATGCACAAAGCACACTCGCAAATTGATGAACCAGATGTATATCTTGTTATTCTGCCATTACATCGAAAATCTGAGTAATTTGGAAATTTTATTCGTACACTTTGTTCGGGAAATTTTTTAGCGTTATAGAGACGCAAGCAAGCTCTGCATATGGCCATTGGAAGCTTTGGATCATTAAAATCATAATTATTATTAACAAATTGAATAATCAATTCATTCAAAGAATTTGTTATTTTTATCAATCTTGGCAATTTTTTTCTTTACATAACAAACAAATACACAACCTCAATTTTATCATGTTTGGTAAAGTGAATAATAACTTTTATTAATTATATTATGTCCATCCAGGCACAAACGTTTTGTAAACTCAAACTTTACAGTTCGACAGGCACAAAGAAAGTAATATTACTATCTGAAAAACAATCAATAACAAAGAGAGACGAAAATTATTTGTTTTTAATAATTTTTGTATTTTTGTTATTAACGGTAATTATCTCTCTTTGTTTAGATGTTTCACGTAATGAGTGGAAAATAAAAATAAACATTTTTTGCAAATATAACAATAAAATAAGATAGAGAGAAATAAAACGTATTTGTTATTAATATCATTCTTAAAGTTTATTTTAAAAACAGAAAAAATCAGTTTTTTTAAAAACGGCTAAGCGGATTATTTTAATTTTGATCTTAAATGATTCTTGAAAGGTTTCCGAACAATAACCAATTTGAAATTTTCGAGTAGGTTAAAGTTGAATTTAAAGTTCATTCAGGAACACCGTGATATGCCAATGGCTAATGTGAATGCAATGATGTGGTTTTGTATACCTCGCCTTTTCCTTGCAATAAATGGGTCACTAAAAGACCTTTGCAACACTAGCTTTTCCTTTTGGTGCACTCCCAATTGTAGGTACTTTTGGTTTTTCTATTAATTTTATAAGAAAAACCATATATATGTGTATGTAATTTTTCATATCATTTATTGGACCTGCTGATGGAAATGTTCATATTCCACCTGTAATACATATATTTTTTATTAAGAGAAGAAACAATAATTAATAAAACGAGCCTTTAAAAATATTAGCGACCACTTCTTATAAATGAAAATATATTAAAGTAGAATATAAAACAAAATTAAAACAATCTATGCTTATGCATATTTGTGATAACTTGATTGCAACCCATTTCGATAACATGAACAATTACAAAAAAAAAGTTACACAAAAGTTACATAAAGTTTATAATAAGGTACAAAAGTTTATAAAATATCCATAAATTTACCGGATCGCGTGATTTTTATCAGTATCAGTATCTCAGTAGCTCAGCAAATAATAAATCAGATGTGATCGTACGGAGCGACAGCTTCAATCACAGGTGATCACCGTCATGTCTGCCAAAAGAGCCTCCCCTCACCGGCCCGCGTACTGGGACGCCGTTTCCCAGTCACGACGGTCACCGATGCCAATAAAATAAGGAGGGACACTCTAATGACAAACCCAACGACTATCCCCCGGAACGGAAACCGTCACCCCAGCACGACCAACACATGGCGTGCCGCCCTCCAGCACAGCCTGCCCTGGAGGAAGGAACGGTACGCCCGGAACAATAATGGAAGGCCGACCCTCCACAAGATCCTTACCCACACTATTTGATCAAAAGGAAATTTACTCACACATGGTGAGATTATGAATCATGTGAAAGAAAAATAAACAATTGAACAAACAATCCTCAAACAAAGGTAAACAAGGTATCATAATTGAAAAAAAAAAAAAATTAATCACTGATTTTACTATAAATAGAATTTATCACTGTTCACTGTATTTTAAAAAGCAAAAAAATCTTAAATTGAAACCGTTGAAACGTAAAAAAAATTAGCGGAAAAAAAACCAGAATGAAAAATAATTTGGATAAAACAAACTGAAATGAAAACGAGGTGGAAAATACACTCTGAACGGATGTGCAAAATCTGTGTATACACCATAAACCTACCCGAAGAAAAAAATATAATGTTATATAATAAAAAAGATAAAACAAACTGTAACAAAATTCGAATCATGCTTACTAAT
Source organism: Tipula vernalis (assembly GCA_958295665.1). NCBI lineage: Eukaryota > Metazoa > Arthropoda > Insecta > Diptera > Tipulidae > Tipula > Tipula vernalis. The sequence continues at coordinate 217,937,723 of OY282559.1, read as the reverse complement.
CAAAAAAATAATTCATTACGTTAATTTCGGAGTAGCGGTACTTTTAAGTGAGGTCGGTCAGAAAAAAAAAATCAAGAAATAAAATCAATAGATCATTTACGTTATAATTAATTTAGGAAAACAATATTTACAGTTAGTTCGATGTAATTCGATACCTTACGGCCCGTCCGACCCTTTTCTCCCAGCTGCTGTCGCAGGATCTTCTTAAAAAAAATGGTTGCCCTGCCCCCACAGGCGAGAATACGGCCTCAATAGCACCGTTTGGTTGACGGGCTGGCAGCCACCACCAACATGCACGCCGAGTGTAAAATCACCAACAACAAAATTCGTGCAAAATGTTGTAACCTACCAATTTTTTATTTCTTATTGTTGGTTTACTTATCTATGTATTTCGTATGTTTTTGCGTTATATATTAAAAAACCCAAGCGTGTGAGTAAGAGACGAAACTAATGAATGACTTTGAGAAAGCCGTCTGTATATCTTTTTATTTTCAACGTTTTTTTTCTTTATTATTATTTATTGTAACTAAAAAATATTGAATTATAACACTGTATTTGTGCAGAGTTTTGTGTTTTTTCAATTTATTTTGAACGAAAACTATTTACATAAGTATATAAGAATTAACCATAAAGAAAAGCAAATAAATTCACTTCAAATACACAAAGTTGTATCTTATTTTTTTATTTTATTTGTAAGAAACACACTTTATAGATATCAAACTATCATTCACTAATCTTTTTATTATGTATCGTATAAAATAACAAAAATGAACAATACTAAATCATAAAATAATAAGAGTAAAAATATATATTATTTAATACGCTTCTTTTTTATTTTTAAATTATAAAACAAAATAAAATTGAATTTAATTAAGAATACCACGACCGCACGTTGTATTATTTTGCCGCTGCGTCTTTCGCCATTCGCTTTGAGTAATTGACTGATTCTCTTCCAAAAAAAACCCTCATCTGCATTTTTTTTTTATCTTTTCCTTTTATTTGTTGTTTCATCAAAAAAAAAAAAAAAAAACATCACGCGACTCAAAAAAAAAACGGAAATGAACATCTATATTTCTCTTATTTAGTGTGTTCGTGCCATGTACACAGAAATTTTTCCCCAGTTCAGAGTATTTAACAGAAAACAACAACCTTAAATATACTAGGTAAAGAATATTTCATATTCTATATACACCGTATACTTGTCGACTCGTCGTGCATTCATCAAAATTACCCCTTTATGCTCCGAATACGAAACCAAAAAGAAGCAAAATATGTTGATACATAAAACAAATTGAAATAATTATACACAAAACGTTTGCAACAAAAAATTGAAAACATAGAAGGAAAACTTTAGCACTCGGCACGCGCGTGTAATTCAACTTGTGTATTCAAAATTATGATTCCGTTATTATTTTTGTTTTCAAAAATCTTGTGAACGGTCACGACACATTACGGTCGTTACAGTATGTTAGTATGAAAGACTCGACCCGGTTCCAGACACCTAAGTAGTCGATAGTTGGTATATTTTTTGTTACTATAATTCTTTTATTTTTTTTAAGGAAGCCGAGATTTCGTTCCATCATCATGCGGTCACCCAAACTTGTACTAACCATGCCAAATGTTGCTTGAAGTTGCTGTTGAAGTTGTTGCGTCTCTCCTTTCTTGTCTGTCTGCCTCCTCCCCCATAATTAGTGCCCATCTTGAATTGGTAACATACAATTAACTGTAAAAAATAAAAATAAAACTTATATTATGAATGTAACATTTTAACGTGGATAGTTCTCGATCTTGCTGGTATTTTGATAATCTTTTCAACATTTTTCATTTCAAATGTTTTAATGGTGTCCGAATAACATTCCAAATGGCTGCTGTAAATGCATATGTGAGTTCAAATATACAAGTAAACAAAAAAAAAATTGTCCACATTTAGCTGTACATGTCCGCTTACAAGGTCGAGTTGGGTCACAACACGAGTTATTGTGGAAATTAAGGCATCCACTGCACAAACACAATTCGGCATCCCAAGAGATATGCGCCGAGATCACCGACACATTATGCACAGAATCCAAACAATGTCGCAATATTTAGTTAGAATTTTTTTTGTTTTAATTTTATTGTCATTTTATTGGTATATTTTAGTTTTATATAATTTTTTTGAATTCTTTATTATTTTTGAATTACTTTAATACTATGTACAATGTACTGTACATGGATACTGTATGCATACACTATGGAAATTAGAGAACTCTTAGCAGAAAAAAGAAGAGCGAGAAGAGTATGGCAACAAACAAGAGCCCCCAAGGTAAAACTCAAAGAATTGAAAGATGAATCAATCAGCAACTATTTAAGAAAATTAACTAATGATAACAGTAATGAGTATTCTCTTTGGAAAGCAACCAAAAGAATTAAAACACCAATAATGCAGAATTCCCCAATAAGAATAGCAGGTGTGAAATGGGCTATAAATAATGAAGACAAAGCTCGAGAACACCTCGAAAAAATATTCTAGCCACTCGAAGACCAAACATTGGAAGCCGAGAATAACTGAATAAACTGTGCAAGAAAGCAAAGAAATCCTACCGACAACACCGAAAGAAGTCATGCGTGAGATAAAAGGTAATATGAATACGAAGAAAGCTCCTAGGTACAATCATTTTACTGCAGAAATCGTAAAAGAGCTGCCAAGGAAAGCTCTGGTGAAGCTCACCAATCTTATAAATGCAGCTTTTAGAATTAAATTTGCACCAATCTTGTGGAAAATTGCAGAAGTAATTATGATTTCAAAACCTGGGAAACCACCACACATAACCTCGTCTTATAGGCCAATTTCGATATTGCCAGTCACGTCCAAACTCTTTGACAAGCTTCTGGTAAAAAGGTTAAATCCGATAATCGAGAGTAAAACTTGATCCCAAATCATCAGTTCGGTTTTCGCAACCAACACTCAACAATTGATCAAGTACATAGAATAACCAGTATAATTGAGAAAGCATTAGAGAAGAGAAAAGTCTGTTCAACAGTATTTCTAGACGTTGCACAATCGTTTCATAGAGTGTGGCATGAAGGATTTAACCACAAGTTAAGAAATCTTCTACAAACGCAATTTGCTAAAATACTGGAATCTTAATTGAAAGATAGGTTCTTCAGGATTAAGTTAGACTATACCTTTTCTGAATTGAAAGAAATCAACGAACAACGTTTTATACCTACTATACACTTATGATCTTCCTACATTAGAAAAAGCAACGTATAATAAACAGAGAAGTTACGATCAACTATAACTCAAATATATAAATGGACAAAAAGATGGAGAATAAAATTAAATCAGTTCACATCAACTTTACAAACAGCCGATTCGAACATATTCCGATTACCATAAATCGGGAAATAATACTGCATGCGAACACAGTTACGTATCACGGCATGACCCGGGTGGAAAGAATTCTTCTTTATCAACACACAACAAGCTTTACTTTACAAGCAAATATTGAAACCGATTTGGACTTATGGTATTCAGCTTTGGGGTTATACCAAACAGAGCAACGTAAATATCATTCAAAGATTTCAGAATATGGTTTTAAGGAACATCGTTAATGCACCTTGGTATGTGATGAACATAACCTTCATAAGGACCTTAAAGTGAACCTCATCTTAAATGAAATCCAAGAAAAAGCGCGTAGCCATGAAGAAAGGCTCCCCCAACATGTGAACATTGAGGCAACTCAGCTCCTAAGCAACACGAAATTAGTACGCAGACTTAAAAGAACCAAACCTTTTGAGCTAGTGTGATTGCCAGCCTAAACAGCATTTTTGCTAATCTAAAATCCACTACAAAGATGTGGTTTACTTCAATTTATCAGACACTATGGAACGCCAATGGGAAGAAGCCATAGATTAATTTAAGTTAGTAAATTAAGTCAGAAACAAATTGCTCATTAGTCCAGGAGACTAGATTATAATTACATAAAATAAATAAATACAATTTATTTTAAATAAAAAAAAAATAATTATTCCTGGCTGAAAATCGTCGATAAATTTCTATTTTTAATTGAAAATTTCTAATAAACAATATTTGCTTTAATATTTTTTTGTTTTTTTTTTATTTGTTGGCATCTGATAATAGCTGCATTTTTTGACGCATAGTGATCCGGATCAGATCAAAATTTACATGTGAAGCAACAACAACATTTGATCCAACATTCGTTTTGGATCACAAATGGTGATCTAAAAATAGTTGAACAATATTTTGTAGTTGAACAATATTTTGTAAAGACAAAGAATATAATGAATATAGTACGAGTATGAAGAGGCATTCAAAACGAAACGAGACAAAAAAATTGAATTTTGGTGTTTGTTTGTTTTACGCATTTTTGTGACGTTTCATGAGACATGATCTGGGGGCCTATTCTCGAATTCCACATCCATTTTCCACATGTGGACATCTGTCAAAACTCATAAAAATTGAATTTTTTCGGTACTAAGGGAATATTTCCGAATGGGTATAAGCATGTGGAAAAATTCCCCATATAGGAAAATGTCAATGCCGCATGAGTTTTATATACGAATTACAATTTTCGAACCATTTTTTGACAACTTTGACAGATGTCCACATGTGGAAAATGGATGTGAAATTCGAGAATAGGCCCCCTGATCCGGATCAGATCAAACGTCAAGAAATGCGGCTAATATGCTTATAATATATATTAACAGTGTTTGCTTCATTTTACTTGTGGGGATATGTATCTGCCAATGCAGGCAATTAATGTTGTAATCCCACAATCAATTTTTACAGATGTAGACGCTTAACTAAAGCTATACGTCACTGAGCTGAATATACTATTAAATACTCAAATAAATTACTCAGTTGCTTAGTATTAAATTTTGACAATTTCAATTATTTATTTTGTTCTTAATTATTACATAACTTTATTATTACACTTATAACTATAGTAATTAAGATGATAATACTATAATTTTGAAGAAAAAATTAATTATTCACAACTATGTGAAAGTCACAAAATGGACGCGCGTCTTTTTGATATTTTGTTTATGAATATTTTATATGATGTGTACGATGTGCGATCTTTTTTTTTGTGTTGTTTTTTTTTTAATACACTTTCTAGAAAACGATGAAAACAAAATTAGTTCGTACAATAATGTGTAACGGCACCTTGCGATGTCGTTAACAGACATACGATCAGTGGTCTGGTGCGGTATTTATAGCTGGCTAAGCTCAGGGTTGGCGTGGGGATTTCCAGACATGGCCGTATGCTTGAATAACCGCATTATGTACGAAGATAAATAAACAAAGAGAGCAACATTCCGGTTGCCTTGTTTACAGGAGTAAAAACTGACAAAAACTATAATTGACCGACCTCAACACGAAAGACCCCTCCCCCTCATCTTGATCACCTAATTATCACCTAGTCACTCATCATTCGCACAAACATTCAAACCAGAAAAAAAAATATCATGCCAAAGAAAGAATAGCGAAACACACAAAAGAAACACAATATACAAGAAAAAATGTATATACACTGAAAAGGAGGTAAATAAATCGTGATTAAAACGACGAGCGAGCTGAAAAAAAAACGTTATATAGAGAAAAAATAAAAATAAAAAAAGTATTTATAAAAAGTGACCCCCAAACAACGGAATTCGCGTTCCAGTCAAGACCGGCTCACAATGGTAAATTAAATTTTAATCAAAATTAAAGAAAATTAAAGTTTTACGTTACGTTACAAAAAAAATAAAATAAAAATAAAAATAAAAATATTGTAAATTACGTTATTAAGAAAATTAAGAAAAAAAAATAACAAGATTATAGAAAAATAAGAATCTTAACAAATACTGTCGTCGTTGTTTGTTGTTGGTTTTTTTTTTCACAGTACCTGTAGTTGACACCTCGCCTCTGCACAACGCTGCTACCACAATACGCCTTTAACCGTCACACCTCAATGGGAACAACTTACGTGCCATGTGATTAGTGCACGAACCGCAACTTACACGTTACAATAGACAAATAACGGCTTTCGAATTATTTTTTTATTAGATCGGCCACTGGAAACTGCTTTCAACGGACACTAACACCAACACTTTCCAATTTAACATCGACTGTATGTGCATATATAATTATACAGGAAAATTGGATTTTTTTTTTTTTCTTTTTCTTTTTGTTTGTTTTCTTTTCTGTTTTTTTTTCACTACTTGCTTCACATATGCACACAAGTTTCTTGTTTAAAACAATTTTTATTTTATTTTATTTTATTTTGTTTTAAAATCAAAAAAAAAAAACCACAATATTCGGACTCGAATGCGAAAAAAAAACCCTTAATTTTTCTTATTTTCTTTTTTTTTTTAAATTTATTTATGACAATATATATATGGCCGACACGGCACCAAAAAAAAAATTTTCTTAATTAATTCAAACTTATAAAAAAAAAAAAAAAATGTATCGCCCACACAGCCCTTTCAATTGGCTTTAGGACTCTATTATCTCCTCTGATATATTTTAGCAATAGTCCAATTTATAAATTTTTAATTTTCACAATAATAATTTGCAAACAAAAAAAAAAAAAAAAAACTCTGCACTTGACTAACTTTTTTTAAAAAAAAACTCCAGACTTGACTGTTTGATTTAACCATCCAAACTTGACTGCCCTCTCACCGTCTTGAAAAAATTGTTTTTTCATAATTTTTTTATTTTTCTAAAATTCTCTCCAAAGAAAAAAAAAATCGGACCACGAACCACAAACTCGCTCGTCGCTTTTTGATCACGCCATCGTCCACCACCACACTGACCAACTAAACCATGCAAATCATGTATCCTACAAGAAACACAACAAAATACACACACAGCATCTCGAATTTTCCATTTTTTTTTTTCATTCAATAATCATGCCTCTCAGTCACACGACAACCACACAAAATCATACGCGCCAAATCCACACCACAAATCGTCATCACGCCAATCATTCCAATTATTGATCTTTAATCGTCATTCAGGAGTAATAAAAATCAATAATCGAAAATCAAAATTCAGCAGATCTGGCCAAACGGTTTACCACGCACCAGACCAATGCGCGATTGGTTGTTACGTACAGGACCGGTGTCGTAACAATCGTGGGGACGACCCACACCCGAGAAAAGAGTCTCACTGTGCCGGGCAGTTATACGCACACAAAAAAAACCAGGGTCGTGGAGGAGCAGAGGCAGTAGCAAAAAAAAAAAAAATTTGAATCAACTAAAGAAAGAAGCATACGTAATTAAATAATGTTACACTTAAATGTCCCTGAATCATGGGCTGTCACACTGGCAGCATACGAGTCTCATTATAATGATTCAATGGCACCCACTGGCGTGCTGTCTTATTTAGATAGACGTCGAATCTGGAGGTCGATGAACTAATTTCCCATTTTCCAAATATTCCACTTAGGACCGGATATCTTTAACGTGAAAGGTACCCAAATTCTTGCCGTCTGGGTCTTGAACGCTGTAGGCAACGTTACCCACTCTCAAAGTGATGATGGCTGGCTTGAATTTGGCTCCCAGTTTGGCGGAAAATCTACCTGCTGCATCACTCAAGGCAAAGCTTCGGACGAAAACAGGCTGACCGATACGAAACACACGATTACTACTTCGCAAATTATACCGTTGGGATCCTCTTTCATGAGCAACTTTGAGATAGTGTGCGATTTTGCTTTTGATTAAATTAAGACGATCTGGTTTCGCTAACACTTGGATCTCGTTCGCGTCTGAAGTTTCTATTAATCTCCGCAAAGCATAATCCGAGCCATGAAGAGACATGTGCTGACCGAACACGAGATAATGAGGGGAAAAGTGTGGAGTTTCGTGGCATGCATTGCGCAGGGCAGCGGCCACCTCTTGAAGATGCTTGTCCCACTCATTATGTCCATGATCGTCCACATACGCTCTCACGGCCGAAAGCAGCGTTCGATTAACTCTCTCCGAAGCATTGCTTTGAGGAGAATAAACCGGAGTTCGTATGTGAGAAACGCCATATTTAGTCAGCAAATCCTTAAAAAGGTTCGAGGTAAACTGTTTACCATTATCGGAGGTAACGGTAGCAGGTACGGAGAACAACAGGAAAACCTCATTTTCTAAAAATGAACACAAAAGAGCTGCAGAGGCTTCCCGCAAGGGTTTAAGAATCACAAACTTAGAATAGTGGTCCAATACGATACAGATTACAGAATTCCCCCGCTTAGATCGCGGATATGGACCCAGAAAGTCAACGAAAAGCTTTTCGAACGGCCGAGTGGACACCACCTGAGCTCCCATTTCTGGTCGTGTAGAATAATTGACGGCTTTATTCATTTTACACTTAGCGCAATCGGAGACATACTTCTTTACTTGAGCCGCCATCTGAGGCCAGTAAAATTGTCGTTGAAGTCTCTCGAGAGTTTTACGACTGCCTAAGTGTGCTGAAGTTGGTGGATCGTGAGCTTGTTCGATGAGTTCCTGAGTCAAAGGAGCAGGAACGAATAATTTAAATGGAGAAATATCTGTATCCACATATCGACTTCCGTACGCCGGTGCAATAAAGAGCTTATTATCCCGTACTTGAAGATTATGATCGCAGTGGTTTAATCGTTCGACTTTTGACATGCGCATCACGTAATCAGGATCTTGAAATGCAGGTGACTTCAGGTCGATATGTAGAATCTGCATCGGAGGGGAAGAAGACAAGGCAGCTAAAGTTAATGGATCGACAGTATCCGATGGTAAACAAGAATTTGTGGTAATGGACGCAGGAGCCGCAATAGGGGTTGCGGGATCCACCGTTGCTAAGGGGGGGTCCTCGCTAAAAGCGCGCGACAATGCATCTGGAACTACATTTAAAGTTCCCTTCCGGTAACCAATCTGAAAATTAAAGGATTGTAGTTTTAGGCTCCACCGCGCAAGACGCCCCGACAGATCCTTTTGTGACATTAACCAGGTTAGACTGGCATGATCCGTGTATATCACAAAAGGATACCCTTCTATATATGGCCGAAACTTTTGTACGCTGAGCACCGCGGCGTAGCATTCCAGTTCAGTCACCGAGTAGTTCCTCTGTGCCGCATTGAGCTTATGCGAAATAAACTCAATGGGTCGTTCAACTCCTTCCGCATCCATCTGAAATAAAACGCCACCTACGCCGACGGTACTAGCATCGCACTGTATATAAAAGGGCTTACTGTAATCGGGGTTGGCCAGGACGGGAGCAGAAGATAAAGCCAGTTTCAATGCCCGAAAAGAAGCATCAGCGGCAGCCGACCACCGAGACTTCGCAGATTTCCCAGTAAGATCTGTTAAGGGAGCGGCTAAAGCAGAAAAATTGGGAATGAAGCGGCGATACCACCCGCACATACCCAGGAAGCGACGAATGTGTTTGGTAGTTTTGGGAATAGGAAACTCCAAAATTGCTTTACATTTTTCTGGGTTAGTACGGAGGCAACCATCACCGACAACATAACCCAAGTAATCGACTTCCCTCAACACAAATGTACTCTTAGCTAGATTGATGGTCAAGCCCGCAGTTTTTAACCTAGTAGCAACCTCTCTCAACAGCTCAAAATGCTCATCCAGAGTGGCGGAGGTGACCAGGAGGTCATCGAGGTACACAAAGACCTTATCGTGCAGTTGGTGTGGGATTACTTTGTGCATTAAGCGACAAAGCGTCTGTGGCGCATTGCACAGCCCAAAAGGCATCACCTTGAACTGATACAAAGGCCGCCCAGGAACCGTAAACGCCGTCTTATCTCTGGATTGTGGGTCGAGAGGTATTTGCCAAAAGGCGTCTTTTAAATCAATCGCCGAAATAAATCGGGTTTGATCCAAACGACCCAACAATCCATTGATAAGCGGAAGCGGATACGCATCCTTAACGGTGGCCTTGTTCAGTTCTCTAGCATCTAAGCACAGACGAACTTTGCCATTAGCCTTACGCACAAGAGTAATCGGCGAGCACCAGGAACTTTGTGATTCCTCGATAACCCCCAAAGACAGCATCCGATCCAACTCGGTATACATTAATTTTTGTATGGCTGGAGAAACAGAATAAAAACGTTGTTTAACTGGTTTGGCGGTTCCGACGTCAATGGAACGGAATAAATAGGAAGTTCGGCCTAACCCCAGTTTAGAACTACAAGGGAAAAGTTCTTTAATACTGTCAAGAGTACGCTGTTCATCACAAGAGAGCACGTGTATTTTGGGAGATTCATTTGAATCGGACGCTTCCAAAGAGGTCGACAAGGAGGAGATCTTTGGCGCAATACCGAACCGATTCCAGAAATCAATCCCAAGATACAGAGGTTGTTCTAACGATGGAACTATATACAAAATTAAAGGATGGGACATTGAGCCGAACTTCACTGAAGCATTTACGTACCCAAACACCCGTTGAGGTTGTCCGCTAGCTGTGTTGATGTTAAAAGGAAAGTTATGAAATTTAATGAATGGATTAGAAAGCAACTTCTCCGATCCACGACCCAAAACGCTAACGCTGGCTCCACTATCCAAAAGGCCTCGGTATGGCACATCATTAACAAGAACATCAGCATAAGGCCGCATGTCACCTGTTTCAGAACCGAGAAGGGAAGATACAACAAATGATTTCATAATCTTACGTCTTTCCCAGTACCTTTTGGAGCGTAGCAAACGAGAAGAATCGTGAGATCGGGAAGGCTTGAACGGAACATTAGGAGAATTGGTACTATTGAAATTAGTGGAAGATTTTAAATTTGTAGGGCATTCACTGTCAGTTATATGATTGAAAAACGGGTTCAGATTATTGTTGGATGGTGAATGACATAAAACATTAGGCAAGACAGAGAATGGAGCGTCCACCCTCGAGCATTTGAAATCGGAAGACTCTACAAAGAAGGTTTCGGGCCCATCTGACTCCTCCATCCCGGCGAAGATACTTGGCGTAGCTCTGCATCTGTATTGCTGGCTGCATCCATTCGCTGCATTCTGGGTGGATCGTAATGCGGTGGCCCTTGGTTCCCAGTCCTCCATTGACCACTCGACCGGTTTCCCACACATCGACGACAGTCAGCAGAAATGGTATCTCTTAGACCGCATACATAGCAGAAATATCCTGTGACCGGAATTGGACAATTCTGAAAGCGATGACCAATATCGGAGCAATTGTAGCAGACTATCAAATTATCGGCAGTGTGATTATAGTTCTGGATAGGGGTTGCCTTACCGGTACGACCTGAATTTACCCTTTCACTTCTCACCGGGCCTTGAAATGCAGCTAACGACGTTTCAGTAGGCATATCCGAGGAAACAATAACCGGCATTGGAGCTTGATAACGATGATCATCACCGTAATCTGCTGCCAGCTCGCTAACTACTCTTCTATTATGCGGAAAAGGGTCTTGCTGAAAACGAAATCGACGAAGTGTGTCTTCCCAAGCGGTACAACTTTTAATGAGTTCGTTGATTGAAGAGAAGCGACGATCGGTTAGATGGTACTGTAAGGTGGGTTTCATGTTGGAAAGCAACAGTTGAATAAATTCCTCATCTGAATACGGAGTATGGCACTGCAAAGTTAACCCCCACATGTGATGATAAAAATCTATAAAAGTCTCATTCGCCTGTTGCTTTCGAGCCTCAATAGTTCTGCGAATCTCGAAAGAAGTACGTCGGTCCTGGAATCGTTCGATAAGGTCTCTTTTTAACTCGGCCCAACCTGCCAAAGGATGATGCCGGCGGTAAATCCAGTACCACTGGAGGGCGACATCTCGCAATACGGTGCTTATCTCCACCATCAAGGCTTCGGGAGACAATTGCATTGATGCCGACACAGTTTCCAACTGAAAAATAAACATGTCCACAGTGATACCGGATGAAGAACCATTGAATTGAATACCACTACGAGCTAAAGAACGATAACCAGAACTACCGGGAGCAAGAACGAATGAGGGATGTGGCTCTACCGGCAGGGGATGTTGAACAGCAAAGGTTGGTTTATACGAAACAGTATTGGGCGCCACTGTAACGGCACCTTGCGATGTCGTTAACAGACATACGATCAGTGGTCTGGTGCGGTATTTATAGCTGGCTAAGCTCAGGGTTGGCGTGGGGATTTCCAGACATGGCCGTATGCTTGAATAACCGCATTATGTACGAAGATAAATAAACAAAGAGAGCAACATTCCGGTTGCCTTGTTTACAGGAGTAAAAACTGACAAAAACTATAATTGACCGACCTCAACACGAAAGACCCCTCCCCCTCATCTTGATCACCTAATTATCACCTAGTCACTCATCATTCGCACAAACATTCAAACCAGAAAAAAAAATATCATGCCAAAGAAAGAATAGCGAAACACACAAAAGAAACACAATATACAAGAAAAAATGTATATACACTGAAAAGGAGGTAAATAAATCGTGATTAAAACGACGAGCGAGCTGAAAAAAAAACGTTATATAGAGAAAAAATAAAAATAAAAAAAGTATTTATAAAAAGTGACCCCCAAACAACGGAATTCGCGTTACAGTGGCGCCCAAACCAATGGCTATTTAAAATTCCTTTCTCTTCGTCTTTTAGTGTTCCACAATTTTTTTTTTCTTGTTGTGCGCATTTTGTGCAATGTCCGACGTTTACGTTGTTTGAACTTCTGAGATCTTGAAATGAGTGACGCACCCGCAAGGTCGAACAACGCAAGCGCTGGAACCTACTAGGGACGCCTCTCATTTAAGTAGTCGGAAGAAAACTAATATCAGAGAGATTGTGCAATTAATGCTAAGGTACGAAGAAATCTGAAAAGAAAAGAGAAGAAAAAAAATTTTCAAAAAAAAACTAAACTCAGAACGATGGAAGAATGAAGCTCAGCCACAATCAGACGCCACATGGCGGAAATGGAGAACTCATTCAACCAACGAACTAAGAATAGGGATTAACACTCACATCTGTACGCAATCAAACAGCTATATACTGGTTGCAATTACAGCTGTGCGTGTTAACCGGGCAAGGAACGTTGAGGTGCGCACCTGTGCAAGTTCAAACAACGTAAACGTCGGACATTGCACAAAATGCGCACAACAAGAAAAAAAAAATTGTGGAACACTAAAAGACGAAGAGAAAGGAATTTTAAATAGCCATTGGTTTGGGCGCCACTGTAACGCGAATTCCGTTGTTTGGGGGTCACTTTTTATAAATACTTTTTTTATTTTTATTTTTTCTCTATATAACGTTTTTTTTTCAGCTCGCTCGTCGTTTTAATCACGATTTATTTACCTCCTTTTCAGTGTATATACATTTTTTCTTGTATATTGTGTTTCTTTTGTGTGTTTCGCTATTCTTTCTTTGGCATGATATTTTTTTTTCTGGTTTGAATGTTTGTGCGAATGATGAGTGACTAGGTGATAATTAGGTGATCAAGATGAGGGGGAGGGGTCTTTCGTGTTGAGGTCGGTCAATTATAGTTTTTGTCAGTTTTTACTCCTGTAAACAAGGCAACCGGAATGTTGCTCTCTTTGTTTATTTATCTTCGTACATAATGCGGTTATTCAAGCATACGGCCATGTCTGGAAATCCCCACGCCAACCCTGAGCTTAGCCAAACGGTTTACCACGCACCAGACCAATGCGCGATTGGTTGTTACGTACAGGACCGGTGTCGTAACAAATGAAGTACGCCAGAATGGTAATCGATAATTTTGTTTGTTGGTCAAGCGGTTACGGTTGATTGTGTGTCATGTACACGAGAGCGCTGATATATGTGTTTGATATATCGCGGTGATGAAACAAAGTATCTGAATTGAGTGCGCGTCAATATACATATGTGGTTGATATATTGTAGCGCTGAACGAATGTAAATATTGATGCACATGAGTGAGTCGCTACATACTTATGTTTACCTTGTTTCTGTATTGTTTGTCAATTCATGTTTATTATTAGCTGCATTTTTTGACGTTTGATCTGATCAAATTGTTTTTTGTAGCTTTTGGAGATGTCAAGCTCCACAGAGTACAGCAGCAGTGCAGAGTCATCAGATTCAGAGTCAGAGCTGGTCGAAGTTCATAGTGATTTTCTTTGTACCATTGCAGTATACACCGATTATGAATTTAAGAGACATTTCCGAATGAAATGGACAACTGCCGCAAAATTAATTGGTGTAATTATATTTTCAATAAATTAAAAAATTGTATGAATTACCTTGATATGTATTTACATTCTAGATATGTATAAAACATCCACAATTTTTTTAAATACTGTAACCGACGAAAGCCGTAAAAAAATATGCGCGGATAAAGTAATGTATGTACATTTTTATTTGGTACATCAGTAACACTGAGCCATTTCGGATTATAGTAAACTAGTTCAACATTTGCAACGAATCTGCTTGGCGAATTATTTACAGAGTGGCTCAGTGGGTAATTTCTGTTGGGCATAGATTCGTGAAGTGGCCCGCTGATGATAAAATTTTACAAGAGCAAAATTTGAGCAAAAAAAGCGAATTTCTAATGTTGTAGGTGCGATTGATTGCTCACATATTAATATAAAAGCCCCGCAAGTCGAGACAAAGTGGCATATTTTAACCGAAAACACGGATGTAGCATCCACCACTAAGCGGTTGGCGATGCACCCGGTGACCCGGCTCATTACACGATGGCCGGGTTTTGCGTAGGTCACCGTTATTTCGAAATGCCATGGAGAATACGTCCTTGAAATTCCCTAATAACACATTTTTATTAGAGGATTCAGCGTATCCTAATTTAGATTGGCTAGTTAGCCCATATAAAGATACCAGTAGCCTAACCGCAGCCCAACGTCAATTTAATTATCGGCATTCATCCACCCGTATGGTTGTCGAAAACGCTTTTGGGTTGTTAAAGACCAGGTTCCGGCGGTTACTGCATTTTTCAGAGCAAACTCATATAGAGAACATTGTAAACTTGACCGTATGCATATGTGGCTGCATTTTACAAATATTTTAATGATGGAAGATGATGTCATCACAGTTAATGATGGGACAGAGGTTAATTTCAAGGTTCACGGCGAAGCTGAAACTTCCACCAATGGGTGTAATAGTTTAGAAAATAACATAACTCCACGCCAGCTGCTTTTCAATGATATGCTAATACGAAACATAATAAGTAACTAATTAAATTTCATAAAAAATAAAAAATTAAATCAGATTTTTATTTTTTATTTTAATTCTTCTCTCATTTAATTCTCAGTATCACAATAATAATTCATTACTGTATCTATTTCATTTATGTTAAGAATTCAATAAATATGTGCATAATTATTTTTTTAAATTTAATATGGCTTTCATTTTTTCTTTGTGTTGTGCTTCCTTAATGCCTCGTTAATTTTTTTTTTCCGTAATAAATTTCCTTAATTCTAATTTTATCTTGTAAATATTTTTCTTTCACCGATTTTCTTTTTGCTGGCGATTTATCACAATGATCTCTCTGGCTTGAAATTTCATTAACCGCAACAGCTGTTTGGGTTGTTGGTGACAGGGACAGCGCACTATTTACTAAATTGTGGTCGCTTGTTTCGAACGGCACTACAGCATTCGTTATTCTCGCCTTTAGCGCAGTTATTTATTAATCCGACATGCTTAGGGTGTGGCTATTTGAAATAATGGGGTTGGATCCAAAAATCTCCTCCATAAGATCCTCGAAGGATGCGTGAACAACTGTTTCCCGAACGCTTGCTTTCATCTTTTGCGTGTTTATACGCCTTAAGCAAATGTTTTAATTTATTATTGAGCAATTCCACCATTGTCGGCTGTGTCTAAAAATAAATAAATAATTAACAGTCTTTATCTTTGATATTTTTGGTGTACATTTTTTGTGTATGGCACTTGGCAAACTTACCAAAACGTTTTGTGAAATTGGTTCTTCTAAGACATTTGACATGCATATTTTTTTTGGGAATATTCAAATTCCGCTTACCTCGCCAAATATAATAATAGGAACGCTCGCGTTTCAGTATACTGCCAAATTCGTTTACCACTCGAAATAAATAATAATAATTTTTTTATTTACATAAACCTCTTTATATTTTTTGTTTTGATTGGTTTCTATTTGCCAAAAAAATATTTAAAATAAAAATTGAAAACATTTTATTTTGTGTTTTTAAAATTGTTTCCAACAAAATATAAAAATATTTACATTAATTTATATATAATTACCTACCTTTTATCCATATTTAATTTTAAAGTTTTATATACAGGGTGAGTTTTTTAAAAAATGTCAGGCTTTTATCTCGAGAACGTTGCTAGATAGGAGACAATTCCAAATAATGAAATATGTTAAGGGTCGAGGAGGACGTCTAATGATGATCTTGAATTACCTTGAAACTCATTATTTTTATAGATATAGACTAAAGTTAGGATTTTTTAAATTAGAACCTATACTATTGAGTGTTTTTTTTTATTAAGCAATTAAAAGTAAACTACTTTTGGCTCACACAAAATTTTTGTAAAGTGTATGATTTCAGAGATATAAGTAAAAATTGATATTCACTAAAGTAATGAGTTTTCGCTAAGTTCTACAATGTTACATTGTAACAAGAAATAAAAATAGATAATATCAATAGTTCTTTGATTTATTAGGCAATTGTTTATTTTATTACTATGTTCTACACTGTTAGTATATTCAATTTAGTGAGTTTGCATATGTGTCTGTTAAAAGCAAAACATACTCTTCCACCAAAAAATTATTTTTTGAGATATAGATGGCGTTGGAACTGTAATGTTAAAACCTATCATATGCAATCTAATATAGGTTACAAAATCAGTCTTATCCCTTTCAAAAATTAAATAGAAAACTGCTACTAGAATCAAAACCTTACCTTATCCAACACTGAATTTACAGCAAAACGTTACCTTATCCACAAAAAAAACTATCCGTACATCAAGCATAATATATCTTATCCCTTATACGCTTTTTTCTAAATGTATTTTGTACAGCAAAATAAACCTTATCCATCAAAATTAACCCGTTACTAAAAATTTGTTTATGGCTGTATGATACTCACTTTTTTTCAAGTACAATAAAGTGCTGCAAAACTAGTAAAGCGAAACAGAGAAGGGTAGTGTAGACAATACTATAGGCAAATATTTTGAAGTTTCGGATAAACAAAATTTGTAAATAGAATCAAAATTTTTTTTGTGTTGGACCGTATTATTGAATTAATTTGCATTAGCGCGCCGCAATTAATTGAAACGAAATAATTTATATGTTAAGTTAATTTTTATATCTACAAAAATATGCACGTTTCAAATATTTTGGCAAACAATTAACAATGCAAAACCAAAATTGTATTTCAGTATCAAAAGAAAAATCTAAAAAAGAAGAAAAAAAATCATAACAATAATGGCGAACAAAAATGGAAAAATTGTTTACTAAATTTATTTTAAAAATAAACAAATAAATCCTCTTTGGTATACAAAATACAAATATTTTCTTTAATATTTCGGAAATGTCAGAAAAAAGTATGTAATGTCAAAAAAAAGAATCAAATCCAATTCTTTTTTTGCTATAGTTGCTCGATTAACTGCTAGAAAAGTTGAGCTACCACTTTTTTTTGACGTTTCTATATTTTTTCCAAATCTATGGTGTATACACTCACTGTCACAAATATTTTGTATATATATTTTTTTATCTCACTCCGTTTGTCTTACCTAGTCACTGAAAAAGTGGGAAAAAAAGTGAGTATCATACAGCCATTACTGCACGTGTGAGACATTATGCAGTTATAGTTAGTATTATTATGGTTGTGAAAAGTCGCAGTTTTAGTAACTATTTTTTATTTTTATTTTTTTAATAAACCGTTGAAAAATGAGTGATAATAATTTTGCACGAAACGTTGTAAATGGTGAAAAGGCACGAAAAGCTACGGTCAACAAATCGAACTGGAAAAGGGAACAGCAAAAGTCAAAAAGGTACAAACAATTTAATTAAAAATATGGTTCATCCCCTAAATAATTAAATTTATTTTAGGTATATTCGTAAAGCGTTACCTAAAATGCCAAAATGCTCTCATAAGGCGGCCATTTTTCACTGTAAAATGATAAAAGGATTCGATGCGCTAAGCTTTTCCGATTCATTTTATGCATGTAAAGATAAAATTTCACAGGATGCTTTTATTTTAATGTACACGAAAATAAGTTTACCGAAACGAAACCGAGGTAAAGGTGGGCCCCCCAAAAAATTCAGTGTGCAATATTTAATGCGAAAACAAAACTCAAAACTCGTTAGAATATGTCAAACCAGCTTTGCGAATATTTTCGGAATAACTAAAGTACGAATTAAAGGAATAACGAAAAGACATTTTGTGCAGAAATCAGCACCTGTTGAAAATAGAGGAGGCGATCGCATATCTAAGAAATTTGTTGAAAAACGCGAGGCTATAATTAATTTTATCAAACGATTTCAGGTATTTAAATTTTCTATAGATTGATTAGCTTATAGATATGCTTATTTTAAATTTATTTTAAAGGTTTTAAAAAATCATTATTGCCGATCTCGGGTACAAAGGCAATACATGTCTGGGGAGCTTTCGATTAATAGACTCTACAGAATGTTTTCAACTGATTATTCAGCACTGGGAGTCAAAAGGAGCTATTTTCGTTATGTGTTTAATCGCAATTTTAATATCGGTTTTAAAGCACCATCATGTGATATTTGCAGTACTTGCCAATCTTTCAAGGAGCAACTAAAATCGGAAATGGACACGCAGAAAAGAAATTTGTTGATGACAACATTACGAGTGCATAAATTGCGCTCAAAAGCATTTTACACATTGGCAAAAGAGGAAAAGGAAACCATGGAAACATTTTCCTTTGACTGTCAAAAAAACATGCTGTTGCCGAAAGTGGCTGATCAGGCAGCCTACTACAGCAGACAACTATACCTTTACAACCTTGGTATTGTTCAAGGAACTTCAAAAGCACACCTTAGAAACGATAAGGTGTTCCTCTATCTCTGGACAGAGAACGAGCGGCCCAAGTGTTCTAACGAGATCGCATCAGCAGTCTACCATAGACTTCAAAATACTACGTTTAATAGTCAAATTACGACAGTTAGATTTATTTGTGATGGCTGTGGGGCGCAAAACAAAAATACCACAATGATGGCAATGAGTTCTTATTGGTTAAGCTTGGAAGCTCCTAGTCACATCAACGAAATAGAAATTGTATTTCCTGTCCCTGGGCACTCCTTTATTCCCCCGGATAGAGTTTTTGCCCAATTGGAAAAGAAAGTTAAACGAATCCAGACAATAATTCAACCAGAGGAGTATTTCGAACTATACAAGGAAAATGGGCAAATTATTAGACTAGGAACTCCTGATTGTAGAGTAAGAGATTGGAAAAACGCGGCAGCTACTATATTTAAGCCACCTGGGCAGTGGCATTTTAAATTTAATGCATCGAAAAGATTTATACTAAATCGACTTCCAAACAAAACAATCGTGATTCGCGGCGAGGCAGCTTATCTCTCAGATCTAGGTGTGGCAAAATCGGTTCTTAAGAAGGGGAAATCATTACAAAATATGGTAGTATATTACCTCAAAATGTGCCAGTAAAACCAGAAAAACTCAAAGACGTCGAAGAATTGCTCAAAAAACACTTTGGTGAAAATTGGCAGTCAAACGAAGACCTTGCCTTTTATAAAAATATTTTGGAAGGAACACATTTATGGCTCCTAGATGAAGAAACATGTGAGGCACCTGAGGAAGAAGTAGAATTAAGAATATAATAAATAATACGTTGAAAGGAAGTGTAATGGTGTCTTAAACACTATTTTCAGTTGGTTTTAAGTTAAATGTGAAATGAATTCTAATATTCTATGTTAAGTTGAATTAAGTTTTAATCTGAGTAACAAAATGTGATAATACTATACTCGTAGTAATAAATTATTACAGAACTGAAATTTTTATTATATTTACAGAATACTGATGAATAATTTTTTATAATTTAGAAAAATAAAATTTATTTTCAAAAGCTTAAAAATTTTCATTTTTTTAATATACAATAAAATCAAATCAAATTAGACCTTATCCCGGTCAGTTTATTGCAAATCACACCTTATCCATAGGTGAGTAGCAAAATCATTCTTATCCATTTTATTTTTAATTTTTCCGCAGATTTAATTAATTTAAAATATCTAATACATAATTTTTAAATTGCAATTTACCGTCATCCGTTAATAAAATATATAAAAGTCGTGTATCTATTAATATTTTAGAAACAGGAAGTCTTTCTCATTTATCTCATAATTATATAAAATGGACAATAGTACGTTTTGCTTTTAACCAACACATATACTTAAGCTAAGTTCTACAGCGTTAAATAAAAATATAAGGAATTAGAAAAAAGCAAAATTTGTTTCATAAAATTGTTTATTAATTTAATAAATGTTCAAAATGTCCGCCATTTGATTCCAAACATTTTTCTACTCCTCCTAAAAAATTTAGATGAACTGCTTCTAATTCAGTTTTTGAAATATGATTTCTAAAAATATCTTTAATTGTTTCTCTCATATTTTCTGCAGTGGTAGGCCAATTAAAATAGGCTCTAAGTCTTTCACTTTTCCCCATAAATAAAAATCCATACATGTTAAATCGGGTGATCGTGCTGGAAAAGAAGTAGGGCCATTTCTTCCAATCCATTTATTCGGAAACAATAAATTTAGTTGTTGTTGGGAAGTTGTACCAAAATGGGGAGGTGCACCATCCAACTGAATCCACATTTCTTGTCCTTCTCTTAATGGAATGTCTTCCATTAAATTGGGAAATCTTCTAATAAAAATTCACAAATTTTTGTGTTGTTAGTGTTCTATTAAAAAAAAAAAAGGTCCGATTAGGCGAGATCCAACTATTCCAACTGAAGCATTTACGCTCCAACGATGTTGATGGTCAACGGAACGCGTCCAATGTGGATTCACGTCACTCCAATAATGTAGATTATGCCTATTCACATTACCGTCACTCTCAAACGTTGCCTCGTCTGTCCAAAGACACGTTGAAAGAAATTTGGATTTTCTTCAATTTGTTGCCTCGCCCAATGACAAAATTGAAATCTTGATCTAAGATCATTTATTTATTACACAAATTTTGGTACACCCTACTTTGAGCAGAAGCTCAATCATCATAGAGTGTACATACTCGTAATTGACCAACATAAATAATATACAAAATGAACTTCTAAGATTAGAGCACACCCGCTACATCTCGTCCTGAGTTAACCATTCACCATATTTAGGAGTAAAAATTCGATCCCAATTTCCTAAACTGCTTCCTAAATAAATGCGACCGATCGACTCTAAAGTCAAAGCCTGAGTTTGAAATGAAATCGTCTTTCAAAAAGTATAAAAAACAGCATATTATTGAGAGCATGTACTTATCCGATAATATTTGGTCGAAATATTAACGTAAATTGTTGTACTCCAAACACACAACTGACTACAAACCCTTTCTTAAGAAGTGGATTTTACTGGTGTTGTTCCAAACTCTAATATATACCTGTTTTGCACCTATTCTTACCGTTGGTCTATTAAAAGTAAGGAATTGTCTTGCTACCGAATTTACCGTTGGTCTATCCAAAGTAAGGAATATTTTTGCTACGGAATTTTATTGCAATGTTGGCTTACTTGAACATGTGACATTTTGCCTATACTTTCCGTGCAGAAACACTTCTATTACTGGTCTGTTGCTGTACTGCATCGATTCTCATAAAATATTTTTCATGGAACAATACTAATGTGATTGTTGCGGTCGTTAAATAATTCCCAAGCTAATCTTGTTGTTTGTTCGTTAAATTTTTTTTATTATCTTCATGACAATCAAATATAAATTTCCTTTTGGTCATATTGTGAATTATGTTCGTATGTACCATGTTGACGTATAACATGTATATTGTCCATAGTTATATCATAATATTAAACACTTCTGTCGCATATTGGAATATAAATCTATGAAGATTATATTTTCCCGTTACATTGTGGTTAAATAATAATTAGTGGTTATTGGTATACTTCACGAAATTATAGAATATTACGAAAATAATTACATCCTACCCAGACATCAACTACCTCATAGATTTACAATATTTCTCTCAAATTCTTCACAATTTTACAATTTCCACTAAACAGATTTTCATTTTTGATCAGCATCCAACCAACCAAATTTAATAAATAAAATTCAATTACCGATAATTTGGTTTTTTGTTTGGCGTTACACAACAAAAAACCTTTCAATTATTTATACTTTTGATCTACGAACTGGATATAAATAACGATATAAAAAAATAAAAAATATGATTAATCAATTTTTCAATTCAAGCGTTATGTATTATGTATGTATACATAGTTATGTTTATTTAACTAATTGAATCTATTCTCTTTGATATTGAACTCTAAAATAAATAATAGATTTTGAATTAAAATTGGTAGCACCAGACCAAACAAAAAAATATTATTATAACTCATTGGTTTCTATCGTAGTCTTTGTGCTAAAATGGTTAAAAAAGCTTTGCCTGTCTAAAGTTTTATAGACGTATAAATGTACATAGATTAAGCTTATGGTTGTTTACGGTTGTGATGGGAGAAGAAATTTCCTTTGCTTGTTTATCTCCGTTAATAACGCATATAAATGACAAAAAAGTAGAAAAACTAGAATACAATTCCCGCGTGTATAAAATAAACAACTTCAAGCACCAAAAATATGTCCAATGTGTCTGCGATGTGTATATGGATTTAATTCAAACGAAAACTTTGGAATGAAATACGAGATCAACGCTAAGCTCATTTAATCCCGTACATCGTATTCCCCCTTGTTATTTTTCTATTATTTACCATACCATATTCCGTATGTCCGTGTAGTGCATGTATTTAGAAAATTTAGAAATCAATTATCATAAACCAAAAAATAACATTAGAGTATCAAAAACACATAAAATGGGTGTGAAATATACGGGTGGTTGAATATTGATCATACGACATTAAGTAGGTATCTCCCCATATAACAATAAATGCATATTCGTTCGTACAAATATAATAAATTCGGAACGAAATACTGGGAAAAATGTTCCATTTGGCTACACAATGTTTACGCTTGTGATTTAAATCAATCATTCATGTGTGTGTTTGAGTCTGAGTGTGTTTTTTTTGTTGAATGAATTCCATTTTTGGGTGCTGAAGGTAAAAACGGATTGTCCTTCTTACAAATATAAAATATCCCTGATTGCCCTGGTGCAAAACTAAAATACACAAACCACCCTAAACATAAAAATCCCCTCAAAACCAAAAAAATAATAACATTTGAATAACAAAAACTATCATAAATCTATTTTTAAAATACAAAATTAATATGTAGCCATGTTAATTTTTACTATGTAGTTTTGGTTCTATTTTTTATTTTTTTTTAGTTGGCGCAAACAAAACTACATGAAACACTAGAAATTTATCTATTTTTGTGTGACAAAACCAGATAGAAGATATATTTATTTTGGGGATTGGAAACATACAAAACATACCCGCAGTAACAAAACAATTAAAACTCTTGTTAAATAGCAAAACCAACAAAATAAAAATTAAATTTGTTGCTATTTTATTGTGTCGGCTAGTTTACTGCCCGCAACAATGATTGAGGAGAAAACAAAATACGAATATGCATGTACATTGTACATTCTACCTACAGTTTAGGTTTCTCACAAAGAAAATAGGGTAGTCTTATATTTTAGAATAAAACCAAAATCTCTTTAAAAATTGGAACCCAACCTACAAATTACAAATTGTTTAAATGCATTATCCGGATTAAAATTTTAATGTTTTTAAAGATTGTACATTTCGTATGAAATTTATTGCAGGATGACTGTGATTTTTGTTAGTCGACTTAGAAAATACACAATATTTTAGAAAATTGAATGCTACCAAAACTGCTACAAAATGATTTCAAAAAAATTAGTGTGGCCATCGTTCGGTGGTATTTTAAAATGGGGCCTACCTAATAAACAACATAAATTAATTGCTTAGAATTACAACATAAATTAATTGCTTAGAATTCGATTAGATGTCTCATCCCGAAAAAAATGTACATTAAAATTTAGCCGATTCAAGAAAAAAATCTAAATGTAGAGAAAATATTATTTGACAATATACTGTCGGTCAAATTAATTTTGTTACTTAATTGCAGGTACATAATAATTATTTTGTATTACAAACTTAAGATAGCTATGTAGTTTTATTTTAAAATTCCTGATAATTCCATTTACATGTCTAAACATATAAGGTGCTAATGCTAGAGATAAAGCTAAGTATTGCCGTGTACGGTCAGAGAGGCCTAAATGGTACCAAGATACCCTGAGTACCTTAATTTCATATCATGTGGAAAAGAAACATTTTTCTAATTTTTCTGTCGAAAGGCCGAATGACTAATGGCCGATTGGGTTGGAAGGCCGAATGAGTCGAAAGGCCGAAAGTGTGGAAAGGCCGATTGGGTAGAAAAGCCAAATTTTCATGAAATTTTCCTTCACTTATTGATTGAAATCAATATTTAAAAGAAGATTTAACAAAATGTTTTACGTGAGAACTAATACGAAAATTTCGTTAAAACCGTTTGGAATGGGATAGTGCTAAAATCTCGCAAAATCAAAATATCGAATGAAATTTTTGATGCAGTTTCAAAATATCGAATTATAGAAATTTCTCGAATTTTTTTATCTCGAAATGCAAAAAATTCAAATTAACCTCCTTTTTAATTTAAATAGAAAATACTTTTTTGGAATCAATACATTTCAGAAATTAAAAAAAAAAAAAATCAGAAAAATATTTTATTAATTACATTAATGAAAAAAATCAATTTTAAGCCTTTACATAACATAAAGCATTTGTGATATATCTACCAGCATAAGCGACACGAATGATACAATTCCTTTGATCTGTGTCTGAAAGGTTGACGAAGCATTTACGAATTTAACAAAAATCCGCGATCTGCTCCAATACATTTGCCGATTCTATACTACCCCAATGAATTAAGCTAACCAAAACACAACTTGAAACATTTGTGGTGATCTATCTGTTGAAGCGCGTGTGTACGAACTTTGATAATTGTGTTGCTGGAGTTTCGGTTTTCGGATTTCTTTCCTGAATTTTATGTTTTGATTTTTTTTGTGTTTTTTCGGAAGACAGGTATACGTAAACAGTTATGATTTTGCATAAAGTCACATAAATAGAATTATAAAAATGTATAACATTATTTGTTTCAAACAACTAAAACTTGCACCCTCGAATCCTGAATAATTTATATAATTTTGTAAAATTAATTGAGGCGCTGCAAACAATTTTACAAAATTATATTATTTATTCGGGATTCGAGATAATTCGGGATTTTTATTTTGAGATTTTAAAAATTCGATATTTCGAAATTCGAGATTTTGAATTCGAGATTTCGATTTCGGCATTGTGATTTCGATATGACGTTTGTCGAGATATTATACGCGACCCGTTTTGAATTATGTGATTAAATTATTAAATATTCTTTAATAGGAATTACAGAACAATTGTAGGGAAAATCTTGTATTACTTTATAATTTGATCACTGTAATTTATAACCCATTCTTGTTTGTTTTATATAAAAATAAAATAAAATAAAATAGTTTTTTGTACTATAAGGCGGCAAAATCATTTTTTGACACGCGTCCCGGCCGTGACGGAATATTTCATTACGGAATATGACAGTTTGGTATGTTTCAGTACGGCATATTTAAGTATGGTATTTTTCGGTAAGGCATATTTCAATACGGCATACGGTACACTAATTTTGCCTATATGGTACAATGGCAGATGAATTTCTACGACATGTTTCAGTACGACATATGGTATACTACGGCATATGGTAAACTATGGCATGTTTCATTACGACATATTTTAATACGACATATGGTACTCTACGGCATATGTTATACTACGGCTGTTTTCAATGCGGCATATGGTACACTACGGCATAAAATACAAAACGATACATTTTAGGACTGGCTATTTCGTAACCGAGTATAAACTAAGGTGGAACTTAGCTACCACAAACCTACTTAGCTATACTGAAATTCATTCACTTAACAAAATTTTCCTTGAATTAACAGAATTCTCCTTCACTTAATAGAATCACTCTTTACTTAAGAAAATTTTCTTTCACTTAATTCCTTTCACTTTGAATCACTGATTAAAATTTTCCTTCACTTAATAAAATAAAATGTATCCTCCCAGTCGAAATAAATATGTATTGGTTAGTTTGTAACCACGCAGTGTAATACCACTGAATAATAAACAACCAGGAGGGACATTACGTGGACCAAGACATTTTTGCTCTTCCCTGTATTACCTGTACAAAATTGAAATTTGTCATTTGACGTGGTCAAAAATCTTGAATCAACTATGTGTTGCTCGAACCGGACAGGAAATCAAACAACAAAAATAATTAGTTTGACCTGGTTGAGAAATTCGATCAATATAATTTCGTTAAGTTTAATTATACCAAGCATTTGTCAATTGCCGATGTTGGGGGCAATCCCTGTGATCAACGGTACAGTAGGTAAATCACTTGTAAATTTAACAAAAAAAATTGTCGTTTGTCCAATTCAAACGGCCATAAATACTTAGTTCTACCTGATTGAGAAATGCGACCGTGACCAAGTACGTGTCAGTTGCCGGTGTTGGGGGCGGATTAAACATGCTAGGTATAATGTTTAGAATTTTGACAAAAAAATCTGAAATCAAACTGAAAAAAGAAATAAAGCCGAAAATAAATGAATTAATTTATCGTCCAAATAAGAGTACAGTATGTAAAATTTGCTAATATTTAATACAAATTATAGTATTTAACTTAGTTTACTTTACAATATTAATAACTACAAAATTGTAAAATCGAACATCGAAAAACTTAAGCTAAAAGAAGCTCTCGTTATTCCTATTTTTCTAAAAAGGGAGCAAAGCTGATGGAGCAAATTACAGTCCAATAACTTTACTAACTGTGTTTTTTAAAATGATTGAAAAGGTAGGTCTCAAATAATTAAAATTGGTGAAGTTATTAGTGAAGGTAAAATGATCAACGATGGTGTTCCACAAGGTTCTGTCTTAGGCCCCATACTCTTTTTGATTTATCTCAATTCTGTTTTCTGAATTTGAAGTTTTCATCAAAAGTGGCAGCTTTTGCGGATGATCTAGTATTTATTTATATTAACCAATTGCATATCTATCATAATAATCTAAGTCTTCTGAGGAAATGGTGCCTTGCACATACTTTGTTTCTAAGAACAAAAACTTAAGGTATGACTTATAAACTTAATAATGATATTGTAAATTGTACCAGGATCAAGGTCTTATTTACCACGATTTGAATTGTTATCACTTAACTGGTGTCGGTTATTGGTATAAAGTTGCATTCGTATTTAATTTTAAGTACCTTTTTTTAGTACCTTTCATATGAGGCTATCATATGGGTTGTAATGCATCCCCTTATTATAGCTCAAAAACATATTATTCGTATTATGCTAAGTGCACCTCTGTGCTTCGTGGCTTTTTTTTTGAATTGTTAAAAAATTTTCGTATTACACAACTGTTTGTCTACAAAGTTTTAGGAGCATTTTTCCTATTAAAGTTAGTTAAATCATCAATTACGACTTGAAATACAGGGTGTCCCACTGGGACGAGTCCAAACGGGTAGGACGCGCAGCTGGATCAATATCATGAAAAAAGTCCACTATGCATATGGCCGGAAATGAACTGTTACCCACTTCAAATGCATTTCAAAATTTTTAGCATGGCACACTACCTTGAATGATGTAAATGCGAATAAAGCGTGTATTCCATGAGAAAAATTGACTGACAGTCAAAAAAAACGAAAAGAGAAAAATAATCTGATGCCCCTTACAAGAGACAGGGACATCGCTTTTTATTTTATTTTTTGTTTTACGGCAAAATTGTTTTTCTATAAAATAAAAACCGTTGTCTTTGTCTCTTATATGGGGCATCAAATTATTTTTCTCTTTTCGTCTTTTTTGGCTGTCAGTCAATTTTTCTCATGGAATACAGGTTTTTGTTTTTTATTTCAAATTTAAATTTAATATACACAATATCACAAATGTGTTTGTGATATTTAATATCACAAACAATTTTCAAAATGATTTCCATTTTGTAACAAGTATAGTTGCAGTCGCCTTTTAATGACAGCAGCCATGGTGAAATTTCCTAAATTTTCTTTTATTTTGTTGCCGGCATTATTGATTCGATCAACCAACTGCTCCCTTGTCTGATGGTTTATTTTGTAGATTTCTCCTTTCAAATATCCTCATACATAAAGGTCTAATGGTGTTAAATCTGGAGATCAAACAGGCCAAGCTATAGGGCTGCTGCGACCAATCAATCGCCCTGGATAATTTATATCAAACCAATTTCGAACTTGTGTATTTTCTTTAATTATATGGCAAAATTTCCAATTTGCAACAAATGTATTGTTTTATCGTATAATTCATAAAAATAAATAATACAAAACTAAAAATAATTCTTTAATTTAATTATAATGATTAACTAAATATTTTGATTTTAATGTTTTTTTAATCACAGTCTTTTCTATCACTAAATTCTATTCTTCGGTAAATTCGTCAACTAAATACTCTACGATATAGGGGAAGATTGTTTTGTTGTTTTATGGAAATTAGATAAAACATCAACAAATTCGGAATTTGACTCTTCCAAGATTTT
The DNA here is from genome assembly GCA_958295665.1 of Tipula vernalis. Lineage (NCBI taxonomy): Eukaryota > Metazoa > Arthropoda > Insecta > Diptera > Tipulidae > Tipula > Tipula vernalis. The sequence goes on along the minus strand of OY282559.1, from coordinate 217,908,987 downwards.
GGGTATTTCCTGAAAGAATTTATTTTTAATTTTTCATTCTGTTCCTTTTGGAACTCGTGCTCCGCATCTAAGAGCTCTCCTCCGTTTTGACAAAATTTGCTTCTTTCGTTCTTGTTATTACCATATTACAACGAGTGTACTGACAATTCATACAGTTGCATAAAAACTGTGTGCCCACGCAAAATACCAGAGCGGTCTAGAGTATAGAGACATAATCATTATGACATATTTTTTAGAAGCTTTTTTAGTGGTATAACTTTTCATTGTTCGCCATAGGAATCCATAGTAAAAATAGTGTTCTTGAGCTTTCATTTTTTTTAATGAAAAAAGCAAGAATATACTATAATTTTTACACAAAAGTTGTCTACATAAATTTAGTAACAAAACACAAAATGTCTATATTGGTATTAAATAAATATTAATTGCGGAAATATTAAAATTAAATTATGTCTGAAATATGTTTTTGGAACTTTCATTTTGAAAATACATCAAAGCTGGCTCTGAAAAATTAAAATAATACTTGCTAATTTATCTTTAGTTTTACTAGCGTACGTCAGCGGCCAGATTCTCTAAAAAATAAGATAATTTGTAAAAGGGTTAAGCGACCATTTACACATTTACACTCTATTTTCTGATTCTCTAAAATTTGAAAATGATATAATGTAAATATTCAAGCAAAATTTCCGTCAAAAGTTTACCTTAGTTTTTTATCTTGGGAAAAGTATTTTGTTTCAGTATAACGTCAGTAAAATTGAATTTAAAATTCATTACGAGTAATAGTGGAATAATTATTGTTAAAATATACGTAGATTATATATAAATTATATAATATGTGTTGTAATATTAACAGGTAGGTGTAGACCGCGAACCATCTCTTTCGAAATTAGCTTTCAGAATGGTTCAAAGTACAAGGATTTTTTTCTTATTTAAATTTAATTTTATGAACTAGACTTAGGAAAGCGGGTCACTAACCAACAAAAGGGTGCATTGTTAACCTTTTTAGAGGAGAACATCGATTTTGCTCATGACAGCTAAGTAACAAAATTGTTACATTTATTTTAGAAAAGTGTTAATCATACTCGTATATGTTGGAAGTAGATTCGAGGGAGATGCCGGTGCAGAGACTCAGCAGTTAAAATGGGCTGAAATATCTACCGTTTTAAATAGTTTGGGCGGAGCAAAAAAACATGCAGAACAGTGGAAGCAGTATTGGCGAGATTTGAAGTAAGATAAATGAAATTGTATAAAATGCCTTAATATACTATATAACATATTTTTACCAAATTTCAGAAGAAACACAAAAGCAAAAGCAAGGGCTGAAAAACGGCTCCAAGAGGAATCGGGAGTAAATGGGTTTCGTAAAATTAAAACTCTGGGCGAATATGAGAAGAGGGTTGTTAGCATTGTTTCGCTGGCAGTCATAGATGGAGATGGCGAGAGCCAACAAACGGGTTTCGGAGACACACGGGTAAGTTCTCATTAGGTTATGTGAAACAAATAATAATAACCAACTGATTGTTATATAGACTTGAGTTACTCTGAAGTAATTAATAAAGATCCTCCTATCCAAGCAGAATACCTTGTCATGGATTACGAGTTAGTGGAAATCATCAATGCTGAGCAGAAGCTACAACCCGAACCTCCTAGCGTAAAAAAAATTAAAACTGCAGCACGCAAAAGGAATCTTAAGCGGCCGAGGGTTGTTAAACCTACGGGCGAATCAACCGCCAAACTTCTCGCACATGAAGAGAAGAAATTAGATTTCGAAAGGGAGAAATTCGATTTCTACAAAACTATAGAATTATTAGAGCTAATTGCAGGAAAGCTTTCGTCCAATTAGTTTTCATATTTATTTTCTTTATTATGTACAAAATGTAAAAAAAAACTGAATTATATTTATTTTTAATACACAAATTTATTGTTTTCGTAACACCTTAAATCGGTACATATGTTTTTAAAGATTCTTCTTCTTTAATTAAAATATTCTTAAATTAGAATGTTTCGCGCATTTATTCCTCTTTGTAGCATGATACTTGAAGCACTAGTCGTTTCATTCAATTTTAGATTTTGAGCATCATCCGATTCATCCACCAACTCTAAATAATAAGGTACATTGTTAATAACCATTATGTTATGTAACACGGCACAGGCGTTTATAATAGTGCCAGATTTTTGAGGTGAATACCGAAGAATTCTGTCCCGGCCCAATATTCGAAATCTATTTTTTAAAACACCTATGCATCGCTCGACACAATTTCGTGCCTTTCGATGTGTCACATTATATGCTTCTTCTGCTTGGCTTACAGTATTTCTGATCGGTGTCATTAATCAGGGTCGCTACTCATAGCCGCTGTCACCTAAATTGAAAAACGAAACACATATGTTTATAATTATATTAATTAACTTAAATTTTTATATAATTACCCTATTAACCAACAATGAGTATTTCCATTATTAAAAATACGCTCCATATAGCGTTTTACTTGGATGTTGTGCCAAACATAGGTGTCATGGACCGTTCCTCCATAACGTGCATTAATGCTTAAAATTTGCAGATCATAATTGCAAATCTAGAAATATATTTATGAATGTATTTATTTTTACCATTATGTATTTTCGGTGTTTACATCAATACTTACTATCTCGACATTTTTAGTATGAGCCCTCTTTCACCCGTTATAATAAGCATGCTCCACATCAGAGCTAGGCTTTTGGATGGCGATATGGGTACAATCAATTGCTCCAAGTATCCCGGGAAACCCAAATTTATCATAAAACCTGAAAATAAAATTGTAGGAATGTATTTATAAATTAGTCAACAGTCTATTGCTCTGCCAACAAGATCGATGCATCTTGATATTGATGTTTGGGTAAGCCCAAGAATAAAACCGTGTCCCACATTTTTCTGATAACCACCTACAAAATAAAACAATAATCAGTTAATTTAATATCAAAAACTAATAAATGTAGGTAAACAGATAACTTACCACTAGCTACGACACTTAAAAATGCCAAAACCTGAAGATGATGCAGGATGGACGTATTCCTTCGGGCTAAACGCATACACGGTTTTAAGTCTGTAATTAATGACTGAACCAAAAATTTAGGCAGCCAATAAAAACTGATAAATGTCGAGTCTGGTAACCCAAATACATTTTCAGTATCTCGCATTTTTTTTCGGGTAATTCGCAATCTTTTACTCTTTCATCTTTTAATCTAAAATAAATTTGATGATTTATTTTTCCATCACAAATTGATATAAAATGAGAATTCCTACTTACCTCTTGTATATTTTCCAAGATTTTCCACTAAGCACCAAAAAATATAAATCTACTTATAATATTTAATCAATATTTATTATAATAATCAATATTTATTATAATTTGAATTTATAAACAATTCGATGTACATAATAAATTCACAAGTAAACCAATTTATAGATTTCATAAAAATACATTTGACACTTGTGCTGGATTGCTAAGTGTAAACTTTACGGCTGAATATAATATTTTTACAGAATGCGATTTTAGTGAAATAAGCTAAATTTTTGTGTAAACTTTTGATGTGTAAAATTTTACACGTTTTCTTATTTACACATTATCTTATTTTTTAGAGAATCTGCACCCTTATTCTGTAAAAAATAAGATAATGTGTAAACGTGAAAACGGGTGGGTAAACTTTGTGATTTTTTACTAAAATTACATTAAATTGTTTTTCGATTCTCTTTTCGTTCACTGTTTATCACGTGTAAACATTATCTTATTTTTTACAGAATAAGGCTACAGGCTGCAGATGAATTATAAAAATAACTTATTTAATCACAAAATCGTCACAAGTTCTTAATATTTTGTGAGTTTGTTTTGCTTTTCCTACAATTTTTGAACTTGAAATTTCCCCAAGTGGTAATTTATTGTTCGATTTTACCAATTATGTACTGCTATTGTAATGTCTATTGATTTAGTGACCACACGATTTGTAGTAAGCTTTTATTTCAATTTGACCAGAATTCTGTTATGAACTGTTTTTATAAATTTTGGTCTAAATAAATCAATTATTACAAGAAAATTAAAACGATGTTCATATGTATATGATGAAATTCAAACATTTATGAAAGTATTTAGGCCAATCCCTCATAACATATCTACTGAAAAAAAGTAGAAATATCATTCCCCCTCCCCGTAATTTTAGGCCAAGGGCCAAGAGTTTGAAACCTGCGTTTGCAAACCCTTACTATAAGCGAAAAAAAAAGAAATCAATGGTTTTAAAATTTTAGCGGTTTGTATGATAATTGGAGGAGAAAAATGAAAAAAAAATAACGGGTTCAAAAAATAAATGAGACAGGAGTTGGGAGGTGAAAATAATAAAACGAAGTTCAGGTGAATTTAGTCGGCCAAGGTAGCTAGTTAAAAATTGTGAAATAATTCATTAAATTAAATAAAAATACTATGCCTTTTGTGATTTATTATTATTCTCAAGTATCGTTAAAATCGTTTAAGTTATCGCTAGTGATTTTAAGAAACATAAGTGAATGCCCGTAGTACAATTATTGAGCATGGACAATTTTTTTTGTTGTTCTTAATTGATGGTGCATTGCTTTAAACAATTTTTTATATTATTAAAATTTATGGTGTTAATGATGTCTTTCCATGGGCATAATATTATCAAAATAATTAATAATCTGTATTAATAATTTTAGCGGTAGTGAATTTCTTAAAATTATGAATTAATGAAACTCACAGTTTGAACAGTACAATTTACATACAAACGATTGTAATAGCAAATGAGAACTGTTTTGTTGTAAATATAAAACTAATAAATAGAACTAAAATAAAGCTTGTATACTATTTTCTTTATCAATAAAAAACTTTACATTGTTTATAAAAAAAAAAAATCATAATATACATAACCGAATGTGTTTTCATTCGTAAGTTGGTGATAAATATATCTGGATATATGTATATAAAATTGGTACACAGTTGAAATCCAATTAGCGCAAGTCGTATTATTCTATCCATTCGAATGTAAAAAAAAAAGAAAAATAATTTGAATCTATAATATTTTAATACCAAGAAGTAATCCGGTACGGATTGTTTGAAACGTTCGAGAATAGCGGAAATGAGGCCAGTCAATTTACGGCATAATATTCTTGGATCGAAAAATAACGGAAGTGCAAGGCAACCTGTTTAAACATCAATACAAAGTTAAGATTAATATTTTTTTATTATTATTATTTTGTTCCTCATTTGCTAAATTAGTGTGCACATTCATAATATTTAGGACATTTCTATAGTTTTACTTACACACAATTTGTTATCATTTGTGTTTCTTAAATGAATTTCATGTATCGTGTTTGCTTAGGTATGGATTTCTAGATTAATATGAATTAACTCACGTTGTAATTTGGCGGGAGTATGATCGAATGACAGAGATAACGTTCTTTCCGTTTTATTTTTGCGGTTAAGATCTAGGTTGTTGTAAACTTGGGAACTAGAGCCGGTTAACAAGCAACCGCACCCAAGTCTAAAATGCAATAACATCTGTTAACAGCGGTTTGTTTTTTTCTACGATGTATAACCGACTGTAACACCCTGTTACAAGTTATACCAATTACCAATGTATTACTATTCAAAAATGAGAACCCTCCATGAGTTCTTTATGTTGGTAGTTTGGTTTCGTACTGAAAAGTTGGTCTACTCCTCAGGTAGCTACGACCAAACTACAAAAATTCCACTCTAGCCACTTATAGTAAGTATCTGACCAGAGCCTACTGACATAGCGAATTATTATTCACTACATCAAATGTCAAAATCCCATGGAGAAATCTCATTTGTATTATGCCACACGAATATTTATTAAGAATTAGATTTGTCTGTCTGTTATCAATTGATTTTTGCGGCTTTTTTTATAGACAAATATATTAATTGTTTATGACAATCCTAATATTTTCAATTTGGTAAATCAGAAAAATAAAGAGGCCAACCCCTCATAACATATCTACTGAAAAAAAGTAGAAATATCATTCCCCTCCCGTAATTTTAGCGCAAGCGCCAAGAGTTATACCAATGTGTTAAATTCAAGATTTACCAAATCGAAAATATTGGGATTGCCATGAACAATTAATATATTTGTCTATAAAAAAGCCGAAAAAATTAATTGAAAGTATTTTAGAAATCATAATTTAGAATTTGTGTCGTTTTCATTTAAAAATTGGTCTTAGGAAAAAAAGTGATTTCCCATGTGTTTTACTAAGAAAAGTTTGGTTTGTCCTCGTTTCTAATTCCCTTATAAAAGCTTCGTTTTTTAGACTATGGCTTTGTATAATCAGAACCATCTTGATGTAAATAGAGCCGGCATGTGAAAAATGAACTTAAAATAAGTGACATAGAAACAGTAAAAAACTCATTTAAAACACAGGTTCTTAAATTTCCTTGTTTTCCAGCAATAATCAGAAAAGAAATTAAATTAAAAAACATTGTACAACAATAGCAATATGTCATGATTTATCCACATCTAAAATCAAGGGTAAGAAAAAAGACAAAACGTCTCCGCTTAAAAATCGAAATTAAAATAAATCAAAAAGAGTCAAACTGAAAAAATTAAATCAATACAACGAGCGTGAAAAAAACAAAAAATAAAAATAATCTAGCATGCTTCGCGAATTCAAAATAACAATAGAAAGATATTCAAATTCAAATTTGAATGGAGGCAATGAATTAGATGATTATTGATTGTTTATAAATTTCGAGTTATGAGTTTATGACGTATATTACAAAAACAACAACATTTTAAAGTTCAAAACCTTATTTTAAAAGTAGATTTTTACTAAGAAATAAACATTTTCATAACTTGATTTTTCAATCAAATAAAATTACATGTTTCAGGAACATTTTCGTATAGAAACAAAACAAAAGCTCATAATTCTAATAAACTAAAATTGTAAATGAAAATAATCGTTTTAAAAAAATTGTATGTACCTTATTTTAA